>CM053582.1:362234478-362314324 GCA_028627135.1 Pseudochirops cupreus
ACATTGCCCTCTATTTTTTCATTTGTTTGGATCTGTTTGATAGTATCTTGATTTCTCATAAAGTCATTTGCTTCCATTTGCTCCACTCTAATTCTGAAGGAATTATTCTCTTCAGAAAGCTTTTGATATTCTTTTTCTTTCTGGCAAATTCGACTTTTTAAGGCATTCTTCTCCTCATTGGCTTTTTGGGCTTCTTTTGCCATTTGAGTTAATTGATTTTTTTAAGGTGTTATTTTCTTCAGTCTGGTTGTTGACTTTCTTTTCATGATTTTCTTGCATCATTCTCATTTCTTGTCCCAATTTTTCCTCCACTTCTCTTATTTGGTTTTCAAAATCCTTCTTAAGCTGCTCTGTGACTTGTAGGCAGTCTTCATGTTTCTTGGAAGCTTTTGGTATGGGAGTTCTGACTGTGTTGTCTTCCTCCCATTCCATGCTTTGATCCTTCTTGTCCCCAAAGAAGGAATCTAGAGTTGGATTGCTGGGTTTGCTTTGATTCCTTTGCCTCTCATGCCATTAGTCAATTACTTGATTTTTTAGCTCTGTGGAACTCTGTTTCCAGAGGGGAAAGCTCTGTCCCAAATTGCTGGGGTTTTTGCAGCTGCGGGAGCTGCCAGTGCAACCCCCACCAGCTTTGGCTCACTGAAAACACACCCCAGGACCACCACCCAAGACCACGATCTGGATGTAGGCCGCTCAGTGCAAGAGCATTTAGCCTCTGAATGATTGCTTGGCTCCCCTGCAGTCTGCAGGCCAGGCCGAGAGCTCTAAAGCAGCCACATGGGGACGGCAGCAGCCCTGCTTCTGCTGCTTCCTTGCCTAGAGGCAATTTGGCCGGACTGCTTTTCTCCCCCAAATTTAGCTGAGTTCCACTGACCTTTGACTTTGTCCTTGTTTCTTATGGCTTGATAATTCTGGGAAATACCACAGCTGCCGCTGATCCACTCTCCTGAAGGCTCCAGCTGTGGCTCATCCTGGCCGCCCTGGGGCCAAGCCGCGGTTTCAGGCTGGGCTGGTTTCGGCTCCCAAGTGCTTTGATGAGCCCTTCCTGCCTAGCTGCCTTCAGTGGGAGATGTGTTTTTCTGTATTTTTGTGAATTTTGGAGCCCTAAAATTTGTTTAGAGTCATATATTATGGATATTTGAGGTGGCTATGTGGGAGCTACGGAACATTGTTGCTTCTACGCTGCCCTCTTGGCCACGCCCCCCCTACCATAAGGTTTTAACCTTCACCCTTAAAGGTCTTGAAAGAGAAGTATTTAGGATCCACTTTGTGAAAAGCCTTGTGCCAAGCCCTAAGCAAGTTACAAAGGTTGAATAGAAACTACATACAGTTTATAGTCTAATATGGGGATGTGACAAATGCACAGATATCTATAAACAATAGTATGTGAGTATGCGATCCCATTGGGAAAACATTATTCCTGACTTGGATCAGGGAAACTTTTATGGAGGAGATGGCATTTGAGTTGAGCTTTTAAAGATAACAAAATTAGCACAGGCACTTTACAAATACTGTCTCTCAGTATCAACCTTAGGAGCTAGATGCTGTTATCCCCATTTTGAAGTAGAGGAAACTCAGGCAACCAGAGGTTAAGTGACTTGCCCAGAGTCACCCGGCTAGGACATGACTTGAGGTCAGATTTGAACACAGGTCTTCCTAATTCCAGGCCTAGAGCTCTATCCCTTGAACCACCAAGCAAGATACACTAGAATTCACCAGATAGAGGGCATTACAAGCATAGAAAATGGCGTGATCAAAGTACAGAATCAGGAAAATTCAGGGATCGCATGGTGAGTACTCCAGCTTGACTAGTGTTGCATGTCTAATATGAGAGAAGTCTGAACAGGTAACGTGATAGCAGGTAATAGAAGTTCTTGAATTCTAGACTAAAGTTTGAACTTTGCCCCATGCGATAATGAATTATTGAAAGCTTCTGAACAGAGTGATATGATCAGATCTGTGTATAAGGAACATTGGACTGGCAGGGGTTTGACAGTGAATGGAATTGCTGGAGAGGATACCGTGGAGGTGAGAGGACCGTTTGCCTATTCCAGTAACGTAGGTGGATGGTAACAAAAACCTTTAGTACAGTAGTAGAATTTTAGAAACCAGGGCATACTCTCCATTGGTTGAAGTCTTGCCTTTTTTCAAAACCTGATGCACATTCAACTGAATGTGGTCTCTCCCACGTGCGATTTCTCCTGGCTCGTTACCTGGACGAGCACCAATTTCACTCTGCCTTGTATCCTAGTTGTTAGCATACATTGAGACTAGGAGAGTAAAACAAGTAATCATTGTGTGGCATTCGGATCCATTTGACTGAATGTGCAATGGGAGAAAAGTCACAGATAACCCTAAAGTTACAACAAAAGTGATGTGTTTGTGTGTCTCCTCCCAAAATACGTACGGTAGTCCTGCATTGTTATGGGAGAGATCCTACTTCAGAGCTATAAAAGATAGTAGAGGCTGTCACATCCACCTCTCTCATTTGACAGACAAGGAAGCTAAGGCTGAGGGAAGTTAAGTGACTTGCCTAGGACCACAGATGGTAAGTGTTTGAGGTGGGATTTCTGGTCTTCCTGACTCCTAGTCCAGCACTCAACCATAGTCTAGTCTAAGGGAACCTGCAGCCTCAAGGCCACATGTGGCCTTTTAGATCTTCAAGTACGGCCCTTTAAATGAGTTCAGTCAAAGGGCTCTACTAGAGGATCTAGAGGGTTACATGTAGCCTCAAGGCCACAGGTTCCCTACCCCTGCATTATACCAAGTTAACTCCTGAAAAATAATATAATTGCATTCCCTCATCTATAATATGAGGGATTTGCCTAGTTGATTTCTAAAGTTCTTTACAGCTTTAACCCTGCATATAGTTTAAGGCTTGATTGTTTTAATCAAGGAAATCTTCCTAAGGTATCTTTAAGTATTTTATGCATATTATACCCATATCTATGTCTATAAATAGAATGGATATCTTACATAGTCTTCAAACTCAACATGTTCAAAGCCGAGCTCTTCATTTTCTTGCCAAAATAGACTCCTTCCCTCCACCTTTTTTATTTTTAGTCATCAGCACCACTATTCTTGTAGTTGTTGGAGGCAATGTGGTAGGGAGGAAGGAAGGAAGGAAGGAAGGAAACAAGCATTTATTAAAATGCCTGCTGTGTGCGTTACAAATATTTCTTCATTTGACCCTCACAACCATGGGAAGGACATGCTCTTCTTATCCACATTTTACAGTTGAAGAAACTGAGGCAGATAGTAATTAAGCCACTTGTGCAGGATCGCTAAACTAGGCAGTGTCTTAAGACTTGATTTGAACTCACCCTTCTGACCTTAAGTCTGGTGCTCTGGCCACGGCATCAAACTGCCTAGATGGTGGCATGGAAGGAAAAGCATTGAATTTGGAGTTCAGCGACACGGGCTGAGATCGTGGCTGTGCTCCTTAATTACTGCCCATTTTATTCTCCGCTGGTTGCAGTTCTGCTGTCCTCCAAAACCTGATTCATGCCATCTTCTTCACCTTCCTCTCCCTCTTGCTCCTCGCCTTCCTCCTGCTTCACTGCCTGGGCCAGCTCTGTTTCACTTTCTCTCATATCCTAGTTGGCGTCCATGGTCTTTCCATCAGATCCTTAGCTTCCTGAGATCAGGGCTTATTTATCTTTATATTCCCAGTACCCAGCATAGTGTTTTGCAAATAGTTATTGTTCAGTCACTTTAGTTGTGTCTGACTCTTTGTGACCCCATTTGGGGTTTTCTTGACAAGGACATTGGTGTGGTTTGCCGTTTCTTTCTCATTTTGTAGATGAGGAAACTGAGGCAAACAGGGTCACACAGCTAATAAGTGTCTGAGGCCAGATTTGAACTCAGGGAGACAGTCGTCCTGACTCCAGGCCCTGCACTCTATCCATTGTGCCACATAGCTGCCTGGTGGCACATAGTAGGTGCTTAGTAAATGCACTCCTCAGAGACCATTTTTTTTATTCTTGAGCACTCATTTTACTGAAAATAATTGAAGTACTTACCCAGGCATTCCAGAAAAAATTTTGAAGTATGCATTGGAAATGGAAAGAACACTGTCCAGTAACAATGTTGGAAATGGAAAGAGTTCAAAGGAAAACATTTACTGTGGTATAAATAAAAGTTATCACTCTTCATAGATTATGTCAAATGACAATCTCTTCTGTTTTTTTTTTAATTTCCTTGTAAGCAACCATGGAATAATAGAATATTAGGACTAGAAAGAACCTTACAGACTACTTTATCAAATTCTCTCATTTTACAGATAACAAAACTGAGACTAGTGACTAGCCAAGGTCCTGCAATGAATCATTTAATAGAATAAGGACTGTAATTTAGTCCTCTTTACTACCTAAGTTGCTTTCTTCATTCTATTTAAATCAATAAATCAAACACTTATTAAGCATTGACTATCCTGTAGATAGAAGTAAAAATAAACCAGGTCCTCTTAAGGACCATACATTAAGTATAAGGTAATTTTGGGAGGAAGAGAGTGCTAATCATAAAAGGGATGATTTAAAAAGTGACATCTAAGCTATGCGTTGAAGGAAACAAAGGATTCTACAAGGTAAAAGTGAGAAAGAACTGAGTGCATTTCACACATGGCAAGCAATAACATGTACAAATGCATGGAGGCTGAATATAGAATGTTGTTATGTTTAGGGGCTGACTAACCAGCCAGTACAATTGTATTACAGTAGTGAAGGGGAAAATAATATGAAGAAAGGTAAGTAGAAGCCATAGAGATTAGAGCATTTCAAATATCAGAGTGAGGAGTTTGTATTTTAGGGAAATAGGAAGCAACTGAACATTTTTGAGTAGGGATGGCATGGTCAGACCTAAGTTTTAGTAGTCAGTTTGGCAGCCACCAGGGTTGGGGAGGAGAGGAGAGAGGGATAGATCGGATAAAGTTGGTGCTGGCGACAGGGAGACCAGTTAGGAACCATTTGAAGGAGTCAGGGTGAGAGATGATGGGGGGCTGGAAGAAGGGTAGGGACTGTGGGAAAGGAAAGAAGGGAACAGATGTGAGAGGTGTTTTGAAGGTAGGAGCAACAAGACTTGGCAGCTGATTAGATATGGGCATTTGAGATTGTGAACTTGAGTATATTCAACAAAAATAAGGAAATTTTGGGAGGGATGAAGGGAGAAAATATGATGAGCTCTATTTTGGACCTGCTGAATTTGAGATGCCTCTGGGACATTCTCAAGTGAAGATGTCTAGCAGGCAGTCAGTAATGCGCGGGACTTTAGTTCATGCGAGAAATTAGGCCTGGTTATAAAGGGCTGGTAATTATCAGAAAAGAGATAGTTAAACAAGATAGTAATTGATGTGATGACCATCAAGAATGTAGAGAGAAAATGGAACCCAGGATATAGCCTTTGGGGACATCTGCCCGCTTGTTGGGAGGAGAATAATGCTCTGGCAAAAACAAAATAAAAGAAACAAACAAACAAAAACTGAGGAGGAATGATTAGCCAGACAGGAGAACCAAGAGCATTGCCACTAAGCCAAGAGAGCGTGTCCATGAGGTAAGCAGTGTCAAAATTTACAGGGGAGATTCTAGTTGATTACTTTGGACAGATAGCTTACTTTCATTTTTGAAATGCGCATCATATTTTCAAATTGGGAAACAGTAGTATCTTAGCATCTAGAAAAGCATCTTGTACCTAGCAGGCTTCCAGTGTGGTAATAACTTAAATTTCCATGGCACTTTCTTTAAAATTTGTGGAAGAAACAAGAAAATCACAATAATCATTCTGAGCGTGGAGAAATTGGTGTTATTTTTAGAATACATTGAAAGAGAATGATAGGAGTGGGCTTCTGGAACTTTGGAAAATAGTTGGTTGATTTTAATGCAGGAAAGCATTCTTGAGTCATGGTAGAAGAAAAGGATATGAATTGGAAAATATTTCTAGGGCATCTGTGTTTGAGATTTTGATTCTCTTTTGCAGAGCAAGCATAGCTAGCTTTTCTCTCCTTGTAGGAATAGGTCCGCTTTCGCTTCATTGATAGCTTATGAAAACTGTCTGGTATGAATACAATAGATTTAGGATGTGGATGAATGTTAATTCCTTATTTCCTCCATGAATCCTCAACATCTGTGTTCCAGACACTGCTTAAGCACTGAGAATATAAAGAAAGGCAAATATGGTTCATGCCTTCAAGGAGCTGTCATTCTAATGAAAGAGACAAACATGAAAACACATAGATACATATAAGATAGGAGACTAAGTGGAAGGTAATCTCAGAGATGAAAGCACTAGCAGCTGGGGGACTGCTCACTTTCCTAGAAGGTGGCCCCTTGACCTGAATCTTGAAAGAAGCCAAGGAAACTGAGAGAGGTGAGGAAGATAGAGCATTCTAGGTGTCAAGGACAAGCAGTGCAGAAAAAAGCATGTAGTCAGGAGATAGAATGTCAAGTACAATAAGAAATGTGGCTGAATCTTAGAGTATATGGAGCTATATGTATAGTGGAAGAAGATTGGAAAAGTAGGAAGAGGTCAGATAGTAAGATGCTTTTAAATGCCAAACTGAGGAACTTACATTTGATTCTGGAGGTAATAGGCAGTCACCAGAACAGTCCAGCACAGCCTGCAACCCACAGTCAGAGGACAGACCAGAGACTTCTAGTGGCTGGCGAAAAATGGGGGAAAACATCTTCTACACTCTTCATGGGCTGTCGGAAATCATTTGGTGGGCTTCAGGTTGTGCAAGCTGCACTAGAGTTTATTGAGTAAGGGAAGAAGATGGTTAGACCTGTGTCTTAGGAAAACCACTTTGGCAGTTGAGTAGAAGATGAATTGGAGTAGGAAGAGATGTCTGAAGCAGGGAGACCAAGTAGAAAGCTATTTGATAGGGAGAGAGGTGATAAAAGACCTGAATTAGAGTGGGTGGTTTTTTGAGTGGCGATAAGAGAATGATATTTATGAGAGGCTGTGAAAGCAGAAATTACAAGACTGAGCAAATGTTGGTTATGTGAGGTGAATGAAAGTAAGGAAGTGAGGATGACTCCAAGGTTATAATCCTGGGTGACAGGAAAGTTAATGGTGCTCCCTATAGTAGGGAAGTTGGAAAGAAGGGAGAATGGGGAGGGTCTGTTTTGTACGTATTCTCTAGATGCTTACAGGAGATCCAGTCTAGATACCAAAAGGCAGATGATGATGTAGGATTGGAGCACAGGAGAAAGACTGAGGTTAGATATATAGAACTAACAGTCATTTGCATAGAGATGATAATTGAACCCATTAGAGATGATGACATCACCAATGGAGATAGTATGGAGGAAAGAAAAAAAGGGTGCAGGACACAACTTATATGATGCTCAAAGTTAGTGGGTGTGATATGGATGAAGGATCTGTCAGGCAGGAGCAGAATCAGAAGAGAACAGTGTTATGAAAACTTAGAGAGGAAAGAGAATCCAGGAGGAGAAAGTAATCAAGTGCCAAAGGCTGCAGAGATAAAAAATTTGAGACTTGAGAAAAGTGCCACTAAATTGGGCAATTAAGGAATTATTGGTAACTTTGGAGAGGGCAGTTTTAGTTGGCTAATGAGCTTGGAAGCCAGAAAGTAAGAGGAGTGGAAGTGGAGGCCCGTAGTCTAGATTTTCTCAAGGAATTTCTCCAAAAAGAGGAGTTATCAAGGGAAATAGCTAATGCTGATTGATTGTTGAAGGGAGGGTGAGAGAGATATGGGATATTTATAGGCAGCAGGAAAGAATCCATTACACAGAGAAAGACTGAAGATTTGGGAGAGTAGGGTGAAAGTGGAGGCACTACCACAATATAGGTGCTACTGGGATCAAGAGGTTTTGTAGAGGGGATGACCTTGGCAAGAATTGTTACCTCTTTATCCAAAACAGAAGGGAAGGAAGAAAAAGTGGACAAGTTATTTGGTTGAAGTAGAATGGGAAGAAAATGGAGAAGAGGGAGCTCTGAGCAAATGGTCCCAATTTTGTGTGTGTGTGTCTGTCTGTCTGTGTGTAGCTTTACCTTGTTTGAAGTTGAGATCTTCAGCACAACCCCAGAAAGAGATCATCAATCTTAGCTGCTGCTTTTTTTATTTTGGTACAGACCTGTGATTTCATTTGGCATAAGGAGCATCTTGCTGAGGGGGCTCACTCTCCTAATACAGATTAGCTACTGTTTTATACCTTGCCCAGAGGCACTTAGCAGGTTACTTACTTGAAGCAGAACTAGAATCCTGTTCTCTGACTCAGGCTGGCTTTCAATACACTCTGGCATACCGCTTCTCTCCCGCATTTTAGAGATGAGGAAACTTATGCTCATATTTAGGGACACACAGCTAGTTAGTAACAATTAAAACTAAAACGCATGTCTCTTTACTTCTAGCCTATTGCTTTTTCTTCTGTGTCATGATTAGGAAAGCAGCCGTCTTTCCAGTCCTCTCAATGAAAAATATTAAGGTGGAAGTAATCGTCTTAACCCATGTAATCTGCTCATCCTTGTTGATGACAATCGAATTCAAATTTGAAGTTTTCTTTACTGATTCCTCCAGTTTATTATGAGGGATGTAATTATTAGATTAGGTGAGGAAATGTTTGGACTACATATCTTTGATCAAAACCTGATGTCCAAAATACATAGAAGTAATTAAACAAATATATACCTGTTTTCAAAAGAATTGCATGTTATCAACAGTCATATGAAAGCATATTCCAAATCACTAATAAGAGAAATGTAATTTAAAACAACAAGCAAACTGTCAAAGATGACAAAAATGCCTGAAACAGTTGGTGTTGGAAAGACTGTCTAAAACAGGCACTGTAATACGTTATCATGGAACTGTCAATTGACCCAACTGATCTGACATATATTATGAATAGAATTATTTGAGAAAAGTGACTAAATTGTTTATATCGTTTGACCTATTTATCCTATGTTATATACCCCAAGTAGAACAAACAGAAAAATTTAATGTATTCCTGAATGTTTTAGCCTTTTTTTTCTTTTTTTTTTTTGTGGTTGCAAAGAACAGGAAGAAAAGAAGGTGTTCACTGACTGGAGAATTAGTAAGTAAACTGTGGTATGTGAATGTAATAGAATATGATTGTGTAAGGAAAGACAAATATGAGAGTTCAGAGAAGCATGGGAAGATTTACATGAACTGACCCAAACTGAAAGAACAGCATATGCAGTGGCTACAGTAATTACAGTAATTGAAAAGAATATTATAAGAAATATTATTTCTGGAGAATAGGTAATGAAATATACTGCCTTCTCAGCTGAGGTATGGGAAGAATGAGTGGAAAATGTTACTATATTGTCAGATAAGGTTACCCTGTTGGGTTGTGTTTGTTTACTTTTGTTTCTTTGTTATAAGAGATTTAATTTCAGGGTGAGTATTCAGAAATGAATGATATGAAAACAAAGCTTTTAGAAAATAGATATAAAAATTGTTAATTCCATTTTGGGCAGAAAGAACACTAGCAGATAATTGAAGTGCTCCATTACTACCTTGGGTCTCTGCTGGGCTTACATATTTATTGAACTCCATCTTTTTACTTTTTTTCCCTCCTGTTGTATTCTCTGAGAATATTACTTCTCTTTCTACTGCTTGTTGACCAACCAAGTTCTCTCCACCATTCTCTGCCCATTCCCTCATCCCAATCCAGGAACTCTGGATTGCTTTCAACATAAGCTTATTTTTTTATACATTTTCTTACACATTTCTGCTGTGTCTGTCTACCTTCTTTTAACCCTTGTTCTTTTCGAAATAAGTACCCTTCTAGAGCCCATATTCCAGTTATGGACCTCATCCTGCCAAGCCTTAATGGTGCTAATGAAGTCAACTGTATATCTCTGCTTCCTTTTCTACCCAGTTTTCAACCCTTTCTAATCTGGCTTCTGACCCAAAACTATTCTTTCCAAGGTAACCAGCCGTCTTTTAGTTGCTAAACCCAGTGATGTTTTTTCTCACCTTACTATTTACTATTATCTATTTATTTCTAATTGAATTAATTAATATATTATTATTACTATTATTATTATTATTATTATTTTTGCCTTTCTGCTACGCTTGACACAGTTGACTACAACCGTCCTTGTTTGAAACATGGAATCAGAGTTTGGAAGCTGCCTTTGAGATCATCTGGTCCAGTTCTACCACTCAGTACTAGCATCTCTTTGAAGCTTTTAATTCAGTCCATTCTTTCATTTCCTAAAATGCAGAGCAATAACTAGACAATTTTCCATGTTTCTTGCTTAGGATCTTGTTTGAAGGGTATAATGTTTTGAGAATGTTTAACAAACCTGTATTCAAAGTGCTTACATTCTAAGGAACTCCCATAGTAATTTGCACTTAAGTACATTTTTCATCTTTTGTATTGGCTTATATACACTACCCATATTATAAACTCCATGAGGGCAGGGAGAGGTTTTTTTTCCCTCTTATCTTCTCAGGTCATAAGTTAATATGGGTAATCAAAATTGAATATAAAATTTTATGAAAACAGCATACTTCTCAGACTGATAGGATTTTCTTGCATCTAGTAGTTAAAAGGGTTTTTTTTTAAGAAATCGTATATATCTTGATGTAATGAAAGAAACTCAGAACTAGCTTGATTTTGCTTTGTAAGCTAGTAACCCAAAATTTAGGAGATTTCAGAAGTATTTTAAAGTTGCATTACTTCAGAAAGACAGCTCAATTAGTAGAATAAAAAACTATTTATTTACTTGATGGGAGCAGACTGGTGAGGGTATATAGGCTCTTTTGATGTCCTGGGGACATTATAACCTAAGGGTTTATAATGTAGTTGTTTCTAGAGAATGTTCTCTTTGAGGTCTTGACATTCTTTATTATCTTCATCTCCTTTACATGTATGCATACTATTCACCCAAAGTGAATGAGATTCTTGCATTTTAAGATATTATTGTAACTTTAGTTAGCTGCATATAGCCGATTTTCATATTGTATAGATTTGCTGTGGTCAGTGGAATGGGAAACTCCTTAAGTTGAATCTGAATTTCAGTGAAATAAATTTTGCACTAAATACTTGGAAATACTATAATTTTTATAAACTTCTTAAATTGTCTGAAGCTAGATCTTGGTATTAGAAAACACATAGGTCATATATAAGTATAGTCATGTGACTATATATTAATTCAGATATTTATTTATAAATAGCGATGTGACTCCTCACCTCCTCACACCTACAGTTTCTTGGAATTTTTGGTAAGTTGGGCTTAGTGTAACAAATATACTTAGTTTTTTTTTTCAAATCATTAAAGTAAAATCTACTCAAATCAGATATTCGTGAGGGTCTTTGAACTTTTAATATTGTAGTTTCACATTGGGAATTAATAGTATTGTTGGAAACATGTAGAATATAATATTTGAATTAGTTACTATAAAAAACATTTTTATTGGATGGAGAAGAGATCCCCATAATAACTGACATAGGGTGTTTTGTAGTTTGCAGAGTGCTTTTCTACAGTCCCATGATTTCAATAGTGCAAGTGTTGTTATCCCCATTTTATATATGGTGACACTGAGGCTCACAGAAATTGATTTACCTAGGGTCACACAGGTAGTAAGGATTTAGAGCCTAGATTTTAAAAAGATTTCCTCAACTCAAAGAAAAATTTTGCTTCTACACTGTGAGGTTTTCATCCTTATTAGGATAAGAGTACAAGAAAGTAGCATGATTTAGTAAGTTAGTAAAGACTATGTATCAGAGGCTTACATCTTTTAGCCTTGGCTTTGTGGCTTTATGGACTTGACTGGTCACTTAATCTCTGTGTTTTAGCATAATGACACACCCTTAGGACAAAGTACACACAGAACTAACACTGCTTACAATTTCAGAATACTATTGTGCTTTGTGATATCATACAGTCTAATCTAAAGAATATTATGGAAAGACGTTTGTCTTTATAAACAAATGTTTTCCAGGTATTTTTCCATTTGTGACATGTTATATTCATAAACTTGCTTATATTACCGAAATATTTTTTTTTAAATCATATGATCATAGATTTAGAGCTGGGAGCGACCTTAGAGGCCATCTTCTCCAAGACCCTCATTTTATAGATGAACTGAGGCCTAGAGAGGTAGATTGACCTGTCCAGGGTACTGTGGCACTATATGTGTGAAGCAAGATGTCAGAGCAGGTTGTCTTCCCTCCAGATTCCCTCCAGTATATTTTGTATTTATCCTTTGCTGCAGTTTAAATTGGACTGATAGTGACTCCATAAATATTTTTAATTTTTAAAAATAGCATAAAGAGATGAATTGGGTGGAGTTATTTTCGAGACCATTTTGTTTGATTCTAAGGGTTTCCTCTGTTCACTGCACCAAGATGTCAAAATTGGCCAAAATCAGGTTAATATGTAAATTGAGAGCAAAATAACATAACAAAAGAAATAAAAAATATAACACAACAGATAATATTTATTTGTGTTTTTCTGAGTCAGTAGGATGGGCCAGCAGGGTTCTCTTTCTATTTGAATTTTACACTGTTGCATTATACCACATCACAAAACAAAAATTTAATAAACTTTTTGACCAGTAGATAAGTGAACAAAATTATTGTTTTGAGATTCTCAGCAGATGAGAGAAATTGTTGTGAATGTTGGAAACTCCCTAGGTAATTTTTAAAGAAGACTAGAGCTACAGTGGCTTAAAATCTTTCCACAGCTGTTGTTGGTACTGTAACTGTTTTGAGAGAAAATAGATTAGCCTTTAGTTTCTCCTGTAACTAGAAACCTCCTAAACTAAATTTAGTTTGAAAATTCTCAGCCAGTAATACTTTAAAATGACTGCACAGTATAGCTTAATAAACTTATTGGAAGTAGACTCTATAAAGTACTGTGACCCATTCAAACAGGAATAGCATGTCTGCAGAATATTCCTAAAAGGAACCTAAGACCCCCATCTTATTTAGCTGGATTTGTGAATTCTCTCTACTAGTATAAAGTGCAGTCTTTTTAGACCTTTTCATCCTCTGATTCTTATCCATGCTTTTCATAATTTATGTAACACGCTGAAAGTCTTCCTTTGGCTCTTTTAATATCTTGAAAGTACCAGTGTAGCACTGGTACTTCTCACCTATTAATAAGCTATCATTTTTGTTATTTCACTGATCTACCACCTTTTCTAGTTATACATGTCTTTTGATTATGTCCTTATGCCTTTTTTCATGGGCAAGTCATATCTAAGCCTCATGCTGCAACATGCGTCTTTCTGTTATCCTTTCATTTACCTGTAGCTTTGATTTACTATATGTGACATAACCAGGTGTTAGAGAAGAGCTTTTGTGGGAGATGGCTTATAACTCAAAGCATAGAGTAATTTTCAAAATATAGTCTTGATCTCAGTCTCCTGTTCAGTTGTGAGTTTTGCTGAGTACCTGTCCAAACATTATATGACTGATTTTTTTTAACCCAAGGACAGAATTTTGTACTTGTCCCCATTAGATTTCATTTCATTATATTTGACTCAGTGTCCTACCCTATAGAGAATTATTTGAATCTTGAGTGTAATGCATCAGGTTAGCATTTCCCCTTAGCATTTTAGTGTCTGTATCTTTGATAAGCCCACCATTACAGCTTTTTTCTAAGCCCTGTTTCCTAAGGAACTCGGCCAGAGATCATCTTCAAAATTCAGTAAATCAGTCAGCATTTATTAAGCAATTATTGTATATCAAGCACTGTGCTTTGGTTCTTGCAAAAGACAGCCCCTGTCCTCAAGGAGTTTGTAAAGGGGGAAGGGGGAAGGGGGAAGAGGTATCTCTTTTCTCTCTATAGTTTGCATACTTTATAGTTGCTTCACATATTTTAAGTCAGGACAACTTATTAGACCCATCAGTCTTGTTACGCCTCTTCCACTCTCCAGGATATTTCAGAGACGCACAACGTTCATATCTCCAGGTCTTTCAGTGTCTTAGAATTGTTTTTATACTTATCTAGTGCTACTAGTTGCTCTCTTACTGTCTCTCCACTTAACCTTGGGTTTCAACTTTATCAGCAGTTACTTGACCTGTATTTGAAGCTTTTCCAGCTTGGTAAAATAATTCAAGGTAGAGTGTGTTGGAGGCAGAGGAAAGATCCTGAGAGAGTCCTTTAAACATTATCATCATCATCATCATCATCACATTTATATAGCATGTAAGAGTTTGCAACATTCTTTACATATGTTATATTATTTATTTCTCACCACAACCCTGTGAAATAGGTGCTATTATTATCCTCATTTTCCAGATGAAAACACATAGACTAGAGAGGTTAAGTGTCATGCCCAGGGTCATGTAGTTACAGCCAGCAAATATCGAAGGTAACATTTGAATCCAGGTTTTCCTGGCTCCAAATCCAGCACCCTTAGCTACTTCACCACGTAATAGCCTCTCAATAGTCTAGGAAATATTTGAGGATGGAAAGAATACTTTGGGTTGGAAATCAGGAAAGATTACATGGAGGAAATAGCACTTGAACTGAGCCTTAAACAAAGATAATTCTTTAATTAGTCACCAGTTAAGTTTGATTCCTTTCCTTAAAATCCTTTATTAACTTTAATTTTTATTGGGTTGTGGTTTGTAAAGGATGTATTTAATACTTTTGCTCTTCTGAATTTTGAGACTTTTATGCCCTATCACATGGTCAGTTTTAATAAAGGTGCTATGCATGGTTTAGGAGTGTGTAGATTTTTTATTCTCATTCATTAATTTCTAGAAATCTATCTAGTCCTTAACTTAAATATCTTTTTGTTAGATTTGTCTAGTTCTGAAGTGGGCACTTTGGGGTCACCAGCTCTTACAGCTTTACTGCCTTTTTGTTCCTTGCCATTTGTTTAACTTTTCCTTTACAACTTAGGTGATATGCCATTCCGTGTGTGTGTGTGTGTGTGTGTGTGTGTGTGTGTGTGTATACATATATATGTAAAGTATTAGTGTTACTATATTTCATTATCTCTAGTGCCTTTTATGTATGATGCACTTTCTCTGATTATCTTTTTCAACCATATCTATTTTTATAATATTACCTTGTCTGAGGCATGATTGCCAACTCTACTTTTAAAAATTTAGCTGAAGCATAAATTCTGCTATATCACCTCATTTAATTTTGTGAATCTTTGTTTCAAGTGTGTTTCTTTTGGTTTTGTTTTTTAAATTAATTTCTTTATTTTTAGTTTTCAACATTCATTTCCACAAGATTTTGAGTTATAATTTTTTCTCCACGTCTTTCCCCTACCCCCCACCTCAAAATAGCAAACCTACTGAATACCCCGTCCCCCAGTCTGTTCTCTCTTATATTCTTCCCCATCATCCCCCCTTTATTTTCTATAGGGCAAGATGGATTTCTATACCCCAATGCCTGTATATCTTATTTCCCAGCTTCATGTAAAAAAACAAACAATTTTTTTAAAAAAACATTTGTTTTTAAAACTTTGACTTCCATATTTTTTTCCTTCTTCCTTCCTCACCTGCTCCCACTGGAAAGATAAGCAATTTAATATAGGTTGCACATGTGTAGTTACCCAAATCATTTCCATAATTATTACATTGTGAAAGACTAACTGTATTTCCCTCCATCCTATCCCACCCCCACATATTCTATTTTCTCCTTTGATCCTATCCCTTTTAAAAAATGTTTGCTTCTAACTGCCCCGTCCCCCAATCTGCCCTCCCTTCTACCATCCCCTCTCTTCTTACCTTCCCTCCTGTTTTCCTGTAGGGTAAAATACCCAATTGAGTGCGTATGTTTATTCCCTCCCTAAGTCAAATTCAATGAGAATAAGGTTGTCCCATTCCCTTTCACCTTACTGCTCTTCCCCTCCGTTGTAACAGTTTTCTTCCAGGTGTTTCTTGTAAACAACACATTGTTGGATTGTTTTCTGATCTCTTCTGCTACCCTGTTGTATTTTGTGTGTAAGCTTGTTTCATTCATGGTCATTATTGTTAGTTATGTATTTCCTTTCTTCAAATTCTCTCATCCTTCTGGCCTGCTCATAACAAAGAGTAAGCCTGTACCCGAAGAAAAGGAAAACCATCAATAGTGGCAATGACCAGGGAAATGATCTGTTCCTCTTTCTTGTCCAGACCTAGACTCCAGGCTCCAGTGTTTATTCTATCTTTCTCTTTAATCCCCCATCAGAGGTGAACTTGGTTTTACTTGTTCTCTCCTTCATTTGGTACTTTCTGTCCCTACCAGTTTCCATGTTGGAATTAATGTATTTATTTCTACACCAAATTATTTGTGTGTGTTTGAAAGAGTGAGGGCACGTGATGCCTGATATTCCATCTCTTTATCCATGTTTGTTTACTTCTTGGGTACCACGTTTATGTGAAATAGCAAATTCTTTCTCCCCTTTCCTCATTTCTTCCCTAATTTATTCCTTCTTGCTTCCATTTTTCTTTCCTCCCTTAAAACCAACAAACACCTTGATTTATTTTAATTCTGTCTATGATCTTGAAGATTCTGAAGAGACATTTGTTTTTTCTTTCCTAAATTAAAACATAAGCGCATTTTTCCACTTCCAGTTGGTGAAATGTGTATTTTCCTTACTTTATGTACATTTCATTTTGTATTCAACTTTAGTCTTTTCATCAAGAATTCTTGCAAATTCTCTATCCTAAAAGTCCATTTCTCTCCCCATGTAGAATTAAACATTGTTTGCAGTGTAAGCTATTCTTGGTTATAAGCCTTTTTAACCTTTTGCAATATTGTATTTCAAATTTTTCCTTTCCTTTATAATAGTTGCTAAGTTGTATGGTCCTGGAGGCGTTCTGCTATTTAGACTCTTTCTTTTGACTGCTTGCATTATTTTTTCTTTGGCTTGAAAGCTTTGAATTTTAGACTTTCCTTGGTATTTGTTATTTGGAGTTTGTTTTTTGGAGGTGATCAGTAGATTCCCTCTCCCCACCCCCGTTTTCATTTTGGCCTCAGACTCTGTTAGATCTGAGCAGTTTTCATTGCTTGAAATATCATATCCAAGTTCTTTGTTTGGTGATGGGTTTTTGGAGGTTTGAATATTTTAAAATCATCTCAACCCATTTTGTACATTAGTTATTTTGGTACAGCAGATGCCTTATTTTTTCTTACAATTTTCCATTAAAAAAAAAACCCACAGCTTTGATCTGCTGTTTCTTGTTGTCCCTTGGGGTCATGAAAATCTGTTTGCTCCATTTCATTTTTTGTCAAGGTTCACTACTTGGGGAAGGTTTCTACCTTTTGTTCTAAGCTGTTCATCTCCTAGGTTTTCCCTTCCTCCCCATCCCCAGCTTTCTTTTCTCTCTGTATTGCCTTATTTCTTCTAGCTACTTTCATTCTGCTTTTGTCAGGTTACTTTCTTCCTCTGGATTCATTTTTTGGTCTTTTCTTATCCCACAATATCTTTTCGTTGTGTTTGATGCCTTCCGTTGATGTATGTTTTCAGTGTGTTCTTGCATGGAGGTTTTGTCCTCTAATGGAGGAGTTAGCTAGTTTGGGCCTTTCCTCTCTGTAGCTTAGATTCTGCTGCTGTTCTGAATGGTCTGGTTTGTATTAGGGGCCTGTCCTTTGCCTCAATACCTGGCTAAATCTTCTTGGGGGTACACTGTGGGTTTACACTTCATTTGGCTGCTTTCTCCTTTGAATGATCCATAATCTAGAGTTTGCTCCACTCCTTCCTCTAGACCTGGTAGACTCTAGAATTTAGACCCCCTGTGTCGACCAGCTGGTACTGGTACCGCATCACGGAACTGACCCTGTTTCTTGTTTTGGCTGCTATACTTAGAGGAGTGCCTGACTAGGCCCTGTTTCCCAGTGTTGTGACCTTTTAGGGAAAGCTCTGATCAACTCTAAAATGTTGGGATATTTTTACATCTATACAGTTTGATACATTTGTATCACAAAAAGGATTGTTTCCTTTACTGAAAGATTTCTTTAACTCAGAGATTCTTAACCTGGAGTTCATGGACCCCCAAGAAATCTGCAGATCGTTGCGGGGGGTGTCTATAAACCTGGATCAGAAAAAAAATTACTTTTTTCCCTACTAACCTCTAATTGAAATTTAGCATTTCCTTCACTTAACTGTCAAAGGAGTTCATGACGCAAAAAGTGATTAAAAACTCTTGCTTTAAGAATTCAGAGGTTCCCAAACTTAACCTATGATCCCCTTTTCAAAAAAAAAATTGAAATTACTCGGGGCCTTTTGGGGTTAGGTTAACCCTTATTTTTGTTCAGTGCCCCTCAGTTTCACCTGACCCTCCCAACCACCCTTTCCCCCACCCCCATCTCCCAGGGGACAGTGTTGCCCACTTTGGGAATCTGTGTGGAGATGCTTATAGTACAAAGAAAGAATAGGATATGGATCACTTAACCGCCTTAGGCCTCAGTTTCTTTGTCTTTAAAATTAGGTTGTATTAGATGATCTCTAACATCCCTTTTCCTTCTAGAAGTTATCTGTAGTATATTTAAGCATTTAGTAAATTATTACCTGTTTACTTGATAGAACAGAATAATAGTACCTTAGAATTGGAAGTTACATTAGCAGTCTTTGAACCCAGTTCATAACTGTACAAGAATCCATGCTTCAAGCATTCCTGGAAAGTAGTCATCTAACTTTCATTTGAAGACATACCATAAAGTGGAACCTACCATTTCCTGAGGCAGCCCATTCTGTATGTGAGTTTTGTATTGTATATTTCTCCAGCTTTTGCCCTTTGGGGCCAAAGAAAATAAGTTTAATTACCATTTCATATGATAACCCTTCAAATGTTACTGTAAATTTTCTCAGGCCTAGTCCTCATTCCCTGTTTTTCTTCAAATGGTTCTCATGTGGCATGATCTCAGAACCTCCATTATCCTAATTGCCTTCTTCTGGGTATTTCATATCTTGATATCTATCCTAAAATACGGCACCTGGAATTGAATACTGTACTCTAGATGTAGACTGAGCAGAAGAGAGAGAGCGCAATGGGACTTTTCACCTAGCTCATTCTGGATCTGACGTCCAAGATTACTTTAGCTTCTCTTGGCTGGCATACCCCCAATCGTGTTTCTTCTGTCTTGTATTTCTGAAATTGTTGTGTTTTTTTTTAACATGAGTAGAGAATTTTTCTTTACTGAATTTTATCTTGTTATAGTTGTCCTAATGTTCCTCTCTCTTGAGAACTTTTTTTTAACATCCTGACTGATAGTGAGCAGGTTAACCATTGCTCCTAGCTTTGTGTCACCTGCAGATTTGATAAATATGCTGTCTATTCCTTTATCTAACTTACTGATAAAAATCCACAGGTCAAGAACAAACCTGAGAAAACTCTACCAGCACATTCTTTCCAAGTTGCTACTGACCCATTAATGACTACCTTTTGGTTACAGTCATTTAATTAAATATGCATAAGTATACTTTCATCTAGCCCACATCTCTTTTTATTTTCACCAAGGACAGCAGGAGACAATTTGTCAGATATTTTGCTAAAATCTAGATAAACTGTATATGCAGCATTCCTGTGATCCATGAGTTACCTGTCAGACAGGTAAGTGAGTTTAGGATATCACGACCTGTTCTTGATGAATCCATGCTGACTCTGTGCTCAGGGTTATTTTTCCTAAATCCTTTCTAAGCACCCCTGTAATGATGGATTCTAGAATTTTGCCATGAATAGAGGTCAGACTCACGGCCTCACAGATGGCAAATTCTTGCATTTGGTTTGAACACTGACACAACATTCTTTTCCAGCCCTGTGGCACCTCTAGAAGAGAGCAGTTTTAATTGCTTTTTTTCTCTGTTGGTAAAGGCATTTTCCTCTCCAGAGAATTCTCTATCTCAGTAAAATTACAAGTTTAATCCCTATGCCCTAACTCTCAAGTATTCGATAATTCTTATTCTCTTCTCTGCTACATTCTTACATCTTTCAGTTTCCTGACATTGATTTCCCTCTCACCTTACTTAGATCTGTTTCTTTTTGGATTTTATCTTGACACCTTCCATTTTTAAAGAATACTTCATCCTTTATGCCATTTACATTCATTTAGAGGCCGGAGGTCATCCTGTAATTTGAATATAGATAGTTGTTTGGTTGTCATGTGCTTATGCTGCTCATTCCAAAATTTTCCCTGCCCTGCTTAGTTTTTGAAAGCATGCTTCTTAAATCCCTTTTCTCTCTGTGACTAAAAAGTTCCTATGGCTTTCTTTCTCATGCTGTCTTCTGCACTTGAAGGTTCAAGGGAAGATTCCACTTGTAGATCTTTCCATTGTGATCCTCTTTGACATGATCTCAAGGCCCTTACCCAACATGATTGTTCTCTACCTGTGTTCTTCTTGTCTGTGGACTTTTAATAATGTTTCATACAAACCTGAGCATACTAATCTATGTCTTATCTTCCAGTAGATAGTATAAAGAAATTTATGTCTAATGAATGAAAAGAAAGCAGTTCTGAAATTGCAATTAAATGAAAATGCTATGGTGAGTAAAGTTTGGTTTTCAGAGATGTCATACGTATTTACAAGGTTCAGTGGCATTTAATTCCATCTCTACATAGAAATTAGTTAAATAGACAAAAGATCTTAGAATTGGTAGGGCCCTAAACACCTTTGGGTCCAACTCCCTCATTTTCCTTGGAAGGAGTATCACTAGGTTTACCCCATCTTGCCATTCATACACTGCAGCCCGCTCCCCAACTGATGAGTGTCGAGATGAATCCCTGAAGTGCTTGCACGTATTCAGATTTGTACTCTTCAAAGCTATAATTACGTCAAATAGGGAAATTGATACCAGCTCAGTAGAAGTATACAGTGTGTATTTGAATAATCCAACTACTTCAGGGGATTCTTTGTTCCAGCCAGTCTGGAATCAGGTGTCTATAGAATTTAAGGAAGTCACTGATGCTCTGGACCTCAGTTTCCTGTGTGTGAAATGAGGAGTTTATTACTCTGTCCCCTGAGTTGCTGTGGCCTTTGTAAGAGAGCTTTCACAAGTACAAGTTAGAGGTATCAACAAAACTTTGCTAGGGTTTGTTGAAACAAGTAGAACAAAATACACTCTCAATGAGGCTAACCGGTATTTTGTAAAGTGAAGTACACCTTGTGCTGCCAGTGCCTTCTGATTCTGAGTGCAATAAACGATGATTCTGATTGTGGAATTCTGTGGTTTAAATACTTAACTGCCTTAAAAGTCATGTCTCAGGTCTTTCTGGTGTGCTTTCAGAGAGTTGATGTTTCGAGGCTTGAACTTCAGGGACTAGAGGGTGTCCGTAGTCAAGGTTTGTTGAATCTCAAAGCCAAGATTAATCTGGATGGAGTTTTTATAACTGTTTCGATTTTTAACTAGTGACATAAGTTATTTTATACAAATCGCTCTTGTTAGGGAATTTTACTTTATATCCCTTCTTCTACATTACAAATACACTTGGTTTTTAGTTTTAAACATTCTTGAGTTGATTTAAATAAAAATCTTTTTCAAGTATGTGCCATAATTTTTTAGGGGATGGAGGTGAGAACTGTATCTTCTCTCATCTCACCCTTGAGGGTTTTGTAGTCGCTTAGCTAAATTATAAAATCATTTTTGAAAGTATTTGTCTTTGGTTACATGTTGAGTTTAAGATTGTGTTATTATAAACACAACTTGTGCTCTTAATATTTTTTTCTAATCTTCATTTATTCTGGGATGAAGCATAGACCCTTGGTTTATGCTATTATAGGAAAAGTGACTTGTCAACTTAGAAGATCCCTAAAGTCTGAATGTGACATTCTCTAACCAAAGTACTCCTGGAATGAGTCTTCTCCTTTGTCTTTGCTTGTTTTCCTGCAGAATTTGTAGGTAACAAGTTGTATTGATGTTTAAATGTGGATGAAACAGAGTTGAAGTGAATATTCACGGTTATAGGATCTTGTGTTTAGAGCTAGGAGGGACCTTAAAAGTTCATATAGTCCAACCCTTTGTTTTACAGGTGATAAGCTAAGGATCAGAGAGATTAAGTAACTTGTCCAAAGTTGAAGCTTGAGTACTGGGAATTTTTCTCATAGGTATTATCTCCAAGGTCATCTCTATTTTATCTTCAAAGTCACTGGACTACAGTGTGGTACGGTGGAAAGAGTATTGAATTCTGAGCCCAGAACCTTGTTCTGTCACTTACTGTAATCTGTATGACCTTAGGCACTCTCTGGGCTTCAGTTTTCTCATCTATAAAATGAAGGAGTTAGACTTGGTTACTTCTTGACTTCTAGAGCCATCCTTCTGTGACCTTAAAGGGCATCAAATCCTATTCCTTCTTTTACAGTTAAAGAAATTGAGGCCCAGATAGCAAAGTAACTTGACCAAGGTCAAATAGGTAGTGAGTTGCAGAGAAGGGGTAAGAAGCAAGATTCTCTTGACTCCAGAACCACTGATTTTTTTAATCTGTCATGTGATATCCCTTCTAGTTCTAAATTGATGATCTGATAAGTATTGAACTCTTAAAAAATACTTATTTGTTCTGGAAAATTATTTTAGGTTCTTTCTGCATTTCTCTCCTTGGTTTTCTCCTTAGCTGGTAGACTTCTCAGGATATTTATACAAGTTTTTATAAATAATAATCTAAAAATGTAATCCTATTAATAACTTCACATTTAGACCTGGGATTCTTAAACTGGAGTCTTTGAACTATTTTTTTTAAACTTTGAAAACTATATTTCAACATAATTGGTTTTCTTTGGTAATGATACTATATATTTAATTGTATGCATTTGAAAACATTATTCTGCAGTTTTATTAGGCTTTACTATAAACTGCCTGAGAGGTTTATGACACAAAAAGGCTAAGAATCCCGGCTTACTCTTTGCTGTCCAATTTGTTGATATGTTTGAGTATTGTTTGAGTCTTTGGGAGAGAATTTGGGGGTTTATCATATGTCGTGGGTTATCAGGATAGTCTTGTTACTAAAATAGCTTTTTTTTTTTTGCTGTAACTTCTAGCACTGCAGCTATCTAGGTTTTTCTCATTTTTTAAGTGTGATATTTTCCCCAAATGTGTTATGTCTAAGGAATACCTATTTGAGATTTTTTTCCCCCAGATGTCTTATTTCCAAGATCATCCCCATTTAATCTTTTATGGCACTTAGTAGTTTCACATTTCCTTTATTTGAAATGGAAGTGTGATCACACTTTAAAACATTGTTTTTTTAACCCTACCCATCAGCTAAATGTATTCACATACATATAAGAAAACTGTTTGAAGTGAATACAATTTTGTTTATGCCAATATTTTAACTTCTTGTGCTTGCAGATTTTCTGAGCACTGAAATGTAGATTTTTAAAAAATAGTATGTATGTTATAACTTTTTAAACAGTGTTACTTTTAAAACTTTAGATCTCTACAATTAGGGGATTATAGCTATGATTTTAATAATTTATTTCTACATAAGCTTGTGTGATAAAAATGAAAACTTGTATTTAGTCAGTTTAAAATGTACTTATTACATAAAGTTATATTCAGAATTATGCCATTAAATTATTAGGACTCGTACTCGTAAAATGTTTTGAATTTTTTTTAAGCATATGAACAAAAAGTTAAAAAAAGCAATTCAGTGATTATAAATGCTTATATCTATGCGTATACATGTGTATATATACATATGAATGTGTGCATTTTTAGCAAAACAAGCGGCATATTTTTAACGAATGGTAAAAGAGCTTATCCCATGTATGTAACGCTCATTTGTTGCTGTTTGATGTTTTGATTTATCTAGTTGAAGCTGTTTATATTTTTCTTTTGATTCTACTTTCTTTTACTCTAAATCTTCCCATATTTCTTTGAAGTCTTTGTCATTTCTTTTGTTACAGTATTCTATTCTGCTCATATGCCATAATTCATGCATTTCCCAATCACTGAACACGTAATCTGTTTCTGGGTTTTTACTAGTATTAATAGTGCTGCTAAGAATATTTTTAATGGATAAATTTTGTTTTCTATCACATGTCCTTAG
The DNA here is from genome assembly GCA_028627135.1 of Pseudochirops cupreus. Classification (NCBI taxonomy): domain Eukaryota; kingdom Metazoa; phylum Chordata; class Mammalia; order Diprotodontia; family Pseudocheiridae; genus Pseudochirops; species Pseudochirops cupreus. The sequence continues at coordinate 362,258,395 of CM053582.1, forward strand.
AGTATAGGTCAAGTACTTAGAGTTCCTAGGTCAAAGGCTATCCATATTTTTGTAACTCTCTATGTTGCTTTCCAAAAGCTAGTTTTCAGCTATACCAGCAGTGTTTTAAAAGGCAGAACTTCACAAAGGTGACCTTAAGTTTTACTATCCCAAATAATCTTTGTCTACTTGGGTATAATAAGTTGGTAAGAGTTTTAAACATTTTCTTTTTTCTGATTATTAGAGACATTGAACCCTTTTTTCAAGTGGTTAATAGTTTTGACATCTTAAGCTTAACATGTCCAAAACTGAACTCATCTTTCACCCCAAATCCTCCCCTTTTCCTTACTTCTCTATTGCTATTGAAGGTGCCACCATCCTTCCAGTTACCTAGGTTTGCAGCAGCTTAGGTGTCATTCTCACCGCACCATAGCCAGTCTGTCAGTTTTACTTGTGTAACATCTCTCACATTTACCCCCTTCCCTCCTGCCTCTACCACCACTGTAATGCAAACTCACATCACCTCACACCAAGACTATTGCAGTAACCTACTGATTGGTCTCTCTGGCACAAGTCTCTCCTCACTCTAGTGACCCATCCTCCACTCAGCTACCAAAGTGATCTTTCTAAAGTACAGGTCTGGCCATGTCATTCTCCTCCTCCCCTCAGTAAATTCCAGTGACTGCCCAGCATCTCCAAGATGAGATGTGAAATCCTTTTAGTGTTCAAAGACCTTCACTCCCTTCTCCCCCAAACCTTTCCAGCCTTCTCAGACTCTGAAATCCAATAACACTGGCCTCCTTGCTACTTCTAGAGCCGGGCACTCCATCTCTTGAGTGGGCATCTTCACTGAATGCCCTGTGTGCCTAGGATGCTGTTCCTCATCTCCCTCTCATCTCTCCCTTTGAATCCCAGGTAAAATCTCATCTTCTCTAGGAAACCTTTCCCAGCCTCCTTTAATTCCAGTGCCTCCCTCTGTTGATTTATCTCTCATTGATGTCCTGCAGATAGCTTTTCCCTACGTGGTTGTTTGCATGTTTTCTTTCCCAGTCAGATTGTAAGTTCTTCTTTTGCCTTTCTTTGTATCCCTATCACTTAGCACAATGCCTGGCACGTAATAGTTGCTTAATGAATGTTTGTTCATATCTCTTGATTCTATTAGAAAATAGGTTTTCCCTTTAGCCATTCGTATCAGTTCCTTGTAGGTTGTGGGTGTCATACTTTCATCAGAAATATTGAATGTAAAGATTGCTACCAACCCCCCATTCATATAGCTTTTCATGCATTTTTATATAATTACATTTTTATATTTTCTTATTTCCTTTAAGTCACAGCTGTTTTGAGAACTTTTTTTTCCCATCCACAGTTATGAAAGATATAACATTCCATCCTCCTAATTAGTTTCTTTAGAATTACAGGGTTCTAATGAACAAGTTTGAACCTAACGTTGGTGGGGAGGAGATAACCAAAAGGTTGCCTTTTGGGGGGATTACTGTTTGTTGATAACTTTGATTTTTATAATTCTTTATGTCTCAGTTAACCTTAGCAGCTACTGTGAATGTAATATACAATTGGGACAGTTAAGTGGTGCAATGGATAGAGTACCGGCCCTGGAGTCAGGAGGACCTGAGTTCAAATATGGCCTCAGACACTTGATACTCTTACTAGCTGTGACCTTAGGCAAGTCACTTAATCCCAATTGCCTTGCCTTTCCCCCTCAAAAAAAAAGATTATAATATATAATTTTATGTATGTGTGTGCATATACACATACATATACATCTGTATGTGTATATATATGTAGATATATATACACACACATATATATATGTATAATTTATAATCAGATTACATTTATTATGGGGAGTTAGTTAGAAGTGATTTGTGCCTTACTCGTTACCATTCCAAATTGTCTTTTCTTTCCTGAAGCCTCCTCCCATTTCTCTCTCAACTTAAGATCTTACCTTACTTCACTGGGAGAGTTGAGGTCATTAAAGCTCTCTCTTCTTTCCACCTCTTCATATCAGAACTCCTTGACATCATTTCACATTCTCTTTTCCTTTTCCCCAGCTTTTGAAAATGATCTTTCCTTTCCAAGATCCAACCTTCCACACATACTCTTGAACCTGTCCCTTATTGTCAGCTCTAGCAGATTACTTTATCAATCATCTCCCACTCTAATCTTCAGCCTCTCCTCTTCAGGGTCTTCAGTAGATCTTTCCTTACTGCCCTCAAATATATCTAATCCCACCCTTAAAAAAATGTCACTAGAACCTGCCATCTCCTCAAGTTATCAGATTTTGTCTCTCCTCCCTTTCTCAATCTCTTTGAAAAAGCTCTCTACACTTACTTTACTACACTTACACTTCCCTAAACTCACTTCTCAACTGCTTGTAGTCTGCCTTCCAACCTCATCACTCAACTGATAAAACTACTCTTTCCAGTACTCTTTCCGTTCTGGCCTGTTGTGATACTACTTTTGACTTTTACCTATCTGACATCCTACTCAACCTCCTTTAATGGTTTATTGTCCAGATCATGCTTCATAACTGTGGTTATTCCCTTGACCCCCTTCTTTTCTCTCTCTCCTCTTTCTGTCTTGGTGATCTCATAAGTCCCAGTAGATTTAATTATCATCTAGATACACAGAACTTCCAAATATATATATATCTATATATCTGTCTCTATCTCTATCTATCATCTATCTAATCTATCTATCTATCTAGACCCAGTCTTTCCACTGAACTTCATTCCTGCATCACCAGCTGCCTGTTGAGTGTCTCAGAGATATCTCTAACTCAGCATGTCTAAAACAGAACTCATCTTTACCCTCAAATCTGTCTTTCTTCCTAACTTCCCTAGTTCTGCTGAAGGCACCACCATTCTTACAGTCTCCCACATTCATAAGTTTGGTAGCATCCTTGATTCCTCACTCTTCCCTCCCCAATGTATACAGTCAGTTACCAAATCTTGCAGATCTACCAAATCTGTTTTCCCATCTCTTACATGTGACCCTTCCTCTGTATTCACATGGCCACCACCTAAGTACCTTGTGCCCAGATCATTGAAATGCCTCCTAATTGGTTTTCCTTCTTCTAGTCTCTTCCCTTTCCAGTCTGTGCTACTGTCAGAGTGATTTTCCTTAAGTGCCTCTTACTGAACCTACTCAGTAAACTATGGTGGCTCCCTATGGCCTCTAGGATAAAATAAAAACTCATCTTTAGCTTATAGAAATCCTCACAATTTGGCCCCATTTTCCCAGCGTTTTTGGACATGACCCCCATCTCCTCCTTTGTGATCCAGTTACCCTGGTCTTCCCTTTATTCCTCATCCATGACACTCCATCTTCCGTCTCTCTTCCTTTGCATTGACTCTATTCCCCATGTCTGTCATGCCCTCCCTCCTCCGCTGTGCCTCATAGAATCCTTCTCTTCCTTACTACTCCATTCCAGCCCTACCTTCTACATGAAACCTTTGCGGATCTGTCCAAATGCCCTCTCTGGTGCTTTATTGTATTTCTCTACTTTGCATATGTTTGTTATAGTTTGTGTATACAAACGGTTCTTACTTTACGTAAGTGGACAATTCCAGACCTTTCTGCAGAGCTCTACATAAAGCAATTTTTACATAATGTCAAGTTGCCCTCAAAGATGAGGAAGAAGGGAGCCATACTTTATGAAGGAAGGGGGCAGGAACATTGTTCAGGGACATGTCAGAGATAGAGAATCGGGAGGAAAAACGCATGGTGGCAATGGGGAGGAGGGGACGTGTCATAGCCAGACAGAAATGGACCAGAGAATGCAGGCAACAGTGTGGGGCTGAGCATGGAAATACAGTGCTCTAGGGGGCTGCTGGTGTAGCAAAGGGGTCCTCTCTCAACTCTGGAGGTTTCAAGCCAAGTCCTGAGACCAGTTGCACCCAGCCTGTCCATTCTTCTGCTTTCACTTTTTTTTTGGCACCATGAAGTGCAGGACATAGGGACAGGGACAGAGAGACAGAGAGGAAGAAGAAGAAGAAGAAGAGGAGGAGGAGAGAGAGAGAGAGAGAGAATGCAGATTTTTTTCAGGATTAATTAGGTAAAATCAAATTGTGTAAAGTGATGAACTGTCTGTACTTACATTTGTCCCTGTTCCTCTTGTCTCTCCCATTAGAATGTTGGCTCCTGGCTAGTAGAGCTTTTTTGTATTCCTTATGTTTGTAGCCTCATCACGCACAATTCATGGATAAGTACAATCGTCTATCTGGGGTGTGGATGTGTGTTTAAGTGTAATGGACTGGGTTTGGAACAAGAAGGCTGAAGTTCTGCCTCATGACCTTGTGACATTTAGGATCATAGATTTGGAGCTGAAAGGGACCTTAAAGGTTGTTTGGTATAACTAACTCTTGCATTGAAATTAACTGACTTGAGAAGGCCCACGTTAAAGCAAATGACAGAACCAAGATTTAAAACTCCGACTTTTAAACTCCAAATCCAAGACTCTTTGTATGGTATTTTACTTAATCTCTTTGAGCTTCAGTTTCTTTATCTATAAAATAGGTATGATACTTATATTCCCTTCTGCAAAGAGTTGCTCTGCAAATCAGATGTGAAATGTCTTGTAAACTGAATGGGCTATATTACATTTCAGCTGTTATTAATTAGTTCTGACTTGGAACTTCACTGTAATCTAGAATTCAGTTAAACAGTACTCATCTTATAGTACGTGTTATATTAAGTGACTGAACATTAATATTGTGCTCTGGATTGTGTTCATTTTAGAGGTTTGTACCAAAACTGTTTACTTTCGGTCTTGAGCAACGCTTGCTATCTCTAGACTGACAGGTCTGTGAGTTAAAGGGCATTTTTTATTCTAAGGTATTTGGATGTTTGGTTGGGCTCACTATAGGAATAGTAACATTAGTGTGGTGTCATCAGAATTCTCTGAGCATGTTGACATTGAACTATAATATTAAATTAAGTCTTCTGACATCGTTTCCACTTCTTTCTGTGTTTGCATCAGTTGGTAAGCATTTTTTAAAACTTACTACATTCCAGGCGCCATACTAAGTGCCTGAGGTACAAAGAGAGGCAGAAACAAAAAACGAGCTTCTAAGTGTGGTCAGGTGAGACCTAGCATGTGTTTTCATTTGGGGGTAAGGGAACAAAGGTAGCTTCATTTTCTGATCTATAAAAATAAGGGAGGGGCTGGACAAAATGAACTCTTATGGTTTCCTAACTCTAAGTCCTGTGATCTTAATTTAGTTCAGAACTGATCTCAATTCTAAGCTTAAGCTCTAGACTCTTCCGAGCAGACGCAGTCTTGGAGCACGGTTCTTGTTTATGTTCATTTGGGCATTTGGCAAAACTAATCTTTTTTTTTTTACGAATCTGCTTTATTTTTCTTGCCTTTCTTTTTGGCAACATGGCTAACAGGAACATGTTTTAGGTGATTTCATGTGCCTTCTCAATGGGTAGGGGAGGGAGGAAGAGAATTTGGAACAAAATTTTTTTAAATGTTAAAAAAATAATAAATTTGGGGGAAGAAGGCTGTAAGGTGTGGTGGTAGTAGTGACTGTGGTAACCTCAGAACCAGTGGAGAAGTATACAGTAGAGGACAAATGTATGCCTTAATTAGTCATTACCTACACCTGAGGGGTATATAGCCTGTTCAGGAGGTCACTTTTTCTTCTTGTGTGAGGGCTTACTGACCTTTTTTTCAGGGCTGCTCATCTACTTCTGCTGTCCATCTGATTCACCCAACTCTCCCCTGTGGCTCCGAAAAGCTGTAGCGTGAGTAGTGACCAAACCCCAGTAAGCTCTCTAAGGCTAAACCAGGTTAAAAAATAAATCACAGACCTCGAATCTGTTGGTGAATTAGGGAGATGTCTGTCACAGGCATGTGAAGACTTTACCCTGGTGGAATGGGCAGATGAGAACAATTTGTTCTAAAGACCATGAAGGTGGCTGAAGAGGGGCTGCGGAATGCTTAGAGCTTGGTTGGGTATCAAAGATGCCAAGGTCACTGTATCAGCAATGCAGTATTCACAATGCCTACAGCAACTATAAGTATGCTGATATGGTTATTAATCACAAAATGTAATAAGCTCTCTACATGGGAGATATAGCTAGAGCATTTATTCAAATACCAGAAAACTGAGTCCCCAAACCAGAAAGTCAAAGGCAACACAGTAGTTATGAAATTGGCACATGTAGTCAAAGTAGTAAACACCCACATTCTCAAGCCTTCAAAACAGGATAGGCTATCTCAGGCAAAGATCCTCCTCTCCTCAGTCATGACAACCGCTCAGTGTCCAGGCAGCTTGCTCCCAGCAGCTCCAGCCCCCCCCACAGTTCCCGTCCCTGGCAGTCCTCAGCAGGAGTCCTTAGCAGAGATTCTGGCAGGCTCAAAGAAAAAGGAGTTAGTGCCACAACCACAGCCGCTGCCTCTGCCGCTGCTTCCAGTCACCACCGCACGGACGCTAGCTTGGTTCCGGCTTTCTCTTGCTCTACCCCTTCCTGCTATGGAAGATCTTCAAATCCCAGTATCATTACAGTCACCCATGGCATCCTGGGTCATCACCAGTTGTCTTGATTTTTGTCTTGCCACTGAACTTGGATGCCTCTGGAAAAGAGTGGGACTGATGATTTTGTGCAACTCTGCTCACTTAAATCCAATTCATGAATTAGTCAAACCATCACCCCGTGATGTCATTGGTTCTCATAAAAAACAAACAACAACCTACAACTGGGATGCAGTATAATAGTTTCATGTATGGATTATTGTTCTTTAAATAAATTACAAGATTGTCATTTATCATTGATCTTGTAAAATCTCAAATTCATTTACTAAACAAATATTCATTAGTGCTTTGAATAAATGAAGAGACCTTTATTAGGCACTGTGCTAAGTGCTGGAAGTACACAAACAGAAATGTAAAAGTCCTTGCCCTTAAGGAGCCCATATTCTTATGGGGGAGATATTATGTGATATATAAATATAAATGTGTATATTTAATGCAAAATGTGTATACATAAAATATATGTATTTATATAAATATACACACCTATGTGAGTGTATTTGTATATTTGTGTCTATGTTATAAGCTTAGAATTGAGATAAATTCTGAAGCTAAAAGATCACAGGGCTTAGAGCTAGAGGAGACCCTAAGAATTCATCTTGTCCAGCTCCTTTCTCATTTCATAGATTGTGCTAGCAGTTGGCATGATCAGGAAAGGCCTTGTATAAAATTGGAAATGAAACTGAGACTTGGAGAAAGAAGGAACCTCTAAGAGGAAGAGTAGAATGGATTTGAAAGATGAAATGTCTTGTATGACCAACAGTTTGACTACAGAGTAAAATATGTGAAAAGAAATAATGTGTAGTAAGTTGGGAAAGGTACTATAAATGTTTGAATTGAACTCAACCTCCTTTGCTCAAGTTTAGAAAGGTACTGTCCCTTTCCTAATACTTCAGTATTTGAGGGAGGCCATGTTTACCCCTGCCATTTAAGATTTTTTTCGATTTTGATCATGTCTTTGGCCTTTCAAGACTAAAGAGTTAAAATCCCCAATGTTTCCCATACTTTTTATATTATTTAAGATACTCAGGATCTCTTCTTGTTCACAGGTGTCAGAATTGAAAAGGATATTATAGGATCTTCCAGTCCAGTCCCCTCATTTTCCATATGAGGAAGTTGAAGCCTTGATATTTGAAAAGATTTTCCTTGGGTTACATAGCCATCTATTAAATTATTCTTGTCCACATTCAAGCCTGTCCACCACTTTTTTGCTGTTCACTCAGATCTTTGTGAGATCTGCTGCCTTGTGGCTTTAAGATGTGCATTTCATTACTAGAACAATTTAATGTAATGTTTACAGAAGATTTCTTCAGCCTCTTTTCTCTTCCAGTTTATGTTTTAGAAATTATTATTATTATTTTTTATTTTAGCCACTCAGGCAAATCTAGCTATTAACGTTCTCCCCTTCCTCTTGCCCTGTCTCACATCCTCCAATTTTTCACGTTCATCTTTGTTGTCCTAACATTGAGTTTCCATATTTTTAGACCTGGGCACATCAAATATAAAACTATAGAACCATATAGACTTATAGGACCAAAAGAGAACTTAAAGAATCAACTGATCCAAACCCTTCATTTTACAGGGAGTAAGCTAAAACCCAGAAAGGGAAAGTGACTGAACCAAGGTTACACACCTAAGAAGTGAATGCAAATGTGATTCAGAATCTTGTATTTGGTTCTAGTTCAACTCCTACTCTAAACCCCAAAAGTTGTTATGAATTTTTTTTCCATATATCTAAGTTAAATTTGTCTCTTTGTGTGTGCATGCGTGTGTGCGCGCACACACACACACACACACACACAAATACACATATCCCTTCCCCTCTCCCCTCATCACAAAGACCTCTCTTTCTTGGGTTGTCTTAGTTTTTCTTTTGGGACCAAGTAGAACAATTCTTATTTCCTTTTCTATGACAACTCTTGACATGCCCTTGAAGATGGCTATTATGTACCCTCTAGGTCTTTTCTTTTCTAGTTTAATGATCCCTAGTTCTTGCAGTTGATTTTCATACAGCATGAACTTGAAGTCCCTCGCCATATTGATTTGACCTTCCTCTTCATTCTCTGCAACCTATCAATGTCTTTTTTCAAATGTTGTACCCAGACTTATAGTCCAATGGTCTTTCCAACATGCCGTATTTCATTCTCAAAGTTGATGATATGTTCAACTGTAGGAGGACACGGAGACTGTGTGAGCCTGCCAAATGTAATAATGAGGTTCCCATTTTCTTGCCTAGTCTATCTTATGGCAGATTACTCACTTGCTAAGTGACTAGCTAGGGTTAGTATTTGACTATGAGACTGAACTTTTCCTCAGTATGAAGTTACCTGATCCACCCAGGGACCAAATCTGTTGCCCTGACCTCATTATCATCACATCCTAATCCACAGAACTAATTGGCCCCGATAGTCCTTTATGTGTACGTCATGTACGTCAACTAATACCTGTATGCTTTAGTAACATCTTTTCTCTATCTAATCTTCTTCCACAATAGCTTGATTGTGTTGTTCTGCCTACCTACAATATGCTATAAATGTGATAACAAGTTATCACAGAAAACATGCATCTCTTGCCTTTAAAACCAAACACTGAGCACAAGGAAAAAATAATAACAGTGCGTATTTACATGACACTTTAAGGTTTATAGAATTCTCTCCTCACAACAAAACTGCAAGGACCTTTTGCCAGCTTAGATTGGATTTGAACTCTGGTTCTCTGACTCTAATGCAAGTATTCTTTCTATTCCACCATTCTGTCCTTGGGGGAAAAAAAGGAAGAGAGAAGACCTTTTATAAAGTAATAGGTCTCAAAGGTCTCTTGATAAGTCATCTCACTTATCTTTTCTGTCTATAAATAAAATTACCTAAGATCATAGGAATTAGAGCTGGAAAGGACTCTTATAATTATCATAGTTTTATAATCCAGTCCCCTCGTTTTACAGATGAAGAAACTGTGGCCCAGGGAGATGAAACGATTTTCTTAGGATCATACAGATACAGAGAGTAGAGGCAGGATTTGAATCCAGGTCTCCAATGAAAATGCTCTTTCTGTTATGTTATAGCCTAGAGAGATAGGAATTAAGTGTTTTAAAATGAGGTTCTACAATTTCTCTTGGTAATGTCCTATGCAGCTAATCTAAATCTTTGAAGCTTATTTCTTCTTGCTCCCTTCTTAGTAGACAGGGTAGTGAATCATCATTTCCCATATAATATTCTTTCTGGGCTTATTTGTGGCCACTCAGTGTTTCTTGTTTTAGATATGCCTCCTTCTCACCTATTTCTTCACATTTAATTATTACTCTTTTACTTTTTAACTCTTTTACAATTAGAGCCTTGAGTTGTAGCACAAATACCACTGTACTTTAAATTCCATTTACTTAAAAAAAATCAATCAATCAGGGCTTAACATGGGAATAGGACAGTATTTTCTGTTTAAAGAAATAATGTCTTATTGGCATCTGTTATTTTTATATGACCTGCATTTCTGACTATATCCATTGTCCCACCCCCAGAGAACTACCCCTTTTAATAAAGAATTTAAAAAAAAGTTCCGCAAAACTACCCAATTTCTTGAGGCAAGTCTGAATTTTCCGTTATTCTTCTTACTTTTCATGCTCTCTGCCCTTTCTTAGGGGCAGGTAATACTGTTGTCTCTCCATTCTTCAATTGTTTAATACTGATAAAGTCAAGTTAAAAATGAATATCAGGGACAGTCTTGAAAGAAACCAAAAACATTCATTAAGTACGTACTGTGTATAGGTATTGTGCCAATCCCTAGGGATACATAGATTAAAAAAAAAAGATTAAGAAAAAGAACACAGTCCATGCCCTCAAGGAACTTGGGGTGGGGGTTTTGGGGACAGAATGACAACATATATAAGTACAAAATATGTACAAAGTAATTTTTTAAAATATATCTTAGTTTCAGTTAACAAGCATTTATTGTCTTTTCACATTCCCCTTCCCCCTTCCTCCCATTAAAAGGGAAAAAGAAAAACAAAGCTCTGTAACAGATTTTTATAGACAAGGAAAGCAAATTCCCATGTTGACCATGTCTTTGTCATAAGGTGGCTAGTATGCTTCATCATCTGTCCTCTAGAAGTTTTTTTCTTTTTAGAAGGACCTCTTATAAAAATTATGGTACTTGGACTAAGTACTGAAGGAAGTTAGAAATTATAAAAAGGGAATGTGAGGAGATGGTATATTCCAGTCAGGAAAAAAATAAAAACACTTTCAATATATGATTTCCTTGTGCCAGGCACAATGTTTCCAAGTGCTCTGGATACAAAGAAAGGCAAAAATGGTACCCGCCAGAGTTCAGGTTCTAATAGGGAAGGCAACATGTGAAAAACTAGGTACATGAAAGATATATTCAGAGTATACAGAAGGGTATCTCAGAAAGGAAGGCACTAGTAGCTGGGGTAAAACCAGGAAAGGTCTGTTGTAGAAGGTGTCTTCTATGGTTGAGTCTTGAAGGAAGTCAAAGAAATTTAACCAGGAGAAGTATGAAGAGAGAATATGCTAAGTGTGGACAACCAGTGCAAAGACTTAGATATGAAATATAGAATTTCATGTTGAAGGTACAAGAAGTAGGCCAGTTTGGCTGTAGAATAGAGTATGTGAAGTGAAGTGATGTGTAACAAGCCTGGGAAGGTACTTCAGGAATATCTCTTTGGCAGCTGTATGGAGGATGGATTGGAGAGAGGAGAAACTTTAGACAGGGAAACCAATTAAGAAACTATTGCAGTAGTTAATGAAAGACAATGAAGTATTGAACTAAAGTTGTGGCCACGATCTTAATCTTCTGTGGACAGAAGAGGGCAGACAGAGGATAGGTTACATGAAGGGTGAGCAGTGAGGGAGGGAGTAAGGAGTCTAGGGTAATTTCTGGGCATTCGGAAGGATGGGGAGGTAACTTTAATGAAAATAGGAAAATTCCGGAGAGGGGTGGGTTTTCGGGAAAAGATACCTTGAACATGTTAAATTCAAAATGTCTACAGGATATCCATTTGGAAATGTCCAGTAAGCAGTTGGTGATGTTGGACTGGAGTTGAAAAGAGAAATTGTGCTGGATATATAGATCTGGGAGTCATCTACATACAGACAGTAATTAAACCCATGGGAGCTGATGAGATCACTGAGGAGAATGTAGAGCAGTGGTTTTTAATCTGGGATCCATGAACTTGTTTTAAAAAAATATTTTGATAACTTGTATTTCAACTCAGTTGGTTTCCTTTGTATTCCTATGTTTTATTTTATGCATTGAAAAACATCATCCTGAGAAAGGATTCATAGGCTTCACCAGAATACTGAAGGGTTCCATGTGGGGGGTGCGGGTGGGAAGGTTACTTGTCCTTGCCATTGAAAAAGGAGAGGGCTGAGAACAGATCTTTGGGATTTGCCCACAGCAGGTGAGATGTTAATGCTATCCAGCAAAAGGTGATTGAGGAGTGGCTAAATGAATAAAAGACCTTAGAGAGTAATGTCATTAAACTTAGAAATGAAAGAGTCAGTATGCAGGAGGGAGAGGGTGGTCAACTGTATCTGGTGCAGCAGAGGATTCAAGAAGAATTTGGACCAAGAAAAGTCCGTTGGATTTGGCATTTATGTAACATTGGTATTCGTATCTTTGGAGAATAATTTCAATTGAGTGATGAGGTTGGAAGCCACATTGCCAAAGGTTTCAAGGTGAAGGAGAGGAAAGAAGGTGGATGTGGTGAATGTTGACAGGTTTTCCTAGGCTTTTGATGAGAAAGAATGAGAATATGAAATACACACACAGACACAGTAGGTTCAAGTTAAGGAGGCAAAACCAAGACAAGTTTGTTGATGGAGCTACTAGATAGGGAGAGATTGCAGATGGAGGGTGGGGGGAAAGAGTGATTGTGGGGGCAATCTGTTAGAAAAGAGAGGGGGATGGATCAGCTGAGCTACCTTATAATTAAAGACTGGAGTAAAGGAGAGAATAGAGGATGGCGACAAGAGGTTTTGATATACAGAATAGGAGTAATGTCCTCTATTTTCTCAGTAAATGGTGAAGTATGTTCTTGTGCTGGGAAGAAGCAGTAAAGGGGGAGTAGGGTGGGAGGCTGGAAGAGGGAAGATTTTGAAAAGCTGCTGTAGGGAATGCTATGGTCAATTAAGGAAGCATAAAAAAAGCATTGGCTAAAATTATGGAAAGTGTCTGGAAATAGGAAAACACATTCACACTTGCCTTTGACCTGTTTTGTTTCTCCCTTACCTCCTATTTTTCCAAGGTTTTTTTTCCAGATTTTAGAAATACTCTGTTCCTTCATATGCCTTTCCTTTCCCCACCCTTGTGAAATCATCCATGACCTAACTAGGCACTATTAGACCTGGAAGATCATAAATTTATAGCTTCTGTAGGATCCAAGTATCTTAGGTGATCAGTTAGATCTGGGAGCCCAAGCCTATGTTTTACTGATGAAGAAACTGACCCTACAAAAGATTGTAGTGTAGGTGAAATTTTGTCCATACCTTCCCAACCTCATTACTGTTTATACTTAATTAACATGTAGTATAGTTGTGCATATCATTAAATTTTTGGATTAATTGGGTGTTATAATTAAATAAAATTTATCTCTTTATAGTATGAACATTTATGTTAAAATAGGCTTTTCATAACTTAAAAAGCTAGTGAATTCATATTTTAAAGCATTTTAGGGGGATGAGATAAGGTGAAGCCATTTAAGTATCTAATTAAAACTGAGTATCAGGCCAACTCTTAACTTTGGATTAGTGGAAGTCATCACTCCTAATGTCAGAGACTTAATTCATAGGACCTAGGCAGAGCAGTGGAGAGAGGAGAGGAAAAGCTTCCTTTCAAGTGAAGGGAAGCTCCTATGCCCTAGTCATCACCCAAGCTAGATGAAAGGAAAAGAAAAGAGGCTTCAGGAGAGGGGAGCTAACGCTTAAACTAGAATATCTCCTTAATCCTCACCAAGGAATGATATTTAAGTTGGTAAGAGCTGAACAGACGAGTAGAGCTACCATTAAAGAATTTTATCCTTATAATCACATTCAATAAGCTTATCTTCATTTTAAAGAACTTTTTCCATGTTACTTCTTAGCAAACAAAAGTTACAGTTCTTTTTGTCAAATGCTGTAGTCTGCTGTTTCATTTAAATGTGTCTTTTTCAGCATCTTTGGCACTTTCCCTTTGGTACTTCAGAGGGAACATTAAGAATGTGTGGTTAAGAATAGCACAAAAATTAGTAATTTGACCCATTCTTTTAAAAGAACTATGCTATAACTATACTACAGTTAGAATGTCTTTTAATTTTTTTACTTGACTCTCTGTTTTCTTGTCAATAAATGCAAGTATTTGTGTGTGCATATGTATAAATTTTGTGGCTATGTATGTATGTTGGGGGAAGGGTAGCTGCTCATAAGGTCTAGCCCAGTTGACGTCAGGCTCAAAGTTGCTTTCATGCTCTCCCTACCTTGGCCAGATGAAATTTGAATCCCATGGGGAAATTAGCATATGGTTATTAGCATATTGTGCATATCATTAAGTTCTTGGATTAATTTAGTGTCATAATCAAATAAAACTTCTCTTTATAGTATGAACATATATGTTAAAATAGGCTTTTCATAACTTAAAATAAAAAGCTAATGAATTCATATTTTAAAGCCATTTAAATCTCAGGTGCAGAGTTTATAACATTTTCCAGTAGTATTCTGGAGTGCATATCCCAGTAAAGCCCCTGAGGCAACAAGAGGCAGACAGCATGGTGCAATGGAAAGAACTGTACTAAGAGTCAGACCCTAGGTTACAATTCCATTAACTGACTTTGTAATATTGGGCAAGTCACTTAACCTACCCGCTCTTGATTTTCCTCATCTGTGAAATGAGGAAATTGGACTAATTTGATCTATCTAGTAATCTGTGAATTTGGTGCTAATTTCCTACTCTTTAAATGTTTACCATCACCTCCCCTAATCATGATTAGTCAGGACCACTTCTGTAAAGCTGTACACATCTTTCCTTTTCCCCCTCTTTAATCTTGAGGGTTCAGATAAAGAACCTGGTAGTTCTATAACCACAAAAGAGCACAAGGACCCAATCAGATTTAAAAGTTTCTTTGCAAGAGCTGTTATTTAAAATCAAACTTTTGGGTGAATGTTTTTTTTTGTAAGAACAGTCATTTGTTAGATATCTTAACTGTATTTTCTCTTCTTCCTCAGAACTAAAGCATCGAGGCATAATGGGGGCATTTTTAGACAAGCCAAAGATGGAAAAGCATAATGCCCAAGGGCAAGGTAATGGGCTACGTTATGGGCTAAGCAGTATGCAAGGTTGGCGAGTTGAAATGGAAGATGCACATACAGCTGTGATTGGTTTGCCAAGTGGACTTGATGGATGGTCATTCTTTGCTGTGTATGATGGGCATGCTGGTTCCCAGGTTGCCAAATACTGCTGTGAGCATTTGTTAGATCACATCACAAATAACCAGGATTTTAAAGGATCTGAAGGACCACCTTCTGTGGAAAATGTCAAGAATGGAATCAGAACAGGTTTTCTGGAGATAGATGAACATATGAGAGTAATATCAGAGAAGAAACATGGTGCAGACCGAAGTGGGTCAACAGCAGTGGGTGTCCTGATTTCTCCCCAACATACATATTTCATCAACTGTGGAGACTCAAGAGGTTTACTTTGTAGGAACAGGAAAGTTCATTTCTTCACACAAGATCATAAACCAAGTAATCCTTTGGAGAAAGAACGTATTCAGAATGCAGGTGGTTCTGTAATGATTCAGCGTGTGAATGGCTCTCTTGCTGTATCAAGGGCACTTGGAGACTTTGATTACAAGTGTGTCCATGGTAAAGGTCCTACAGAGCAGCTTGTCTCGCCAGAGCCAGAAGTCTATGAAATTGAAAGATCAGAAAAAGATGATCAGTTCATCATCCTCGCATGTGATGGCATCTGGGATGTGATGGGAAACGAAGAGCTCTGTGATTTTGTGAGATCCAGACTTGAAGTCACTGATGACCTTGAGAGAGTGTGCAATGAAGTAGTGGACACCTGCTTGTATAAGGTAGCTAGATTTTTAAAAATAGCGAAGATATTTCATGTTAACTTAGTTATAGTACTTTGTTTCAGTTTGGAATCCGTAGCTCTCAGAAATTGTTTTTAGCGTAGTTTGGGACAGTTATCACAAACTATTAATGTTTTGATTTCAGAACAGTGTCAATAGAAAAAAGTATAGAACCATAATTTGCAGCAGGGATAGCAGATTTATACTTACTTAGGCTTTTTAATCGTATATGAAAGCTTTACTTTTCATGTAGCAAATAAACCCTGTTATTTGTTACCAGCATTTTAGCAGGTAGCCTCAGATAAAAGAATTATGACATTCTTTACATTAATACATATTAAAAGCAGAGGCTAAACTTGACTAAATGAAAATGAAAAACATTTTTATTATTTATTTAATTTTGTCATCTTGATATCTTTATAATGAGATAATAAAATTATTTCAGACTTCTCAGTTGGATTTTGTAGGTATCGATGGTTTTTACTAGTGATTTTGCAGATTTTACTTTTAAAATACAGATTTTACAAAACTATTCTAATATGGTATGTGATTTTCTTTTATCATGCAAAAGCAAACGACTATAATTTTTTTGAACTATCAACATACAGGAGCAATGTGGTGTAATGGTTAGAGGACTGACTTTGGAGTCAGGAAGATTTTGGTTCATGTCTTCCCTCTGAAATATACAGACTCTTGACCCTGGACAAGTCACTAATTTCTCAGTGCATACAGGCAACTCTCCAAGATCGTACATAGACTTTCTTCACCTGGAGGAAGTTCCCTATCCTAATGAAATCACAGGTCCAGACAAATCAGATACACACACTGCCTGCTCTAATTGATCTTCGCTTTGAAATACTTAAATAGCCAACCAAAATGTTAGTGTGGTAGTTTGATTTTTTAAAATAACACCTGATGGTGTACTATGCTGATTATGGGGTTTTTTTGCATTTGTTACACATAGTAAGATTAAAAAATGTTAAGGCAGTAACAGCTTGAACAGTTACTCGTTTTGGAGTCAGGATTTGGATTCATATCTCAATTTCACAATGAGCATGTCTCTTACTCTCTCTAGGTGTCAGTTTCTTTATCTGTTCTATTCAGAAAGTAGTCGTTATGTAAATTACCATGTTCCCCACATCTTGAAGTATTTCCAGGGGAATTCAGCCTAAAATAACAAATGTTCATGTATTAAGAATCACTTTTCATGCATAACAAAATTGAATACTTTTATTTAAAAATTTTTTAAAAAATAATTGTAATGAGGAAGTCTCATTGTTGAGTACACTTTCTCTTTAATATCAAAAATTGGCTTATTTCAAATAGATTTGTTTTCCAGAACCTAAAGCAGTCTTTTAAAAAGTTATAAACCTATTTTTCAATTTTTAATTTCTGTCATCAAATTTTTAGCCTCTTTATTTTGTAAAGTTGGTTACAACTTTCAGCAGATTTATAGTAACATTTATGCGTCTGCAAAAAAGATCTTTGCATTTATATATGATTCCATATCAAGTCTTATCATAATGAATGCTAATAGGTTAAGTTCTTTTCTGATAATAGAACTTTCTTGAATGGAGTGTGAAATTTTCTTGCATCAGCTATTGTTTAAAGTAAGTAAGCCATAAGTAGGAACTTAGAAATATTTTCATATTATAAAAGTTTAAAAATAACTAGTTTTAATGGGATTTAATCTGTAATGCTTTTTGCCTTGTCTCTTAGGGTGCTTTTGAGGGGGGAAAGTTACTAATGAGTACAAAAAAATTTACTTTCTTTGTTTTGAATATAATTACTTGACATAGTAATAAAGTTTTATAAAATTGTTGAAAGATTACAACGGAGGGAGGGTGGGAAGGAAACCAGAATATTTTCTCAAACTCTTTTCTCTCCCAGGGAAGTCGAGACAACATGAGTGTGATATTGATCTGTTTTCCAAGTGCACCAAAAGTGTCACCAGAGGCAGTGAAGAAAGAGACAGAGTTGGACAAGTACCTGGAAAGCAGAGTAGAAGGTGGATCATTTAAAAAAAAATAAGTAACTTTATTAGAGAGAAACCCTACAACAATGAACCTTTTCACACGTTAGCTTTTAATTAAATCTTAAAGTGCTATTGATGTAGTATACTATACGTCAGTGGGACAAAGCACTTAATGTCATAGCCATTTAGATGTATGTTATATGTCCTTCTAAAGTAATGCTAGTAATAAGACTACTGCAGCTGTGACCCTGGAAATTGTTTAGGGTGATTTTTTTCTTTTTGAGGCTAAAGATGTACACATTTCAGAGTTCCTTATGAATTCACTGACAGGACACTTTATCAGTAAAATCTGATTTTTGGCATAAGTTAAATAAAAAGCAGTAGGTGAATTATGAAGATGGTAATTTAAATGCCATTTTTCTGTGAAAAACTATGTACATTAATACCTTTGGGTCAACTAAAGCTGTTTGTTTTTTTTAATAACTTAAGGGTCATAGTTTTGTTACTAAAACTCCAGTTAACCTGCAAGTGCCACTATATTTTAAAGTCTGTCTATGTTTCTATTTCAAACTGTATTTCAGGGTTTCATAGCAAAACCATAAACTGCCTGATTTTAGATATATTGGGTCTCCGCCTAGCAGTAATATAAGTGTTTGTGTGCCTTATATTAAGTTTTTTTTTTTTGAAGTTGAAATAAGTTGGGATTTCAGGTACATTTTGTATTATAAAATTGCAAATGACTTTGAGACCACTAACGAACTGTTTGTAACTCTGATCAGTGCCTTTGGATATTTAAAGGATCTAATATTTTTTAGTAGTAACAATATGCAGTATAATGAAATTTTCCTAAGAATAGTAATTACTGCATATATGCAATATAGTGTATAAATTAGCAAGTATTCTCTGGGTAAATCACCTGTGAAATGACCATGTTAGTGTCAAAAGGCCATTTGGGGTCCATTATATTAATCATGTGCATGTTAAAGGCCTCTAATGGAATGTAAGCACTGACATAACACTATTCTGTTAGGTTCTATCATGTCTACATTATGAAAATTCTTATGCACTTTATTTTTATTTTCTTTTTAACTTTTTGAGATTTGTGTAGTCAGTTTATTATTTTGATCACTTTAAATTCCTAATATCCAGTTTAAGGCTGTCATTTATCTTTATTGACTACTTTGTTCCTTGATAGTGGTAAATAACATGTGTGCACTGATTACTAACTCACTAAGTACTTCTTGACATAATCCAATGAGTTTATTTCTGCACCAACAAGTTCCTTGACATTTTATACTTTAAAAAATTCAAGAAGTATGCTTTATTCCTAGGTAATGTGCTAAACTAAAATTAATAGAAAATACTCAAATTGAGATCAAGTCACATTGATCTGAATCACTACTTAATGGGAGAAGGGAATTCTGAAAATTACGTACTTATATTTAAGGAATGATGTCCAAGTTACTGGCTCTTTTAAGGGAAGACCATAATTTTGCTCATTTGTTCCAAGAAAAACAGATATAAACACTTTAGTTTTGATGAAGTGTAAGCAAATTTTAGATATGTATTGCTACTTTCTTTAGTTTGTTTCAAAGTAAAATGACCAAATATTCATTTTCATTAGATATTTATATGCTATAATATTAGATTTTAAAATTGTTTATTACCACCAAGCAAGAAATGTCAGGTAGAACATTTATGTTGGTACCTGATAAGTGCTTTGAAATTTTATTGTATTAAGTTTAATAATGTTTTATTATTAAAATGTAGATTATTTTATATTCTTAATTAAAATTATCTTTTCTACCAATGATAAGGCCAAAACTTTAACTACTATGGGAAATAATGTAACTGCTGCTACTTAAAATGCCTTAGAAGGAATGAAACTGAAAACTTCACTTGAAAGAAAAGTAGAAAATATTAAAACATATATGGAATTTTTAAACCAACTTGGGACAGAAAATCATTTCAGGATAGTATTTGGTGAGGTGCAGAGGATCTGAGTTCAGATAATCGCCTCTGTCACTGATTACCCACGTAACTGTGGGTGTGCCATTCAAGCTTCCTTGGCCGCACTTTCCTCATCTCTAAAATGAAGGTGGGGGACCGGTGGAACTAGCCAGCCCCTTGAGTTCTCTTTTGGCCCAAGGTCTATGGCCCGATGAGTTTTTTTTTAAGTCCATTAATTTTATCAAAGGAAGTAGTTTGAAAAGGAGAGAATTTTGTGTGTCTTTTATTCTGGTTAAACAGAATAAATAAGTTTTCAAATCCAAAGCATGCATTAGAAATCTTTTCTGGCATGTACTAACAATTGCTACGAAATGCTAAGCTTCTTTTTAATTACTTGGATGAAACTATCTATGACCATCCTTTTAAAACATAAGAAAATAGTTTCAGAAAGGCTTCTGGATGTGTGCTCTCTTTCTCTTTCTCTCTCTTTCTCTCTCTCCCTCTCCCTCTTTCCCTCCCTCCCTCCCTCCCTCTCTCTCTGTCTCTCTCTTTACCATAAACTCAGATTCTAATAAATATTTCATGGTTCTAGTAGTCAGCTTTTTTATTGAAAATTGACTTTATAACCAGAGGTCCAGTAAATTCATAAAAAGCCCCTTCAGTCTTCTAACCCCCCAGTGAATGGAAGTGTTCATTTTGTGCCGTTTTCATTTTTCTGTTGTGAACCAGGGTTGTTATAATACTTCTCATCCAGTTTCTAGGCTGATGTTTTGGACGTTATCATTGTTTTAATTTGAAATGCCTTGACCACTCTGCCTCAGTTTTGGATGTAGGATGGGGAGTATCTATTAATATCCATGGTAAAAGGAATATTCTACAGTGCTAATTAGAGTGTATATTTTAGGGATTGGGCTTAAAGGGATTGCTATTTTAGAGACTTCATTCCTGATTTTGTTTTTTAAATTAAAAAAGAATTAACAAGGTTTGTATAGTAGTAAATGTCAAGTAAGTTTTTTCTATTTGGAATAGAGAATCATTAACCCTGTTTTTCAACTTTATATTTTTAGAATTTGTTTGTTTTACTGTATTTTTTTTGCACTTTATAACAGAAAAAGGGATACAAGTTACCTTGAAACATAGGTAATCTTTTTTTTTCTTTTTTATGACTGAAACCAACAGAATGGGTTCAATTTGTCATCAGTGTTATTCAGATTGTATCTATAGTTATTTATCCAAATAATTGTATTAACTTAGTGGAGTCTGTATGTTAAATGTACCAGGTTGTGAAATTGTGTAGCTTAGGTAAACACTAAATCCATTTATTTTTGTACAGCAGACTTTTAGCATTAGCATTATGTAGCTCTCTTAGATGTTAAAGATTATACAATAAAGGAACTTGGAAAACCAAATCTGAGCTCTTTGCTTTTTATTCAGATTTAAGAGTGGTAGAAAACTTTGGACAATAAATGTTAGATGGTAAAATTTTGGCCTTTACTCTGAAAGAATAGTTCACCAATTAAGTAATGTGGGTTACTGAATCTGGTGATAAATAGAATTCTTCCAAAATGTAGCCCTAGTGTTAGGAGTTTAATATTTTGATCTACAAACTTCATCTGATACAAGGAAATAAAGAGCTTTTGTATAAATGACTGCTTTCAAAGGTATTCCTAACTTGGCTAAGAACTAAGATGATGATGGCTTTTTCTCCCAACAACACTGCTTACTGAGAGAGAAAATTTCTCTCTTGAAGAAAACTTGCAAAAACATCTAGTGTCTTTATATAACTTATTTAACCAACTATAATATGCAGTTGAATACATAGAACACGTTTGACATGGATACACATGTTGCCTTTGGAGATATTGTTAGTAATCAAAGTGAACACTTCCCATACTTAAAGAGCTTGTTTTAAGGATTTATTGTACAATCCTGTGTACATTTTTTCCCTTTGGCATTCTGTGGTACAAGTGGCAAAAGATATGCATGCCTTACATTATAACAAGTCACATCTATTAGCGTACCCATTATTGGCGAATTTGATAACCAGTTTATTCTTATTTGAGTAGTCTAAGAAAATTGCCTTTTAAATTGGGCCATTTTCACCCTGAACACACACATATTGATGATGGAAATGGCATTGTAATAGATCTGAAGCTCATTCTTACTTAACCTTTCTATACCTATGTTTCAGAACTTGTGGCTTGTGAAATCTTAAATTTTCCTTAGATGAAGCATTAAAGGTGGATGGAGTTTTAGCATGTAGAACCTTGATTTACAAGCTTAAATTGGGTACATGCTGTTCTAACAGTGTCATTGTGCGACGATTATTTACGTATCAAATGGTTATGGCTAAGAATATGGCCAAATATTTTTAAGGCAATTACAAATTATTTCTTTGATTTTGGAACTTTAAAAACTCTGCTGTGCAATGTTTTTATTTACAGGGCAAAGTTCA
The DNA here is from genome assembly GCA_028627135.1 of Pseudochirops cupreus. Taxonomy (NCBI): domain Eukaryota; kingdom Metazoa; phylum Chordata; class Mammalia; order Diprotodontia; family Pseudocheiridae; genus Pseudochirops; species Pseudochirops cupreus. The sequence continues at coordinate 362,280,372 of CM053582.1, forward strand.
GTAAACATGTTCCAGTCTAAAGAGAGGAGTTGGTCTACTCAGAAGTAACTAGTTGACATCTTAAGAAGGATGTTCCTTCCATTTGTATACAAATTACCCTGATTACGTAATATGCCAATTTAACATGAAATATTTGTGTATTTTTCTAATTTTAATCTTGATCACTCTTCTTTAAAATTAATCTAGAAAGTAACAGTTCAGTGCCTTTTTCTTTTTTGTGTCATTTTGTGCATTTGCTTATCATTAACTTTCAAAATTCATCATGAGTTTCTTCCTTTTGGCACCAGTGTAGAAAACCTTAAATGTGATAAATACCATTAAAAAAATATGTTAAGCTATCTTTGATTGTTTCAGTCTTTTAAAGTTCAATGTGGATAGCACTTACAAAAAAAGTACTTCTGATTCCCAGAAATCATAAAGAAGCAGGGCGAAGCCGTACCAGACTTAGTCCATGTGATGCGCACATTAGCAACTGAGAACATCCCAAACCTCCCACCAGGGGGTGAACTGGCAAGCAAGTGAGTTTTATATTTTGCATATGTTGATCCATGATCACAGTTTAGAAAATATTTTTGGTAGACAGTTGAAAAGATGGTAATTGTGTTTAAGATAGATTTAGTTTAAGTGGCACAAGTATATGTGTATGTAAGATATTTTTACTTAGCCTTTGATTTGGGATATTACCAAAGTGATCTGTTATTTGATGAAATATTACCTTATATAAGGTGTTCTGTTTTGTTTTGGTTTTAATTTACATTAAGGAATGTAGTTAATTGTGGCTCCAATGATGGCCTTGACTTAATTTTAAGTATTGTTTGAGATAATATCTTAATGGTCTTTTAAAATTAAAATAATACACAAATGTAAAGTACTTCTATTGTATGGTTTTACCAACACCATGAAGCTTATTATCCTAGAATGAGTCTCTTCACATGTTTGCCCCTGTTTCTTTCCAAATTTTCTGGAACCTATTCAGATTGTGTTTTCAAAAGCCCATATGGCTGCATATTTTTCCGGGTGCTTTTTGCCAGTGGAGTTGAGCTAACTTAAGAGATATTTAAGGCCCCAAGTGGAAAATTCAGATACCAAATCTCATTTGTCTAAAATAGCTACTATGTAATTGACACAACAGGATGCATTTAACTCTCATTTTTATCCTCTATTTTTCTCTACACATGTCCACAACCTAGCTAAATTGATCTTCCTTATGCATCTATCTGTTGTCAGTAGCATCGGTCTGTTTAAAACGCTTCAGTGGTTCCTCATTGCTTGCTGAAAAAAGTTTAAACTTCTCTACCGGGTACCACACTAGGTTTTCCTACCTTTGCTCGTGTATTTCTATTTTGTGTTTTCCATGCTCTAGTCAGACTGGATTACTTTAGGGCTTTGTACATGCTCCACATTTTGCTGCTTCCTTTTCTTTGATCATATTCCCTATGTGTAGAATTCTTTCCCCAGTCTGCTACCTGATGACTTCCTACCCATTTTTTAATGCCTAATTCAAAACCTATAATAAATGCCAACTCCTCCAGGAAGGCCAGCAGAAGCAGCATGTTGCAGTGGAATGAGCGATGGATTTGGAGTCAGAGGAACTGAATTCGAATCCTGGCTGTTATTTATTGTTTGTGTGACTTGGGCAAGTCACTTGATCACCCTGGGCCTCCGTTTCTTCATCTGTAAAATTAGGTGGTTGGATTCTAAGATCTCAGAGATCCCTTCCAGCTGTAATCTATGATTCTGTGATCTTCCCCTGCTTTCCCTAAGTCAGTCATAAATTTTTCTTGCCTTGAACCTGAAATAGCATTTTGTTCATATTTTATAAAAATGCTTATGTATTATTTTGTATGCTAGTTACTTGTGATTTGTCAGAGCCCTTCTCACTCCCCTGTATGTTCAGTAGAGCAAGTGCTTTGCCTTGTCAAGGTGCTCTGGCTCCTTCAGCATCAAGCACAGGGGTGGGCTTACTGAGCAGGGAGCTTTGTTGAAGTGACACCTCAACTTTATGTACTTGGTTTTGCTCCTGTAGTCTTGACTTTCTATTCAGGTGTTAACAATGTTTGAGAGGGATCCACAGGATATTTCTAGATTATATCTATTTGAAAACTTTATTAAAATGATTAAAAAATAAATTTTTACCATTTTTCAGTATGCTCTTGTGAATATTGCATTATTATAATGAACAGCTCTTCTAAAGCAAAATTAGTGCACATTACTTGGGTTCATTTTTTAGAACTGTTGCCCTTCTTTTCCGACAACTTTTAACCTATATTTTATTGAAACATTTGAATTTTAAGATTTGGGGGAGATTTTGTCACCATTTTGAATCATTTTTCTGCCCAAGTCACTTATTTTATAATGACAACATCAAAAAGGGCATTTACCTACAATTTTGGCTCCATCTTAAAAGAGTTCAGCAACTTAAATCTAAAATAATATTTTAAATTATTATGTCAAATTTTGCAACTAGGTGACACAGGGGATAGGATAGAGTGGAGTCAGGAAGCTCTGAGTTCAAATACCACCTCAGATACTCACTAGTTTTGTGACCCCGGGTAAGTCACATACCTTCTGTCTGCCTCAATTTCCTTATCTGTAAAATGGAGCTAATAGCATCTAATTCCCAGGGTTTTTGTGAGGACAACATGAGGTCATATTTGTAAAGCTCTTTGCAGACTCTTAATGCGATATATATAAATACGAGCTGTGACTAATGATTCTGAGCCAAAATGAACATGGAATTCATGGCTAGTCAAAGTTACTGCTATGTTATAGAAACTGAAAAATCACCCCTAAACTCCTAAGATGGGGTGTATGCACCTGTACTGTTTCTCAGCCTTTCCCCCTATTGTTAAGAATTCCATACACTGTAAGAATAATAGAACTCTACATTGTAGACCATCTCTGCTTCAGATACTAGCCTATGGTACTGAAAAGCAAAAGTGGCCCTTATTTACTAAGCATAGAAAGTAAAAAATTGTACCTAAATGTAAAATCATTTGCGGCAATCAGAATATTCATGCCATTTGTTGTTGTTGCTGTTTTAGCATGAAGCATGGGTTATTGAGCAAATGTTTGATTTGCCAAAAAGGAATAATAATTTTCTGCCTTTTTTTTAAATTTAGGCGGACTGTAATTGAAGCCGTTTACAATAGACTGAATCCTTTCAGAAATGATGACACTGTAAGTACTGTCTTCTCTCCTCCCACTTCCTCTTCCCCTCCTCTCTAAATGCATATCCTTCCTACCTGTTTTTGCAGAGCTGTTCACTGCACCCATTCTCTTACACACACCCCTGATTGATTGCTCTGAATTCTGCTTGCTCTGATCTCTGCCTGAACAACAGTTCTAGTGATTGAGGACATAATCATGGTGAGTGGCCACCTCTCCAAAAAAAAAAAAAGGAAGAAAGAAAGGAGGTCTTTTGTGAAGTCTTCTAGGTTTGTAAACATTCTTGACTATATGCCTTCTGAATGTTTATTTCCACCATATTATTTTTGTATTCTGAAATAACATCTTTGCCCTAAAAATGGGCATTTTTCAGTGGTTTTCAGTTTTGATTTGGCACATGAAAATATTAAACCATGTTCACATGTTTTTATATTGTAGTATTATTTTCAGATACTAGAAATTCACACGGTAATATACCACTGAGAGTTTTTTTTATTGACATAGCATTCTGATTTTTCTGAGTTTTTTTTTTAATACTTAAAAAATTAGTTTGGATCAATTTTATTTCCCTCGTCCATAAAATGAGGAAGCTTTGGACTGAGGTATTTTCCAGCTCTGATATTCCTCTGTTTATAGTCAGATTAACACCATAATGTTTATTAACATTTTTGGTTTTACTGGAAATTTAAATTTTCCTTACATTGCTAAGTTTTCTAAAAATGGTGGCATGAAGAGAAACTATAGGGTTTAATCTGGGAATCAGGGCAAAATTATTTATCATCCTTTTGATTTATAAAGCCTTTGGACTGAACTCAGTTTCTTCCTTGGTGTTATTTGTTATAAAACAGAGTCTAGTGTAGAATCTATGACATGGAAATCTTTTTAACTTTTTTCTTGTCAAAATTATACAGAAGGTAATATGTTTGGCAATTCTAGGCCTTAAAAAGTGCCTTTTTTTTCCTTCATAAAGGACTCTACATCAGCTGATGATATGTGGTAAAAACTTCTCATCTAGCCTGGAGTTTACCTTCATCCTTCCAAGGAAGTACAGCCCAACGTCACTGAACCTTCCTAACATCCATCTTCAATATTAAAGAAGGGGATACTGTAAGGGTGAGCAAGATGACACCACAGAACTACAGCAGTACAACAACTAGCCCAGAACTGATCCTTTTTTTTTTATAAAATTGAGACTTATGTAAACGTGATTTCAAACCATAATTCATGTTGTAAATCAGACTTCAGCAATTTTTGTTGTATGATTTTTTTTTTGGTAAAGTGCAATTGTCCTTGTACAAAATGCTCATATTTAATTATGAACTGCTTTAAGAATCCCTATCAAAGTTTAAAATATTTGGCTTGTTGTGCGATGCAACAGATAGGTGGGTAGCCCTTTAAATTCATGTTGTGTTTTGGATCTGGGGTGGGGGTGGAGGAGCGGCAGCCTGACCAGTGAGATGCTCAAAGATACACACAATTATGAAGAATAATTTCAAAAATCTTACCGATGAACATCCATGAAGTTGTATTTCAGACACCCTTAATTTTCTTGGCAGTGGGCTAGCGTAAGAATATAGCTAGCTCATAAACTCTTTCAAGATGGTTTTTTTCCTTGTTGCCGCTTATTATTGCAGGTAATAGTGTATTCATAAGAATATTGATCTTGGGGCTAGAATGCCTTGATTCTTTGCACCTCCTTTGCAAGTCCTTACATTAAATTACTAATTGATAAGGAACAGCTTCCTACATAGAGTAGGAATCTGTAGCATTTTTACTATCATGATTGGCTGGGCCTGCTGCTGTTCCTAGTAAAATATTCTGAACTCCATTGTATCAATAAAGCTTGAATTTAACAAACAAGACATTTAATCATGTATGTGTAATTCCTCTTTTTCTCCCCTTGCCTTTTAAAATGTCATGTCATTAGAAATGAGGGGTTTCAGGTTTGTAGGCATGAAAACCCATTTTTAAAATGGACCACAATGTTGCCCGAGGCATAGATGGAATTTTTCCCCCTCCATTAGGTGGACTAGAGGATTTAAATAACTGTTATTCCTTATTCTATTTTAAATGGATTTCTTTCTGACTGCCTATTCTTCATTCAGAAGTGCATCAGCTTGAATTTACCCACCATTTAATGGAAACGTTAGTCGAAGCCTGACAATCTACCACTGTATGATGTGTGTGAATGTGTTTGTATGTTTTCATTGACCCACTTATTTAGAATACTAGTGGTTACAATACATTTGTGATTTGAAATAGAGCATGTTGACCACATTAAACATTGGTCGTTAAAAATAATTTTCCAAAGTTAAGGAATTCTAGATATCAAAATAAAATAATCTTATTTTAGGCTTACCTTCTCCTTTTGATCATATGAAAGTAAGTTTTCAAATCAAGTGATGTTGACAACCTACTGTTTTGTGCTCTTTGGTATTGTCATTTCTTAGGTTGAGAATATTGTATTATCAGTACGTAATTTTAATCATTCAGTAGGCAGATTTCTTCACAGGGAAGTCATTAAAATGTAAGATTTAACCCTTCGTCTAATACAAAATCAAAACTTGGTGTAAAAATGTGGTATGATGCTCTCTATTTACTCTGTTTGTCTTTTCCCTCATTTGGGAAGACACACATTTGTGTACATGTACATAATATGTAGCCTTAAAACTAATGCGAAGATAAAGAATAATGGACAAAGTAATTTAAAACGTGTCAGATTTAAGTATAGTTTATATACCAGCAAAATCCTTCCTTTCTCCCTCTTCTGTGGGGTGATTAAACATAACTTAATTGTCTTTTTGTATCCTGTATCAGCATGAATGAAGAAAATATAAGTACTATTTGATTTTATAAGTTTAAAGTAATTTGGGTTAAAGACCACTTCCTTCTAATGTCTAATTCCATTGTAGAATGAAAACTATCATAATGTCCTAAGTTACAGCTTTGTATTCCTTACACAAAGTTAATGTGTAGTTATTATGACCAATGATTTTGACTACCAGGTACATATATGCCAGTGTAGACAGCTGAGCTCTTCTTAGGATAAGCCTGTTCTTTACTGTGTAGACTAAAATTTAGTTCTAGAAACATCCAACTTTGAAATGGACTATGGAAATTTTTGAGCTGTAAAATCTTAAATCACAGATAGAATTGTGGCAGAAAGCCATAATTTCAAATCATAATCACACAGTGTATCATAATGAAATTTCTTTTAAAATCATTTTGAGAGGCCCTGTCGAAAGAATGAGTACATAAAAACGTTCTGCTGTTACAGTTGCCAATGTTTCAGCCAGGGCTGAAAGGGAAAGAAACGTCTCAAATGATTTCTTCTGGCTTGGTAATTCAGGACTTCCTGTGGTCTGAGCACACTGAATCTCTTACCTGTGAATGAACACTGCCGGCCGTGCTGGGCACTCATTTTGGTTATGAAAATATATGCAGTGAGTGTGCATACCTTATCGGAGCAATGGACTATGTGTTTTTGCTATTCCCTGAAACAAATGTTAACTGTACTCTTCAAAGGCACTTTTTTGCACCTTTGTCGTGTATTTCATCTATTGTACCTATTCAGTTTTTGTTGTTGTGCTAAAAACTTCAGCACCTCAGGGGCTCTGCCACATGTTTTTGAAGCGTCATGTGCTGTTTCCCTTTTGGGGAAAATTCTTGTGTGGTAACAGTGTTGTAATGTGGTATTCCAAATGTACTTTGATTTAACTGTTCTAATAGAACGGACCCAGTTTACCTATTTAAGAAGGAAATGGCGTGTTGTGTACGAATCCACTTTCATAAACCATACAGATGTTCCCTTTCCCCAACTTAGCTCCACTGGTTCGTCCATTTTTGTGAATTCTGTCAGCCAGATGAAATGTGTTAATGGTTACTCTGGGGACGTGTACCTTTTAATAGGTAACTGTTTCATGTTCTGAGCAGTTTTCAATATTAACGTTGACTTTCAGAAATCAATATATTCTTTATTTTATCAATTCAACATTAAAGATTTATTAAATGAAACTTTTATTTTAGTTACAAAATATTGTGTTGACCTGCTCTTGTTGTAAATTAAGAACCTCTGCAGAAATGGCTGATTTTATTTCCTGATTTCACATAGGTTAAAAAAAAATCAGGATTTTAAAAAAGAAATGAATGTATATGATTAAGGCATTTTGAATTACAAGTGGTTTCATTCCTGTCACACAAGCCCTTGGGTATTTTGTGCTCTAGCCGCTAACACAGCTTCCCAGTGAATGTTTATTGAGCTCCTTGTGTGTGCTGGGCACCGGGGAGGAGTCAGACAGGCCCTTACCTAGAGAAGCTTTCAGTGTAACAGAGAAATTTAGCTTTTGTGTGTGGCTTAGCGCTCCATGCCAATCAAATTACGCCATAACAGTGATATCTTTTGCCCTTCATCCTTCCTTCCTGTCCCTTTTCCTATTCTTCAAATTGGAATCTTGTTTTTTAAAAAAAAGTGTCTGTTTAGCATAGGGATCTGAAATTCTATGTGTAAAGGATTAAGCTTATTCTGTGTGTGCTATAGATTTAACTAAAGATATATAGCAGGAAGAAAACCATAACTCTTTCAGGAAGAAAACCATGAATCACTTAGACCCTAGAAATACTAGGTTTGAGCTTTCATTTTTAGTTATGTCACCAAATGTTTTCTACAGCCAGTCCGATCATTAATTAGCAGCTCAGTGTCAGTATTCTGTTCCTTTTCAGCAAAGTGGCTGTTTGGGGCTTAGTTATAATTTTATTTCCTGTAATTATTAAACATATTTATTTAGGAATTCAGTATTTTGCCCTGTTGTGCTATTGAAAAATGATTTCATTCTTTAAGACTCAATGGAAAGGTTAAATGAGAAGTTTAAGGATCTAATATTTTGATTTCTAGTTGTCCAATATTACTATAGAATATGGTATTAGTACAAAAGTTTTCATGTAAATATATCAGAATATAAAAACCGTTTCAGGTTGCAGAGTTTTATCCTTTGAAGGGTCCCAATAACCTTCTTACAGCTTGGATTTGCAAACATTGCGGGGGAGAAGACCGTTTGAGTTAAATAACAGTGGTCCAAATTGCTAGTGGATTTATTTTCCTTTAGTTATTGGGAGATTTCATGGTTTTCTTTATCCATACAAATTTATTTTAATAGTTAATAATGTGAATTTGGGATATCTGATTCCCCTTTGTGTCTTTTATTTATGCCAACACAATACCTGCCGTTCATTTGTGTTTGTTAAATTGAGACCCTTTTGAAAAGTAAACATCATTTCAGAGAGCTAAAAATGGGTGTTTTTAAAAAGTATCTTCCACATTTATAGGTGTGGTCTCTTAAGGGGGAAAAACTGTGCTTTATTAAACTGCAAGTGATTCTCAGTTATTCTGAATAACAGAAATAAAATGGAATTTGCCTTGTTCTCAAGTGGGCATTTCCCGTTTTTATTGACTGTGGCATAGCCAGAGTCTCTCCCTTTCACCTGCTTGCCATTTTAAGCCATTTGCTCACAGCCCCATGAAATTTCTAACAAATGCTTAGATGAAAGTGTTCATTAGGATAATTTTAGCTGACAATGAAACTACATTGGCCACTTACACTTTTATGTCATAGCTGAGAAGAAGAAAAAGAAGTGGCCTGTTTGATCAGTTCGCTGGGTACCAAGCAAAGAGAGAGCACTGTTATCCCTTGTCCTACATAAAATGCCTTATCCTTATTTTCTCTAGTTTTTCTTCCTTTAACTTGATCAGACTGAAACAGGCCAATTTAGTTTGGCTAAGAATGCTTGATGTTTAGCCTCATCATAGTGAGAGAGGGCATGTTTAAAGGTGTCTGAATGCCTAATAACTTTGAGGGATTAGGGTCGGAATAATAGCTCTCCATGTGAAAACGGCCTCCACTGTTACAGACTCCTCTGCAACTTTTAGAGTCTTAGGTAGTTGCTTGGAGTCACTGATAGGCTACATAATTTGTCCATTGTCCTTTCTACTGCTGGTTTGTGTTAAAAAGACAGGAATTCAACTGGGGTCTTCCTGACTCCAAGACCAGCCCACTATCCATTAATGGCACCAATCTGTCTGTTATTGAACGATACGTTAAGATAATGAAAGAAGTAACTGGGGATGTCAGGAAGAGAGGGGATGAACAGAGTGGGTCTGAATTATTTCAGAAGGTATGGCTTTGGGGGTCCCGTCCCACTGTGAGTCACTAATGCTATTGCTTTGTGTCAAGAAAATCCCACCTTAACTCCAAGCAGTATCCCTTTTTGCTGCAAGATTAGTGATACAAGTTATTGCTTCATCCACATGGAAATAACTTTTAAAAGAATTCTATTAATGTAACCATTTATGTTATTTCTGAACTCATCTAAAAGCAGCGTTTACTACAAAACTCTTTATCTTTCACGCTGTCACTGCACCGAGACCCAGTAATAACCCATGAACATTTTTCTGCTGATCACTTTGTCATTAACTTTAAAATTGAGAAAAATTGTGTAGAGCCTTTTTGTTCTTTTGTGCACAGAACCTTCTGATCATCTAGGAAGTTACTATTTAATAACACATTTGCAAATGTGTGTAGTACTTTTTGAAGCAACTTAAAGTTGTGTTCATAGGTGGCTCTGAACCTACTTTCCTTATTCAGTAATTGCAGGTATAATCGGTGAGTGCCAGAAATGCCATGTGCATACTATGTTTATATAGTGATTATTTTACTGCTCTGCGCACACACACACACACACACACACACACACACACACACACCAACTGAACCCAACTATGATCAGAACACAAGATGAACTCAGTTAACTTTAGGAAAGTTTGTTCAAGTTTGGGGGCTTGGAAGGAGGTGCTTGGAGGCAGGAATTTAGCAAAACTCTGAAATGGAGAGTTTCTTTCTCAAAATAACTAATGTCTGGGCTTTGTTCTGCAAAGCAGAATATACTCTGTAGCTTTTAAAAATTTTGTGTTATAAGTGTTGAAAGGTGAAGGGAAATGATATTGTTAAGACTAATCTCTTTTTTTTTTATCTTCGAGGAACATAATCCTTTTCTAAGAAGATTTGGCTCTGGAAACTTAACTGACAGAAGATTAAGGGGAGTTAAAAAAACAGATTTATAGTAGAAACACTGACCCAAATAAGACCCACCTGATAGAGTGCTTGCTATGCATACGTCATTATCCACATAATTTATTGTCAGAAGTTCATTAGTTTGTTGTTTTCTTTTAACCCTTGAATATTAGGAGACTAGATTTCCAGTATTCATTGCTGGTATTAGAATCCATTAAATATTATGCAGATATTTGGGCCATCTAAGATTTCAAGGTATGATAGATTAAAGTACTAGTAGACAAGAAATGACTAATTCTGTCCAACATGGCCAATCGCCAGCCCAGGATTAATGACATTTTTTCTAAAACATATGTCCAATAAAAAGGAGGCTTGACTATTAACTGAAATTCGAAATTTTTTGTCACTGATTAGGATGTTTTGATTAATTTTGGATCCGTCTCTAATGAGCAGAAGACCCATTTTGTATGTGTTTTGAAGTAGAGAAATCACCGTTCTCTCACCTGATGCCCTTTTATGAACGCAATGTCTTCATTGGAGAAAACCCATTTCATTTGTAGTGCCGTGCAATGCTGATTGTTTTAGCTCCTAGCATAATCACAATTTTTTGTGAAAATGTAATTTTTCCCCTTTAATTTGTATTAATATTATGAATGAAGACATGTAAGCTTAAAAAGCATGTTTGCAAAATACTTAGCTTCATTATAAAATTTATAATTTTGAGACTGATATACAAAAGCAGAGCTATTTTTCCTTAAATACAATGTATAATATTCTCCACAATGATTACCCACTATTTGCAGTTTATGTGATCCAAAATGTGTTTACGATAAGTTCAATAAATGTCTATTTTGTACTGTGTGCCAGTTTCTGGTCCCAAAGAAAGTGTGTGAATTTAGTTTCTAACTCTTTAAGATGTACTTTCGTTTGGACTCCATTGAAGAATTGCATTAAGCCTGTGAATGGTTACAGATTGTTTATGGGAATGGGACTTAGAAATAATTTATAGTTTGCCGAAAAAAAATGGTGCCACTAAATAATAAACAGGCAATTGCATAATGTGTGTGTACTTATGATTGTTTAGTTTTGTATAGAACGCTTACTTAAATATGAAAGTCATTACATTGATTTTTATAACTTTTGTTCTAAGGAAAAACCTGGATCTCTTGAAATTGGCTTTCAATTGAAATTGAAATATGTGGGAGAAAGTATTGAGCATGTTTTGTTTTTATTAAAATCTGTATCGTTTTATTATTCAGTGCTTAGCTTAAAGGTGAGTCTGAAGTTTGCCATTTAGAATTATAGTGCTTTTTTCCTTTCTTATTGGTCAGGAGTTCATCATGATGGAGAATTACCTTTACTGAAATCTTCACTGATACGGATTGGCAATTCTTTAATACACAACCTCAGAGAATTTCTTGGGAGCATTTAGAGGTTAAATCACAGAGTTAGTTTGTATCAGAGGTAGCACTTGAACTCATGTCTTCCTGACTCCAAGGCCAGTCCTCAGTCCTCTCCAGGTTAAGCTGCTTTTCTTATTTGTGGGAAGTTTTATTTATAAGCAGTCATAGATAATCTGGTTCAGATCAGCTAGACATTATGGAATGAAAAAGCTACAAAAAACAGACCAGAGCCTTTAATAACCAAGAAGACTAAAAGTTCCTTGTGGAAATAAATATTCTTGTTTTTCACTTCTCCTTCAGTAGATGAAAACTGCAAGGGAGCGCAAGAGATTGCTCCAAATGAAATACGTAGAGTAGGAATTGGAGCCCTTATTACTGTCCTTCACAGAGGACAGTTGGTCAGATTGGATCTGCTCGGTTTATCTCTGATCAGTTGCCTGAGTCAAATAGTTTTAACAATTACTTATGCCTTAGCTTGGCTTAATGAGAAAAAGAAATACCCCAACATGCAACTTTAAAGACTATTACATTAATTCTGCCTTTAATCAAATCATTAATCTGTATCTTTGACAAATGAAATTATGGATAAATGTGAAGCACTTGGAGCTTCTTTGAAGCCTTTTGCTTCATGAATTCAAGCAGTTATTGAGGTGCAACTGAAGTCTTGTGTACTCCGATGATGAAACCTGATATCCAGAGTAGTAAAAGAATGTGATCTTAGGGGAATGAAATAACATAAAATTTATTGTCAGAATGGAGTCGATATTTTCATAAATAGTTTCAAATTTTTCTGTAATTTAAAAAAATATTAGCAAATCCATAACATTTTTTTAATTACCATTACTTTAAACTTCAAGGTAGTTGGATACCTACTGAGAAATGAACGTGGGGGGACACTCACTTCTTTATTTTATTTTATTTTTTTTTTTTTACTATTTTCACTTGACCACAGACAAGTGGTATTTTTCTAACAAAAATAGTGATTTGTATAAATATGGGAGCCCCAGTAGTTTTTTTTAATGAGATAAATGCTTTCATTGGTTTGGGAAACTCACTCTCCCAGACAATCACAAAATGACAAAATTTAAGTGCTAGGAACCATACTTGGTATTGGGGATCCAAAGACAAATGTAAGTCCATACCCTCATGAAACTCACCAGGGGATGCATGTGCATACATAGGCATATGCAAATGGGTACAAGATATTTTGGACTGAGAAGGCAGTAGTATCTAGTGGGGCTTCAGAAAGACTTCATGTATAGAAGGAAGGATATGATTTTAGTTCAAATCTCTTGTTTGAGAGTAAGGAAGGAAGGAATGCATTGCATACGTGGGAAACAACCAGTGCAAAGAAATGGACCTGGGAGATGGAGGGTCTTTTCCAAAGAACAGTAAGAAGGCCAGTTTGACTGGACTGTGCTATACACGAAGGGGATCTGGGTATATTAGGACTGAAAAAAACCCCAGGAGTTTATAGGCAATGCTTGAAGTAATAGAGAACCATTGAAGTTTATGAAGTAAGAGCTGCATTTTGGAAAAATCAGAATGACAGCTTTGGTAGTCCAGTTAGAGTGGGGAAAGACAAAGCAAGGGGAGCAGTTAGGAGGCTGTTGCAGTAGTTCAGGTGACAGGTGATGAAAACCTGTGTAAGGGAAAATGCAAGAGAAGATGTAGACATAGAATTGCCAGGATTTGGCATCTAGTTTGGATATGTGGAATGAGGGAAGGGGAGAAGTCAAGGTTGACACTGAATTTATGAACCTAGAGGACTGGATTGGAATGGTGGTACCCTTGAAGAAGCTGGTCATCCAACATTTAACACTATTTGAACTTCAGAAGTGTTAGGTATTTTGGACATGTTACATTTAAGATGCCTCCAGGACATGCAGTTCAAAATGACTTCTAGGCAGCTGGAGCTCAGGAAGGAGAGTAAGACTGGATATATAGATTTGAAAGTCATCTGAATGTACGTAAGCTGATAAAGCCATTTAGAGAGTAGAGACCTTGGGGTCAATTAACATAATCCAGCAAAGGAAACTGAGATGGAGCAGTCAGAAAGGAAATGAAGCAAGGGGGAGAGCTGTCATGAAAATCCAGCAGGAATAGCTCAACAATGTCAAATGATGCGGATCATGATGATTGGGAAGGGCCATCATATGTGGCAATTGAAAGATCATTGGTAACTTTAGAGCAGTATCAATTGTGCAAAGAAGTTGGAAGCCAGGTTAAAAAAAGTTGAGTGAAGAATGAGAGGAAAGAAAGTGGAAATTAATGTGGACAGCTTTCTCAAGGAATTTGGTTGGAAAAGGACAGTAGCTTGAGGCGATGATAGCAAATAGTGAAAGTTTTTAAAGGATAAGTCAGATAGGAGTATTGAAGTCAGCAGTAGATCAAAGATTAGTGAAAGAGGGGATGAGGAAAGAAGGCAGTCTGCTGATGAAGTGAGAAGCAGCCTGGATAACAGGGAAAAGAGGCCACAGTGGGGAGAATCAATTAGGAAAGAGGAAAAATTGCCATATTTAAGACAATTTAAGACAACTGAGGTCTCAGTTAAGGTTAGGTAACAGATTTATAGCAGACCAGGTTAGCACAATTGTGTTATTTTTCCAGGTCTACAAAAAGGTATATGGAAGGAGTCATCCAGGATGTGTAATTTAATGAGGTAACAAAGGGAAAATGGTTAAAGGGTTGAGATTGGAAATGAGGAACTCAAAGGCTAAAAGAGTAGTGAGGGGTAGAAGGATTGTGGATTATGAGAAGGGTGGAGGATAGGTTCAGGAAGAGTAAGATATGAAATGATAACATGATGAGAGAGAGGAAGTTCAGAGTTCTTCAAGCATGAAAGGAGTGAGGGCAAGCTTCTTTCTCTGCTGCCATTGTGCAGCAGCGTCTCATGTGATGTTTACTCTATCAAAATTAAGCACCCTATCCAGATCACAGTGGCTGTTGTATGTCAGCCCACAGATCATTCTTAAGGAATTTAGCACCCAGCTCACAGGAGTTGGGAAAGAGAGGAATTCAGTGAACCAGGTGCTAAACTCTGGCTCACTGAATTCCTCTCCTTCCCAACTCCTGCTTTTATATGAGGAAACTTCAACATAAGTCATTGATGTTCCTCAAATACCCTAACCTCCTGACTCTTAAAATTCCTTAATTCCTGTGACTTCCACCACTCTGCCTCAACCACACTCTGGGACAACCACGTCCTAGATCTTAGCACTACCCACAGATGTTACATACCTCCTAAATCGAAAATGCTCTTCTCTCTGACCTTAACCTCTTGTCATCCCATATCTCCCTGTATTCACCTCTCCTAAACTTCCCCTTCTAGCCTCCAGTTTATGCACTCCTCTCTGAAGTCTCCTGGGCCTCGCTTTCCTACAGTTTCCTAGTGATCTCTCAGCTTCCATCTATATGTGAATGATCTACAGATCTCTGTGTCCTGCTTCATTCGCTCACTTGGGCTTCCCCACCTGTTGAGCATTTCAAACTGCATGTTCCAGAAACAACTCAACATATCTAAAACATAAACTCATCTTTTCTCCTGTCTCCCCACCCCAGTCTTATTAATTTCCCAATTTCTGTGTAGAGTACTGTTCTTCCAGTCTCCTAGGTGTCATGCTCAACCCATATACCCAATATATACATACACATATTACATACGTATGTGATGTGTATATATATGCATTGTATGTGTATATCTCTATCTATATATCTCCAATCAGTTACCAAATCTTGTTGCACTTCATAATCTCTCCCTTCCTATCCCTTCTCTCTACTCACCCCACAACCACCTTATTTCAAGCTAGATTGAATATTCAGCAGCTGCCTAATTGGTTTCCTTTTCTCTGCTCCATCCTCCTCACAGCTACCAGTGATTTTCCTTAAGTATGTGTTCCTGACTTCCCTACTTAATAAGTTACAGTAGCTCCTTACTGCCTCTTAAATTGAAATATAACTTCCTCTGTTTGACTGGCCCCAACCAATCTTTCCAACTTTATTAGACATCACTCCCACTCTTGAGATCTAGCTAAATTGGACTTCCCTTTGTTCCTTTCACACATTGGACTCCCATCCTCATAACTTTTCCACTGGCTTTCTGCCATATTTAAAACACACTCTATCCTCAACTCTACCCCATAGAATCCCTTTCTTTCTTTAAAATACCACGGAAGCATACCCTTCAGTATGATCTTTCCTGACTGCACCAGTTGCTTGTACCCTTCCTCTTTAACCAACCTGTATTTTTTTCTAAGTATTCAGTATCCATTTTGTATATGTCCTTGCCTTTTCCACTGTTATAATGTAAATTCCTTTACTGTAGTGATTATTTTATTCTGTGTATCCCTAGCTCCTGCCATAGTGTCTGGCACTTCATAGGCATCTGATGATGCTTTCGATTGATTGTCCTGTTTTGCTAAGTTGGAGTAGAGAAGTATGTCATGGGAGATGAGCAGATTTAGGTTAGGTTATTTGAGCAAACATCCACATATATACTGAAATGCTCAACTTAGGAAGGCAAGACTTAGAGAGTGGAGGAGCTGTGAACCAAGGACAGATTTTGAGAAAGAAGGAAGAATGACTTACAGATATAACAACCTTCAGGATGCAGATTGGATGGTAATTTCCCATCACAAGAAGTGATGATGGCAAAGGGAGTGTCTGGAAGTATCAGTGGAGAACAGAGAGAATTCTGACTCCACCTCCCTGACCAATATGAAAGCATCTAGTTGTTATAACCTTAAAAAGGGTTAACTGTAGTACTAAGAGGTTAAATCACTTGTGCAGACTTGCGCATTCATTACTCTGGGAGGCCTTTGCCTCACGTTACCTCCGGAAGTTTAGTTTTCTTTTTTTCTCTTTGTACTGAGTATTTTATTTTTTCCAATTATGTGTAAAGATAGTTTTCAAAATTCATTTTTCTAAGGTTTTGAGTTCCAATTTTTCTCTCCCTTCCCCAAGATAGCAGGCAATCTGATATAGGTTATACATGTATAATCACGTTAAATATATTTCCACATTAGTCATGTTGTGAGAGAAGAATCACAACAAAAGAGAAAAACCATGACAAACAAAAGTAAAAATAGTATACTTTGATCTGCATTCAGACTCCATAGTTATTTCTTTGGATGTGGATAACATTTCCCATCATGAGTCTTTTGGAAGTTGTCTTGGATCATTGCATTGCTGAGAAGAGCTAAGTCTATTGTAATTGATCATCACACAATATTGCTTTTATTGCGTACAGTGTTCTCCTGGTTCTGCTCACTTCAGGTTCTGCTCACTTCACTCAGTGTCAGTTTCTTTAAGCCTTTCCAGGTTTTCTGAAATATGCCTTTTCATTTCTTATAGAACAATAGTATTCCATTACATTCATATAACAACTTGTTCACTCATTCTTCAGTTGATGGACATTCCCTCCATTTCTAATTCTTAACCACCACAAAAAAAGCTGCTACAAGTATTTTTGTACCTATAGGTATAGATTTAGTTTTCATAGGACCAAATAGGAGCTGTTTTTTTTTTCAAAGTCTTGATCATAATCTGTTAAGCAGCGGTTCTCAACCTGTGGGCTATGTTCAATTTAAATACATCCTGCATATCAGATATGTACATTATGATTCATAACAGTAGCAAAATTACAGTTATGAAGTAGCAATGAAAATAATTTTCTGGTTGGGGGTCATCACAACATGAGGAGCTGTATTAAAGAGTCACGGCATTAGGAAGGTTGAGAACCACTGTGCTAAAGGAGGAAAGATATTAGTGAGCCAGTTTTGTACTATAGGTTGGATGATGTAAAATGCTTTCTACTAAGCCTGAAATCCAGGACAACCAGGAGGTGAAGTGGATAGAGATTCCTAGAATCAGGAAGTCATTTTCCCAAGTTAAAATCTAGACTCAGACATTACTAACTGTGTGACCCTGGGCAAGTCACTTAACCCTCCTTGCCTCAGTTTCCTCATCTATAAAATGAGCTGGAGAAGGAAATGCCAAGTTGTTCGAGTATCTTTGCCAAGAAAATCCCAAATGGGTTCTTGAATAGTCAGACATGAGTGAAATGACTGAACAACAACAAGCCTGAAATTCAGGGTCTAAATTTTTAAAAACCTTATTAAGAATTAAATAACTTTCGATTCCTAAGCTTGTTGTGTGGCTGCACTTTGAGCTCAGTGGTGGCTTATCTAATGGAACCGTTTTACACCTACACTACACAGACATCTGGATTATCCAGACCAAAGAGCTTCCTCGGTGGTTTGTCTGTTTCTTTGTTTTTTAAGTTACAAAATGCTTTTTTCCAGAGACTTTCCCAAACTGATTCTCTTGTATGATCTAAAAATCAAAGTAAATGCCTGATGCTTCCTAGGTGTCTTATATGTGTGTGTCTTATAATTCCTCTGCAGCAATCAAATAGTGTAGTTTTTTTTTAAGAGGAAAAAATAACTTATCCGATTTGATTTGTTCTCTTGCTGACATTTAGACGAATGCCCATTTTGTTTTGGCAAAACAGTTTGATTTTCTAGTCTCTTGTGATATCTTCTCGTGTTTGGGTATAAGATTATTTCCTACAACTCATATATAATGTACTTATGAAGAAGATATTTTAGTAAAGAGAAAGTTCTTAATAAAACTAGGATTGCCAGTTAATATTGGCTAGCATTTAAGAGTATCAGTTAAGCTTAGAGCAGTCACCATGCTACTTGAACAATGAGAGCATACTTCTTATGCAATAGGCATACCATGTGACTTCATTAGGAAATGGAAAAAGAGGAGAATGTGAAGGAAAAGGAAGCAGAAAAGATCAGAGAAAATTATTGGTTTATTAAACATTATATAATTAAATGAGATAGTTATCTTTGATATGTTGCTAGAGCATTGGAACTGTCCAGGATCTTAATGCCATGATTGAGGAATTCTCTGTATGTTTTACTTGGTAATGCAGTCAGACCTGGAGTTTGGAGAACTCTTGTTCTAAAGCAGTGGTTCTCAACCTGTGGGTCGTGACCCCTTTGGGGGTCAAACAACCCTTTCACAGAGGTCACAGGGGTCACCTAAGACCACCGGAAAACACATTTCCAGTGGTCTTAGAAACCGTGACTCCGCTCCTCTATCCATCTCCAGGTGGGTCTACCCACATGCAGATATGCCCACATATGAGTATTAAAGGGTCATGGCATTGGGAAGGTTGAGAACCACTGACCTAAAGTGACAGTCAGAAGACTTAAATTGCATTTATATGTACTAACTTTAAACTGTGAATATGTTTGGTTCATTTCCTTCATTGCCCTTAGTTTATGTTGTGCTGTGCATTTTATTTATACAACCTTGTGATAAAAAGTTTGGGGTCTTCCAAGTAGCAATACTGGATAAAGGGAGAGCTCCAGACCTGTGCTTCCTGAGATGGTCTAATGACAAGAAGAATTTTCTAAATAGGTCAGTGATTATGTGACCATCCACCACCCCAGGACTCTCTAAAATGAGATTGGCATTTGTTACTGTATCATTAATTTATAAGTTGGGGGTCTTGGGAGCCGTACCCTGCTCCCCAGTTCTCTGAATTTGGGTACCAGAGTAGTGCTGCTACATATTTCCATTTTAAAAAGGCTCTTTTTCATAATCTCTTACGATGTCTTCAGCTAGCTTATGCTTTAAGTTTTTAAACTGTTCTTGGTAGCTGAAGTTATTGAGTGAGCTCCCATAGTAAAGTGTTTTACAAACTTTAAAGTGCTATGTTAATGCTGGCTATCACTATTACTATTTTCTGAAGTGATTCATTAAGACAACTATATTTTCAGAGTGTTTCTAGTAAAATAAATTTCTTTTGCTTAAATTAGGAGATACATAGAAAATCACCACTGATTTTCTTCATTTGTGGGAGAAAACCAAGGGAAGGCCTCATCTTTTCTACCTGACCTTCTTTAGTTACCTGTTTTTATAGGCTGTAGTCTAAACACTCGAACACAGCTAGCCCCTTGGCATCAATTTCCCAACATTGAACAAATACAGTAAAATGTATGTCTGTTCCCAGGCAACTTCCTAGGCTTCATTCTTCTCCTTTTTTGATCAGAGAGAAGTGGGAACAGGGGTAACGTTTATGTCAGTGCAAAAACGTTCCTGATAATTAGAGTTTTAGGACCAAAATTCAGAACTCAAGATGTGTCCATCTGCTGCCTACATGATCTGAGCCAAACCACTTTTATGTCTCTGAGCTTTAGTTTCTTAATCCATAAAATGGGAAGGAGAACGAGAAGGTCCACTCCAGTGCTAACTATGACCCTAGGATTCAGTTGTGAGAATTTCTTTTCTTATGCAAAATTTTGCATATGAGGTCACTGACTACATTTCCCTGTAAGGATTCTATAATCAATTTTCAGAACAGTCTGACCATTACATTGTATTACACCTGCAGGCTTCCCAAGGATTTGTATCATGTGCCTTGACCTGATTTTTAAAAACATTTATTATAGTCTTGAAACTCTGCTGACTCTGCTGTATGGATGACATAATTAAGTATATTCTTAATATGTATGCACACAAGTGTTTATAAACTCAAATAAGAATCTACGTCTGACCAAGGTTACGCTTCCATTTTCTGACCTTAGAATTATTGGCTTGGCTCAAGAACAGATGCCATTTGGCATCTAAAAATGCCTGTGCATACCCCACCTCAGTGAGTTCCATGGCACCGTAGAAAGCTTTCTGGAAGAGGATCTTGGCCACATAAGGAAGAATGTAACACTGCTTGATGATGAGCGCTTGGTTTTTGCTGAAACCTGTTCTTCTGGCGTTTTAAAGAGACATTTGGAAATGTGGTTTTTAATATAGTTTCTCAGAGCCTGAAGACCTCTTTTTTTTAGTGACTTAATACCTCTTTTTAAAAAAACTAGACAGATGTGAAAGTTAAAATTAGATGCTTTGTATAACTGAAAAATCCTTATAATCTTTGTGACTTTTCTTAGACATTTATTTAAATGGGAATCATTTTTGAACTCAGAATTTTCCTTGTTTTACATGTGGTAACAAGAAAGAAAGAAAAAAGTGGGGGAGGTAAGCAAGAGTTAATTAGATGATCATAGGATTTCATATTGGAGAAAAATTGAGAGGTCTTTTATTTGTTTAACCCCCTTATTTTATAGAGAGACCCTGAAGTTCAGGAAAGTTGAAGTACTTGCCCAAAGCTTCATAGGTAGTAGAATCTAACTCTGAAGTCCAATGCTCTTCTACCATATTATGTTATAAAAAAGAGAACTGAAACTGTTAGATTTTTTAAATTTAAAGATTAGTATTTCTTTAAATTGAAAAGAACATAAAATATATACAAAAATATACAAATATAAAACTTAAAATGTGACTGGTGAATTTTAGAAAACATGTCATCCACATGTATCATGCCGTTTCTTTCCTTTTAACTAAAGTGCTTTCGGACGAAAAAGAAATGATATTCTTAGTCCAGAATTCTGTTAGTTCAGCCCTTACTCACTTAATCTCTTCCTCCTCTTTGACAGTTGAGATTTGACTGTGTCTACTCCCCGTGTGATTTTTATTTTTAAGGTAGGTATTATTGGGAAGGATTAAACCAGTGGTTCTCAACCTGTGGGTCGCGACCCCTTTGGGGATCGAATGACCCTTTCACAGGGGTTGCCTAAAACCATCGGAAAACACTTATTTCCGATGGTCTTAGGAACCGAGACACGGCTCCTCTATCTGTCTCCAGGCGGGTCCGTCCACATGCAGATACGCCCACATGAGTATTAAAGGGTCATGGCATTAGGAAAGTTGAGAACCACTGGACCAAACTATCCTAATGTAGAAGAATGAAATATTAATAACTGGATTTATTATTATTTAGATTAATAGAAAATCTCAAAAATTCCCACAAGAAATAGATTTAGAAAGAGGCTTGGTAGGATAGGATACAAACTCCCAAGGAGATAGCAGAACAGCAAGTAGCTCTCTTGGTATTCCTAGGCAAGAGACACCAACAACCTCTACTTAACTCCTCCTGACCTTTTCTGTCACCTAACAGCACCGGGATTATCATTCCTTGAAGAACTAGCAGCCATTTTATCAGAACATTCAGTTCCGTACTCAAATTTATAAACTCCTAGGTATTTAGTGTTCTGATGTGAGATTCTTCTATATTAACAATTGTTAATCCTTCCTTCTTGAAGAGGACCAGTGACAGAGCTATCCCAAAGTAGAATGGGCTGCCCCAGCATGGTAGTGGAACTCCTCACCAAAGATATTCAAGCACAGGCTGAATGACTGCTTGTCAGATATGCTACAGAAGCAAAAAGGATCTCTCTCAGCTCTAACATAAGGTGATTCTGACTTTGGGAAGTGATCTGACTTTCAAAATTTTTATGTTATTAAAAAATGAATATTGCTGAAACCCTGCGGGATGAGGCAGGCAGAGATGAAACTCCCTTCTTGATGCTTGGCTTCTGCCTTATGATAATTAGTAATGATCCCTATGTTTGCATATGAGACTGATCACGGAACATCGGAGTCACCTTGTTATCCTCTCCCTTTCCTTAGATGTCCCAGATTCCTTCATTTCAAAGGTATACACATAAAATATCAAAGAATTTAGTAGTTGGAGGGACCTCAGCAGTTATCTGGTCCAACCCATATCCAAAAGCATGTGCCAGACAGATGGTTATCCCCTACTACTTGATACTCTCCTATGAGGGAGTAACCACCACCTCAAGGCAGACCATTTCCATTCTTCAGTAGGAATTGTTTTTTCTGACATCAAGCCTAAATTTGCCTCTTTGTAACTCCTACCCACTGCAGCTAGTTCTGGCCACTGAGATCAAATAGAATATGTCTGATCCATCTGTCAGATAGCCCTTTAAATATTTTTAACTCTTCAGAATCTTCTCCAGGCTAAATATTCACAGTTTCTCCAGCTAATCCTCGATATGTAATGGACTCAGTTGCCCTTCTTGGGCTGATGTCTCATCAATATATTTCTTAAACTGTGATGACTACAACCAAACAAAATTCTATATGTGGTCCTACTAGGGCAAAGTACAGAGGAACTCCCTTGTTTCTGAAACTTATGCATCTGTTAATGCAACCCAGGGTCGTTGCTCTATCCACTGTGCCACCTAGCTGGGACCTTTATTTTCTCTTATCTGTTGCTTCAACTTTGTTTGAGGCTTTGAGTTTTATTCCTGGCTTCTTTCTTGGATTTTGCTTCTCATGAACTTAACTTCTAGATGTCTCAATTTCAATTTTCCCATTTTTATTGTAGCTACTCTATCCCCTCATGCTTTTTAGTTTAAAGCCTTTTGATTAGATTTGCTAGAATTCTTATCAGCTTTCCTTAGATTTATTTTGTGCCTGGTCAAGAAAAGTCTGCCATCTCTAGGTTTTAAGTTGTGGTTCAGAAGTCCAAACCACATTGATAGACTCTATTTTCTTAGCCAGCTGTTCATTTTCCAAATTTTTTATTTTGCATGGTTGCCTTCCATTGGCAACAGTGAGGAAAATATAACCTCTGCATCCTGTATGGTCTTCATTTTCTTCCCCAAGACTGCATAATCTTTAGTAGTACTTTCTATAGTTCTTCCAGCCCCATTCCTCTGCTTTGACTCTCGAGAGCTTCTCTTCTCTGTTAAATGTTGGATATTATACCCTGAAAATACCACAGAACTCTGTTATTGTCAGCAGATTGAAAAATCTGCCTCAGGTGTCCCTGAATAGGGAATCCCTAACCATCACTACTTTTTTCTTCCTCTGACACTTTTCAGATATCTTTCACCTGATAGCTTTTCATGGTAGTACTATGTCATTCTTTGGAGGACAACTCATTGCTTCCTTCTTAGAGCATCCAGCTCCCTCCTCTCCAAGAAGAGCCTTAAACCTCGGTATTTTTTTTAAACCTTTGTGTTTAGGTGTACCTTTTCTTCTCTTACTGTGCTATGTTCTCCAACTTCCTGCCAAGTGGTATCCCTACTTTCACTTCAGATTCACCCCCCGCCCCTTTTATTAAATCCCTTCTTCCATTTCCCACAGGAACACTCTGATCCTTCAGAACCTGGCAGAGTCATTCTTCAAGTCTCTTTAACTTCTCTTCCTAAAGAAAGAACCACAGCTTACACTTGCAGCGTAGCTAGCAGCCATTTGGCAGCTGGGTCACTGTTTCCTGTGGCACATATTTCACCCTTCATATACATGACTGCAAAAATCATCCATGCTTTCCATACTCATTTATATTTTCAGCCTTTTAAAAACTATCAGTAGATTTTTACACTTCATCCCTAAACATCTCATTAAGTTTTTTTATAGCCAATTATCACCTTAATAGCTTGACAGTTTCCCTTTAATTTCAACAACTCCTTAGCTGCTATACACACTACTTCTCCCATGCCTTGGAACCACTCTCTCTGTTTCCACCAAATTTGCTCCTACCCACCAATAAATTATAAATTTGCCTATGCAGAAGTTTGCTCCACCCACATTTCCTTGTCAACTAACTTTTCCTTTTATTTAAAAATCCTCTTAAATCATTACTCCCTAATCTTCCTTAAGCATTCCTTTCTTCCCGCCCCCCCTCAAAAAAGAGAGCTGGAAGTAGAATCTGGACTTGGAGAATGTACTTAGAGCTTTCCTCAATTTCTCCCCCAAATTCAGTTTTTAGTCCTCACAAGAGCAACTCTTTTAACCCCTTCATATCACCTATAACATTTCCTAGTTCTCTCTTTTTCCCTTCCTTCTCCCCACAGAAGCTAGAGGTAGAAAAAGTCAGATAACTGTAATAGAAGGAGCAAGTAGAAAATAGTCTCAATCCACTTTCCAAATCCCATAGTAGAGTGAAAAGAACACTTAATTTGGAGTCAGGAAGCACAGCCCTGATGCATTCTGTGTCAGCAAAATCACTTCTATAAAATGAAGAGAGAAGTTGTTTGAGGAAGACCCCTAAGGTCTCTTCTTGCTGTATATTTATGCTCTTTAGTCCTTTATGGAGTGCCTGCTGTTTGCCAAACACCATCTTATGTGCTGGGAAGACAAAACCAAAAATAACACTCTGTTCCTTAGGAGCTTATACATTTGATAGTTTATAGTTAAGAGTTTTCATTTAATTAGAAATCTAGTTTCTGATTTGTATTTTTTCCTATTGGAATTTAACAAACATTTACTTGTTTGATGAGTAAGAATTTGTTTGATTCCTAATCATTTTTTTGTGGTGACTTTTTTTAAAGCCACTAAAAACAGCATTCCTCAAGGTTAGGCATTACATTGGTAGTGGAGGCTTAAACTGTCATGGGATTCTTGGCTCCACAGACAACTTGCTTATAACTGGAGCTACCTCTTCTCTTCCCAAGGCAATGACCTGAATATATAAGGTGTAATTAAGCAACCATGTAAAAATGCTTATGTAAGTTTAATCAATAATGCATTTTTCTGCTCTAGGAATTTCATTTTTGTAAATAGAAATTGCCCTGAATAAAAGCCAACAAGAAGACAATCTTTAAAAAAAAGCAACTATACCCTCTTACTGATGCTTTCATGACTTCCTGGTGCTGTTATTGCTTCTGTTGAATCAGAATTTCAGCAGTGTTAAGATATTGTTAGCTTACCTCCCATTATTTTCAAGATGAGAAACCACTCCCTAAAGATCTGAGTATATGAAGAAATCCCCCCAAAGCTAGATGTTTGGTTAGTTAGAAAACTGTTTTAATGGCCTTTTAAAAAATGGCTGAGCTTATAAACTCCCATCCCCCTTTTAAAGCAATCTTTCCATGAAGAGCATAGCTATAGAAGGGATGTTTGAGACCATTTAAATCCAGTCTTATTTTATAGATGAGGAGTCTAAGGCAAAGAGATGTGACCCAATGGCAACTGACGCTTTTAAACTAGATTGAAATAAACAGAAGGACAAGTCACTGTTTGAAGCACCTTAGGGATATTTAGGGAAACCGATGGAACTTCCTCCTCCTCCCCTCAATGAGCTCGGGCTGGGGATTCAAGACAGTTGATGGGGGAAGTGAGTGGGGAGGGAATAGCCAAGAGAAGAGCCATTTCTGGGTCATCTCAACTGGAATTTTTGCTAACCAGAATAATCAGTCTGCCACTCTTGATTACAACAGCAGTCAGCACCACATTTTATTTTAATTTAATTTAATGTTATTTTATGTTGTGTTATGTTAGGTTAGCAAAAACATTAGGTTTACCTGCTTGCCTTTTCCCTGTAGTCTCCCTTGTATGGTTACTGACCAAATTTCTTTTTTCTTGTCTCTCCTATCAGTAACTCCCGCCTCTATATACAACCTCTGTCCCATTCTTAGAGAGCATTTCTGTCAATTGGCTTTTACTAATATAGCTTAGGCACTGATAGATTGCATGCTTTTATTGAGTCTTTGGGGTTTTTTTCAATTTTTATTTTTTTAATCATCTTGATTTAAGTTTTGGCACCTCAGTGACACGGGAAAAAAAATGTGGATTCTACCTTTGTGGCAAGGTAATTCTGGATGCCTCTCAAGTTAAATGTATTTAGGTAAAGCAGTTAACAGTTCCTATTGCATTATGCTACCCCAAAGTATATTTTCCATAAAGTATATTTCCTTTAAGCTTTAAGGTCTTAGTGTGGCTTTCTGACTTTTTATTTCTTTTCTAGAGTGTGGTTGTGAAAAATCTGTCTAAAATTAGACCTGTGGCCTTAGGAAACTCTTTAAGGATGGGGTTTTTCATGGTACTAACAATGTTCTCCTGATTGACTTTAGGATCTCAGTAAACTTCTAGATATCTAGAATCTAGACCAGACTGTTCTCAACCTTCCTAATGCCACAACCCTTCTGTTTCTCATGTTGTGGTGACCCCCAACCATAAAATTATTTTCGTTGCTACTTCATAACTGTAATTTTGCTCCTGTTATGAATTGTAATGTAAATATCTGATATGCAGGATGTATTTAAATTGTTACAAATTGAACATAACCCACAGGTTGAGAACCACTGGTCTAGACCTTTCTGATGGTGTCAAATGCTTTGGAGAAACTGAGGAAATTTTCATAAAAGAAGGCTGCAGCTTTGTGTTTACTCTGAGGTCTTAGTACATTACATTACCTTTTTACCTTTCCTGTGTCTTGCAGGTAGTCTAGCATTCCACAGAGCAGAATACGAGCAATATCATAGATCTTTTCGTTACATTTTTAAATCTTTGTGTGGAAGACTTTTCCAAGACTGAAAACAAAACCAAAAATAACCCCGTATTTTTTCCCTTTGAAGAATGTTTAATTTTATTATTTCCTGGCCATTTTCCTTCCATGGACCTTGATGAACATTTATTAAATTCACCCATCAAAGCTTGTCATTGGACAAGATCTACACTGTGAATGTTATTTGCCAGGGGAAAATAGCCATTTCTGCCTGTATGTAATCCATGCCAGGAATGTATTCTTGCATCACTTCTGTCTCTGGTTTCCTTAAACACTACCTTCTTCCTCCCCAGCTACTACTGCACTCTCCCACAAAACTACTCTGAATTTATTTGGTATCTTATGTATCTACTAATGCGTCTGTCTCTGTTAGAATGTAAGCTCCATGAGGGCAAGGACTATTCTCTTTGTCTTTGTATTTCCCAGTACTTAGCACAGTGCCTGGCTTATAATGCATACTTAATAAATGCTTGTAGATTGCTTCAAAGTAATCACAAAAGAAGTTGGAAGGAAAAAAAAAAGGTCTGCTCTCACTGTCTCCTGATGGAAGAGTGCAGAGAGGGAGAGCCAGTAGCTAAAGTGAATCTTCATAGTTCATACATAGATAACAACAACCAACACATGAGGCTTCAGGATTGAAAAGAACTTTACAGATGTCTTATCTGATCCTTATAACTATTCTGTGAAGTAGATGCTTCTATTAGTCCAATTTTACAAGTGAGGAAACTGCAGATTCCAAAGTTTAGTAACTTTGCAAGTTACTTGCAAGTAGGAATTGTTTCAAGGTGCTTGGAAGGTAGTGGGTGTTTTAACAAATCCTTGTTGATCATAGGCAGAGGCCTTTCAGCTAATAAGTGTCTTGGGGAAGATGCAAACCCAGCTCCAAGCCCAGTACTCTCTATACTATGTTATATTCCCTCCCTTTGACCTACAACATTACTACTCAATGTGCCCATTACTAACTTGTCTAAGGAGTGCTCCTGGCTAAACAGTCCTAGACTATAAAGACGGGAAGGGACCTCAAAAGTCACTTGGTCTAAACCTTCATTATACAGATAGATTTGTGGCACAGAGAGATTAGATTCAGCATCATGCAGCTAAGCAATAGTGAGAGAAGACTAGAACTACAGATTCCTCTGACTCTCAATCCATTATCTTCACAGTTGAAATATAAAGTTGACAAGTTTTCTTAATTCTTTTAAAGAGCTTTGAATATTTGCTTAAATCTTCTGTAATTAACTCATCTTTATATTTAGCCTCTCATTGAATGTAAATATAGTAAATATATTAATACAAATTTCTCATTCTTTGCCTCGAAGGAAGTCCGTACCGTCCCTATTGGATGGTTTTACCAGGTGTTGCAAAAATTTAAGTATAGTTTTTAAGCTACTAACAACTTTAATAGACTTTTTCTAGTCTTATGTTGTTTTCAAGACTGGGTCTCCTCTTGCCCAAGCTGGAAGGGCAAGGGCTACTCATGTTACTAGTACTTCTCTGATCACCACAAGACAAGACAAGAGCTTAGCCATGCTGATTCCCCAACTCTGGATGGTTTGCCCTCTCTTTTAGGCAACCTGCTGCCCTGCCCTGGCCCCTCTTGGGGGCACTCGCCATATTAATGCCAAGGTTAATGCAGACACCAGATTGGCTTAGGCCACTGCAACTCAGAACTTTGAGGTCAAGAGATTCCCCCAGCCTCAGTATCCCTAGTAACAGGGATTATATTCATGCCCTACTGCCACTGGCTCTTTTGAATGATTTTTGAGGAACTGTTCCAGATGGATATCATGGGATTATAGCTTTAGATCTTTAAGGGACCCCAGAGACCATCTGATCTGATCTCTTTATTTTATCAATGAAGAAATGAGCTTAGGAGAGGACAAATGACTTACCCAAGGTCATGTGGTAGTAAGAGGCAGAGCCAGGATTTGAACCAGGTCCTTTCTGTCCAGCATGCTTTCTAGTTCCCTGCTCCGCCTTTTTGAGAATGTGTGCTTTCCCCTAACAGGTTCTCTGGGCATCAACATTTTGAAGGTTGAAAATCGTTTAGTTCTAGCCTCGAAGCTGCTTTCTTCACTGTTTAAGTAGTTTGTTCTCTTTGGGCCTCCCCTCGCATTTGTTGACTTAGTTCTTATTTGGGCTTAATTTTAATTACAAAGTAATTTATAAATGTGTGAATCAGCACTTTTAGAATTTGCAAAAGTAAAACTTAATGATTCTCCGGTCAGGCAAAAATTCTTTAAATAAATTAAATTACTGTGGTCTGATCTCAGACCTGAGTATCTTGTGATAGTGAAAAGAAAAATGACCTTCTTTTAATAAATGTTTTAATCCTAGTGGCTCACTGGATTTGTCTATATCGTGGGCTGTTTAAGGAATAAAAGATGGTCTTTTGGAGATAAAGCATAATCCAAGCTATTCACAATTACTGCTTCACACATTATCCCCCAAAGTGGGGGGGGGGGGGGAAGGACACTGAACTCATTTATTCGTTCAAGCAGGATTTGACATGTCTGGTTTTCTGTGTTTTGCAATGCTCATTGTGGTTTTGTGATAAGAGGGGCCAGTGTACAAACAGAAACCTTCCAGCCTCCTCCCCAAGCTTGGTCAATGTTTGACCAAGAATGTTTTTCTTCCTACTCCCCATTGTGACAACAGGAGAAATCATATCTCCATTAAAACATACTCCTAGATTCCCAGGCTTTCACATTCTAACTACTCTAGGGTTTCTATCCCCTTTCAACCTTCCCTGGTTTATCAACAGGCCCCTCAATTGGAAAACAGTTATTATGAAAGTTTGAGGAAATCTAAGTATAAATCTACATCACGCATTAGCTTGGCCCCCTTCTAAAGCATTTGAAGAAATGGCCACTGGCGCACATTCATTCTCTGCCCATCATTGCCTCCTCCAACTTGGAGAGTCCTTTTCTCACTTATTTGCCTTATTTCCACCCTCCGAGCCAGTCCCCTCAGTTCTACCAAGTGACAGCAGCTTTCCTAGGTTTAACCCTTAGACTCATTTCCCCTTCTTAATAATTAACTCTACCTCCAACCCCAAGCCCAGTTAAGTTCTCTCTTAGCTCCCTTGGTCCCTGTCCTTGTCTAGCTGGGTCCCAGGTCCGTTTCCCTTGCCCTCAGTTCAAAACAACTCTTCTCATGGCCCCCTGAACTGCCCGTTTGGAGGGAAGTCCACTGCTGTTGGCTGGTCCTACAATTGCAGGAGCAGTATCCCCTGTTGTTCTTTCTTTATGTTGTTTTTCTCATTCTCTGTAATCCAGCCTCAGACATTATTAGCTGACTGATCTCAGGCAAGTCTGCTCAGTTTCCTCAATTACAAGATGAAGATGACAGCACCTATCTCCCAAGGGAGTTGTGAGGAAAAAACATTTGTAAAATGCCGGGCACGTAGGAGATACTAAATAAACGGTAATGGTACTGTTACTATAATATTTAATGCGTCCTGTTCCCTGTTCCCTGAGACAATGGGCTTCATTGTCTCAGCTGCAAAATGAGGGGAGTTGGACAAGATGAGCTCTGAGGTTCCTTCTGGCCCCAAGGCTATCATCATTCTATGCCTGTCATGATAGGAATCAATGACTATGTTATTACTGGAAATTGGGACTTTTTACTGTTAAGGTAAAGGTTAAGGTACTGTTGAGCTTTGGGCAGTTTTTTTTTTCTTTTTGGAGGGAGGAAGGCAGGGCAACTGAGGTTAAATGACTTGCCCAAGGTCACATGGCTAGAAAATGTTCAGTGTCTGAGATCAAGTTTGAACTCAGGTCCTCCTGACTCGGAGGCCAGTGCTCTATTCACTGCATCACTTAGCCACCCCCTCCTTTGGGCAGTCTTAAGAAGAATTGGCAAAGGGAACAGTCCCAGTGTCTGGCAGTGTGAAGCCTGGGGAGGGCGAGGGTGGTAAATCTATTGGATGGAAGAGACAGAATATCACAGGAAGGAATTAGCTCCTTTCCTCAATGAATTCCTGTTTTTAAATCTTTGGTTTTTGTATCATCTACAATTCCAAACGATCTCTTCCTCGCAGAGAGCCATTCCTTAAAGAACAGAAAAAAGAGAAGACAGTAAAGCCAACCGGCACGTGAATTAAGCCTGTGGTCCTCTGCACACTTGGGGCCACGCCCACTTCTGCCCGAAAGAGAGAGAGGCGCATGCTGGTGTCTCTTCCGTGGGGCCGTTTTTAGCCCATCTAATGACACAGCGTTCAGTTTCTGTTGTTCTTCCCATTTGCATTGTTGTCATTGTGTGTATCACCTTCTAGAGTTTGACTGGACTGAGGCACAACAGTCTCCTTGAGGTACGTGCCTGGCAGTCCTTGAATGCATTCTTTATTCGAACTTCTCCCTTCCCCAAGAGCTGATAGAAGGCTCACAGAGGACTTCAGCGGCACTGATAGCTGGTTTCTACAGGGACGTTGAAGGGATCCAAGCAGGTAAAATCAGTCAGGGAGTGAATAGGAACAGTTCAGCCCAATTCCCACATAAGTACTCCAGAAAAGATGAATCAGATTGCATGAGTAAGAAATGTTGGGGCAGCTAGGTGGCGTGATAGACAGCGTGCTGGGCCTGGAGTCAGGAAGACCTAAGTTTAAATCAGGCCTCCTGTGATCCTGGGCAAGACAAGGTTTTCTTTTCTGTAAAATGATCTGGAGAAGGACATCGCAAAGCACTCCAGTATCTCTGACAAGAAAACCTCAAATGGTGTCATGAAGAGTCAGACGTGACTGATCAACTGAACAAGAAAAAAGAAGCTGTAGTGAGTACCTTCATTCAGCTAAGTTGAGGCTCTAAGAATAGGTCAAAGAACCAGGAAGAGACAGCAAGCCCAACACTGAAAGGCCTTCTAGCTAGGAACTGCTTTGGTGTTTTCCAGACTGGAAAATATACAAGGTCCTAGAAGACTTGTCATCTTTAGCATCCCAGATAATAAAGATTTGGAACCCACGATGCCCTCCAAGTGTGCAAGAGGACCCAGAGTCTGGTGTTGACAAAAGAAAAAAAAATCCCAATTCAGGAAGTAAGACTAGAAATATGAATAAAAGAAAGGTTATGGATTTGAGAATTTCTAGGAGGAAAAAAAACTACAGGAAGAGAGTAACTCCACAGAAATTATGGATAAAACCTCAGATGAAGGTATGATTTGACCCCAAGATCTATTAGAATTAATGGAAGACAAAAACTAAGAAATTTTAAAAAGATACTATAAATGAGATTTTCAGAGGGGAAAAAAATGGAAGGAGAAAAAAATTAGCTTATTAGAAGCAAGGGACAAATCTTACTCAAGTAACACTCCCTAAGTATCAGATTGGCCCAAATAAATTAATAAATCGATGAGACAATAGGAACTATGAGAGGAGAAATACATATATGTATATATTTTATCAAAAACAACTGACCTAAAACATGGAACAGAAAGAAATATAAGAATCATCAGACTTCCTAAAAACCATAACAACAAGTACAAAAAAGCCTGGGTACCAATACTTCAAAAAATCGTAAAGGAATACTGCCTAGACCAATTAGAACTATAAAGCACAATAAAAGTAAATTGACTGGTCACCTAAAAGAAATCCGAAAAAGAAAACCCCCAGGAATGTCATGACCAAAATCCAAAGCTTACAATTCAAAGAAAAACTACTGTGAATAGCCAAAAAGAAAGCATTCGAGAATCAAGAAACCACAGTCAGGAAATTTTTAAGAGGGAAACAGGTTTGTTATGTAAAAAAGAGCACAGTGGAGTGGATGGGTATTATGGACTGAGTCATGAGGGGAGTGGGAAGAAAATTAGAGTTTGGGCAGTGGAGGAATTTCATGGCTAGGTGGCTCAGTGAGAGCACTTGGGACTGGAGTCAGACTCATCTTGAGTCCAAATTTGGCCACAGATACTTATTAGCTGTGTAACCCTGGGCAAGTCACTTAACCCTGTTTGCCTCCGTTTCCTTATCTGTAAAATGAGCTAGAGAAGGAAATGGCAAATTGCTCCAGTATCTTTGCCAAGAAAACCTCAACTGGGATCATGCAGAGTTGGACACAATTAAGAACAGCAGCTATTTTTTAATAGAAAGGGATGTAGCTGGTCAGTTGCATTCCTGTAACAGAGGTTCTTAATCTGATTAAGGTGAACTTTTTTTTTTATATTTATAACTATTTCAATATATATGGTTTACTTTTTTTCACTCAAAAACATTTTTTTTAGCTTTTATTTAGTATTTTATTTTTCCACAGTTATTTACTCCTAACTGCCCTAATAATGAGAAAGGTCTTATGAGTTACAAATATCTTCCCATGTAGGAATGTAAATAGTTTAACCTTATTAAGTCACAATGATTTTCCCTTTCCTGTTTACCTTTTTATGCTTCTCTTGAATCTTGTATTTGAAAGTCAATTTTTCTATTCAGCTCTGGTCTTTTCATCATAAATGTTTGAAAGTCCTCTACCTCATTGAATGTCATTTTTTCCCCTGAAGGATTATACTCAGTTTTGCTGGGTAGGTGATTCTCGGTTGTCATTCTAGTTCCTTTGCCCTCCAGAATATTGTATTTCAAGCCCTCCACTCCTTTAAGGTGGAAGCCACCAAATCTTGTGGTGTCCTGGGACTGTGGCCCCATGATATTTGAATTGTTTGTATTTTCCCCTTGACTCGAGACCTCTGGAATTTGGCTACATGATATTCCTGGCAGCTTTCATTTTGGGATCTCAGGAGGTGGTCAGTGGAGTCTTTTAATTTCTATATTATCCTCTTATTCTGGGCAATTTTCCTTGGTAATTTCTTGAAAGAGGATGTCTAGGCTCTTTTTTTAAGTCATGACTTTTAGGAAGTCCAATAATTTAAAAACGATCTCATCTCTCCTGGGTCTGTTTTCCAGGTTAATTGTTTTTTCCAGTGAGGGATTTCACACGGTCTTTTATGTACTCATTCTTTTGGCCTTGTTTTATTGTTTCCTGATTTTTCATAAAGTCATTAGCTTCCATTTGCTCCATTTGAATTTTTCTTTCTTTATTTTTTTAAAAATTTTATTATAGTTTGCATCATTCATTTCCACAAGGTTTTGAGTTACATATTTTCTCCCCGCCTTTCCCCCGCCCACCACCCCAAAACAGCCATCCCAGTGTGTCCCCCCTCCCCCAGTCTATTCTC
>CM053582.1:362314824-362358469 GCA_028627135.1 Pseudochirops cupreus
CTCCCAGCTGCCGTAGCTCTTAGGGAGAGGCTGGGAACTCTTCCTGTACTTCCGGGAGACTGGATAATAAAGACTCCAAGACCGAGGCCCAAGACGGCGATCCGTCCAGGCCACTCAACGCGAGAGTTCTGGCCGAGAATAATCGCTCAGTCCCCCTGCTGCCTGCAGGCCACGGGCGGGAAGCTGCAAAGCCGAGGCGGGTGCAAAACCTCTGCCTTTTCGCTTTTTCACTCTGGAGGCCTTCTGGCCGGACTGCTTATCTCCCCCTTTCACAAATCCCATTCACATGTGCTGCTAATCCACTCACCTGAAGCTCCTTAGCTCCTGAGCTCCTCCCGTCCAGCCGCCCCCGGGGCACAGCCAAGGCTTCAGGCCAGGCTGGTTTCTGTTCACAGTGCTGATATGGTTTCTCATAGCCAAGCTGACTTTAGTGGGAAGTATCTTTGTGTGCATTTTGGAGTTCTAGGATTGGTTTAGAGTCCTATTTTATGGGTATTTTGGGGTGCCTATGTGAGAGCTGCGATGTGTTGCTGCTGCTACGCCGCCATCTTGGCTCCGCCCCCCGGCAATTTTTTTTTTCACAAGGAGAGGACTCTGATGGATTATGAGATTCTTGAAGACGTTGTTGTTCAGTCATTTACAGTCATGTCCAACTTTCAGTGACCTCATCTGGCATTTTCTTGGCAAAAACAATGGACTGGTTTGCCATTTTCTTCTCCAGCTCATTTTAAAGATGGGGACACTGGGGCAAACAAGATTAAGTGACCTGCCCAGGGTCACACAGCTGGTGTCTAAGGCCAGATTTGAACTAAGGAAGATGAGTCTTCCTGACTTTAGGCCCCTGCTCTAAAGACTGTGCCACCTAGCCTCCCCTCCTTGAAGAGGGGGGAGGTTTAAAAAGTGAAAACCCCTATGGTAAGAGGTGATGGGCCAAGGCTTCAGTTGGTAGAAACAAGCAGGCAAGGTAAAGAAGTGAGCAAATCTGTTACAGCATCTTCAGGTCCAGCAGAACTCTGACAATTCCACAGAGAAAGCCATGGTAAATGGATACACCAGAAAGATTTCAGGTGACTCTCATGTCTGCTTTGGGGTGTGGAGAGAGAAACAGAGGCACGAGTACTAAGACTTGAGACATGAGGTAGATTTCACAGAAGACTAAATACCATGTGAGTCTATAAGAGACTAACCTCCTTTGTATATGGGGGCTGAGAGTTCTCCTATTGGCTCACTTTTCTCTTATTCACTTTGCAATTCCATGCCGGTTAAGTAGTTTGCTATTTGATTTATTATTCCTGTCTAGAGTATAGCCAGGCTTGATCTTAAGTTTAGAGGTTCTCAGTCTATCCTGGGATAGGTATCTGAGACTTGTGTTGACAATTTTGAAATATATATATATATATATATATATATATAACTATAGGTTCTCAGGCTCCCTGTGTGGATAGAATTGTGATGGAGATGGGACACCTGAACAGATACTCTCCCAGAATCCACCAGCTTGGTGATGTCTTTGGAAGCTTTTAAGGAAAGGAAGTTTGTCCATCTTGTGTAGGAGAAAGTGCTCCTGGTGAATAGAGCTGTATGTGACTGCTTTAACCTCTTTTCTGGTATCTGCAGTTGGATGATAGAAACGGAAACACTTGCTACCCATGTCATTGGTTGGAGGAGGAAGAGACAGAAGGAGACAGAAGTCTGGTTTGGCTTCTGGTCAGGGTTCATTTAGTCTCTTTGCTTTCTGATCAGGTACGCTTGTCCCCACATTGTCATGTATGTCTTGTGTCTGACATAAACACAATCCAGGGGCAAATCAAGTCATTGTCTGGTATGATTAATCCTGGTTCAGGTAGAGATTCGGGATTAGTTTTAAATGTTTTAGACGTATGCCCTGTATCACCATTGGCTGGGGTGAAATGAGGAGGGGCAGTTTCCAGTGAAAAGGAGTCTACAACAGAGTTGTATTTTTAAATACGTAGCCCTAGACATAAGCTCTTGAGATAAATATAAGCCTAGTAGACTAAGCAAGATTAGCCCTGCCATAGGGTGTTTGTATTCCATGGAACTATGGCTGCCTTTAATTCCTCTTTTACACATAGTGTGCCCAAGGCTTTAGTGCATATGTTCATGCTACACAAGCACATAAAGCAACACCATGTGGTACAAGTTGGATGGTCAACTTCTTTTCCAGCTTCTTCTTTCCAGAAACCTCCAAAACTAAGCTCCATGAGATATGCCCAAATGGATTAATTTCAGGATAGCATCTGCTTAAATCTCATCTCTATAGCAAGGCTTTGCAGGCATAGAACCCAGGAATCCAAGGTTACATTCAAAATATCCCTGTGTCCAAAGATCCCATGATTCCAGATTTGATTGGGATATGTATTAGACCACCAAAATCCCAAGATCAAATACAGGCTCCATCTAAGGAGGCAGTGAGTATAGTGGAAAGTGTGTCAGCTCAAAAGACCTGGGTTCAAATTATAGTTCTAACAATTGCCCTAGGCAAGTCAAGCCTCTATTAGCCTCAGTTTTCTCTTCTGTAAAATGGAGATAATGACTACACTGCTCTAAGTCTAGTATAAACTGTGCTAGCATTATGAGCTTTGTTAATCTTTATAGTGCCCAGTCCCCTGTTCTAGCGTAATCATAAATGTCAATATTCTTCTAATAATTCCATCCTGGGGAAATAATGATTTGGAAATTAGGGCTTATAGCATTTTTCTCAAGAGCAAAAGAAACCAACGCTGTGACATATAAAAAATTTGAGACACATAATTTCTGGGTAATTAATCATTTTATTAATTATGGCTAGCAAGTAATTAATAAAAGGATGGTTATCTCATAAACCAAAAGATTGATCATGGTGGTTTCTTGCCACTTATATGCCCTTGGAAGAGTAGATGCCCCTGACAGGCAGTAATCAACTCTGATTAGCCAACAATTAATGAGAAAACTAATATTGTCCTGAGAGGTGGAGCTATTCTAATGAGGGGCTGGGGCATGTTCCTGATCACTCAGATCATTCCCACGTAGGGCAATCTAGACCTGGGCTTCTTAAACTTTTTCTGCTCATGACCCCTTTTCACCCAAGAAATGTTTGCCCTGGCCATATAGGTATATAAAACAGGTATACAAATCAAATCTTTACTGATTACAATCATAAAGAAGCTTATTTTAAAACAATTCTTTGGTATACATATGATTTTACCATTTATTAAAGATGAAAGCAAATTTGCATACTAATGAGATAGATGTGTTTCTTT
Organism: Pseudochirops cupreus; assembly: GCA_028627135.1. Taxonomy (NCBI): domain Eukaryota; kingdom Metazoa; phylum Chordata; class Mammalia; order Diprotodontia; family Pseudocheiridae; genus Pseudochirops; species Pseudochirops cupreus. Next base: position 362,318,085 of record CM053582.1, read on the forward strand.
ATTTTTATGTAAAGAATTAAATCTTGGTGGAATATTTGAATCTTCAACATTTTTCAGAGTTGACTGGTATTGCGATTCTATAATTGTCAATGTTAAGAACGCTGCTTCACATAAATATGGAGCACAAAATGACAGAAGTATGTTTAGGAGCATTGCAGAAACTGTTGGAAATTCTGTCCTAATCCTTAGCCAACACTCATTTAACAATTTTTTAGGAAACTTAAGTTTTAACCCTGTGTTGCTTGATAACTTGACAAATTCTTCGTGAACTTTTAATGGCAGGTGACTGACCTTTTTTATTTCAATGTATATAGTTTATGAACCCAACTTAGTTTTTTAGAATCCAAATTCGAAGGGAAGTATTTCTGAAACTGTGTCTCCAGGCACTTCAGATGATCAATTATGACCCTTAGAATTAAATCTTTGGGAAGGTTATTTTTAATTATAAATCATCTGTAGCTGTAGACATTTCTTTAAAAAAACATTCTCTTCTCTCTTCTTCCATCTGTTAACTTTTTTTTGGTAAAACTTTCAATTTTATCTTTTAACATAAATATTACATCTTTTTCCTTGAAGCGACATGTTTGAATCATTGATTTTTTTCAAAATATCTGACAACACAGTTTTGAAAGCCATGAGTCATTATAGGAAAAAATAACAAAATCAGATTTCTGCTCAGTCAAAATAGAACAGCTTCATCTTTCAATTTCAATAATCATTTAAACTTTAGCCTCTTGACAGTCACCTTACCTCTGCATGCATTAGCTTTTGTAATCAGGATCCATGTCTTTCGAAAGGTTTGCAAACAAATGACTATGAAGGGCACGGCTTTTAAGGAAATTAGTGATTTTGATAGTATTGCAAAGGGCAACATCTAACTCTGGTGATATCTTTTTGGCTACAAGCACCTCCTGATGGATCATGCAGTGAGTAAAGTGCTGTGTCCGTTGCCGCCAGCTTTCACTTTTGCTATAAATCTGATATTCTTGCCTATCACTTCTCCAGCATCGTCTGTACAGATTCCAATACAATTTTTCCACTGTAAACCTTCTGTGAAAAATTCATTGACTTTAAAATATACATCTCCTCTTCTTGTGTGCCCCTCCAAAGGGCAACAAAACAATCATTCCTCATGTATGCTTCCTTATAAACATATCTTACGTAAATAACTGTACTATGTTAGAAATATCAATTATTTAATCTAACTGAATTGCCAACTTTGGGCTGCCCTTGAGCCTGTAATAAGCTGCTGGAATTGGTCATGACTAATTTCAGAAATTCTTTTGGAAACAGGATCATTCAATAAAGGAATTTTACGAATTCCATCCCTGTGCCTTTTCCCATGAACTGTTTCTGATATTTTAATAGCAGCAGGTAACATGAGATCTACTCCATGGAGGGCTTTTTAGTTTTTGCAATTGGATAAAAAGTTTCATAAGATGCAAGTAGATACTTTTCATTGACAGTAACAAATTTCTCAAAACCTTGTTTTTCTTTATTTGAAGATTTTAAAAGTTGTTCAAAATATTCATTTGATTTATTGCAGTAAGCTGCATGATTAGTATCAAGAGGTCATTTTAGTTTGGCTGGTTTTATGCTCTTCACACCCAAAACTACAGCATAAGTTAAGCAAAGAGGCTTTTCCACACTATCATCATTGTTAGAAGTAAATCCACATGGCAAAAATGATTCAACATATTTTCTTGTTCTTGGCAATTTAGGTGAACAACCTGGTAGCAAAGACTCTGCCATGTTGTCATCAAGATTTTGACCTCTTCTGTCTATATTGAGCCAGTTATCCACAACAAAAAATATTTTTGTCCTAAAATATAAATTAATATTACTCATAATTTCTCAAATAGACACTAGTTTAATTTAAAAATTGATGTTCTCACTTACATACCCATATAGCGATGATGGTGGAACAATATTAAAAGACTTTTGACATTTCTGTAAAAGAAAGAGATAACAGCAGTTTTTAAAATCAAACATTCTAACGATCCAATCCAAAGATATACTCATTTGATACTTACATGCTGAGGAATGACAGAAAAATATTAAAAGTCTTTATTTTTCATAATTAATTTATTTTGCTTCTGTAAGAGCAGAAAACACTGCAATTCATAGCGTACAGTAGTCTCGGTGTTTCTGGCAGTGTTTGTTGGCGTTGTGTAGTGTGACAGCATGCACAGTGTAAGTGTGCATGTTGTGTGTTCAGAACCAGGGCTGCAGTGAAGTTGCACCATGCAACATGGAAAAGCACTGACATTCATTATGTGTTTGATTTCAAATTAAGTTTTGGTCGTTGTGTGTTCAGAAACTTTTACTGTTGCCAAACTTTTTGTGACCCCCACCTTCAGTTACTCGACCCCCGTATGGGGTTTTTTGGCCACCTGCTGTGACAGCTAGGCTTGTGTTGGTTTGTGGGAAGGCTAAAAGATGGTGTAGCTGGCTCTCTGCTATATTGTGGCACATTAACTTCTTTGTTGCTATGATGGATTCGGTTTCCTGTTGTTGGGATTTGGTTTTCTGGTGTTTGAATAAATGTTTTGCTTCTGCCTTCTATATGGAAAGTTTGTTATATTTTGTGATCAATCACCATGCAGGTATATTTATAGTGACCACGGGCACTGTGAATATTGCATTGGCACTACAGCAACATACAATCTTCATCTACATTTATTTTACTGGATGATTAGAGCAGTTCTCAAAGTGTGGTCTAGGGGATCCCTGAGGATCTCTGAGTCCCTTTCAAGGATTTTTCAAGGTCAAAACTATTTTCTTAATAATACTAGGAAGTTTAATTTCTAATATAGTAAATACTGACAGACAGATAACATACACAGCAAATATTGATAGATATGATGCTTCTGTTTGAAGGGTCCTCAATAATTTTAAAGAATGTAAAGGGAGTGTGAGACCAAAGAGTTTGGGAAGTACTAGGTTAGAACAATTCATCTGGATACAATTATAAATAATCCCGGATCATTGTGTGTGCTGGAGGTGGGGATTAATGGAAAAAGGAAAGTTTCCTCATGTCAGTATCAATCTAATCATGAGTGGCCTAGAAAGAACATCTGTTATACCATTTCTGACCTTTCCTAAGCAGCCATAAGTATGTTAGGCAGCTAGGTGGTGAAGTGGATAGAGTCCTGGACCTGGAGACAGGCAGACCCAAGCTCAGATACTTATTAGCTGTGTGACCCTGGGCAAGTCACTTAACCTCAGTTTCCTTACCTGTAAAATGGGAGTAATAATAGCACCTACCTTTCAGAGTTGTCATGAAGTTCAAAAAGAGACAGTGTTTGTGAGATACCTTCATGATTCCTGGCCCATAATAAGCACTTATATAAAGGCCACCTATTACTATTATTACCTTTTTACCGAACAGCTCATATGCTTTCTTGCATCTCCCATTCACAGAAGACGAACCACCTGCAATAAACACGATTCCTCTGTACTTAGATGAACTCAGCTGAATCAAAAAGTTGGATCAATGTTATGAACCATAAAATCAGCTGAACCTCTGACATTTCAAATATCACCAGGATACGGACAATTGAATTTCCACTTTGATGTTTACCTCAGGACGATCACTACTATTTATCATCATAGTCAAAAGCATAAATAAACCAAGACTAGAAAATTCCTATTGGCTGAGGAAGCTCCGATTTGGTTCCTTTGTTGATTAGACAAGAGTCCTCGTGACGTCTGAATGACCTTCTATTGAGCGGTCTCTTCATCAGAGCTCATTAGCAATCGTAAGAGCAAAGGGAAGTTGTGTTCTTGTGATGTGCTAACATTATTTCAGCTGATAGATCTAGGAAATGAACCATGATGCTTGTGTCTTAGTCACAAGGGCTTCCTTATCCCAACTGACACTTCACAATTGCAGAATGGAAACCCAGCTCACTAGAACGTACACAGGTTCCTCTGTTCGCTGAGAAAGAAGCGCTCCGAGCCCTTTCAGGTGATCACAGGTAGGCCCAGTGCTGACAGCAAATCTTGTGTCCTAAGCAGAACTCCGGCAAATGGGAGGGAAGGAGAATTCAATTCTAAAGGATAAGCAGCAGTTTGATTGTGAGGAAGCCTGCTTGAATGAAGAGGCAGCTGGGTGGGGCAGTGGGTACTGCCGGGCCTGGAGTCAGGAAGGCTCCTCTTCCTGAATTCAAATCCAGCCTCAGACACTCACAAGCTGTGTGACTCTGGGCAAGACCCTGTTTGCCTCAGTTTCCTCATATGTAAAATGAGCTGGAGAAGAAAATGGCAAACCACTGCAGTATCTTTGCCAAGAAAACCCCAAACGGGATCACAAAGAGTTGAATATGCCTGAAAAATGACTCAGCAACAACTACTTGTATGAAGGGAGTGAGAGCAGGCAAAAAACAAAACAAAACAGTGACTTCTTGCCTTAAATAACCAATGAAGAGCCTGTGAAGCTAGGATGTTAGACAGTAAATGTAACAAACGACTGTTTCCTACTGTACTAGGAGCAGAGAAGTTTCTGTAACTTCCGTAGTTAGCTAGACTGTGCCCAGGCTTTTGCTTGTGATAGTTGCTTAGGGCTGAGCCAGAGTGTATGGGTGAGAGTCATTTCCACTGAGAATCACTCAAAATTCAATTTTCATGCCAGTGGAATAGTAGGAAAGAATATGAGCAGTTGGGGCCTTCTTCAGAAAATAGCACAGGGAGGCAAAGGAAATGAATTTCGTCAGCCAAAGTTAACTCTCATCACCGTTGGCAGACAGCTGAAGAATGAAGTTTGGGTGGCCCAAGGCAAAACTCACCATCGGTGTACCTGACAGATGGGCCAGTCCTCATGGTGCTGAGGTACTAAAAAGAGTTTCAAGGAAGAAGTTTCTGGAAATGGAAACATGCAACGTGATCAGCAGGCTGAGGCCTCCCTTTCCTTCTACCTCCAGCCCGCCGCCCCAGAAGTGTAGGCTACGTTAGGGGTTACAGGGTCAGCTCCAGAATATCCCCTGGAACAATGTAATCTCTTCCCAAAATAATTTAAAATCAATCAATTGAGCAATTAATTAAAAGTTTACCATGCCTCAGCACTGTACTACTTCTTCTACTACTACTACTACTACAACTACTGCTACTACTACTACAACCACTACTACTACTACTACTGCTGCTGCTGCTACTACTACTACTACTACTGCTACTACTACTACTACTATAGCTACTATTACTACTACTGCTACTACTACTACAGCCACTACTACTACTACTACTACTGCTATTACAGCCACTACTACAGCTACTACTACTAGTACTACTATTATTACTACTACTACTAGTACTACTACTACTACTGCTACTACTACTACTACTACTATAGCTACTATTACTACTACTACTACTACTACTACTGCTACTACTACTACTACTACTATAGCTACTATTACTACTACTGCTACTACTACTACAGCTACTACTACAGCTACTACTACTGCTATTACAGCCACTACTATAGCTACTACTACTAGTACTACTATTATTACTACTACTACTAGTACTACTACTGCTACTACTACTACTACTACTACTACTACTATAGCTACTATTACTACTACTACTACTACTACTACTACTATTACTACTACTACTACAGCCACTACTACTACTACTACAGCCACTACTACAGCTACTACTACAGCTACTACTACTACTACTACTACTACTATTACTACTACTACTACAGCCACTACAACAGCTACTACTACTACTTCTACAGCTACTGCTAATAGCTAGTATTTATATAGCACTATGTTCCAAGCACTTTGCTAAGTGTTTGACAATTATCCCACTTAATTCTCACAATAGCCCCAGGAAGCAGATGCTTTTGTTACTCCTATTTTACAGAGGAGAAAACTGAGGCACACTGGACTTACATGGGGTCACGCAGATAGTAAGTGTCTGAATCACATTTGAACTCAGGTCTTCCTGACTCCCAACCCAGCATGCTATCTTCTGTGCAAGAAAGATCAAAGAGCTGTGTAGACGTAGTCCTTGTTTTTAATAAGCCTACCTCTCGTTAGGAAATAGAAGACTATCACATGAACTAATACAGAACCAAACACAATCACACGTGAATGTTATATTGTGTAGCAAAGACTAGGCTGTAAGAGTGAAAAGGGCAGATATCAAAGACAGAACATTCAGGTGAGGCTTTGGAAGGAAGCAGAGCTTGGTCTTGCCCTCTACTAGTAAAGAAAAGATGTTTTTGAGAATTTTAAAAATTATAAAATAAATATTTTCAGCCTGGAAGAGCCCTTAGGAGAGGCAATATGACTTGCAGATGTGTCAAACTCAACAGCTGTAAGCCACCAGCAAAACTCCCATATGCAGCAAAATTTTGATAGCAAAGAACTGTAAAATGAGGAGCTACCCATAAGCTGGGGAATGGTTAAATAAATTATTGTATATGACTGTAATGGGATGTTATTAAGCCATAAGAAATGACAAAAAGGATCACTTTAGAGAACCCTGGAAATATGTGCGTGAATCAACACAGAGTGAACCGAATCAGAACAATTTCTTCAACAAGATGAGCAATTTTAACAGACTTACTAAACTGTATGATCCATGGACCAACCATGATTCCAAAGGACTTATAAAGGAAGGACACTACCCACCTCCTCCTGACGTAGTGATGATATATGAAGCATGGAGAATAAGACACCTTTTTTGGACGTGACCAATGTGAGAATTTGTCTTTCTTCATTATGCCTATTTTGTTGTAAGGATTTTGCTTTAATTTCATGCAATGAGGTGTTGGGAGGGAGAGAAAAAATGCTTGTTAACCAAAAAAAACCCCTAATTTTTAAAAATTTCAACTGGATAAGGCAATGTTCCACTCCTCTCTAATTGAGATTCTATCCCGTCCTTGATGGCAGTTATTCCAAATCTTGTCTCTCCTCAAACTTCCAACACTTGCCCCTACCTTCTCAGCTGAGGTCATTGTCTCCTCATTTGCTGAAGCAAAGAAAAAGCCAAATGGAAGTTATTTGCTGTGAGCTCCCTCTGCTCCTCTCTTCTTCATCTCCCAATCCCCTGACATGACCCTCTGTCATTTCCTCCTTTCCTCCAGTCTCTCATGAAGTGTCCTTTTCTTTGCTAAGTCCAGCCCCTCTTCATGTGCACTTAATCCCATCCCCTCCCATTGGCTCCAGCAGATTGCTGCCGGTTCCCATCTGTGTGCTTTCTAATCTTCAATTTCTCCCTGTCTCTTGTTTTCTTCCTGCTGTCAGTCTGTAAATCAACAAGCATTTATTTATAACATACCTAGGGTATGCACTATGCATAAAGATACATTGGGCATACAAAGAAAGAGAAAAAAGACAATCCCTGCCCTCAAGGAGCTCACTTTCTAACGTGGACACTACAGGAATACAGGCTCCAAACAGAAAAAAAGGAAAGGTAATCTCAGGAAGAGTCAAAAGCTAGGGCAACTAAGAAAGACCTCCTAAAGGAAGTGAGATCTGAGGTGAGTTATGATGGAAGCTAGGGAGACTAAGTGGTGGAGGTGAGGAGGAAGAGCATTCCAGGCCTAAAAGACAGCTGATACAAGGTCTGGACTCAGGAGATGGAGTGTCATGTATGAAGAACAGCAAATAGGCTGCTATAGTAGGGTAGTGCAGAGGATAGAGCACTGGGCCTGAAATCAGGAAGACTCATCTTCCTGAGTTTAAATCTGGCATCAGATAATTACTAGCCATGTGACCTTGGGCAAGTCACTTAACCCTATTTGCCTCAGTTCTTCATTTGTAAAATGAACTGGAGAAGGAAATGGTAAGCCATTACAGCGTCTTTGCCAAGAAAACACCAAATGGGGTCATGAAAAGTCAGACAAGTGAACAATGACTGGATGACAACCAAGTTGTGTAGTAGAATGTGTGGTAGGAAATAAAATATAAGAAGACTGGAAAGGGATCAGGTTGCAAAGAGCTTTAAATTTCAAACAGATTGCTAAATAGTTGATACTGGAGATAATAGAGAACCACTCTATTTTATTGAGTAGGGTGGGTGACATGGTCAGACCTATGTTTTAGAAAAATCATTTTGGCAACTACCTACACACCCCTTCAAATGCCCTCCATCTTTAAAAATCTCTCGCTACATCTCACTGCCCCTGCTGTCATTCCATATCTTTCCTCCCTTTTTCAGCTCTGTACACTCAGTAACAATACATCTTTTCTTTTCATTTTCTTCTTATAGCCCTGGAATCTGACTTCTGACCTCATCACTCAACTGAAACTGCTCTTAACAAAGTTACCAAGTGATCTCTTAATTGGCAAATCTGCTGATCTCTTCTTAATTCTCCCCCTTGATCTCTGCTGCATTAGATCCTGTTGATAGCTTCTCCTAGATACCTTCTTCTACCTGCATTTTCATAACTGCTGTGTCCTGCTTCTCCTCCCACCAATCCGACTACTCCTTTTCAGTCTCCTTTGCTGATACGTCATCTATGCCATGCCCCCTCAGAATTGGTGCCACCCCATCCCACAGGTTCTTCTCCTGGGTTTTCTTCTCTTTTCTCTCTCGACTTTGTCTCACTTAGTGACCTGGTCAAATCCCAAGGGTTCAACTATCACCTCCATGCAGGTGACTACCAGATCTATATATTTTGCCTCTGTGCCCCTCATGAGCTCCAATCCACCATCACAAACTGTCTACTGGACATTTTGACCTGGAGGTTCCATAAGCATCTCACATTCAACATGCCCAAAACAGAACTCATTATTTTCCTATTATTTTCTTTCTTTGGGAGGCAATCAGGGTTAAGTGACTTGTTCAGGGTCACACAGCTAATAAAGGTCTAAGGCTGAATTTGAACCCAGGTCTCCTGACAACTAATCCAGTGTTCTTTCTACCATGCCATAATTTTTATTATCTTAGCAGTTGATTCAGAAAAATTCAGGAAATTTATCATTGGTAGAGAATTCTGTCTAGTACTCAAAAGTATAACTATATTGGATCGTGACATACGGACCTATTGTATTGAGAGATAGAAAGGCATAGGATGGTGTATTAGACTTAAAAAGAAAATCTTCCAGTCACATTCTACCTCTGACACTAATTGAGTAATTGTGGCCAAGCCACTTATTAAACTCTAACCTTGACTTTCACTTGAGATAATGAATATAAAGTGCTTTGTGAACTTTGAAATCACTGATCATTACAGTTATGACTTTAAAGATGGACAAACACACACAGTTTGAACTTGATGACACTGAGGGGGTATGAAGTTCAAAGTAATTACTGGGACACTTAGAAGCTTTCTTGTACAGGACAAGGTTCCTGTGGATATGAATTAGCAAGGGGCACGTCATTACAAGTGATTGTGCAGAGATCATAAAGCTTTCCTATCTGCTTATGCAAAGAAGGAAGGAAGGAAGGAAGGAAGGAAGGAAGAGAGGGAGGAAAGGAGGAAGGAAGGAAGGGAGGAAAAAAACTAGATCAAATGGGGCTGTGAATAGGATTGTCAAAACTAGTCCATCTGACCCATCTCAGTCAAATGATGGCACTTATTAAGGACTTACTACATTCCAGACAGCGTGCTAAGCGTCCATGATATGAAGAAAGACTAAAGAAACAAACAAAAAAACAATGCCTGCCTTCAAGAAGCACCTATTCTAATGGAGGATACAATGTGCAAATTACTAAATATATAAAAGGAATATATAGAGTAGAAGGAAGGTAACCTCCAGGGGGCATCCACTAGTCTTAAAGGAAGCCAAGGAAGCTAAGAGGTGGGAACGAGGGAGCAGAACATTTCAAGCCATATTTCTTCGGTCAGTACTCACGCTGGGCTTTGTTCTCCCTCTACTTTGGGTGATCAGGGAGATAGCCGTTGTACTGTGGGATACGCTATTCATTTCCATTATTTCCATTATGGATTAGTAATTGGGAAAGTCAGTCAGTTACAGAATTTGGGGAATATCATCTGATGGACTGTGTCTCCCTATTGGGAAAATTGAAATACTCATGAATTAGTTCTTCCAGTAAGCAAACCAATGGGTGTTGTTAATATCTTTGTATGATCTCATAACAAAGAATGAAAAAAGTCTTTGAAAGATTCTTTTTTTAAAAAAATGATTATTTCTCTCACGGTGAGACTATATTACAATACACTTCACTGCAAGAATTCTAGTATTTTCTATCCAGTTACAAATGCTCCTTTATGCATTCTTCAGGTAAAACATAGTTCAGTCAATTTTAGTCCTTCAGTTTTCTATTAATGAAGCAGATCAGAATTCATCTTTGGGTAAAACAAGCAGTTTGAATATTGATTTATTCAGAAGTAGAGTATTTATTTAAAAGCACTGCTTTTTTTTAACCACATAAGATCCTTCTCCCTTTTAATCTTCAAAAATTGATTTACAAATGCATTGTGGCATTCTGAATGGGGAAATGTTTATACTTCAGAAAACTGAACAGAATTTAGAGATAAGATTTTACTGTAAAGCTTGACTACTGCAGGGATAGTGGTGGAATTGAAAAGAGAAACATTGAAGAGAGAAACAAAATATCTTAAAGAGTAATAGATTAACCAGCTATCTGTATTGTTTTCACCCACAGGCATCGAGACCACCTTCTGCTGTGTCCCAACACTAGGGGGCTCCAATGTCTCTTCTCTGGAATGCACAAACATCAAAAATGCAAGTAAGTTGCACAGGAAAAAAGAGACTGATGAATTTTTGTAAAACCACAGTGAAGTTAAATGACAGACATGAGAATAAGGCTAGTAGAAAAGTACCTTGTGACTTTACTGAAAAGTAGGGTTGACAAGGTTTTTGCTAGCTCTAGTTCATGCATCCTTCCCCTCCCAGGAAGGGCTATGCAAAAACCACCACAAACTAAAAGATCTAGATTATTTTAAAAACTCTCTTGGTCACTATAGCTTCGGTATGGGCAAGGGAAGTGTTTTAAGCAAATATTCCCAAGAAGAAATGTTTTAGAAGACATTGGTGTAGAGAGGATAGAATACTCTTTTTGGAGTCAGGGAGGACCTGGGTTCTAATTCTGCCTCCGACACTTCCTAGCTAAGTAAGAGTTGTAATCTCTGAGTTTTAGGGACCTTTCTAAGAATATTGGAGAGATGCTTATAAAATCACAGGTCCTTGGATATTGACATATTGGGGGAAATATATCAATTAGCAAGTATCTGCAGTGCCTCAATACAGAGACAGGGTTGCCTAGTGGAAATAATGGTGGGTCTGAAATCAGAGGTCATAGGTTCAAATTCATCTCTTCCGCTTTGGCCCCGTGTGTACCTTTTGGGCCTCAGTTTCTTCATCTGTAAAATCTTATGGTCCTTCTATCTCTAAATCCTACAATCCCATAAACCAGCACTATACAAGGAACAGAAAAGGACAAGATGTGGCCCTATCATCAAGGAATTTATCATGTGACTGGGGAAAAACAACATTGACATGATTCAACAGGGATCTATTGAGTCAGGAAGACCTGAAATCAAATTATTACCTCAGACACTTAGTAGCTGTATGACCTTAGACAAGTCACTTAACCTCTGTTTGCTTCAGTTTCCTCAACTGTAAAATGGAGATAATAGTAATACCAACTTCCCAGGTTGTTGTGAGGATAAAAATTAGAGAATATTTGTAAAAAATACTTGGCACAGTACTTGGTAAATAGCAGGTGATACAAAGATGTTAACTCTCATAATTGTGAATGCAATAGGTGTTCAGAGAAGGAAGAGATTAGTGTGGACTTGAGGAGCTGGTGAAGGCTTCTTAGAAGAGGTAGAGATTCAAGTTCAGCCTTAAGGGAGCAGTAGATCGAGACAGACACAGAGGAAGCTACAGAGAGAGCATTTAAGGTTGTAGAAGCGGTACAAATAATGGATGTGTGTGTAAAGACTGTGTGAAGGAGTAAGGAGGAGACTACCTTGGCTACATGCTGCATCCTTACATTAGCTCCTTGACAACATGGACTATTTTTCATTATTACCACAGTGCCTTGCATTTCAGAGGTACTTAAAAACTCTTATTTGACTGGATTAGATTCTATTCATTGAAACATATGTGTTCGGGGAAACCAGATTGGGGATAGGACTAGTTCACTAAGGATTTAGAATGTCAGATAGACCAGCTTGAATTTAATGCAACAAAGAAACACTAGGGGGCCACAGTGAGTTCTTGAGTCAGGGAGTAGCTTGGTAAAAATGCTATTTTAGGAAATTAATATAGTACCAGTACGGTAGGAATCAGAAAGGACAGAAAGCAGTCATGGAGACATAACTCTTTCAGACATGTCAAAAGTACAACAAAGTAAAATCTAAGAATAATTGAGTTTATGTCTAAGTTACTTAAAATGACAAATAAGAGTCTATTTCAATTTGATTGTATGAGAAGAAAAAGGCCTGAAAAAGGCCAAATATGCATATCCATATGCATTTTAACACAAATGTCACATGCCCATGCACACACACACATACTACACAATCAAACTTCTAAAGAGTCGTGTCTGTGGACCCCATTTTTGATGCCCTATTGAAATTTCATGTTTGAATTTTGCAAACACTATTTTCCTCGCAAGGGTTTCATGAGAAGCTTGCTTAGGTGGGATTTAATTGCTCAAACAAGGTTTAAATGCCATGAAGCTTGAGTACAGATTCTGGACTTTCCGTGTTTGTACAGTGTCAAAAGATAAATGCAGTTAACAGCTCATCAATCCAGGGGTCACCTAAATAAAGACCTCATCTATCTGGAGAACAGCCGAAAACTGGGAGTGGCCAAAAAAATCCCTAAACAACAAAACTGGATGTCACAATGACCAGTCATTAAAATTTATGTAATTCATTCATGGAAGAGGTCATTCAATCCCTTATTGAGAAACTCTATTCTTATTTCACATACAATTCTCCCTATCTGGGTTATCTGGAATCCCTGCCCTCAGGGAATTAGACACAAGAAATCAAAAGAGAAGCAGGCACGGAGGAATTGCAAGAGACACACAGAAATATGGTCTATTGCACACAAATCCAGAGAATGACAACATTGGCTTATATGGCTTTAACATTTACAAAACATTTTTGTTTTGTAAATACAAAATATGCATGATCAGATTTGAACTTCTTGAGAAGCCTGTGAGGTTCTAACATTATTATCCCTCTTTAACATGTGAGGAAGATTAAGTGACTTGCTCAGAGTCTCATGGTTAATAAGTATCAGACCTGGGCAGCTATCATTTGGGGAATGATTGAGCAAATTATAATATATGAATGTAACAGAATACTACTGGGTTGCAAGAGTTGATGAAGGAGATGGTTTCAGGGGAACCTGCTGAATTGTGTATATACTAACACAGAACCAAAAGAACCATTTATAGTAAAACAACAATGAAAAAAATATTTTGTAAGATTTAAAAACCCTTATCAGTGCAATGATTAACTAAGATTCCAGAGGCCTGATGATGAAGAATCCTAACAGACTCCTTACAAAGGGGTAATGCACAATGAGACGATTTTTTACATGTGGCCAATAAAGGAATTTGGTTTGCTTGACAATGCCTAGCGGTTACAAGAGTCTTGTTGTTTTGTTTGTTTTCAACAGGAAGAGGAGATGAGAGGAAGAAAATAAATGCTTGATAATTGAAAACAATAAAAATTAATTTTTAAAAATCAAACAGATTTAACCCAAATTTTGCTGACACCATTTCACTCACAACAGCTGCTTCACAGGAAGCTGGCTACAGATGGGATTAGATGGCTTATACAAGGTTGTAGATGCCATTGATGAGGGAGAAGATACAAAGCAGATGTCACAACTAAGAAAGTACACAATCAAGTCATTTAGTGTGGGGGTAAGAAGCATCACATTGAATGGTTCCAGGTATCATTAACTAGATCCTAGCACAACTGATGCCTGTATGAAGACCCTGAGAACTCAAGCAAGGACAGGATCTAATTGAAAGATTTACCTTCAGTGAAGGTGGTGCTGGATTTCAGTCAAAGAATCAAGATTCACATCCTGTCTCTGTCACTTGCTATCTGAGTGAACTTGAGCAAGTCATCTTTCGCAGCCTCAGTCTCCTTGTAAGCAAAATGAGAAGCTTTGCTAGACTGAGGGTTCTTAACCTGGTAGTTCATGGACCTGAAAGAGGGACATAGATTTTAGAGAATCTGTGTACTTGGGTGGGATAAAAATTATTTCTTTGTTTTCATTAACCTCTAACTAAAATTTAATATTTCTTTTGATTGTGAATTTGAAAAAAAATAATTCTGAGAATTGGTTCATAAGCTTTACTAGACTACCAAAGAGTTCTGATGATATGAAAAAAAGGTTGACAATATAATCTCTAAAAACCTAAGATTCTTAGAAGAGTTCCTAATCAAACTTGCGGGAAAAAAAAGGTTTTGGTGTCTAAAGTACTTCAATTACTTGGAAAATTCACATATCTGAAACACCTTATTCTTAGGTCATAGTGCTATAGATCTTGGGCTGAAAGGGACTTCAGAGATCATATGATAAATAAAATGAAAAGACAGTATGGGGTAAGGGCAAGAATGGGAATGAGACCCTGATTCAAGTCTGGTCTCTGGCACTTGCTATGTGAACTTGAGTCAATAACCCAAGTCCAAATTTTTCATGAATAAAATGGAGATAGCTCATCTCACTGGGTTGTTGTGAATAAACATACATCATAATGGATATATGAGTGTGGATTACTGTTACTCTATTAAAATTGAATAAAAGGAACTAAAAAGAGTATCTTTTTTAAAAAAAGTCCTACTGCCTAACTCTGCTTTTGGAATTTTTATATACTGAGTTAGTGAGGCAGGATTAATATGGTAGGGAAGTGGGGGTGGGGATGGAGCAAGATGGCAGAAAAAAGATAGGGACTCCCCCGAGGTCTCCCCAAAACCTCTCCAAACACCTTTAAATAATGCCCTAAAACAAATTCTGGGGTGGCAGAACCCACAAAAGGATGGGGTAAGACAATCTTACAACCCAAGACAACTTAGAGGGTCAGCAGGAAAGGTCTGTGGCACCAGGGTGTGAGTGAAATGTAGTCCAGCACAGACCAGGCCCCAGCAAACCAGGAGGAGACCTTGGGAGTGACTGAATCAGCAGCAGCAGTGGCTGCTTCCAGAGCTCTCAGCCCATAGATGATAAGGAGGTTAAACAACTGGTCAGAAGGAGATTACAGGGGTATCTTTGCTGGCACTGGGGGCAGGACTGTTGCTTTGCCCATTCTCAGATATGGGTCACAATCCTGGGCGGCAGTCCCAGGGTGAGGAGGAGCACTAGCACTGCAGAGTTTGTGGCCATGGTGGAGCAGGGACCCTGTTTGCAGTTTCAGGGCAAAATAAAAAAGAGTGCTCATGGTCACCCACAGATAAGAACACAGGACAGGAGAGGAGTAAACACATCTCTCTCTAGATCATACTACCTTGGAAGAACTGAAAGTTTATAGACCCCCAGAACTAGCTCTGAAAATAATTACACAAAACTCCTGAAGCTTGAAACAATGTGCCCTCCACCCTGGAAGCAGAGCCAAACTTTAGCAAAAAGTTAAAAGTCAAGAAATAGGCTGGAAAAATGAACAAACAACAGAAAAACAGAAAGTTACTATGGTGACAAGATCAAAACACATACTCAGAAGAAGATAATAAAGTCAAATCCTCAAAGAAAAATATGAATTGATCTCAGGCTATGGAAGAGATCAAAAAGGTATTTTAAAAATCAAGTAATAGATGTAGAGAAAAAATTGGGAAGACAAATGAGAATGGTGCAAGAAAATCATGAAAAAAAGAGTCAATAGCTTGGTAAAGGAGGCACACACACACACACAAAAAAAGCTGAAGAAAACAACACCTTAAAAAACGGACTAGACCAAATGGTAAAAGAGGTACAAAAATTCAACAAAGAGAAGAATGCCTTGAAAAGTAGAATTGGCCAAATATAAAAAGATATACAAAAATTCAACTGAAGAGAATAATTCCTTAAAAATCAGAATTGGCCAAATGGAAAAGGAGATACAAAGCTCTCTGAAGGAAATAATTCCTTAAAAATTAGAATTGGGCAAGTAGAAGCTAATGATTTTATGAAACATCAAAAAAACAATAAAGTAAAACAATAAGAATGAAAAATTAGAAGAAAATGTAAAATGTAAAAAATGTAAAACATCTCATCTCAACTGACCTGGAAAATCGATCCAGGAGAGATCATTTAAAAATTATTGCATTACCTAGAAGCCATAATCAAAAAGACAGCCTTGACATCAAGCAAAAAAATCTCAAAAAGTAAGTGGTATTTTTCAGGGCCTTTCCAATCCCACTCCCCCAAACCGATAAGAGGAGATAAAACATCAGTCACTTCCAGCAACCTCTAGCTTTGGAATGTAGTTTTCTGTTGAATGAAATCATACAAAGTTCCACCCCAATTGTTCAACATAGGTCAGGGTCAATGGTAGGTGGATCACATTAGAAGGTCATTACTTTCCCTGTTTTAGGATCAGATAGTAGTAGGAACTACAATGCTGTTGGGGGACAAGTCCACATTAATGTGAATTTACTAGGGCTGGGGACAGGACAAAAAGAATGTGGTGGGATTAAAAAATTGCTCCTCTAGGATTTTGGATGAAGCTTTATAGGATTACAAGATCCTTAGGCTAGGAAGGAGGATAGATCTTATCTGGTCTAACTCTGTCACTTTAATAAAGGAGGAAGCTAACTTTAGGCAACATGAGACTTGCCCAAAATAAGATAGAAAGTATACTGCAGAATTTGGATTTAAATTCAGCTTCCTTTAACTTCATATGCAGGATGCTTTCAAATACAGTTCTGGTCTTCTCATAATTAAATAGGAAGGTAGCTTTTTTTTGGTTTTTGATGATAGAAGTAGGGATCGGGTTAAGAAATGTGGGGAGAAGCCAAGAAAAAATAGCTTTTCAGAGTGGGATGAACTAGAAGCAAGAGAGTTTGGATACATCCACCTTTTCTCCCCTTAAAACAGACCTAATATTGTAATATTTTAACAAAATTATTATTTTGTTATTATAATTTTTTGAAAAATAACCGACATTTTATAACACAAATATAGTACTGATGCCTAAATTGGGAAGAGACAAAACAGAGAAAGAAAATTATAGACTAATTTCCCTCATGAATATAGCAGCAAAAATTTTAAATAAAATATTAGCAATAAGAGTACAGCAACTTATCACAAGAATGATACACTTTGATCAGGTAGGATTTATTCCAGGAATGCAAGGATGGTTCAATATTAGGTAAACTATCAATATAATTGATCATATCAACAACAAAACTAGCAGAAACCATGTAATTATCTTGATATATGCAGAAAACACTTTTGACAAAATACAAAACCCATTCCTATTAAAAACACTAGAAAGTATAGAAATCAATGGAGTCTTCCTTAAAATAATAAGTAGCATTTATCTAAAACCATCAGAAAGTATTATATGCAATGGGGATAAGCTAGAAGCATTTCCAATAAGATCAGGGGTGAAACAAGGATGTCCACTATCACCCCTCTTATGCAATTTGGTGCTAGGAATGTTAGCAATAAGAGAAGAAAAAGAAATTGAAGGAATCAAATTAGGCAAAGAAGAGACTAAGCTATCACTCTTTGCAGATGATATGATGATATACTTAGAAAATCTTAGAGAATCAAGTTAAAAACTACTTGAGATAATGAAGAAATTTGGCAAAGTTGCAGGATATAAAATAAACTCACATAAATCTTCAGCATTCCTATATATTTCTAATGAAATCCAAAAGCAAGAGATAGAAAGAGAAAACCTATTTAAAGTTACTATAGACATTATAAAATATTTGGGAATCTACCTGCCAAAACAAACCCAGGACCGACACAAACACAACTACAAAACACTTTTCACACAAATAAAGTCAGATCTAACAAATTGGAAAAACATCAGTTACTCACAGCTGAGTTGAGCTAATATAATAAAAATGACAATTTTACCTAAATTAAATTACATATTTAGTGCCATGCCAATCAATGTTCCAAAAAATTATAGAGCTAGAAAAAATAGTAACAAAATTCATTTGGAAGAACAAAAGGTCCAGAATATCAAAGGAATTAATGAAAAGAAATGCTAGGGAAGGTGGCCTGCTTGTACCAGATTTTAATCTGTATTATAAAGTAGTAGTCATTAAAACTACTTGGTGCTGGCTGAGGAATAGAGTAGTGGACCAGTGGAATAGATTGGGTATACGAGACCCAGCAGTCAATGACTATAGTAACCTACTGTTTGATAAACCCAAAGACCCCAGTTTCTGGGATAAGAACTCACTATTTGAGAAAAACTGCAGGAAAAACTGGAATATAGTATGGCAGAAACTGGGCATAGACCAATATCTACCACTGTATACCAAAATCAAGTCTAAATGAGTGCATGATCTAGGTATAAAGGCTGATACTGTAAGCAATCTGGGAAAGCAAGGAATAGTTTTACCTGTCACATTTATGGAGAAGGGAAGATTTTATAACCAAAACAAAAGTTAGAGAGCATTATAAAATGCAAAATGGATAATTTTGATTCATTAAATAGAAAAGTTTCCATGTGGCCAAGATTAATAGGGAAGTGGAAAACTGGGAAAGAATTTTTACAAACAAGTATCTCTGATAAAGGTCTCATTTCTAAAATATACAGAGAATTGACTCACATCTATAAGAATACAAGTCAGTCCCCAATTGATAAATGGTCAAAGGATATGAACAGGCAATTTTCAGAGGCAGAAATTAAAGATATCTATAAACATGTGAAAAAAATGCTCTAAATAACTATTGATTAGAGAAATGCAAATCAAAACAACTCTGAGGTACCACATCTCATCGGTCAGATTGGCTAGGATGACAAAACAGGAAAATGACAAATGCTGGAGAGGACATGGAAAATTGGAACACTAATGCATTGTTGGTTGAGTTGTGAACTGATTCAACCATTCTGGAGAACAATCTGGAACTCGACGCCCAAAGGGCTATAAATAAGTGCATACCCTTTGACCCAGCATTACCACTTCTAGGGTTGTATCCCAAAGAGATCATAGAAGAGGGAAGAGGCCCTGTATGTACAAAAATATTTATAGCAGCTCTTTTTTGTGGTGGCAAAAAATTGGAAAACAAAGGGATGCCCATCAGTTGGGGAATGGTTGGACAAGTTGTGGTATATGAATATAATGGAATACTACTGTGCTATAAGAAATGAGAAGCAGGCAGACTTCATAGTAACCTAGAGAAACTTATATAAATTGATGTTGAGTGAGAAGAGCAGAACCAGGAGAAATTTGTACACAATTACAGACACATCATATGTGTGATGACTAACTTTGATAGACTGGGCTCCTCTCAGCAATTGTGAGGTACCACAACTCACCAGTCAGACTGGCTAAGATGACAAAACAGGAGAATGACAAATGCACTGTTAGAGCTCAATGGAAGGGTAGGTATGGGAACCAGTCAGAGATCAGAGGTGGAAAGCTGCATAAACAATAATATCCTACTTATAACTTCTGCCCAAACTGACAGCCAAAAGCTCTCTATTTGCTGATTCTCTACCCACCAGGCTTTGGCGATGCCTGGCTGATGAAGTCCGTCTTCCTGCTCCACTAAGAAATGGGACCAATGAAGTCAATTACAGATTGTATTTCAATTGCTTCTTTGACCAAGGTACAGATAGTCCTTTATTCTAACCCTGGGAAATATGCAGCTAGTGTAATTTTGCCCATGTATAGATACTGATAAAGAAAGCCAGACCTTTTTTTCTTTTTTGTGAACCTCTTTTTATTTTATTTTATTAAAAAAATTTTTTATTGATTTGTTTGTTTACTTTTAATTTACAAGATTCAGTTCCACAATCCCTTGAGGTTCAAATTTTCCCCCCTCCCTCCTCCTCCCCACCATGGCAGCATGCAAACATGTATAGGATCTGCAAATACTTTCACATTAGACATTACTCAGGTTGTAAAGAAGGGTTGTAACAGATGGAATGAACAATGGGAAAGAGGAAACAGAACCAGTCAAGAAAAAGAAAGAGAGCAGGTAGTTTGCTTCAATCTGCGTTTAAACTCTGTTCTTTCTAGATCTTTCTCTGAATATAGACTTCTCCTTCCATCATGAGTCTTTCGGAGTTGTTGAGTTGCTGAGAAGAGTCCAGTCTATCAAAGTTGATTGTCGCACATATGTTGTGTCTGTGATTGTGTACAAATTTCTCCTGGTTCTGCTCTTCTCACTCAGCATCAGTTCGTATAAGTCTCTCCAGGTAAATATGAAGTCCGTCTGCTCCTCATTTCTTATGGCACAATAGTGTTCCATTACATTCATATACCATAACTTGTTTAGCCATTCCCCAATTGATGGGCATCCCCTTAATTTCCAATTTTTTGCCACCACAAAAAGAACTGCTATAAATATTTTTGAATATACGGGTCTTCCTCCCTCTTCTATGATCTCTTTGGGATACAACCCCAGAAGTGGTATTACTGGGTCAAAGGGTATGCAATTATTTATAGCCCTTTGGGCATAGGTCCAGATTGCTCTCCAGAATGGAAACCCAGACCCGTAATCAAGATTACTTGCCACTTGGCTATCTAAACTTTGGATCACATTTCTGCTCTTGTACCCATAACCATCTTCAAGTAGTATTTATGAAATGTCCACCTATAGGTGGCAGAATGTTAGGTTATTTCCAGTTATGCAAAGCTGCATGAACCCTGTCTTCTGAGAGATTCCAGTCTAAAATAAAACCTGGTTTCAATCTGAAACTAAAATGCCACTTCTAATACAAAATCTTGTTCTGATCACTCTCAGGGTTTGGTTTTTTTTTTTACATTTTAAATTTGTTTTATTGATTTTTTTTTTGTCTCAATGCTATTGTGATTTCCCACTCCACCCCATTGTACACTTAAGCAAAAACATTTGAAAGAGAAACTGTCTCTGAAAATGGATATAGTATTCTCTTCTCATTGTCCCCAACCTTTTTGCTCTGAGGGAGGAGGTATCAGATATTCTCAAGAAAAAGAAAAAAATATTTCCTGAATTAAATTAATTGCTGAAGGAGGGTGAAGGACCCTCCCTTCAACATATTAAAAGATCCATGACTTCATTGGCATGGGCACTCTGCCAACCCATTGAAATTCTTACAACAGGCATTTTTTAAAAAAGTATCTACTGTGTGCAGAACCCCGGGAAGACACAAAGTTCAAATAAGATATTGTCCCTGAATATAGGGAGCTTAGAGTTCAATAATGGAACTTGGCACTAACATAGGGAGCTAGACTATTACATGAAAAGCAAAAGAATGAAAAAACACACGGTAAATATATTCTTTGTTGGAAGTTGTGAGTGCAAGCGCCGTGGGATTTTTGTTGTTTTTCTTTTGGAGTTCAGTTTCCAAGGCTCATACTAAATTGTAAGCATCTGAAGGAGCAATCTCCTTTGAACCCTGGTAGTTCGTGGCTGTACTGAGTCACATGGGCTTTGGTGCCTTCTGAGTCTGAGCCTTTTAGTTGAAACTGTACATAAATTCTGAGGTGAGATATTGCCTCAGGGCTCATTCATGGAAAGAATGCTTCGCCTGAGAATTCTTGATTTCCCAGATGAGACTCTGGGTAGCCATTGTCAAGGGGCCCCCCAGCTTTGTGAGCCCAGATGGCAGGCGCTCTGGCGATGTAAGAGAGAGGAGACCCCAATAGAAACAGGAGACCTCTGACAGCAGAGAGGAGACCTCTGAGAGAGAAGACCTCTGAGAGAGAGAGGAGACCTCTGATACAACCCTTGTGAGAACACTGGAACACTGGACTGATAGAAAGTAAGATTGCTAACACCTTTGAGGAAAATGTGGGGTTTAGTGAGACTGGGATACTTGTCTGTTATTTCCCAACTACTGTATTATTTTGCTGTGCCCAGAGCCAAGACCAGAGTGGCCCTTCTCCATGTAAGGCTATGGGAGGACAAGCTACCCCAGAGTTGGGTTGGTACTGGCCAGAGATAGAAGCTAGGGGCAAGAGCCCATAGAGCTTGCTGTGCCTGGACCCAGGCAGGAGCAGGGAGAGCTTGGAGTGGAGCAGTCCCTTCCCCCATTAGGTGAGACATGGAACAGATGCAGTGAGTGCTCCTGTGTCAGGAGCCAGGCAGGAGTCAAGAATCATCAGCCCACAGACCTGTAGGATGAGGAGCCACCGGGCTCAGGACTTGGTCTCAGGTCAAGATGAAAACTTTGCAGAAGGGCAGGAGCAGTGAGTGTGCTTTTCTGCCATTTTCCCCTGGGATGGGTTGGGACCCACAGGGTAGTGTTGTCTATAGTAGGAGGGGGGAAGTGCCATTGTCCCTGGGGAACCCTCCCTATTGGCTTTGTTGCCCAGTGTAAAGCCATGCATGAGCAGCTTTCCAGAAGAATGTCACTGTGAACAGCTTTCAAGGTTCTGATCACACAGAATAGTGAACACCCTATTTATTCAATAACAAACCAGAGCAAAACATTTGCAGGAAATCAAGGTATAGCATTCACAATGTTACAACTTATCACTAAAATGGCCACATAGTTTTCACCAGAGTAGTCACATAGTTTTGAACAAAGTACATTCATTTAGTCACTCAGTTATTTAGCAACTCAATCATTCAATCATCATTAAGGAGGCTTCCCCTGGGTAGTACATTCATTTAGTCAATCACAGAGTCCTTAATTCAATCACAAAGTACAATCACAAATAAATAACAATTCTATCAGTCACTACTCACCAGAAAATAACACAATTCAGCAGACAGGGCTTCCAGCTGTCTGACCATTATATCCATACCTAGTTAGTTACCAGAGAGGGAAGCACCAACATCTGGATTTTCAAAGCCAAGGGGGTTCAATGGCTGCCCAGAGTCTCATCTGGTGAAATCACACAACTCTTCCCAAAGGGAGCCCCAAAGCAAAACCTCACATCTGGGGCAGTCACTACTCAGTATTCACAGAGAGTTCTTTTCATCTTGACTTGAGGAAGGCTTTCAGCTTTCATGGTTTCCCTTCCATGGTCCCAACTCCTATCTGAATTCACAAACTGTCACCTGGGTTCAAAGGCAGACAGTTCCCAGTTCCTTGTTCAGCTTTCTGTGCAGTTCCTGTTCCACACTGAAGCTCTCAGTGTCTAGTCCACCTCAAATCCTTCACAGTCTCTATTTCTGGGAAGTCAAGCCTTAACAAAGTCACAAACAGACAAAGTACCAACACCACAGTCATGTCTCCTCTGGCAGCTCCAACTGGACCTCAGGAAATCCTCAGCAGCTCCAACTGGTCCTCAGAAGTCCTCAGCAGCTCAGCTGGTCTTCAGAAGAAGCTCCACCACCAAAAGTTCCCAGGAAATTCTGACTTTCCCAGCTAGTGTTTTTCCTTATATACAGTATTGCTCCTCCCTGTTCAGACCCTTTCTGTCGCATCAGCAACAAGAGTTCATACCTTCTGTTTCTTTAACAGAGGCTTAATTTGAAACCTCTTAGCTTAGCAATACAAAAGGATCTTCAAATTTCATTATTATTAACCCAGCCACCTCTTAGGACCTGGAGCAGTATTAAGCAGTGTTAAGACTTGGATTCTTTGACTAATTAGAGCACGTGTGAACCTGAGAGTGCCAGGTGAGAGCCTGCAATGGCAACATGGGGAGAAGGACACCCCCCCCCTCAAGAAGACTTACTTGGTCACTCTGTTTGGATTGAGGGGATTGTAACCTACTGTGACCTAGAGGTAGAGGGTATTGTTCTCTGTTACCCCTGGGGATGTTCTGTGTTAAGGGAAGACTGTGGCCCAGGATCCCTTGATTGTATAAGCAAGTATTTTGGAACAGTATCTGAGTGAGGAGGAGTTAGTTGTTCACTCTTCAAAGATTTTGGGCCCCCCCCCAAGAATGTATAAAGTGGGAGGTATGCTATGTTATATTATATACTTTTGTGTCTGTTTAAGGCCATGTGGCCACACTGGTAATAAGCTGTTATGTTGTTATGGGCTGTGAATGCTTTAGTTTCTTGCATCAAGGTTTAATTTTGAATAGAGTGCTTATACTGTGTGATTAGATCCTTAAAATGTGTGCTGTGTGGATTGGCATTATAGAAGCACTGTACCAAATGCTAGTGAGAGTTTCTATTTTTAAAGAGCTAACATTCTAACAGGGAATTGCAACATGGAGAGGAGTGTTGTCTAGGGACAAGACATTTCACTTGGAATATCACAGGGAAGCTGCATGGAGCTATAGGGGAGCTGAAACATCATTTCCATTGATACACCAATGACAGTATTTGATTATGGCATCAGAGATGGAAAATGAAGGTAGTAGGGGGTAGTACATGGGTGGTGGGTGGGGAGATGATGAGAAAATGACCTGAGTATAATGTACTCATGGCTGGAACCAGCCTAATACGGTACGCCATGAGAGGCATTCACCAATCAATGTAGTACGAGTTCCAGGGCAAGAATTCCAGAATTCCAGGGTTAAATTCCCCAGGGCATGGACTCATGTCATATTATAGAAGTAAGGTGGATGAAGAGAAGATGTTTGGGGTGTGTATTCAATTCAATAAATATTTATTAAGCACCTAATATATTCAAGGCACTATGCTAAACCCTGGTGATATGAAGACAAAATCAAAACACTCTCTTCTTTTTAAAAGCTTATATTCTCCTCAGATATACCTAACCAAAGCTTCAATAACACCTTTACAGAAATGTTGGATACTGATACTCTGCAAGGAATAGAATCTTGGGGAGAGAGTCATTTCTAGAAAGTTAACTATCAGAGTTAGAGAAACTGTGAATCATAGAGAAAAAGTACCTAAGAGAATTTTTTTTCCTGAGAGACTGAAGAGGAGTCTTAAGAAACATTTTGAAAGAGCTCAGTTTAACTTTTATTTTGTGAACTAAAGAGGATTTAACTACTACGCTGAGAGAG
This sequence comes from Pseudochirops cupreus, assembly GCA_028627135.1. Taxonomy (NCBI): domain Eukaryota; kingdom Metazoa; phylum Chordata; class Mammalia; order Diprotodontia; family Pseudocheiridae; genus Pseudochirops; species Pseudochirops cupreus. The sequence continues at coordinate 362,343,034 of CM053582.1, forward strand.
CCAAATCACAGAACTATGGTTCCAATGTATGTGAAAAAGTCATCAGTTACAATGGTGGTCAGAGGTGCCTCTGACTGTGCTCTTTTTCATAGTATATCTTTGTTTTGCTTGTTATATTATTAAGGAATTGTATATCCAACAACACTGATGTTGTTGCTATACATGGAAAAGGAAAAAAAGAGAAAGTTTATGGGCAGAGGAGTCTCAGAGTTAAGTGATTAATGGAAAAGATTGTATATTTCTATTAATTTATGAAGGAGTAAAAAAACATATCCCCTTAATTGTCTTAGAACCCTGGTAGAAAATTAATAAGGAAATCAGCCAGTAATAGTTAGAAAGGAATCAGAGTTGGTTTGAGGGCCAACTAATACACAATCAACCAAAGCTCAGCTCCACAGAGGCTACATGGGAAGGTCTCATCCCAAAACTCTACAACACATAGAGATAAACATAATATTTCTGTCTAGCATGCCACCCTTTTTCTACTAGGTTTTAATCAGCTCCTCTCTCTTAGCCCACATATCCAATCAGTTGCTAAATCTTACTGTTTTTACTTCTGCAACATCTCTCATGTGCTTTGCACAACTCACACAGCAACCATCCTAGTTCAATTCCTTGTCACTTCTCTCCTGGTTTACTGTAATAGCCTCCTAATTGAGCTTGCTGCTTCAATATTCTCTTCAAACTAATCCATTCTTCATGCAGCTGCAAAGTGATTTTCCTTAAGTATAGATCTGACTATGCCATTCCCTTACTCAGTCAACTCAGTGCCTTCCTATCACCTCTAGGATCACATGTAAACTCCTTCAATTTTTAAAGCCCTTCACAACTTGGCCTCAACCTATATTTCTAATATTATTACATATCACACTCCTTCCCATAGTCTATGCTCTAGTCAAACTGTACTTCTCTCTGTTTCTCAAAAACAGCACTCTATCTCCTATCTCCATGTCTTTGGAGAATGGCTACCCCACCATGCCCGGAAAGAACTGCCTCCTCACCTCTACCTCATACAGTATAATCTCTGACTTCCTTCAAGAGGAAGGTAAGAACTGAAAAAAATACTATAAACAGCTAAGAGATTGTTGGTAACCTTGGAAAGAGTTCCAGAACAGTAGTGAGACTGGAAGACAGATTGCAAAGGGTTCAGGAGTGAATAATGAGTAAGTAGAAGCAGAAAATGTGGACAATTATTTTTAGGAGACATCAGTAAAAAGCAGGACATAGGAAGATAGCTTTAGGATATGGGATAGTCAAGTGAAGGCTTTTAAAATTTAAGATTTTTATTGATGTCTTTTTTTAACTTTATTTTCATTTCAAAATATTCCCTCATCCACCCAGCATCTCCCTAAAATTGATTAAGAAAAAAAAGTTATTTTGCTAAACTATTCTGTGCATCTGAGTCTGCTTCATACTGCTGCAAAAGAAAGAGAAAGGCAGATTTTCTCATCGTTAATCCTGGCTCTTTTGTTGCTGTTGTTCAGTCATGTTTGACTCTTCATGGCCCCAGGGACCAACTATCCGTGGGATTTTCTTGGCAAAGGTACTGGAATAGTTTGCCATTTCCTTTGCTAGTACATCTTTTTTGTCAGACAATCAGAGGCTAAGTGACTTGCCCAGGGTCGTATAGCTAGGTAGTATCTGAGGCTAGATTTGAGCCCAGATCCTCCTGACTTCAAGCCCAGTGCTCTATCCACTGAGCCACCAGCTTGATCTTGGCTCTATCACCTACTTTATGACCTTAGGTCTTCATCTCCAAACATGAAGGCGTTGAACTTCAGTGACCTCTAAGGTTCCTCCCAGCTCTAAATCTCTGAATTACTTGGGTCACATATTTGTCTCAGTTTTCTATATGTCATGGAGATATTTGATGCAAAGGTTTAAAAAAAAAAAGAATTGAATATGGAGAACATAGCTGAGAACAGTAGGGGAGGGATCCAATGCAGAGAACAATCAATGGGGCATTTGAGAGTTAGAAAATGGATGGCAAATTCTCTAGAAGGAGTTGCTATGTCCAAAATAAAAATCAATCAGCTGCTGAATGGTCCTCTGAGGATAGACACAAGCAGCTGGGTTCATATTTGAAATCTTTCCAATAGGGTAGGACTTGTCAGACTTCGTACTCCAATGGCTACAACCTTCGAAAGTCGAGGCATTAGCCATAGACTACCATGAGTCATCTAAAAAGGATATTGATGGAGGACGGAACATTCCCTGAAAATGTTCCCCCAAAAATGGGGAGAGGGGGAAACTATGAAATATTTTTCAAACTGAGTATGAAATACTCAGCTAGGTGGCAAAGTGTATAGAACACCAGGCAGAAGTCAGGAAGATTCATCTTCATGAGTTCAAATCTGACCTCAGATACTTACTTTGGATGTGACCCTAGGTAAGTCACTAAAACTCTGTTTTGTAAAATGAGCTATAGAAGGAAATGGAAAACCACCCCAGTATCTTTGCTAAGACCTCAACAGGGATCACGAAGAGTCTGACACAACAGAAATGACTGAACAACAATTGAAATACCAAGCGTGAACTCATTCTGGTGGATTTGTCACACTGTAAAAAAAAAAAAAAAGCAGATTTGTCCCTTGTGCTGAAAATGTATGTATTTTGTGTTTGACCAATTAATCAACAAGCATTTATTGAACACTGTGTGCCAATGTGCCAGGGACAGGGCTAGGGATACAAAGAAAAAGCAAAAAAAGTCATTGCCTTCAAGGAACTTACATTCTGATGGAGAGGTCAACATACAAACATCAGAATACGCAAGATAAATTCTAGCAGAAATCTCACATGATGTGGAAAACAAGGAAGGCATTCGGGAATCACCGAACTTCCCGGCATGCTCACCGATTTTTCAGAAGACAAAACTGGGAGAGATGGGTCATGTACGATTGAATCAGGTTTCAAAGAAACACATCGTACTAAATCTAGTAAAATGAAACAGCAGCAATAAACGTAAAGTCTTATACCTTGGCTAAAAAAATCAATATCACAAGCACGGGGTGGGGGATGAACAGCTAGATACCAGTTTGTCTGAAAAAGATTTGAAGGTTTTAAAGGACAAACCTAGTATGACTCCACGGCATAAGAGGGTAGCCAAATAAGCTACTGCGATCCTAAATTGCATTAAGGTAGACACATCTTAATGATGTGGCACATGCCTAGAATCCCTTCTCCTGGAGAGGGTGAAGCTGATGGATTGCTTGAGCTCAGGAGTTCTGAGCCAGAGTTAAGGGAGCACCATGATGAGGAGCCCTCAGGAGGTGGGGGGGGGGGGCATTAGGCTGCTGAAGGAAAAACAAACCACGCCCTAGTCAAAAGAGGAGAAAGACTCTGCGCAAATCAGCAGTGGGGTGGGCCCTTCCGCCATAGGGACACTGAGGGACCCACTCTTAAAAATGAAATAAAATAAAATAGAAATAAATTAAATAAATGCATAAATCAATAAAGTAAGCAAATAAAATAAAATGAATGAAATGAAATAAATTAAATTAAATAAATAAATGAAATGAAATAAAATGAAATAAAGTAATTAAATTAAACAAATGAAATGAAATAAATAAATAAAATAAAATAAATAAAATGAAATAGAATAAATAAGCAAATAAAATAAAATAAATGAAATGAAATAAATTAAATTAAATAAATAAATGAAATGAAATGAAATGAAATAAAATGAAATAAAGTAATAAAATTAAACAAATGAAATGAAATAAATAAAATAAAATAAATAAAATGAAATAAAATAAAATAAATAAGCAAATAAAAGAACATATAAAATAAATAAAATCAAAGAATACAATAAAATTTTCCAAAGGAGTCGAGAAGGAGCCGGTCTGTCCTCCGCCCCGGCCAGGACGCGCCTGAGCCTTGTGCTTGGTTCTGGGCGCTGCGGTTTAAGAAGCAGATGGTTTAGGAGGAGGGTGACCAGGATGGCAAAGGACTGGAGTGTTTAACATCGATAAGAGAGACCCAGAAGGGAACGCGCCGCCCTCCAGCATCTGAGATTCGGCTCAGACTTGTTGCATTGGACCTAGGAGGCACAATCAGGAGTAATGGATGCAAGTTACAAAGTGGCAAATTTAGGCTTCATGTGGGGGAAAAAGCAAAACCAAACAGAAACCTCCAAGCAGGTAGAGCAGTCTGAAAGTGGGGTGCGCTGCCTCAGGAGGCAGCGGGCTCCACACACCCTGCCCTTCCCCCTTGCTCGTTACTGGAGGTCTTCAGCAGAGGCCAGATGAAGACTCAAAGCTGTTATAGTGGAGCACACTTTGGGGATATAGATTAGACTGGATGCTGCTTAGGTTTTTTCCAAATATCCAATTCTATGATTGGATGATTTTGAGACTTTCTGATCTTTGATTTAGGCATGCCTGACTCCTTTCTAATAATTCCAGTGCTTTCAGTCCTTGTGTTTCAGATACGTTCCCATCAAAGAGGTTTTTTTTAGTTAAATCAATCTGTAATTAACTCCTTAATTAATAATAATGTAATTAATAATTGTAATTAAATTAATCTGTAATTAACTCTAATTAATAAAATCTTTCTCCCTCCTCCCCCTTACACTCTGTTTCTTCTTTGTGTCTTTCTATGTCTTTATTTCCACCAATAGCATGTAAGTCTAGTCTCTATCCTCTTTGCCTCTAAGAGTCTAGGGCAGTATCTTTTACCATTCACATAGTGGGCACTCAGGGTGCGATTGCTGGTTAGAGTTGCACGCCTTTGCACTTAACTTTTTTATTTTTGAGAAAATAATTTGCTCCAGTGCAGCTGTTGTCACACTTATGTAGTAACTAAGTTAGAATTTCACAAATGCTGCATATTCCAATGACACCACCCTCCGTCAAGCCTTTAAGAAAGGTAGGGAATGGAGCTGATGATTATTGAGGAAGATTCCAATGAAATCAATCCTAGACATGCAGGTGTTGAAAACACCTGTTTCCTCCCTCTTACCCCTACCCCCTTCCATTCCTTCATCTGTAGGTTAAAATAATTAACTTACCCTTTTGGAAGGAAAACCCATGAGAGTCCAAAGGACTGCTAAAGGCAACATGTCTCCTTTCTCTATCCTGTCAGGATTAAGAGATCCAAAATAAAAAGGCTCAGGGGTGGTCCACAAACAGGATAAAAAAAAATCTTTCCTCCCCTTAAAAAAAAAGACAACTCAAGTAACAAGGAGTGCATTGTATCCCTCCTGCAAATCAAATGTCACGCCTGGTTTCAGAATTCTACATGTGCTTTGTGAGAGACAAGCTCAGGGCAGCTCAAGAATATGAAAAGCCCAATTTAAGGGATGCTTGTGTAAAGAAATAAATCAAGGGAGAAGCAATTTTGCCTGACCTGCCTCTTGTGAGGACCTGGTAATTAATAGTAAACCTTGACAACCAAATTTAAAATAAGGGGATATTTGGGATTAATCATGAATTTAAAAAAATAATTGAATCATCTTTGACTGAGAATTTAAGTCATTTTTAAGAGTTTGATGAGGTTCTTTAAGTCAGATCCGGCTTTTGCAAAATTTTTCTGTATCTTTATTCCCAGTATTGGAGGCTATTAAGATTAGAGCTTAACACCACCCAAAATAGCTAGAGAAGTCAGAGGGACAGAAATTTGATTTTGAAGGTGTCTGAAGGTCTCTCTTCTCATCCATGGCACACAAATCAGAACATTTTGAGGACCTAAGCTGGAGCCTCCATTAAAGAAAGCATGGGATAGCTTGAAATGATGGAAATGGGAAATGCCATTAATATCTCAACATTGAATCTAGACAAAAGATTGTGGCAGAGGGGAGGGTTCTCACTCTGTCCCTTCTCATACAAGTTGTCACATAGAAAAACAAAAACGCCACAAACAAAACCAAAAAACTGTTTCCCGTCATGAATTCCATATACACAAGCAAATGGGCAAGTCCTAGGTCTTCTACTGTGCGTTGTTCTCTCCCACTGGACGCCATTTTTTTTTGCATGTCGTTTTTTAAAATCACTAGATAAATATATCAGTGCTGAAGTCTAGATTTCTACACAGATGCATTAATTGTGTGAGTCATGCCAGATAGTATAATAAATGAAAACTGCCAGCAGATGGCAGAATGGGTATGCCCTGTTCCAGAACTCAAGTTGAAAATTATTTGAAAATTAAGTAATGGGTGAAAGTGATTTAATTTATTAAGGACATTTTAAGATTCAATTCAAACAAAGTTAATATCTTTCCTCAAAATGTTAACAAGAACAATAATTATGCTTATTCTCAAAAGTAAAAATATGACTAACTTATTGACATGGAAACAGTTTTAATACTGATTCAGTCACTTCTTAATCACTGGGAAATCTCAGGTTCCATAGGACTTGGGGCTGGAAAAGACCGTGGGAGTGTTCTAATTCAATTGCCTCTTTTTACAGATGTGGAAACTGAGGCCCAGAATGGGTAAGTGATTGGCTAAAGTCCTTTAGTCTTAGTGAACCTCAGTTTTAAGATAGGGATCTTTAAAATGGGAATAATAATGTCAGCTGTGCCTACCTCACTGGCTTGCTGGGAGGATCAGATGAGTGACTCTATGTAAAAGGGCTTTGAATACAACTTTCTTACACAAAGGTAAAACATCAATTATATCATAAATTTTTTACCCCAATACATCCATCACACAGTCATAACAATTAAAAATTCCTTTTCTTCTTGCATTATCATCAGGTTCTTTTCTAAATTAACATTTAATTACTGTTGGTTTGAATCCATCCTCCTCTCCCTACTACACACAAATAAATCTATATAGGATTTGACCAGATGCTCCATTGGTGGCTAGATTGCATCTTTCTGTGCCTAGGATGGTCTTCATTAAGTCTTCATTGATTCAGCGCAGGTGTTGAAGTCTGCTCAGCATGGCATTCTGGTTGGTTAAGCAGCATCCTGTTTCCATGCCCAGGAACTGCTCCCGTCAGGTTAAGCCCCTTTCTAGAACCAGGAGCAACTCCCACAGCTCAGCAGGGTTCAGAGAGCCAATTTAAAAGAGCTATATCCAGGAACCCCTTCCCTCTGTCTGCCCACCCATCAAGCTGCTTCCACCCCTTTACAAACTACTTATTATTCAAAGGACCAACAATTTAAAGGGACTGTAGCCTTGAGCCCCTAAAGCCCCTGTCTAACCCCTTAATCATCTACCTCAGTCTCTCCCTGGAATTTGAAGAGAGTGATTTAAAGGGGGCTCTTATACAAATCAGCACGCACAATTTATGTATCTATCCTGTTTATTTGTTCATTCATTCAACTTATTCGTTTAGTTAGCCTGAGTCTCCGGTCTTACCCAGACTGGAAGTGTCTCTAATATTCACAGGCACCACCCCATTGCCTATCAGTGCAGAAGCTTTCACCAGCTCAGGCTGGCACCTGGGCTAGTTTGCGCCTCCCTAGGCAGTCTGGTGGGCACCACTCCCCATCCCTCCTGGGGTGGGTGGGAGGTCACTGAATTGATCCTAGACTTCATCTGAAACCCTCATTGGCGATAATAACGAGGCGATACCTGCCTCACGGGGTTGTCAGGAGAAGATGCTTTGCAAATCTTAAGATCCCCTCTTAATGTGAGTCACTGTTGCAGGCATACATTTAACATATGTGTCTGTCTGGGGCACATATATGCATGATGTCACGAAACCATAAGTCAGGACAGTCAGACTGGAGTTCCAGCTCTGCTACAATTTTCTGTATAGACTTGGGCAAGGCACCCACGGCTCCTGGGGACTTGGGATGATGAGATTTTTAAGGTCTCTGAGCTCTATTACTTTGATTCTATGAATCTTTGAGGCAGCCTCTTAAATTTTAAGGTTTCGTGTTGGAGTCTGCTGGTATATGTTTAACAACAAGCTCTCTACCTACCTATGCGATATTTTTAAGTTCAATATGAATTATTAACATCGTCTTCATCACTTTCTTGAATCTAGACCAGATCTTCTTAAACTGTTTCCTTTTGTGACCCCTTTTTGTGTTTTGGCCGTGTTGGTTGGCATTGTGTAGCCTGAGGGCATGAGCAGGGCAAAGTGTGTATGTTTTGTATTCAGAACTGAGGCTTGCAGTGAAGTCCACAATGCAGCACGGGCAAGTACTGCCAGAAACACCAGGGATTCATTACGAGTTTGATTTTGAATTCATTTTTGGTCACTGCTCATTCAGAAACCTTTTACTGTTGCCAGATTTGTTAAGATCCAATATGGGGTCTCGACCCCCAGTTTGAAAAGTGCTAGTAGACAATCCACAGAACAATAACTCTAACCCAGATTTGTAACCTGCTGATTTCCAAGGTGTAAATGCTCCCTGAAAATTTAATGATCAGCTCTCCTGAGCCAATGTAATTGGGCTTCAGGACACCCCGGGTCTATGTCAATGTTTCTGTCAGTATTCTCTGTCAATATGGTTTGTTTTGGTCTGGACTTGTGATTTATTTCGTCAGCGTAGGAACTGAAAATTCCCTCCATAGATGAAGATCAGCCACTTATTAGTAATGTATAATCTCAGCAGGGACTCAGTCTGAGGTACTTTAAAAACCTTTTCGATAACTATATATATTTCAGTATAATTGGTTTCTTTCACAATCCTATGTATTATATTTTACGCATTTTGAAAAAAAGCACATTATTTTAAGAAGGGGTCTCTAGGCTTCACTGGATCTGTGACAAAGAGGCATGTGACATAAAAAAGGTTAAGAACCCCTCTATTTGAGTTTCCTGGGTCACTAAGAGATTAAGTCACCTGCTCACAGTCACATAGCTAAGCATGTGTTATTACCATTAGAACTTCAATCCAGTCTTCCTGACCAGAGCCCAGTCTTCCTATGACTATGACATGTGGTCTCTGTTGTGAGGATGCGTTTATATAGAAACATATATGCTCAGACTCATGGAGCAGGACCATAATCCCTGCTCTTGGAAAGGCTGAGGCTGGTGAATCACTTGAGTGTGGGAGTTCTGAGCTATATAGTAGGGCTCAGGCCAGTGAGGTCTTCAGATGACATCTGGGATCGATTATGTGACCCCCTCCCCCAGCCACCCCAGATGGTGCTCACCAGGCTGCCTAAGGAGGGGCAAACTGGTCCAGGTCCCAAACTGAGCAAGTCAAAGCTTCTGCACCAAGAGGTATCATGATCTCCATTTTACAGATGAGGAAGTAGATTAGGCAGTTTGCCTGGGGTCACAGAGCTATAAAGCATCAACAAGGATTTGAGTTCAGGTCCTTCCTGACTACAGGTCTCTTTCCACTGTACTATGTTGTGTGCAAGTATCCCAAAAGTCTTAGTTTTAAGTTCTTAGGCTTAAAATATAAATATAAATTTAGCGTTGTTCTGTTTACTGTCTACATTTTGTTTATGGGCAGCTGGGCATCACAGGGGATGGAGTGCCAGGCCTGGAGTCAGGAAGTTAAAGTCTAGCCTCAGACATTTACTAACTATGTGACCCTGGGTAAGTCACTTAACCCTATTTGTCTCAATTTCTTCTTCTGTAAAACGAGCTGGAGAAGGAAATGGCAAACCAGTCCAGTGTCTTTGCCAAGAAAACCGCCAATGGGGCCACAAAGAGTTGGATGTGGTGAAAAACAACTCAACAAAAATTTCATTGATGTTTCTAAGCCATTAAAACTTAAAACTGAGCTATGACTTTTGGGGCACTCCGTATATTTCAATGGACTACATACATTCTCCCATTATCCTGGAATTTTGTCATGTCAAATATTGTTTGAAACAAGTGGGCAATTGGTGAAACCCTAAAAATATTTCTGAATATAGCAATTTTTGGTCACAATTGGTTTTGGCCTATATATATACCTAAGCATTTGCAAAATAGAAAGATTTCATCTATGTTGCAGAGAGGCCGTGGTGGACTGAAGAAGACTAGCCCAGAAGCCAGGACAATCTGGGTTCAAATCCTGCCTCTGATACATGTGGGTGATATGACCCTGAACAAGTCATTGAACCTCTCAATGAGCCTTAGGCAGCTCTCTAAGATTTGTAGAAATTGTGCTAACCTGTATTGGTGGAAGAAGGTCCTTACCAGGGAGTAGCATCTCCAGTCATTCTGATGAATGTCTGGCCACTGGACCCAGATGCCTCTGGAGGAAGAAGTGATGCTGGTGACCTTGCACAGCCCTCCCTCACTCAAGTCAAAGTCAACTGCAAGTCATGTCATCATCTCCCTGATATCATGGTCCTCTTCAAACAAACACAACAACCTAGACCAGTGAAATCAAAGGTCCCATCCCTCTTCCTATCTCCAGTGTTGTACCCTACGGAGCCCATGCAGGAATGAAACCAAAGAGCAATCCCAGGGAGCATTTGCTGAAACTTTCCTGGAAAATTCTGGGGACTCCAGGGACCTGTGTGCTTCAAAGGCCTGAGTGCCTTGTACCTTCTAGTTCCTTCTGTGCTCGGTGAGTACCCTGAGGAAAGGCTACCAGATGCTGGGCTGGCCATCTTCCTATTGCCTCCAGGATCAAATACCAAATGTTCTGTTTGGCATTGGAAGCCCCTCCTACCTCTTCAGTCTTCTCATACCTTATTCCTCCATGAGCACTCTTGGATCCACTGATACTGGTCTCCTGACTGTTCCATGAACAAGAGCCTCCATCTTGGCTCCAGGCATCCTTTCTGATTGTCTGCCATTTCTGGAGCACTTTCCTTCAGCCACTCCAACGCCTGACCTCCCTGGCTTCCTCAAAGTCCCAACCACAGTCCTACCTCCTAGAAGAAGGCTCCCCGTCCCCTCTTAATTTCAGTTTCTTCCCTCCGTTCATTATCTCCTGTTTATCCCGTATAGAGCTTGCTTTGTATATATTTGTTTGTTTTGTGTCCCTCCCCCAGGGACTGTCCTTTGCTTCTCTTTATATCCCCAGCACTTAGCACAGTGCCTGGCATATAATAGGTGTCTAATAAATGTTTATTGGATTTAATTGATTTGAATCTGCCCCAGAGGGACATCCCCCTTTACTGAGTCTAACACTCACTTCCTGCTGCACCTGTCAGTCTCCTCAGGTGAGAGGAGGAACTCTAGCTCCTCGGACCTCACCAGAGCCTTGTGCCTTCCATTCCCTGCTTGGTGCAATGTGCCTCCCTAGGAAAAGTTGCAAGGGACCAGGCCGGGCATCTTCTATTCACCCCCAAAGAATTCCTCCCATCTGTGCCAACTCAAGGCAACTTCCACGGCCGATTGCCAGTCTAGTCTCCTAAGTGGGGTGTGGTGAACTTCAGATGCAAAGAGAAACAACCCTCCCTTTGACTCCTGCTGCACCTGTCCTTTGAGGGAAGAGGTAGAGGAAAGTTGATGGGGAACTGTAATGGTAATGGGAATTTGAAGACCTTCCCTGCTTTGAAAGTAAACTCTGCCCCCTACTTGTCCATTCTTCACTCTTTCTCAGTCCCCCTACTCAAGCTGTTGAATGCCTATTGATTTCACCTTTGCAACATCTCTCTAATACACCCCTTCTCTCCTCTGACATGCCACCACTCTATTATAGGCCTTCATCATCTTACACCTGGATTATTGCAATAGCTGGCTGGTGGATCTGCTTGCCTCCCCTCTCTCCTCACTCCAATCCATCTTCCATTCAGCTCCTCAAGTAACTTTCCTAAAGTGTAAATCCAGTCATGTCAACCCTCTATTCAATAATCTCCAGTTATCTCCAATAATCTATCGGCCTTCAAAGCCCTTCGTAACATACCCCGCCCCTCCTCCCTTCCCATTCTTCTTATGCTTCACTCTTTAACATGTACTCTTCAGTGCAGTGACACTAGCCTCCTGCCTGTACTCCACATCTAAACTCTGGCTGTGCCCCAAGCCTGGAATGTTCTCCCTCCTCAGCTCCAGCGGCTGCCCTCCTTGGCCCACCTTCTATATGAAGCCTTCCCCTACCCAGCTTAATTTCAGTGCCTTCCCTCTGTTACTATTTCCTATTTATACTGAAAAGATACATTGTATATATTGTTTATACTGTATATGTTTGGCTCTTTGGGAGCAGGGACTGTCTTTTGTCCCTTTTTGTATCCTCAGCACTTAGCACAGTGCCTGGATAGCACTTAGTAAAGGCTTATTGATTAATTGATTAAGAATGAAGGGCCTTGTGCTTTGAATCAATCCCCTTGTTGGCAGCTGTAAGCAGAAAGAGCAGCTCACTTCGTGGAACTTTAAAAAGGAGTGCTGAGGTGGCTAGGTGGTGCAGTGAATGGAGCACCAGCCCTGGAGTCAGGAGGACCTGAGTTCAAATGCGGCCTCAGACACTTAACACTTACTAGCCATGTGACTTTGGGCAACTTACTTACCCCCAATTGCCCTGCCTTACCCCCTCCAGAAATCTAAAAAAAAAGGGGGGTTGCCCACCTTCTGCCCTCACTTTTCTTTCCATCTTATCAGAACTAGTCTAGTCTTTGCCTGTAGGAATGAGGGAGAGGGTTGGTGCCTTTTCCACATGCTGGTCAGCCCAAATGGCAGCTGGGAGCACATGGCAGCTGAAGTCTATGTCCTGTGTAGGCAAGCTGGAGACTGGATTTCAGAACCATGGCTGCTGCCTCTGTTTTGTGCTCTTTCTGGGAGTACAGGTAACTGAATATCAATCCCTAGGGGGACATATTCAGGCTTGGAGGCAGCTTCATGAGTTTAAGAAGTTGGGAGAACCTGGATCATCAGTGTATAGTGTCCCCACTCTATCTCCATTAATGCATTTTTTTCTTTCTCTTTTCTTTTGGTGAGACAATCAGGGTTAAGTGACTTGCTCAGGGTCACACAGCCAGTAAGTGTCAAGTGTCTGAGGTCATATTTAAACCCAGGTCCTCCTGACTCCAGGACTGGTGCTCTGTCTACTCCATTAATACATTTCTTGGAGGAGAAGCTGCCTTCTGGTAGGAGGATGGGCCTGATCCTAGACTGACCTCCTGGAAAACCTTGAGGGTGATAACAATAGAACTGAGGTGAGAAGTTAAGTGTCTATACGGTCATCTTCCAATGTGCTTCTTGATAGATCCAACTTCACAAGAAAGGAAAGGAAGAGAAGGAAAAATTTTCAATTTGCTTTGTCAACTTCTGAGTCTTTTGTGTAAAGGACATAGTCATTCTATATCTAATCTATTCTGTACAATTGAGTACTTTTCAACTCTGACCTTTTGGGAAGACCTTAGACATGAACGGTTAAGAACCACCCTCTGCCCTGTCTTTTCTTTCCATCTTATCAGAATTGGTCCAGTCTTTGTCTGTAGGGGTGAGGGAGAGGGTTGGTGCCTTTTCCACATGCTGGTCGTTGAAGCAGTAAGTACTTGGGGAGCTAGGATGGAGATATAAAGAGCCAAAGAGGAGGCTCATTGCTTCTTTTCCTTGATTAGACTCCTCCAGGACTGAACCTGAATCCTAACAGAGGGGCCCCATAATGGAGAGAGGGGGCACAGTACCTCAGCCATTGAGCCCAGGTTGTAGTATTAAACCTGTGTACAGCCATGTGATCTTTCTTTATTCTTCCAGGGAAGGGGCCATCGTACGTTTTTGTCTTCACATCTCCAGAATTGGCATAGCATCTGTCACACAGACGTTTAACAAGGCTCGTTGCTTGGCTATTCTACCTGTTTTTCAATTTTCTTATCAATAAAATGTGGGCATTTTCTCTATTCATTGATGCATTTCTGGGAGCTGAGATTGGTTTTTCATCTCCTACTCTAAGTCCCAAATATCTATGTAGATGGCAGGCTTAAATGGTAAGGCAACTTTTCCAATCGTGTGCTTCATAACGTGTTTGCTTTGGCTTTTGCTCTCTCCTTGGCATCAGTTTTTTGGCTTGGAGTGAAATCTATGCAGGATGCTCATTGCTGCCCATTACCGGTCCTTGCTTTTCTTTTTATTCATGTTATGTGTGAGTACCCTGAGAGAAATGCAACAGTGGAAACCAATAAACAAAGAGTCATCTCTGTTAATCGTCCCCAGGGCATTTTAAATGCAAAGAATAGCTTGTGCGCTGAGATGTATTGGGGCCAGACAAATGCCTGCACTGGCTGCCCAACTTCCATCACAAAATTACATTACTCCTCTTTTTTCTGATGGTGTCAACTAATGGCAAATGATTATGAAATTGTTGCATGAGAGTCAGTCAGTCAACAAGCATTTGGTAAGCTATGTTCCAGGCAATGAATATGAAGAAAGGTAAAAATGTGTTCCCTGCCCTGGAAGAACTTACATTCTAATGGGGGAGACGACATGCAAGGAACTATGTGTGTTCACCATATATGCAATGTAAGGTAATCCCAAAGGGGAAGCAAGGCCTGATCATGACTCAGGTGGGGGACGACTGGGGTAGAACAAGGCTTATACTACCAGTTTCAGCAGATGTGTTGGTTGACTTTGCTGAATTATTTTTGTTCTCCTTTTAAATTTTTTGTTAAAAGGGATGATTTTGTTTTTACACATAATAGGGGAAAAATAAAATGTTATTAAATTTTAAAAAGGAATGATTCGCTGGGCAGGGGAGGGGGAGAGAGATAGATGATGCTGTTGTGACTTCATAAATATTTATTCTTAAGTTAATATCATAGTTGTTGGTTGCTTAAATGTTTGAATTCAGAACAACCAACAAACTGGTTGATGTTTAAAACATTTTTTAAAATTCTCAAAGAAAATTACAAAAAAAAATTTTTTTAGGGGGAGGATCCAGACCTATCATTTTATCTATGTAAGGACTCCTGGTGTGGGAATTCCCTTCACTGATACAAATCAACAGGTCACCTGTGACATATGAGAGTAAATAATTGCTCATTAAAAAGTATGTGTGTTATAGGTAGGATTGGAACCCGAGTCTCCCTGACTCCAAGACTACTACATCAGGGATGCTTCTCATTTTAAAAAAGGAATTTTTACCAAATCAAAAAAAACAACGTTTGATGAATGCTTCCCTAATATATATAAAAAGCAGTTACTAATTTAATTTGTCATTTATACAAAGAATTTACATAGACTTTACAAATAAAAAATGGAATATTTGGTGCCCAAACCTTCCAAAATTGCCAACATTGCCGAGCAAGTAATTTTTTTTCCTGTGTAGTTAGATTAGGTAACCAATTATCATCTGAGAATCCAAGAAATTCAAATTCCATTAGCTATCAATTCTGGGTCATAGGCCATAGATCATAGCTAGAAGGGTCCTTAGGAGTAATCTTGTTCATTTCTCTCATTTTCATTGATGATTTAATTGAGGCCTAGACTATTAGATGATTGGTCCAAGGTCATGTAGCTAAAGTGTAGCTGGTTCTAAATCCGGCATTCTCTCCTTGCATTATATCTCTGTCCCTGTCTGTATCGGCAAGCACCCTAGCATACCTAGGGCGGCTACTAGCACAGGTTCTTAGATCTGCTTTTCTAAAGGAAAGCAACTCAAAATGGGTTAACAATCTTACTTTAATCAAGCATATCATTTAACTAGTTCA
>CM053582.1:362358969-362379311 GCA_028627135.1 Pseudochirops cupreus
AGAAAGATCTAGAAAGAACAGAGTTTAAATGGAGACTGAAGCAACCTACATGCTATCGCTCTTTTCCATGTTTGGTTCTCTTTCTTCTTTCCCGTTGCTCACTCCATTGGTTACAACCAGACTATTGTACAGTGTGCAAGTATTTGCAGATCCTATACATGATTGCACTCCACCATGGGGGGGGGGGGAGGGAGGGGAGAAAATTTGAAACTCAAGTGATTGTGGAACTGAATCTTGTAAACTAGAAGTAAATAAACAAGTCAATGAAAAAAAATTGAAAAATTGAAAAAAAAATAATAAATTCTCTCTCTTGGTGACCTCATCAGCTCCCATGAGTTTCATTACCTTATCTATACATATAATTTACTGCCCTGGTCCCTCTCCCAAGATCCAATCCATATTACCAACTATCTAATGAACGTTTCACACTGGATAGGGGAGGGGCATCTCAAACTCAACATATTCAAAACAAAATCATTCTCTCTCCTCCTAATCCTTTCTCTCGACTTTACTATTTTTGTCCAGTTTCCCAGGTTTGTAACCTTGGTGTTATTTTCGATTCCTCACTCTCCCCCATCCCACATTTCGAATCAGTTGCCATCTCTTGCCACTTGTATCTCTACAACTTCTCTCTACTCACTCTCTACTCTCTAGTTCAGACCTTCAGTACCTCTCTCCTGGACTATTAATGGCCTTCTAAGTGATTTCTCTGCTTCAACCCAATAAGTGCTCTACACAGCTGCAAAAACGATTTTTTCTTAAATGCAGATCTGACCATGCCATTCCCTTACTCAGTCAACATCAGTGCCTTCCTATTCCCTCTAGGATCAGATTTAAACTCCTCTGGCTTTTAAAGCCCGTCACAACTTGGTCCCAACCTGTATTTCCAGTCTCATTATGCATTACTCCCCTTCTTTTACTCTGTGGTCCAATCAAACTGGACCTCGCTCTGTTCCTTAATTCATCTCCCATCTCTATACCTTTGCACTAGCTGTTCCTGATGCCAGTAATGCACTCCTTCCCTATCTCTGCCTCATATAATATAATCTTTAAGTTCCTTCAAAACACAGCTATGCTTATCCTGATCCTCCCAATGACTATAGCCATCTCTCCTTAACTACCTTGTGTTTAACAACTTTAAATTTTTTATTCTGCATGTGTTTACTTATTCTGTACATACTATGCTATATATGTGTGTATGTAGATAGATCAATAGATATATGCAAATGTGTGTATACATATGTGTTGTCATGATCAATAGAAAGTAAGCTACTTAAGAACAAAGATGATTTAATTTTTTTTAATCTTTGCAGCACCAGTGCCTGGCACACAATAGGCCATCAATAAGAATCATTGATTGGTTAAAGGTTGTTGGTATCCTCCTATCACCTATGTGATATTACCTTGAAGGAGAAAAAAGTTACCAAGAAGTTGCCTACAAATACTGATCTTTAATCACCCATTATGAAATCTTTTGTAGGTGTTTTTTTTTTAAACAGAAGGGCATGTACGTCACCCATTGGCCTGAGGGAGCAGCTGCATGCTCTAACAAAGGGCTCATTTTTGATCCCTTTCCTGATTCCACCAAAGGATCTCTATAACTGGGTGAGAGAAAATCCCCAAATCTTGATTTCAACGGGAAAAGCATCCTCAAAATGGAGAGCAGGGGGGCGTCTAGAGGGGAACCAAAACAACACCTAAAGCGTGAGATGTGTGTTCACAAAACTGATAAGTGTCTGTGCCCAAATGAGGAGTGGAAAGAGTATGATGAAAAGTGCTACGGCCAGAATAGCACAGAAGAGAACAGAAAGCATCATCGAACTTTGTCATGGAAAGAAAGGAAAGTGAGCTCCTTTGCTTCATCAGCTGTGGGGGGTAGCTTACTGGGACCTCTTTCTACTGTCAATTTCACTGAGTCTTTACTTATGCTCACTTAGCTGTGTAGCCCCCATATTATTCTCCCACTTTATGCTTTCTGAAAGTAGCTTGTTCATTTATTTATTTTTAACAAGTTCATCATTCAAGAAAGAGGAGCTATCTCATGGATGACTTGTCTGTAGTCCTCATGTTAAGTGTTACCTATGTGGGGGTCAACTTGGGGAATAATGACACAATGATAAACTCAAACCAAATTTTTGGATCTATTTCTCCTTCACTATAATTTTTCCTTAGTTACTGATCACCCACACAGAACTATGTGGTATAATTCGTGGATTATTTCAGTCAGTAAATATGCTTGTTTTCCTGAAAAATTTACTAGGAAATTGCTATATACAGAAGAGTAATGGTATTATATATTTCTTTCTCTGGGTTTGTCTCTGTATGATCAAGGATTTGATCACTTTTTACTCTTGGGTTGTTTGTGTCTTTGTTATTGTGGTCATTG
This sequence comes from Pseudochirops cupreus, assembly GCA_028627135.1. Lineage (NCBI taxonomy): Eukaryota > Metazoa > Chordata > Mammalia > Diprotodontia > Pseudocheiridae > Pseudochirops > Pseudochirops cupreus. The sequence goes on from CM053582.1 coordinate 362,361,356, forward strand.
TTTTGTTTGTTTGTTTTTGGAGAAGGAGAAGGTGCCGGTGAAGGAAAGGGACACATTATCCTCTGATTTCTTGTATGAAAAAGTAGATTAGCTAAAGGAGATCCAATTCAGTTATTAAAGCAGCCCCAAACAGGATGGTCTGCAGTGCTGTGTATGAACCTGGCTACTTGCAGGAATTGAACGCTCATTTTTTTTTTAGCATTTTGTTTTTGTTTTGCCTCATTACTTAATTTATCATCTCCACTCTGTCTTTTCATTAGAATGGTCATTAAGAACCAACTTCTATCATTTATGTTCTACCACTGGCTAACCCTTACTGGGAATGTCTTGTCTGAATCTCAGTCCCCTCCGTCTAAAAGTAATCTAAATCTAAAATATCTAAAACATTCTTCTCCTTCCACTATCCAGCAACTAAAACAACTGTGCTTCCTCCTGCCTGGTTTTTACTCCGGTTATATCACATATTTGAAATCCGAAACATTGTCTGCCTTAAATGGTAAGCCACTTGGAGCAAGGACTTTCTTTATTGGATCTCTGGGAATTTTTTCCTCAAATAATGGCAACAATTAATAAAACCAAAGTGCTGCATGAAAAGTTTTCTCAATGGAGTCTGAGAGACCAATTTTTTGCTCCATTTTTTTCTTTGTGTGGAACAATCTTAATTCTTGCCCTGATGGTGTAGAAGCCACTGCTTATCTATCAATCTCTATTAACTCCTTAAAAGGTTGACTTTTAATATAGGTTAGCTACGAGGTGATAAATTTTCTCTTTGGCCATGGCGACTCATGAAAGTAATCTACTAGGGTTGCAATTTATGTCGTTAGTGACAGCACCCACACTGATACAACCTTGCATCCTTGATGTATTATGGAAGTTAAAAAAAAAACGATAATGGTTTTAAAAGTTAATTTTTCCTGTGAATCAGGTATTTCTACACTGAATGGGTCCCCCAAACCATTACTCACCAAGACACTAGAGAAGGAAAACAGACTACGTTTGACTGTTATGCCAAGAAGGTGAGCTATTTGCCCCTTTTTAGTTTCTCTGCCCCTTCAGCTTAGTTGGCCATTCAAAGCCCAGTCTGTGTTTTAACACACATGTTTGAGACAGTGACCGAGTTTTAACTAGCAATTTGCAGCCTCCCAGCAGAGGACCCTGAATCACAAAATCAAGAGTTTTCTCTGTCATTTGTGTCCATTTGTTGGCTCAGAGAATGGCCAGCCATCGCCTGCGTGCCTTCAGCAAAGCAGGCATTTATGGCAGAAACTCTGAATAGAAGTTTTCCTGTTTTGTTTTGTTTTTTGATCACTTGTTTAAGTTCTGGGGAGAGAGACCTGGTCATTTTGTTAGAGAATGGGGTGTTTTCAATGCAAGGAAAAATCACAGTTTCGAGTTTTTACAATGTTTGCCCCTTTTCCCAGCAGGGATGTGTTTTGAGTGCCAGGAGACAAAAAGTGTGGCCTCAACAGCAGAATTATAAAAAGAACATCATTTTCATTATGTAGTCAATCTCCATTACAAGCAAATGTTTTCTCTGTGGAGACTTTTCCCTTTTCAGAGCATTATGCAAGCCTCTTTTGTGGATTGAGAGAAAGGATCAGTGGTCAATAGGGAGCAGAGTGTTGTGTACAGTGGATGTTCGTACCCTTCAGTCGACTACATAATGCGTTTTGTCAGGAGAACAGCCCAACATCCTGAGCAGATTTGCTGAATTAAAGAGCACAGCGGGAATAGGAAACTTGTTGCTAGGTGACTGACAACTGCTACATGTCAGTATCTCTGTGCCCCGGGTTACTCTTTCCTTTTCTTCTGCTACTTAATCTTGCCTTTTAATCTGCATCTATAATTAACTCTCTTAATACCTCCTATCCATTTGTTTCTCTTTTCCTGCACTTCAGTCAGACAATTTGCCATTATTTAGTCTTCAAACTCGGAGCACAAATCATTGGGGGAGGGGGGCTCCATTAGCTTCATAAGAGGCAAAATGCTCCAGACCCAGACATAGATGCGCCCCCAGGAGATATTGCAAGTGATTATTTGCTTCTTCTGACTTTTTAAACAGAGATACTTTTTGCTCATCTGAATGGAAAATGAATCATGGAAGAAATGCTTCTATTTCCCATTTTTTCCACAGTTTGATTGTGCCTGGATAATGCATTGAAATGTTCTTCCCTGCTCGAAGTTGCTAACTTTGAAAACCCCCTCCCAGTTAACACAGCTGAACAGTTACAAATGCCTTGTGTCTCAGGTGTTTACATCGATGTCACCTAAAGAGACTTGCTCCTTCAAATATCCCTGCAGGAAGTGTTGTTTGCATTCTCCATCAGCTCCAAAAGGGCCTTCAGAAGAAGCTGGAAAATTCTCCACATCACCATATACCCCCATTACTCAGAAGGCTTTTGGGATGCCTACTCCATGGCAGAAGTGGGCCATTTCATCGTTCAGGCAACTGATGAACATAGCACAAGCAAACTGAATTAGGTTCTGATTATTTCTGTTTAGTTAATATCTTCTCTGGGTTAAATGAAGGAGTTAACATTTTTAAAAAGCATCTTGGTTGATTTCTGCCATCAGAAAAACACAGGTGTTTCCAGCATGGGAAAAATGCTTTTGATAATTCACAAGTAAGGTTCATGAAGAAGTTCACAAGGTCCTGGGGTTGGTATCCAGTGGGGAGTGGGAGCAGATAAAACATCTTAGATCTAGAGCTAGTAGAGACCTGAAAGGTCACTGGAAGGCACCTAGATGGTGCAGTGGATAGGGCTCTGGGCCTGGAGTCAGGAAGACCTGAGCTATGTCGAGCCAGTGACTCAACCTCTGTTTGCATCTCAGGCAGTGAGGTGGCTCCATGGATAGGGCCCTGGGCCTGGAATCAGGAAGACCCGAGTTCAAATTCAACCTCAGACACTTCACCTCTGTTTGCTTTAATCTACTCAAGTATCTTTGCCAAGAAAACCTCATGGACAGGATTGGTGTGCCATGATTCATGAAGCCATGAAGAGTTAGACATGAGTAAACAACACAAAGATGTCATTGAGTTGACTTTCCCCATCACAGAGATGAGGAGGCCTAGAAAATTAAATGAAACTGAGACCTAGGTGCAGCTAGGTGGCACAGTGAATAGAGGACAGGTACTGGAGTTGGGAGGATCTGGGTTCAAATTCAGCTGTGTGCCCTGGGCAAGTCACTTAACTGACTGTCAACTAAGAGGGGGAAAAAAAAGAAACTGAAACCTAGAAAAATGCAACAACTTGCTCAAGATGACACAATTGATATCTGTTAAATGTCACTAGGTGTCAGGCACTGTGCTAGGCACTGAGGGCAAAAGAAATAATGAGTCTCTGCCATCAAGGAGCCCATTTCATAAGGAGAAAGAACGTATATATATATATAGATACATACACAATACATGCAAGATAAATGTAAGGTAATCGGGGCATGTTGGGAGAGGGTACCAACAAGGAGTGGCTTCATATAGAAGGTGGCTTTAGAACTGAGTTTTACTGAAATGAGGGATTCCTAAGAGGTGGGGGTCAGGAATGAGTACATTCCAGTCACGGGAGTCAGTAAGGATGAGGATTCAGAGACAGGAGATGGAAAGCTCTGTGTGAGGAAATCTAAGAAGGCCAATTGGACTGGAAGGCAGAGTTCATGAGCGGGGAGTGACGTGTAATGATTCTGGAAATGTAGGGCAGGCTCAGGTCGTGAAGAGTTTTAAAGCCAAAGAATCTTTTATTTCATCCTAGAAGAAGTAGGGAGCCATTGGAGTTTACTGAGTAGGGAGATGATATGTTCCAACTTGCATGTTAGGAAAGCCAGTTCCGTGGAGGATGGGCTGGAGTGGGGAGAAACATGAGGCAGAAAGACCAGTTAGGTGGACCTAAGAGTCTGAACTAGGGTGGTGGTGTGCGTGGAAGAGAAGGGAATGGATACAAGGGGCAGAAGTAGCAAGATGTGGGGTGAGAACATGGAAGCGGAGAATCCAGGGGACTGGAAAGATGATATTGCCCTTGACAGAAATAGAGAAATTCAGAAGAGAGGTGGACTAGGGTGTGTGTGTTGGGAGTCGGGGGGGGTTCTGTTTTGGTCTTGGTGAGTTTGTAATACCTACAGGACACTGTTTGAATGTCCCACTGGCAACTGGAGATAAATGATAGGACCTCAAAATGGAGATTAGAACTGAATATATATATATACATATATATGTGTGTGTGTGTGTGTGTGTGTGTGTGTGTGTGTGTGTAGGTGTTTTACCTGTGGTTAGGGCCACAGTATGGATGATGAGCAGCAAAGCAGACCGAGAAAGAACAGTCAGATATGTAGGTGACGCATCAGAGGAGAGCAGGAGCATAAAGACCCAGAGTACCTTGGGGTGATGCTGGTCAACAGTATTACATATATTGGTTGTTGTTCCTCATGCTCGAAGAGAAACAAAATGGCATCACTATGTCGGCATCAGGGTGCCTTCTTTTTCATCACCCTAACTTCTTCCTTTATACTTTAATAATATATACTTTAATATATATCTTGATTCCCCCTTTAATACCCCAAACTCCTAATTCCTCAGTCTCCTTAACTCCTATAATCAATTTCCTTTTCTACTTCACATCACACCTAGGGAGAGTCCACACCTTTGATGTGGGCACACCATGCTGGATGGTCCTGTGCCAACGTCTCCCATATCTCAAATCAGTTCCAAAGAGAGACCTTAAGGGTGTCCTTGAGCTCTTTTTGTGGTGGTAAAGAACTGGAAATTGGGGGGAATGTCCATCAACTGGGAAATGGCTGAACAAGTTTTGGTATATGAATGTAATGGAATACTATTGTGCTATAAGAAATGATGACCAGGTGGATTTCAGAAAAACCTGGAAAGACTTACATTAACTGATGCTGAGTGAAGTGAGCAGAACCAGAACATTGTACACATTAACAGCAACATTGTGCAATGACCATCTTTGATAGACTTAGCTCTTTTCAGCAATACAATGATCTAAGATAATTCCAAAAGACTCATGATAGAAACTGCTAGCCATATCCAGAGAAAGAACTATGGAGTCTGAATGCAGATCAAACCATACTATTTTCTCTCTTTTTTTTTTGTTTCTCATGATTTTCCCCTTTTGTTCTGAGTCCTCTTTCACAACATGACTAATATGGAAATGTGCTTAATACAATTGTAGATGTATAGTCTATATCAGATTGTATGCCTGTTTAGGGAGGGAGAAAGGAGGAAGAAGAAAAAAATTTAGAGCTCAAAATCATATAAAAGCAAATATTGAAAGCTATCTTTACAAGTAATTGGAATAAATAAAATACTACTAATCAGGGACAAAAAAAAATGTCCTTGGATCACTTCTTCTGACCTCAATATGAGTACTCACCTTGTGTGAGTTCTCCATAAAATAATCTTTTGGGCATACATATGTTTGGCATTCAAACACGGCCAGCCCATCAGAATTGCATTCCTGTTTATCCAGAACCCATACAAGCATGCTATCATGGGATTCACCATGATCTTTCACAAGCTCTCATGACTGTCAATGTCAAAGGCCTTGGTCAGATCTATAAACGTGCAGATCTCTGTTCTCCTGGCATTTTTCTTGAATTTATTGGGTAACAGACACCATACCAGATGTTCCCCAGTTCTTTCTGGAGTCTCACTGTCTCTCAGGTAGATGACCATCTTCCAAGTGAAGGATCAGCCTATTAAAAAGGACTCTGGCAAAAATCTTGTTGGCAATGACAAAGAGAGAAACCCACTTGTGATTGTCACAGGCCATCTATTTCTTCTTCTATCACATGTATGGTGAGGTCAAGAAGAATAAGGATTGAAAAATACTATCAGAGTTGTCATTTAAGGGACCCTGGGTAACTTTGGAGTGGGAAGTTTTCACTTGAGTAATTAGAACTGAATCCAGATTTCAAAGAGGTGAGAGAAAAGGAAAGATGTAAAGTAATAGTAATGATGAACATGATAGGAGTGGCTAGGTGGCACAGTGAATAGAGTACAAGCCCTGGAGTCAGGAAGAGCTGAGTTCAAATCCAGCCTCAGACACTTAACATTTACTAGCCGTGTGACCTTGGGCAAGTCACTTAACCCCAATTGCCCTGCTTTCTCCCCTCCAAAAAGCAATGATAATAATAATAATAATAATAGTTTACATGTATATATGATATATCATGTATATATGTATATATCATGCTATGTGATTGACAAGGTACTTTGTACTTATGATCTCATTTGATCCTCACAATAACCTTGAGAGACAAGTGCTGCCATCATCTTCATTTCATAGATAAGGAAACTGAGACTGAGAGAAGTTATAACTTTTCTCCAATAACTCATCCAGGATCATATGGTTAGTAAATGTCTCAGGCTGGTCTTTTTGACTCCAAGCCCAATGCTCTATCTGACTATGCTACCTAAGTCTGGATAATAGATTGGGAGAATGCTAGGGCCTAGTGATCAAAAAAATTGTTTTAAAGATAAGGGAGAAATGGGCATCTTCATACACAGTAGAGAAGAAACCAGAACACAGAGATTACGTATTGGAGAGGATAGTTGTGAGGGCAATCGACTGAAGAAGATGGGAAAAGGACAAATCAAGGAATATATCAAAGCTGCCCTTGGGGAGTAAAAGGGACACCTCATCAGAGACTGGGACAAAGAGAAGATGATGTCAAGAGATTCTGAGGTCTAGAGAAAGGGTGGCTAATATTGTCTATTTTTCAGTAAAGTATTATACAAGGTCTTTGACTCAGAAGGTAGAGATAGGGTTGGTTTGGGAGACTTGAGAAAACTTTGGAATACTTTTTATAGAAGACCAGATAGCAAATCAATCTGGAAGGATTAAAAGGACTGATCTGCTGCAATGAGGACCCAGGAAATATTATGAAATAACATAAATTTGTAGCGGAGCCAAGTGAATCAATTCAATGATTTCCTCCAGCTCTGTTAATCAACATTTAAGTAAAAGTACAGGAAGAAAATGATGATAGTGATACAGGGTGGAGATCTGACAAGGCATGAGAATCTATAGGATAAGTGGGCAATGAGTCTGAGAATAAAAATATAGAGTAAACTGGCTAACTCTTGGGTCAGTGTTGGGAAGGGGGAAAAGTGAAGTTGGAACGAGGCATCACAGGGAACTGAGGGATGGAGGGATGGAAGGACAAAGGGTAGGTTGAGGAAGGCTAAGGGAGAAATGGAATGGTAGATGATTATGATATTATAAAAGAATCTGAGTTTTTGATTGTTGAATTGGGTGATGATCAAAGGTGTGGACTCTCCCTAGGTGTGATGTGAAGTAGAAAAGGAAATTGATTATAGGAGTTAAGGAGACTGAGGAATTAGGAGTTTGGGGTATTAAAGGGGGAATCAAGATATATATTAAAGTATATATTATTAAAGTATAAAGGAAGAAGTTAGGGTGATGAAAAAGAATGTGAGCCAGATAGGTATGGAACTCCTTGATAAACAAGGGAGAGTGATTAGAGGCTGGTATAGAACCACTGCTAAGATTGGATGGAGTAGTAATTTTGGATAGAGTTAGCCTAAAAGGAGGAAACAAGCTAATATGTAGTAGAGTTGGGATTTCAACTCAGGTATTGGCACCTGTTGAGCTGGGAAATGTGCCTTCTTGGATGCCTGGTTTCTTGAGGGTTTTTTTGCCTTTCTCAGGCCACATATGCCTGTTGGATATTGATTCTCACTGTCAAGCCCTGAAAATAAATGACCAAAGGGTCATAGAGGTTATGTAACCACTGTTAACTCTGAAAAATACCAAAGAGCTCACAGAGGTTAACTGTTAACTCTGAAACATAAAATAGAATAAAACCAAAGAGCTACCAGTGGTTGTAAGTAAAAATCTTTCTTTATTCTGTTGCAGAAGGGAAACAAGACACACATGCCAGGGTCTGCTCTGATACTGAGGTGATGCACTACAGTGAGGCCAAGCCTTGATACATATAGCAGTGGCTAGACAAAGAAACACGCAGTGAGCTGTAGCCATGGGAATAAGGGGGCATAACAGCAACAATGAGGTGATCCCTGGCAATCATTTAGTCGGTCATGAACAAGCATTTATTAAGAGCTTACTGTGTGCTGGGTACTGCGCTAAGAGCTGGGAATACAAAGAAGAGCAAAAACATAACCCCTGCCCTCAAGGAACCCACATTCTAATGGGAGACAACATGCAAATATTCATGTGTACAAGATATATGTAGGACATAAAATGACAGTAATATTAGAGGGAAGGGACTAGCAACAGAGAGAGACAGAGTAATATATCACACTCAGGGTGGTCTGCTAGCACGGTTTCTCTGATCTGCTTTTAAAGGAAAGACTGCTCAAAAAGGGGTTAACAATCCTACTTTTAATTGCATTTACTACTTCAGGGGAAAGGTCAGCACCCTGAACTTGGAGAAAATACAGAGAAAATTCAAGCACAAAGACCAACAGACAGGACTCCAGCTGTCTGAGCATAGCATTATTGCTACACACTTTACATACATCACTGGATGAAGAGAGTATAGACAAGATCTGAGTAGTTGGGGTGGGGGGGCTCTGAACATATGGTTACTCAGAGTCTCGACCAGGAAATCAAAAGATGCTTCTCATGAGCAAACTCCCAAAGCAAAATGCCAGTTCCCAAAAATATATAACAAAGACTTGGCCCCTGATTGACTTAGAGCCAGTAGGCATGAAACCTCAGCACAGCTGTGAATTATCAGGGTTCAAAGGAGATCAATCCTTCAGATGTTCACAATTTAGCCTGAGCCTGGGGAAACTGAACTCCAAAAAGAAAACAACAAAAATCCCACCTTACTCACACTTACACTTTCAAAAGATGAGATTTGAACTGAGTCTTGGAGGAGTCCGGGGAAATTAGGAGTTAGAGGTGAGGAGGCAGAGAGTTCATGGGGGATAAGCAGTATAAATGCAGGGAGTCAAGAGATGTCATTGCACACGTGAAAGTCAGCCAGGCTGTATGGCAGAACTGAACAGTTGAAGGGGAATAAAGTATAACCCTGGAAAGGTTGGAAGGCATCAGATTGTGAAGTTTTAAATGCCAAAAAGAGGATTTATTTTATTTGATCCTCAATGTAATAAGGAGTCCTGGATTTTGTTGAGTAAAGAGTTGGTTCAGGAAGCTGATGTAGTCAGACCTGTGTTTTAGGAAAATCACTGGGGCAGCTGAATAGAGAATGGATTGTAGTGGAAAGAGATTTGAGGTAAGGAGACCAATGAGAAAGCTGTTTCCAGGTGTTGTCCAAGTGAGAGATGACAAGGGCTTGTACAGGGGTGGTGGCTGTACGATTAGAGAGGAGACACATATAAGAGATATTGACAAAGTAGACATAACAAGATTTGATCATAGACTTGGATATATGGGGTAAGTATGAATGAGGACTTAAGGATGACACTGAAATTGCAATCCTAGGGACTGGGCAGATAGTGGTGGCCCAGTAATAAGAAAGTTGGAGAGATGGGAGGATTTGGGGGGAAATGATATTGAGTTCTTTTTTAGATATGCTAAGCTTGAGATGCCTACAGAACATTCAGTTCAAGATATCTAAGAGGCAGAGCTCAGGCTAGAGATTGGGGCTTGATGTGCAAATAAGAAAACCATCTACACAGACATTATATGGTCCATGGGAGTTGATGAGATTACCATGTGAGATAATATAGAGGAAAAAGTGAAGAGGACCCAGGACAGAGTCTTAGAGGAAAACCTACGGTTAGTGGGTGTAACCTGGATCTAAACAAAGGGTCTTTAGACAGATGGAAGGAAAATTAAGAGAGACAAGGTCAGAAAAACCTAGAGGAGAAAGTATCCAGGAGGAGAAGGTAATCAATAGTGTCAAAAGCTGAAGAAAGGTTAAGAGGGATGAGGATTAAAAGCCATTAAATTTGGCAATTAAGAGATCATTGATGACTTTGGAGAGAGCAATTTCTGTTACATGGTGAGGTCAGAAGCCAGAGTCCAGAGGCTTTAGAAGAGTTTGAAGGGATACAAAGTGGAAGTATCTAGTGTAGATGAATCTTTCAAGTTTAGCTGAGAAGGGAAGATATCAGAAAACAGCTAATGGAGATGATAGCATTAAGTGTGGGTTTTTGAAGAAGGGGGAAGACATGGGAATGTTTGTAGGCAGCAGTGAAGGAGTCAGTATACAAGGAGAGATTAAAGGAGAGAATGAGAGTAGGGACAATAGAAGGACCAATTTACTGGAGAAGATGAGAGGGTATGGAATTAAAGAAGCATGTGGAGGAATTTTCCTTGTCACACAGAAGGGCCACCTCTTCATTTGAGATAGGGATGAAAAAAGAGAATGTGGGGAACTACATCTGAGTGACATAGAATAAAGAAGTTCAGAGAAGAAGGAGCTCTGGTTGAATGACTTCAATTTTTTTAAAATGAAGTATGAATCAAGAGCTTCAGCTGAGATAGGGGAAGAGGATGTTTTGGGAGGCTTAAGAAAAGACCAAAAAAAAGGTTTGAAATGGCCACTATGGTAAGTGAGATAGCAAATTGATTAGGAAAGTATAAGAAGATTGCCTTGCTATAGTGAGGGCCCAGTTGAGATTGTGTTGCACAAATTAATAGTGGACCCAATCAGCGTGGTTCCATGATTTTTTCCATCTTTGATCAATAGCAGGCGATTAGCAGGGAGGGAGGCAAACAGTCAGTGTGATTCAAATCTGAGATTCGGCAAGCCACGATTAGTAATAGGACAAGGGGACGAGGTAGTTGAGTATAGATTTCAGTATAGAATTGAACCAAAGGGTCAAGGTAGGGAGAGAGGATAGCCAGTACAAGGGTGATAACCTGGAAAAGAAATAAGGAGTGAAGGGATTGGGGAGGATAGTAAGGATGAAGAACAAAGTTTGGAGATATAAGGTACAGGGAAAGATGTAGTGATAAATATTTGATAAAAGAGAAAAATGAAAGTCAGAGAGAGGAAGTTGGAGATCCATGAATATGGAAATGGAACACTTGTGGAGTGATGGCAAGATAAAGAACATGGCCATCTCTATGTGTGGTTGGGGTAGAGTAGAGGAATAAGTTATAGGAACATGAGAACTGAGGAAATGGGAAGTCAGGGTCGTTGAGCGAGCATCATCTTCAATACTGTTGTCTCACATTTCTAGATCTTAGATAAGTTTCTTGCCTCAGGTGTTGCTTTAGTCTTTGTGTCTCTTTAATCTCCTATGACCTCTTTAATCTTGTGGTTCCTCAATATCAGAATCATTAACATTCCTTCTGGTGCCACCCAAGCCAGAAGTCTTTGCTGGTGGTTATAGGTCATTCCTGCCCCTGTCTCTCTACCTAAGAAAGGTCAAGGGTAGCAATACAATATTGATTCATTTCAAGGTAATGCCCCTCTTCAGTTACAGGGGACCGAACAGCCACAATGGGGTCTAACAGCAGATGGAGGCAGTTTGGTTCCAGAATCCCATATGCTAGCAAAAGTCAAGCCAGTCTGTGACAGAGAATTTGACCTTCCATAGCAGGGTTGCTACCCACTGAGAGAAGAATTCTTGATTGCAGGCTCAGTACCATGTCCCCTATGGGGAGCCAGTGGCTCACTAAGCACCCCAATCATTCGTGGGCATGCAGAAATTATGAACCAACTATAAAAAAGCAGCTTTTCTGATGTCCTACTCCACTGAGCTATGCTCTACCTGGGGAGGGGAAGGACTGGATTGCAGGATTTAAAGATAAACTAACCTTAGTGGCCAAGCTCCATTCAATAGCTACCTGGTAAAAGACCTGCTTTGGTATTCAATTGCAACTTTTTGGAGACCACATCCATCCAGTCTCTTGTTTCTCGATTCAGAAGTGCCTATGTCTTTCATAGGAAGGAGCTGTCACAATTCTAAAAGCTTGGCATCTTACTGGGGTCATGATAACCCCAGGAGAAGCAAACACTCCCCTTGAATCTCACCAACCCAGACTTTTATCCTGCCTGTTCTTGCTCTTTAACCTTGAACTTTTAGAGGATCATAACTCTCTAAGTTCAAGCCTTTGTGAACTTCAGTTCTGGAAGTGGAATTGGGTAAGAGTGGTGGTACACACCCAGGACAAAGCAATATTCCTAAAACACAGGTCTGACTATGTCACTTGTCTGCTTAGTCAACTGACTTGGCTCCCTATTACTTCTAGAATCACACGCAAATTCCTCTCTTTGATATTCAAAGGTCTTTCAAAACCTGGCTACATCCTTCTTTTCTCTTCTAACACTCTCAGGCAACTAAGGTGGTGTAGTGGATAGTGCTGGGCCTGAAGTTAGGGACACTCATCTTCCTGATTTCAAATTTGACCTCAGACACTTACTTCCTCATCTGCAAAATGAGCTGGAGAAGGAACTGGCAAACCACTCTTGTCTCTTTGCCGAGAAAGCCCCGGATAGAGTCACAAACAGTTGTGCTCAATGGAAATGACACAAAACAAAATACTCTCTTACAAGTTTTATGGTCTGGCCAAACTGGTTTTCCTCTCTTTGTGCCTTTACACAGGAAGTCCTCCATTCCTGGTCCCCCTGCTTCTTAGAATCCCATTTCCTTTAAAGCTCAACCAACTCCTCCTGCAAGCAACCTTTCCTGATGCCCTCTGCCATCACTGTTTTTCTCACAAAATTATGGTGAATTTACTTTGTATATTTATATATGTAAATATCATCTTTCCTGATAGAATGTATCCTCTATGCAGGCAGGAAATAGTTCATTTTTGTCTTTGAATCCACAGTGCCTGGCATCCAGCAGGCATTTAATAAAAACTTATTCATTCAGAGCACTGAAGGATAGTATAGCCAGGCTGTATTGGACAAGAATATAAAGGAAGAGGAAGAGTCTCCTTTATGTTTTGATAGATACAGAGTTGGAAGGGAATTTAGAATCCATCGGGTCCAATCCCCTAATTTTATAGGAAATTGAGGTCTAGGGAGGAAAGGTAACTTGTCCAACCTCACATAGGGAGTACCACTGAGACAGGTTATGAACCAGCGTCCTTTAGAGCACATAGCATTCTTACTACCACACCACTAGCCTGGATTTCTATAATCTGATCCAGAAACTCCTCATCCTGGGAGATGGCTTCAGCCCTGAGATCAGCTCATACCTCAGAAACACCCTCTACCCTGGGGCCCCTTCCTCTGGTTGGAGGGTGGAGAGCTCCTCCCAGAACCTCCATTTAAGGACATCCACACCAGCCATCTCTCCATTTCTCACCCTCCCCATCTCCCTCATCTGAACTTCTCTGCATGCCCAACGAGATCCTCCAGCCTCTTTCCCCCACCTGCCCACCCACTTTCAACATCCTTTTATGTGTTAACTTCCCCATATGAATGTAAACTCCTTGAGGACAGGAAAGACTGTCTTTCTTTGTTTGTATTCCCATTACTTAGCACACAGTTCTTGATTCCTGGCAGATACTCAACAAATCCCTGTAGAGTAGACTAACTTAATACACCATGCTGCCTCTCTTTTCTTCTATACCAACCAATCACTTTTTTTACACAGAATTCTTAACATTTCCTTTTTAGAGTTTTTATCTTTGCAGATCACAAGTACTGCACCCTTCCCTTCTGCTCCCCCCCCACCCCCACTTCATTCAACAAGGAATTATTAAATGCTTATTAAGCTTACCATGTGCTGGGAACCGTGCTAAGCTGTGAGGATATAATGACAAAAAAAAAAAAGAAAGAAGAAAGAGATCATTATAATTGTAAACAAATACCTTGTTTGATTTTTTGTTTATATGAACCAACCTCTGGTGGCTTTGGGTTGGGGACAGAGGAACAGAAAGAATCCCAGAGATGGTTTTTCGGGGCAAAACTTTGTTCACATCTTAAATGGAAATGAGAATTTTTGAGGCACATGTAAATCATACTGTTCATTTAGGGCTCCCAGGGTGGTTTGTCTGCATTAACTCTCAGTTCTGCAAGACTCCACCGGAAGACTAATAGGAGAGGTCAATTTGTCCTAAGACACAATGTATTGTCAATCTGGGTAAAGGATGATGCAGCAACACCAAAGAGGTTTTAAGTGCACATTTTCTTACAGTCTTGTGTGTACTATAGGTAATACTGTGCTTTGTCATAGCTGCAATTTTTAAAAGTGCTCATTCTGACCTTTCTAAATGAGAAAACCACTAGTTTGCTATGGCTTTTTATCCCTGTTAGACTTTTGTAGCATTAGGCTGTAATTGAAGTAACTGGGGGCTAGTTGAAGTCTATGAAGGTCCTGCTTCTATGGTGCTTAAAAGCACCTTCTGCTTAGAGAATTAGGAGGTCAGAATAATAAGGGCCATTAGGATGTCATTTACTACATTTTCATTTTGTCAATTTCTGTCCTTTAATGTGATGGCCTGTTTGAATCCCCTATGCAGGTGTTAATTTTGTTCCTTTGAATTCCTTCTCTATTGGGATAAAACCCCACGTGGCATGTGGTGTCTGAGGAATTTTGGATAGACACACAGTATAGAGGAAAAAGATCATATGGCTGCGAATGGTGGGCCCAAATATGTCCAACTATTTGCCTTGGCTCCAACAGGACAGACGAAATTAATTAGAGATAGGTTTGAAAATCTTATTCTTTTGCCTCTTAGGAATGGAGTTAAAAAAAAAAGCAACCCTCCTGTTTCTGATAACCATCCCTTTACTAACCCATGGAATTAAACTGGGTAGACTCACTCTTAGTATATTGTTCTCTTTTCTTTCCTATTGGCCAGAAATAAAAGGTAAGATCGCCATTATTATTAGTATTGACCAAATGAAGAAACTGAGGCAGAGAATGATAACCGAAAGTTATGCGGTAAATTGGCTGCAGAATTGTGATGAGGCAACTGTATTTTCCATTATTATCAGGTCTTTGAGGATCCCCTTGCTGAACCTAAGTGTCGGATCACGTAACAATTCACTGTTTGTCCCCCTTCTGGCATTTTACACATGGCTAAGCTTGTGGCAATGACTGTCTGCCCACATATTTGTAAAAATTTCTCCCCAGAAAAGCAGTTTGGAATCACTTAGAAAAACACACCCAGAAACCAACTAGAGAGGCTTGTGGACACATTCTTCAGTCACAAGGCCAAATAAAACAATCTTCATTCTAGTAGAGTAGACAATAGTGATTCCACTACCATTCTACCTTCAGAAATAGGTTCTCTGTGAAATCTATTATGTTTCAGTAGTTTTCCTAAAGTATTGAAAATTGTGACCATATAACATGACTCTGCTAAGTGAGAATACAATAATAAAAGCCGAAGGAACAAGTTTTCCCTTTTTGAGGAAAAGTAACTGCAAATTTGGAACGCCTTTGACTCATGAATGTCAACTACCACGATCTGGTTTTCACATACATATTAACTAAAACACCTGGTACAACATTAAATGCTCAAAATTAAAACTGAAAGAATAAAAGTTACCTTTTTGCTTTGGGGCCTAATAAAAATTTCCAGAAATTGAGTCAAATAGTTTACTAACTACAGTAATAACAAGTGAGCTATTTTTAAATCGGTTTTAATATGCTAACGTGATTATGTAGCATTAGCATCAAATAACGTTCACTAGTGAGCTGGGATACTTGTGGCTATTCACATCTGCTTTTGCACTGGAAAGAGTTGCTGCTTTTCACATGTTTTTTAAATGCATCTTTCTCCTAAAATGTGCTACGAATTGACCCACGTATGTATGATGAGTGCAATGCGCGGATAGGATTATGTCAATATTGTCTTTGCATCTGTTAAGGACCTAGCCTCGTCAATCATTAGTCATTGACTTGCAACAATCCTTGGCAGCTTTTCCAGAAATTGATGCATTTTTTACTTTAATAGAGCTTTCTCTTTTGCTATTCCCCACATATCGGGCGTCTATTCCATATGCTAATATGGCTTTTTTGATTGTGATTGTATTACTAACAGATGAATGTCTTGAGATGCAGAAGTGATGGATAGTAAACACAATCATAACTAGACTGGGGTGAAGAGGGTATTGACCCAGATGTCTCTCAACATCTGTGGGGAGGAGAGTACATTTGTATCTCCATCCATTGGCCTTGGCCACTGTGTGGTGCCCCAGTTCCCAGAAGGACATCCTCCCCCTCAGAGTCCCATCACCATGGTGCTCTGCACACTTTTCCCCATAAACTCCTACAGGAATGGGAGTTGGATTGTCTGGGGATGGACTTGCCTCTCTCTAGGTACAACTGTAGCCATGGTCACACTGCCTTCTGTGCTGCTGCTGCAAGTCCTCCACAACTAACTGTTTTTGCCTCCAGAGAAACAATGCCTAACTATGCCTCTGATAGTGAAGGTGTTTTATAAGTAAGTGCCTTCATTTTCAGCATACTAGAGGACGGCCTCTTTTAAACAAGAAGAGTGGAGGTTCTTAATCTCTTCTGGCACGTGCTAGGCCACTTTGGCAATCTAATGAAACCTGTGGACACCCTAGGATAATATTTTTAAATGAATTTTGTTTCATAATAATTTTAATTTTATTTAAATATACAAATTTAAATCAAATTAAATGCGTTAAAATGTATTTTATTTAAAAATAAAACACGCGGAATTCCTAAGGAAACCAATTATTTTGAAACGCAGTTATCCAAAGCTTCAATAGTTTAAAGCTGTACTAAGACTTTTGGGACATCCTGTATTAAAGCAAAAATAAAACAAATTTCAAGAACCCCAGGTTAAGAACCCCCTCTCCAGGATCAATAGAATTAACACTTGCAGATAGGATTTAAACCAGACAAACCAGGAGGCTTAAATTAGCAACACGTTATACAATAATGTATATCATATTCTAATTTGGTCATTCTCATGTCACAGCACAAACTTCTTTGGAATAAATGGGTCCTCTCTATTTAATTTTGTTAATATTAATACACGAGTCAATACAGTCCTAAAAGCCACTAGACGTTCTTTTGTCACCTGCCGATAGACTGGCTAGTACATGGCCCTGTGAACTCATGCAGAATATCTCAGACTTTTAAACTGTAACATTTCACTCATGACAAGAACACTGGCTATGGGCTTAGCTGAGTGTCCTCATTTGGAGCTGTAGCAGCAGCTTGGGAAGAGACCCCAGTTGTTCATGGACATATATTCCTGTCTTTTAGGCACTTAAGCAGCCTTTCTGGTCTACCAACTACCAAAGTTGGACACCCACTTCTCCTTGTGCTACGTGACAAGAGAACGCCCAGCTGTCTTTGATGACCCTTTTAGAGGAGCAAACTAATCTTAAGCTGCCTGCTCCAAAGGAGAAGAGGTGGGAGGGAAGGGTTGGTAGAATAGACCAGTACATTCTGGGTCCTGACCCAAGCCACATTGAAGCCAGGGATTGATTGATTTGGTCTTTGTGTTCCTAGCCCTTTACATGGTTTGTTGAACATAGTATGCGATTTATAAATGTTTGCTGGACTGTGATTGAATGATGGGCCGATACTAATATTATCTCGAAAGACTTTCATAGCTTTCTGCTTACTCGTGCTACCTCAAGCCTCTCTCTGCCCTGATCCCACCTCTCCTCAACTGTCAAATTGATCTTCCTCAAATGCAGATTTGTCCATATCACCAATTTGTCCATTTGTTCATTCAGTAAACTGCAGCAACTCCAAGATCAAATATAAAATCCTGTTTGGCTTTCAAAACCCTCCAAAAACTGGCTCCTCCTTACTTTTCCAGTCTTCTTACTCCTATCTATGTACTTGTGATCTATTGACATGGATTTCATTGTTGTTATTCAACGATGGCACTCCATCTCTCTACCCCAAGTGTTTTTCAGTGGCTGTCCTCCACACCTGAGATGTTCTCCTCTCTTCATGTCTGCCTTCTTTCAGATCTCAGCTCAAATCCCACCTTCACTGTGGAGATTTTTTTATTCACCTTATTGCTGGTACCTTGCCTTTTGCTATTGTCTCCAATTTTTTAATACATATGTATGTGTATAAAATTAT
>CM053582.1:362379811-362391450 GCA_028627135.1 Pseudochirops cupreus
GAGAGTTTAAGTATATGCCTCGTAGTAGGATCTCTGGGTCAAAGATTATGGACTTTTTAGTCACTTTTTATAACATTATCGCTCAAGGTTGCATAGCTCATAAGTAACTAAAGCAGGATTTGAACTCAGGTCTTCCTGACCCCAAGTGCTGAAGTCTTGTCCACTGAAAAGTAGTGTCCACCTAACTGCCTATGATTATGTCTATGAAATGTTTGTATATGCTGACAGATAAGATCAATGTGATAGTTTAATTGCTTAATTTAACTTAATTTTGTTTAATTGTTTTTCTTTGTTAGAAGAGAAAGCCTGGGTGGCTAGGTGGCACCGGCTCTGGAGTCAGGAGGACCTGAGTTCAAATCCAGCCTCAGACCCTTAACACTTACTAGCTGTGTGACCTTGGGCAAGTGACTTAACCCCAGTTGCCCTGCCTTCCCCCTCTTGAAAAAAAAAAGCAAAAAATGAAATAATAATTAAAAAAAAGAAGAGAAAGCTTATTGGTTGTGGGGATGAGATATATTCTGGAAAAAATTGCAGTATATAGTATTAACTGAATAATCCATACAATTTTAAAACAACATATTAATGGACACAGAAAGGATTCTCATCCAGGGGATTTCTCCTTTCCCCCTCCCCCTCCCCCAATTCCCAGTCCAGAGTCCCTGTGACTAACAGTACTGCACTGGGTGGGGTTCCAGCAAGATTCTTCCTTGCTAGGGCTTGTCTGAAGATGCTCTTTATTTCTAGCTTTGTCCTAGCACATCTCACCTGGCGCCTGTGACTGTTCCCCATCACTCTCCATTCTGTCGCTTGTCATTCCACAGCAGGAAATTGTCTCTGATCATAAGGCTGCCCCATAGCCTCATTTGTGATTGTTTTAAAAAAAAGTTCATTGTGAACTTAAAAAACAAAAGCCAGCATTTTAATAATAAGAAACTATGGAATTTGTTGCATAGAGATTGTTTTTAAAGAAATAGATGTAGTTAAATTTTAAACAGTTCCTCAGTGTTGCCTAACACATTTCTTTTTTTTTCTTCTGGGCATGAAAAATGTTTTATTATGCTTCTTAAAAAAAAACCTTACAGAAATAGCCAAATCCAAATAGAAGTCCTTTCCTAAAACAAATGTATAATCAAGCAAAACAAAATAATGCGTTAGTTATTCTGAAAAGGCATTACTCTGTATTTACAATCCTTCCTCTTTCTGCCAAGAGGCAAAAAGCATGTTTAATCTTTTGAAGTCAGTTGTTTGCAGCTTCGATCAGAATTCTGGTGTCTTTCAAAGTGGTTTTCCTTCACATAATTACTGTGTGTAAATTATTCCCCTAGTTCTCTGTATTTCTCTTTCTATTAGTTCATATAAACCTTCCCATGTTTCTCAGAATCTTGCATGTATAAATGTATCCTGTCATATACAGCCTAAAGGTCACATGTATATATATGCGCACATATATGTGTACGTATGTGTGTGTATAATACCATAAGTGTATATATTGTGTATGTATATATGTGTACATCTGTATGTGTGTGTGTGCATATAAACTTCCTGTCTTTGGGCTCCTTGAAGTATGTGCCTAGCAGTAGGATCTCTGGGTCAAAGGTTATGGACTTTTTAATTAATTAAATTTTTATTATTTATTATTATTATTAATTATTAATTATATAATTATTAATTAAATAATATTAAAATATTAAAAATTAAATTAATTAAAATAATTCCAAATTGCTTTCCAGAATGGTTGAATGATTTCATGATGGCATCAAAACCCTATCATTGTGCCCTCTTTCCATAGCCCTTCCAACAATGTCTATTGTCGACTTTGTCGGTTGGTTGGGTGTCAGGTAAAATCTCAGATTTCCTTAATTTGTACTTCTCTTATTTTCAGTAATGTGGAATAATCTTGCATGACATTATTCATAATTTATGGTTCTTATTTGGAAAATTGTTCATATTTTTTTTCTTGCTCTCTTCAAGGTTCAGCCTCTTCCTTCAAGAGGTCTTTCCTTAGTTCCCCCAGCTGTCACTGCTCCCTAGGTATAGGGGCAGGGGAACTATGATTGCCTCAGTGCATTCCCAAATGCCTGGCTTGTAGCTGCCATTGTCACTGCTTTTCATAATTAAATCAGGATATATTTGTTTTTGGGGTTTTCATAGCTACAGATGTCATCTTTTCCTTTGTGATTGTAAATGAATTGGTGCTGCTTGCTAGAGAATTTATACATATACATACACATACACATTTACATATAGCTATAATGGAAAATTGAGGACCCTTTCTCCCTATTGTTAGGGCCCTCAGGAACTTTTTCTCCCTCAGAACCTTAGCATTCATAAAGAGAAATCACTAGGGAAAGCTGTAATTCCTTAAAGCAATGCTCAATTTTCCTTTCATTAAAGAAAATGCCTTCAGGGTCATTCTCCTTGGCTGTGATTAAAGCTATTTAAAGAGAAAGAAAACTCATTAGGATATTCAATTAGGAAATCAGTTTCTACTAAGGGTTGATTTTCCTGTCTGTGCAATTTGTAGCTAGTCCTTACAACCTTAAATTGCTCAAAAAATTAAGAAAAGGCTCATCTCACCATGAATGAAATCGGGTTTTTTTTGTAATAACAATCTGTTATAAGAAAAATCAATGTTATCCTCTCTAGTCAATGACTGCTCTAGAATCCTTGCAAACTAGAAAATTTAAACATTACTTGGATACATCAGAGGTGTGAAACTTTCTGTAGATTACTTCTAGTCCAGGGGGTTCCTGTCCCACAATTGAACTCCAGTTCTGAGCACAAGAGTGTGAGGCAGTGGTTCTCAACCTGTGGGTCACGACCCCTTTGGGGGTCAAACGACCCTTTCACTAGGTCACAGGGATCACCTAAGACCATCTGAAAACACACATTTCCAATGATCTTGGGAACGGAGACACCGCACTTCTATCTGTCTCCACGCGGGTCCGCCCACATGCAGATACGCCCACATGCAAGTATTAAAGGGTGGCAGCATTAGGAAGGTTGAGAACCACTGGTGTAAGGCAAAGTGCACACTTAAAACTGATTTGCCGTTATGTATGATAACTAGTATGACATTAGCAGCTAGGGGGTAAAGTGGACAGTTGGGGGTTACTTAATGTCCAGCACTAAGCACGATTGGAGAAGTGAGAGAGAAGTGACCAGACCATGTGGGTAGTTCAGGGAAGAACTCCGTTTAATGATGATTTGAACAAGATTTTTAAAGATTCAAGTGTTCTCATCAGTAGACTTAGTTTATCGCACCCTGAGATGTTATCATAGTTCTAGCATTACAGTAGTCTGCTGCATCCTGGAAGTAGCTCAGGTAAAATCAGGCTTCTGAGTTCTGGGCGCCAAGAGTCTTGGGAAAGCTGCAGCAGGTCCTTGGAAAGCCAAGTTAGCATTTTTAAAGGCATTAACAAAGAGGATGCAAATGAGAGCAGGTTTCCAAGCGGCTAGGTTTGTTTGACAATAATTGACCAGATTTAGGATATAGACACTTGTCATTACCAGCTGTTTACCAAACTTGGCGGCCAAAAATTATCGCCGTGTAATACTACTCAAATCCTTATCTTATTACAGAAAAAATGATATTTATTGCCATTTAACTGGTCTAATAGGCATTTACATAGTCTTTATCATTGTTCGCTTGTTTCAGTCCTGTCCAACCTTTTATACCCTATTTGGAGTTTTCTTGGCAAAGATATTGGAGTGGTTTGCCATTTCCTTCTCCAGTTCATTTTACAGACAAACAGGGTTAAGTGACTTGCCCAGGGTCACACAGGTAGCAAAACTAGCAGGTGGGGTATACTCTCTGCACCCTCTGTGAAGACTCCTCAGAATGAGAAGGGAGAGAAACTATCTGGAAACCAGAGACAGACTTTTGTAAGACCGGACGGACCTGAGTCCTGGGTTTACACAACCTAGGACCCTTCTCCCCTTCCCTTGCAGTCATCAGCGTTAGGCCCCTTTCAGGAGTTTTAGACCTCCCCCCTTACTTGTGACCTTTTCCCCTCCCTTGCTTTGGCCTTTACCAAATAAGGATATTGCTGATTCCTTGGCTCCCTGTTCCACTGGAGATGGTGGGGGGCTTCTTTGTTATCCACCACTGGGTTAGATTTTGTGCCAAGACTGAGAGCCCGCCTCCTAGCCAATGGGAGAAGGGACAGCTGGGAGGGGGTTGGGGCTTGACCGCGTTAGGGTACAAATTCTTGTTCTGTCTTTTGTAACATGTCTCCTCTCCTTGATCCCTGCCATGCAAAGGACCGCCCTCTTCCTATGGTGGAAGAGAATAAAACTTCCTGTTCTTTCTCAAGATACCTCTGACTTTTGATTTTTCTTGGGTAGGAGATTTTTGGGGTCCCTGTACCCTCCACACTAGTAAGAAAAAAAACCTAGTAAAAGCTAGTAAAAAAAACCCAAACCATACCTAATAGCTACTCAATTTCAAAATAGACTTAGAGCAAAATGCAGTTGCTCTCCCTAAATTAACAAACTTATCACCCCTACAAAGCAGACACAGGTTTACACCATGGGATTGGGGGAAGATGGGCAGGAGGTGAGAGGGAGGAAGATTTTTCTCATGTTCTCTGATCTATTTGCCCCCAACTCCAGCTTGTGTTGGGAAAAATGTCTACAACAGAGTTTAGAAAGTATTACCAGAATCGCTTCTAGAAAAGTAGAAAAGTTATTCAATCTGTAAAGTAGCAACTCTTGGATGTGGGAAAGTTCTGAATTTCCTCTAAAACAAAAGACTCACAAATACATATTATCACAAGCTTAAAGCATAAATTATAGCCCATTACTCCTAAAACACTTCCCAGAGAGATAAAAGAAACTCCTGGGATACTTGCGAGATCACTGAATAGATTTTACTTTGTGATATTGAAAAAGTTTGAGAGACATAGTTTCTGGGTAGTTACTAGTTTTATTAATAAAAGGGTCAGGGACACTCAAATGCCAAAGACAAATCATGGCAGTGGACTCACTGTTTATATGCCCTTGGAAGAGTGGGTGTTCCTGAGGGTGGCAATCGCCTCTGATTGGTTAACAATTAATGACAGAGAATGAGTATTACAATAAGAGGTGGACCTATTTTTTTTTTTGGTTTTGCAGGAAAGAAGGCGGGGCAATTGGGGTTAAGTGACTTGCCCAAGCTTACACTTAGCTAGTAAGTGTTAAGTGTCTGAGGGCAGATTTGAACTCAGGTCCTCCTGACTCCAGGGCCAGTGCTTTATTCTTTGTGCCACCTACCTGCCCCTGAGGTGGATCTATTCTAATGAGGGGCTGAGGGATGTAAATTTAATCATGTCATTTACTTCCAAATCACCAACAGCCTCAGAGAAATCTAGACAAAGAATCTATATGCCCTCCAAAAGTGAGCTGAAAACAGTGGGTTGGGAGTTTCACCTTAGATTAAGTTCCTTTTAAGGTTGGCAATATCTATTCTAGATTGAGGAGAATATTAATCCTCTCTACTCTCACTAGCCCAATGGTTCTCAGCCCTCCTAATGCCGTGACCCTTTAATACAGTTCCTCATGTTGTGGTGACCCCCAACCATAAAGTTATTTTCGTTGCTACTTCATAACTGTAATTTTGCTGCTGTTAGGAATCTATCTGATATGCAGGATGTATTTTCATTGTTACAAACTGAATAAAACCCACAGGTTGAGAACCGCTACTAGAGGCTGAGCTTTGAAATGAGGACTTCAGGCAAAGGGGAAACTCTGGATCTCCCCAAATCACTGCTTATTAATAGTTATTTCTCACGACTTTGAGCATAGATTTTGCTTTCATTTTAGTCTTCAATCTCTGTGCTGCAAAGACCACATGTTCTGGCCACTCAGGTCATGGCTTGGACTTTCAGGTTTCAGGTTAATCAGTCGATGCTCATCTCCTCCTCTGAAAAGTACATTAGTTGCAATAAATACCTCCTGCACCCGTCCAGAGAACTCCCAAGAACTCTTGACCTCTCTGTGCATAAACTCAAACTGAACTAGATAATCACATATTCTTGCAGCAAGGAGCCATAATTGCTTCTGGGGAGGGAGAGGGAGGAAGAAACAATTACCTCCTCTTCCCATTAGAAATTTCAAGGGATCTGGAATTGCCTGTGTCCTAACAAAGAGGTTGCCTTGAAAGAAACCAGAAATTGTCTATCCTTGTTTTTATGACCCAGAGAATGGACAGCTCTTTCTGGATCAGTTGCCCATCCTTTTTGGCACAGCCCTCCTATCATGGGGACCCAGGTACCTGAAAACATATACAATGTACTACACGTATCGACCTCTCATCTCTTCAAAGGAGGAGGTGGGGGTGTCTTCTCATATCTCTTCTCTGTAGCCATACTTGTTCTTGGTAATTTTGTACAATTCATTTTTAATTATTTTGTGGGGGTTGTAGTCATTGTGTGTTTTGTTTTCCTGGTTCTGATTATTTCATTCCGTATCCTTTCATGGAAATCTTTACATACTTCTTTGTATTTATCATATACATTGTCTCTTATAATGCAGTTATAGTCTAGCAAACATTTGTTTAGCTCCTTAACGATAAGTGGATTGGCTCTTTGACCCATTCATTATTTAGGATTTTGTCATTTTTTCATTGTCTCCATTTGGGCCAGTAGTTATTAATTATTTACTACCAGACACTGTGCTCTGGATCTTTTTTTTGTGTGTTCTCTGAAGACTCATCTTCCTGAGTTCAAATCCAGCCTCAGATAGCTGTGTGTGACCCTGGGCAAGTCGCTTAACCCTTTTCTCCTGAGTTTTCTTTTCTGTAAAATGAACTGGAGAAGGAAATGACAAACCACTGTAGTATTTTTGCCAAGAAATCCCCAAATGGGGTCATGAAGAGTTGGACATGACTGAAGACAACTGAACAACAAATAAGTCTTTTAACTCTAGTTTCCCCAGCAATTTGATAAATTCTAAAATTTCTATTTTATCTTTCTGTTAGATTTGTTCAAAACCAAGAGAGAATAAAGCTCTTCTGCAATTATTAGATTACTACCTCTACTCTTGTAATTCAGTTAGTTTTTCCTTTATGAATTTAGATGTTAAGTGTGTGGGGTTTGGGGACCCCAAAAATTCCCATGCCCAGAAAAATTAAAAGTCAGAGATATCTTGAGGAAGGAACAGGAAGTTTTTATTCTCTTCCCCTGCGGTGAGAAGGCGGTCCTCTCCATGGCAGATCAAGGAGAGATCTGTTATAGAAGATGGAACAAGAATTTATACCCTAACGTCAAGCCCCCTCCCCCTGCTGTCTCTTCTCCCATTGGCTGGGGGTGGGGTTTACAATCTGAGCATGAATTCTCCTCCAATGATAAGGAACAAAGAAGCCCTCCCCTCCCCCCCATCTCTCAGTGGCTGAGAGGCAGGCTTACAAAGAACAAGAAATTAGGGGATAGCCAATCCAAATGCACCTGTCCTTATTAGGCAACGCCAAAGTGAAGAAGGGAGGGCTAAGAGCTTAATGCTGATTGACAGCAAGGGAAAGGGGGACAATCTGACCAACTCAAACGTTCATCTCCCTGTTTGGACAACGCTAAAGGAAGGAAGGAGCAAAAGTCGCCAGCAAGGTTGGAGGTTGGAAAACCCCAAAGGACCTAATGCTGGTAAGGGCGTGGCAAACGAGGGAGGGGGGTTGAAAGACTCCTGAGGAGGTCTAATGCTGATGTGGTGGGGGAGAAATGAGGAAACTGAACCTCCTACTTGCTCCCCCCAGACTTGTGGGCTGAGAAGTTTCACTTTTCCCATTCGTTAAGACATTTAGAATATATAAGGTTAATATTAATATCGGTGTCTGTGGTGACTTTCAGCATAATATAGTGTCCCTGTCTGTCCCTTTTTATATTGCAATTGCTTATTCTTACTTTCTCCAATAGCATTAATGCTTTTTTGGATTCCCCTAAAGCAGTGGTTCTCAACCTTCCTAATGCAGTGACTCTTTAATACTCCTTTGTGGGTGCACGTGGGCGGACCCGCCTGGAGATGGATAGAGGAGCAGTGTCTCTGTTCCTAAGACCCTGGGAAAACACAGGGTCTTAGGTGACCCCTGTGACCCCTGTGGAAGGGTTGTTCGACTCCCAAAGGGGTCGCGACCCACAGGTTGAGAACCGCTGACCTAATGCGTGGTAATTTTTCTTAATACCTCTCATTTTTTTCTATGTATGTCTTTGCTTTCTAAGTTTGTTTTACTTTTTATTTTTAATTTTAATTTTTAATTTTGTGAGTTATAGATTATAGGGTTGTTTTTTTCTATCACTTTTTCTTTTTATTGGATTGTTTCATCTGCTCACATCTAAACTTAGGAGCATAAGTTTTCTTTCATTTGTCTCTTCTATTGTTTTTTGTCTGAATTACTAGTTACTTTACTGTTACTGAATTAATTGATAATAGAAGAGAATTGAATTAATTAATTACTTTGTCTTTTCAGTTACTTTTGTTTAACCTACTTTAACTTTACCCTACTCTGCCCCCTCCTCTCTCTATCCCCTCACTCTCAAATGTTTCCCTTCCATTTGACATCCCTTTGGTTTTGGAGGTTTACTTATTAATTCATTTGCCTTTCTTCCTTTTATCCAGTTATTTAGTTCTTACATCTTTCCCCCTGTTACATAGTTAAATAAAACCCTCTTTTCCTCCTCTTCATCTTGTATTGTTTGTTAGTTTTTTCCCTTTGTTTTCTGTGCCTTTTTCTAAAAGGAATTTCTTTTCTTCATTCTCTTCATTAGCCCTTTTCTTTTCTGTCTATTCTAGACTTTTATTCTTTCATTCATGGTCTCTATTCTTTCTTTAGTCTCTGTATTCCTCATTGAATTAAACCTTCTAAAGCACAATTTCTGTGTTATTTCCTTGTAGATCTTTTCCCTTTTCCTCCTTCTTTCTATTGTACTTCATTCTTAGAAGTATCGATTCCTACAGGAGATAGAGAGGATAGGGGTATTTCTCCATGGCAGAAAATTTCCTGGGTCCCTTATTATGTGGTTAATTACTACTCCCTGACCTTCCCATAATAGTTTTTTCCCACTTTCAAGAAATCTCTCTAGATTCATGCATTCCCACCCTTCTGAATATCTGTTGTCAGCAGGAGCACTAATTCCCTTTCTTTCGAGGCAGGTTGCTATCCATAGAGGCACAATGGTCTCTTAGAAATAGTCTCTAAGCATTAAGTCCCTGAGGATTATACCCATCTTAGTCTTCATCTCCCACTACAGAATCTCTCTTGCTTTTGTGAGTGCTCTTCAGTAGGACCACTTTCCACCACTGAACCCTTTCTTTCCCCTTGTTTCATTTGGAAAACATTGTAATACACGGAATAAGACTCTCATTTAAATATATTCTTTTTACCAAACTGCTTTCCATTTGTCCCAGAAATTCTTGTCAGATGGAGGAGTGTTTATCCAAGAAGTTGTGTTCTTGGGTTTACCCAAAACTAAGCTAGTGAGTTACATTGCTTCTGGGTTCTGCTTATCTTTGTTGTTAATATTCAGTCACTTTAGTCAAGTCTGAGTCTTTGTGACCCCATTTGCATTTTTAATGGTGAAGATACTGGAGTGGTTTGCCATTTCCATCTCCAGTTCATTTTACAGATGAGGAAACTGAGGCAAACAGGAGTAAACAACTTCTCAGGGTCACACAACTAGCAAGTGTCTGAGATCGGATTTGAACTCAGGTCTTTCTGAGCCCAGTGTTCTAACCACTGAGTCACCTAACTGCCCCCTGCTTATCTAGTCTATTTTAATATAGTCAACTTTGACATTTTTAAATCAGTGTCAAATATCTTTGATGATTATTGCCTTATAATACAGTTTGAGATCAGGAAGTACTATGCATGTGACATGTATATGTAATAAGTCTGACTTATAACTTGGACCAAGAGTCACTGAAGCAGCCTATCAAATGATGCTTTACGCTGTACTTTATGTATTGCATGTATAGTTGCTGTCCACTTTTCTATGAATGGCAACCCTTAGATAATGACCTGGAATGCTAGATCAATCATCTTTGTTCTATTAAGTGCTAATGTTCATTTTGATGCTGTGATATACAATTTCAGATGCCAAATGTGTTGTAGATAACTTTGCAGGGAACTTAAAAATGTCTGACCCCTGGGAGGAATGTTCCACTGAGCTGGTCAGAATGAAAACCCCCAGCATTCCCCTCCCTGACATCTCAACAAGTTAGCCCTAGCCCTCAACTGCTACAGACTTAGCTGACTAACTTTCCTTTCATGAGGCAGACAGGTAAGATGCTGTAGTCTGGCATGTGCATGAATCAGATATGTACAGGATGCGAGCACATCAGATGGTGAAAACTAGCCCAGGTTTCCATACAGGCAGGAAGGGTGTTAACCACCAAACCAGGAAACCATGCTTGAGAGAGGGTGTGGTCTCAGGGAGGAGGCAAGCAGAGCTACTTTGGGCCACCGAGGTCAGTGGAACCTAGTGGTCACATAAGAGAAGTCAGGAAACAGAGAAGCAAGGCCATTGTTGGAGATACTGCTGCTGTTATAGATTGGGAGCCATGAGGAGTGAATGCCAGGACACCACAAGAAGGATTGTGTGACTGAGCTATGGAGGAACCACAGCCTATAGATACTGAGTCACTGGCACCATTCGGGTTGCTAAAGTCAGGACTGGTGATTTCTCATTTCCCTAGTCTTTCTCTTTCCCCATCCTTTCTTCCTGGAAAAGCCTGCACTTGTTCTTCAACCCCTGTTTCTGAAGCATTTGTTTGATTTCTACTTTGCTTTTATTTTAAAGCCAATTTTACAGGGTAAATCTGGTTAATCATATTGCTGATCTCAGTGGCATGCAACGATCAGAGAAAAAAAGCAAAGGGGTGGTGGAATAGAGGCAGATGGGGGAACAAACAGGTATAATCACTCAGAGACAGAGAGACAGACAGGGACAGACAGAGCCAGGGAGGGACAGAGAGACAAAAAAAAAAGAGGCAGTCTGAAGGGAAAAAAATAAACCAAAGAGAGACAGAGCCAAAGAAAGAAAAATTGAGAGATACAGAGACATAGAAAATCCTAGAGAGAAAAAGTGACACAGAGAAATAGAGACAGACACACAGAGACACAGATAAAGAAACACAGAGAGTGGCACAGAAAGAAAGACACAGAGACACAGAGAGAAAAACACAGAGAGAGATACAGAGAGACAGAAACGCATAAATTCACAGAGTCTCACACACGTAGACAGACATACACAGGGTGACACGGAGACAGATCCACAAAACACAGAGGGACACACATATACACAAAGGCACAAGCAGAGAAAGAAACACAGAAACATTTTTCTTCTGCTGGGGCCTCATTTCCTGGAATGAGGGTTCAGAGCTGAACAAAAGGGAACTATTAATTCATATTTTTTGACTACAAAATATAAAACTGGGATCCATAACTTCCTATACAAATGAGTCAGAAATTTTGGTTGGGATGAGGACAGGGAATTGAGGCAAAGTCACACCTAAGGAGAGGATCTGGGAAAGAGTGGCACTGCCTGCATAAGATTGGGGTGGGGCAGAAGAGAATGACCATCCCTCTTTACCAGCACAACTCCTCCCTTCCCATCTAACACCACACACACACACACACACACACACACACACACACACACACACACACACAC
>CM053582.1:362391550-362405280 GCA_028627135.1 Pseudochirops cupreus
AGCCACAAATAGAGTGAGGATTGGCTGTGTGGAACTTGATGACACTCTAAGTATAGGGTTTGTACAATAATAAAATGTCAATCTGAGACATCTCATGGAAAACTCCACATAAGTCTCCGATCCCCCCAGGCGCCAATGAAAACCTGTGGTGGTTAAAAACCACAAAAATGGAAAGGACTGCGTATTCTGACAGTTCTTTCCTAGTCACATGATCTTAAGGAACCTATTTCATCTCTGGTGAAGCATTTGTAATTTTTAAATGAATTTCACTTGACATGCAAGACACAATGATCAAATAATGAGACTATTGAATCAGTCTAGAACGTCTAGAATGTCTAGAACTTATATATTCCAATAAGTATTGTTGTTTGAACTACCCACCATCACAGACTACTTATTCCAGTGGGCCTGGAGTCAGGAAGGCGTAAGTTCAAATCTAACCTCAGATACTTACTAGCTGCATGACCCTGAGTAAATAATTTAACCTGTGTTTGCCTCAGTTTCTTTGAGTGTAAAATGGCAATAATAATAGGGCCTGTCTCACAGGGTTGTTGTACAGATCAAATAAGATGATGTTTATAAAATGTTTAACATATAAAATGTTTCCCTGATAAATAATAGGTTCTCATTAAAAGCTTTTGCCCTGCTCCCATTCCATTGCTCAAAACATTTTGGAACTCTCCTTTCACAGAGAGTTTACAGGACAGATTAATAAAAGAAGGCTTTTTGCTTTTTAACCTTTCTCTGAATGATGTCTGTCTCCAAATGATTTCCGAAAATCAAATTCAACTTAAAGAATGGGCATTTCCTAAGTAGAGCAAAAGAATATGCCATCAATTCTGAAAGTAACTCTAAAAATAGAGTTCCAAAAAACGTTTGAGCAGACAGCATAGCTGAAATTAATAGGTCATTATCTAAAAGGAAACCCTTTTAAGGAGAAAGCACATACTTGTATGTAAAGTGCTGGTATGTTGGACTATTATAATCATATAATGATTATAATAGTCTGTGGTAGAGCCTGTGGTAGAGCCTTCCGAGCTCCTGTTGGTCCCATCAGCCGCAGTTATACACACTGTTCCTTGACCCTGACATAGTGGTGTCATTTTGGTCCTCTTTGAGAACAAAGGACAGCAACCAACCAAGGGTATGTTGGATAAAAAACAAACAAACAAACCCTAATCATATCACTTTGTAGTAACAACTTGTATTTGCACAAGTTCTTTGGGCAACTCCCCTACTCACAACAACTTGGGTGGCTTGCTTCTGCCTATACAATCAAACGTGAACTCTTCACCCTTGCATTTAAAGCCCTCTATAATCTGGCTTCAATCAACCCTTCCAGTCTTATTTCATACCACTCCCCTTTATACACCATATTCCAGTCAAATCAGACTACTACCTGCTCCCAGAATTCAGCATGCCATCTCCTGCCCTCATACATTCAGACAGATCATCCTTCCTACTAAGACCGTACTATTTCCTTATCTGTGCCCTTCAAAACCCTCTTTGACAGTAATGTCATTCAATCAAAACTAAAAATTTGGGGGGAGGCAATAAAGTAAAGTCATGCGGTAAGAAGAGCTCATTTCGTCCATGTTAAATTTCAGATATGAATGGGACATTCAGATCAAATTATCTAAGGTAACTGGAAATCCAAGATGGGGGCTTGTGGTAGAGCATGGGAGTAGAGATACAAACTCTTCTGCATAGAAATGATTAATAAAACTATTAGATTGGATAGATCACCAAGGGAGGGAGTGTAGATAGAATTCAGAAAAGGGACAAGAACAAAACTTTTGAAGACACACACACATTTAAGATATGGGAGGCTGAGGAACTAACAAGCAAAACAAAGAGTGGTCAGAGAGGTAGGAGGAAAACCATTATAATATGGCCTCACAGAAGACAAGGTGGGGGAGGTGTTAAAAAGGAAGCAATGGTTCAATGTCAAATGTTACAAAGGTCAAGGAGGATGAGGTAAAAAGAGGCCATTTAATTTAGAAATCATTAGTGACAATGAAAATTGAATCATAATCTATAATAGTTTATTATGGTCAATAAGCATGGATCTTTTAACAAAAAAAGGAAAAGAATTCTTATTCATTATGATTGCTTTGCTAGTGATTATAACATCTTTAAAATATAACATACTGCATGCCATCACCAGTGACAACTTACTATATCTAAATTTCTATTTCTATTTCTAATCAAGAGCTAATCATGCTATATGATAATCAGGAACCACAGTGAACACATCACTTCTAATCAAAATGAACTAAAGTGGAAATCAGTCCTGTTCACATTACTATGGTGAATAACATGCACTTATATTCTTATAGTTAACCATTTAAATAATATAAGCAATTGGGTGCCCTTACAGGAGTTTTATTTTTGTTTATTTTTACAGATTTCTCCAAAGAAGATTTTGATTTTATGGAGCAGGATATGCTTGACAATAGTGTTTGCCACTGTCACAAAAGTCCCTTTCTTCTTTCTTTGTGTATGACATCCCCTCAGAAGAAGTTAGACTGTCAATTCACATAGGAAAAACCAAACGGATGAAGATTTCCGCCTGTTGTTCTGATTTGGTGTAATGCAGCAGGATACACAGTCCGTTGATATATATATCAAAATATATCAACACATATATTTAGACAGACATTAAAGATGGACAGTGTGGGATTGAATTGGTTTAAGTGTGAGGTGGATTGCCTGTGGAAAATCATACAACCCTTTCAACAACCTCAAGCTACTCATCAATACGAAAAAATCATCTTTAGAAATACCAATTTTCTTTTTTTTCCAGTGATGCTGTATGATCTCTGAGGTAACATCCGGTTCCAAATACATGATCCAGTGATTCTATGATCTGTGGAGTATTTGTGGGATTGCATGAATAAAATTCTACAAGATGAGGTCTTCTCTATTAAAGACCATGGAGCCCTTGAAGTATGAAGAAAGGAAGAAGAGGCTATTTGAAGTCCGACTCCTGGAAGTTCTACCTACACCTTCTCTATGAAGTGATTTTTTTATCATGTAATACCATAATTTCCAAGGAATTCAAATTGTGGATGACTCAGAAAACAATGGAAATTCTCATGGCGGGGTATAAATAGGTTGCAACATATTACCAGTGACAACTTAAATGTAAGAAGAAATGTAAAATTTATTGTCCAAGAAACATATGACTGGAAGGAGAGGGATCCTGGTCATGCCGCGACAGTGAGGGATGACAAATGAATAGACCGGGAGCAACACTGAAACTCAAAGAATATTAAAAGTTCTAGAGAAAGGACTCCAGCATCATTGGGTAGATCACTATCATAAGAACCAATGTGGTACAATGGAAAGTGTATTGGATTTTTTGAGTCACAAGGTCTGGGTTCAAATCCCAGTTCCATTGCTTTTGATTTCTGTGACTTTGGGCAAGTCATCTCCATGCACTTCAGTTTTTTCCTCAATAAAAGCAGAATATAGACAACCCCTGAGGTTCCTGCTAGGTTTAAACCGATGATTCTATTTTCAAAAGTGTAGTTGTGTGACATGGACAAAAATCTACAGGATGAGGAAGTGTGGGCCGGCTGGGATCTGTACCAAAAAGAGGGTAGTACCCACACTGAGGAGACCGTAGGAATGTAAAAGTTTAAAGAGAGGTGGAATAAGCTACTTGAAATAGCACTTTTGGAAGCTCAGTCCATAGATGGTCTCCCAAGCCATTCAGTAACTTGATATTCTGGTTTGCTCTGAACCTGACAACATGACATTTCTATATAGAGCAATACAGTATTTGCAAATTTTGAGATAAATCAGTTCTCTTAAGTAAATGTGTACTTTAACTGGGAAAATTGGGTATAAAGTTCTCTAAATGGTTTCCCATAAATTTCCCTTTAAATTTCCCAGGAAAGAAGAAAGAGTAAACTAGAATCATTACATCAACACACAATCATTGGCGATATCTATATGCAATTCATTTCAGTCCAATTTAATTCAACAGCCACTCAGTGTCAATAAATTGTAAAGCTTCGTGCTTTATTTTCATCCTTCATTTTCAAAGACAACCAACGACACCATGCATTTGCACGTGAACTGGATTTAAGTGAGGCAGAGTTGCATGAAGTTATCAGTCTCATGCTTTCTTCCAGAGTCATTGAAGTCCAGTGGCAGGACAAAAGTTAAGACCGTCTATGGCCCAGTGGATGATCTTGGTGTCTTTGATGTCTGTCCGAGCTCTAAGCAGGTCTGCAGACCCTGCTTCAGCCGCCTTCTTGGACCTCAAAACAAATTATTCTCATTCACTCTTCCACCAGGGGAAGTCTTCACATGCTTGGGGTTGACACCCATAAATACTAGGCATGTCCCCTAACTACGAGGTAAGGTACTGAGATTATAAAGACTGATTCTATACAGACAGCTAGATGGCATAGTGGAAGGCAGAAAGATCTGAATTCAGATCCAACCTTAGACGTTTACCAGCCATGTGACATGGGGCAAATTATTGTCTCAATTTCCTCAACTGTAAGATGGGGAGAATAACAGTGCCTACCTTGCAGGTTGTGGTGAATCTCAAACGAGATATTTGTGAAGAACTCAGCATAGTGCCTGACAAATGTTAGGTGCTACATAAATGCTTATTCCCTTACCTTCAAGGAGCTCACAACTAAATGAGGAGAGGGGAAAAGACATGAAGACTAGTAGCAATGTCACAAGAGATAATCCAGCCAATCAGCAAGCATTTATTAAATAGCTGCTATTTGGGACAAAAAGCCAGAAAGAAGCTGTTCCTGCCCTCAAGGAGTATGCTTCTATCTGTGGGGAAAAAATAAATTTATATCTATCTATCTATCTATATCTATATCTATATGTGTGTGTGTGTGTGTGTGTGTGTGTGTGTGCAATAGGTGTTAAATCCCTATGGAGCATACACAACTCCAGGGGCCATCCCATAGAGTATGTTCTTGAATTCTCTACCGACTTTTCAAGAAACATGCAGATCAGTGCTAAAAGGGCCTGACCTTTTGGGATGAAGAAGCAAATCCTAAATGGTCCCTTTGTCCTCCTTCCCTGCCCCGTGACAATGGGAGGAAGGTAAGGTGCTGAACCAGTTAAAAAAAGAGAGACAGCTTCTCTCTTTCTCTCTTCCTTCAACTCTCCAAGTGGCTTCAGATAATTCTGGGGCTTTCTGTAAGAAATGTGGCAACCATTGCGTTCTCTATCCTGGAAAAATGGCACCTCCCAGGTGAGAGCTTGAGGACAGGGTTAGCTAGCTGAGCATAAGCCTGGGCCTCTGATTTTGTACTTCTTTGCCTAATCACAGATGACTGAACAATGATCCTGAGTAGTATTGTGCATGTGAGAAACTGGGGGATTCTGAGTAGTCAGTCGGTGATGGCTTCATTACAGAAAAGGCCCTCTCTATATCATTTACAGATCTTTTGGGAGGAGAAGACAATCACCAACAGGAAGATAAGCCCAAGTCCTGGCCTGATTTGCCAGAAAACATGGACCTAGAAGGTTTAGCAGTGTGGAGTCAAAGTTTAATAAAATGCATCAGTCCCACAAACCGCATTATGAATTGACATTTTAAGTTGCAACTTTCTAGAAGTATACATTAGGCAGTTATGCTATTTCTGCTATTTGTGTAAGGTTTTTTTACACAATGTGTGGTTGTAGTTCTTGTGTGCATTAAGTATTTCTTTTGTGTAAAAGAAATAAAAGCTGTCCCATACCTTGTCTAAATTATACACCGAGTACCTTTCTTCTCCCTCCCCATCTTTTATGAGCCAAAACTTAAGTATTAAATAATTTTCCCTGGGTCTCTGAGGTGGTGACATAAAGAGCCATAGTGTGAGAAAAAGAGCCTAATCCTCCTTTTAGATGACTAGGCTCCCCAGGGACTGAAGCCAGTCTCAGGTCCAGAACTAATAGGGGCTCCTTAGTGACCAGGGAGAGAATGCAGTGCCCCAGCCCCTTCAGTCTAGTAGAATTTATTACAGCTAAGCTCCTTATTAATGAAAATAATTAATCCCCTGAAGTAGTTGAAATATTTAAATTTGTGCTTCATATTTCCATTGGACTGTAACCAATGATCACATTTTATGCAATTATGACTCAGTAGTGTCAATTTAATATATATGACCACTTCAGGGGATTCATTATTTACTCTAACCAGAACTTAGTTGTATTGTTACACGGATAGTGTTTCTTTGGTCACCCAGAGAGTGTCCATTCATTGTCATCAACAAACAATTACCGTTGCTCCCTTCTGATTCGCTAAAGGGACTCCTTCTTACCTCATAAAGAAATAACCTAGGGATTGAACAGAATAAAAGTGAAAACTTCTCAGGTAACATTCCAGAAATCTGAACAGAATTGTAATAAAGTACCAAAGACTTAGTGACCTGGGCGGGGAGCCTGGGATCCTTGCCTTACTTCCCTGGCCATAAGTTGAAGTTTTTGCTACGCTTAGCTAATGTGTAGGAGGTGAAAGCACAAACCCTGCCAATTTAACTGCAGGTCTGGATGTTCCAGGCTTGTTTCCACTGACCACCATCTGACCTGCACAAATATAAAACTGGAAATCCTGTTGCAGAACTCCGGGCAGGTCACCATGTCCTAAAATCCCCATGATTCATAAAATTCTGTCTGCTTTCATGTCTATATTGACATTGTTAGAACACTCATCTTCTGCTTTCATATCTAAGTTGATTCTGATGATGGATTATGTCTGTTTTCATGTCCACAAGACATGTACCTTTTGCTTTTTGATATTACTGACATTTTACCTGCAACACCAGCAGATTTTTGCGGTTAAGATTGTGCGCCTCAGTTCCTAATTAACGGGAACAGGACAGAACAAGGAGGGGGGAGAAGGGGTGGTTTTGGGGGTATATAACCAAGCTTTGCATTTTGTATTTTGCCTCTCCTACTAGACTGCCTCTACCAGGGAGACTGCCCTTCTTGCAAGAAGAAATAATTAAGTAAATCCTTCCTGTCTCCACTTGGAGATATCTCTGCTTCTTTTGTTTTGGGCAAGGGTGGTCTTGTCCCACACAGGATGATTATACTTTTATAGTTGGTTGAACACTTCATTATCAGGCTGGCTTTCTGTGATTAGGTCCTGGGCTTTCAGAGACCAGCTCCTTCACAGATGGGAAATAAATACAAAGAAACTGAAGGGGTGGGTAGGGAAGATACTAACAGTTGTGAGGTGGGGAGGAGTCAGAAAAGGCCTCTATGGAGGTGGTATCTGTGCTGAGTTCTGAAGGAAATGACGTATTGCATGGATTCTAAGAGGTAGGAATGAGGAGGGATTATATTCTAGGCTTGGGAGATAGCCCATACAGAGGGACAGAGATGGGAGATGGAACACTGCACATGGACAGAAGCAAGAGCAGTGTGGCTGAACCACAGAGTGTATGAAAGTGATTGATGTCTAAAGGAGCCAGGAAAGTAGGTTGGGCCTAGTAGTGAAAGGCTTTAAATGCCACTGGAGTTCACTGAGCAGGAGAATGATATAGTTGAGCCTGTGCCTTAGAAATATCAGTTTGGCAGCTGTAAAAAGAATAAAGGGATAATTCGGGTAATGTGCATATAAAAAAGGATAAAGTATAAAGGAGTGGTCTAAACAAAGGAATCTGAGAGAAAGAAAGACCATTTACAGCTGAGTATCAGAGGGTTCCAATAAAGCTTAGTGGAGGTGTTAAGGTTAGACCTTGAAGGGAGGAATTTCAATAGGCGGAAACAGGGTGGGGCTGGGATCTGTCCCTGGCATTGGGGAGAACATAGTCAAAGGCCTAGCAATGGAAGAGTGTAAAACTAGAGGAGGGGAGATCAAGTTCAGCTGGGTTAGAACAGGGATCATGGGAAGGACAGCAGCATGAAATAAGTCTGGAAAAGTGTGATGGTGACTGATTGTTATGGACCTTAAATGCTAAGCTTCAAGAGGTCTATTCAGTGGGCAGTGGGGAGCTAGCAAAGGTTTTTGAAGACAGGAGTGATTTGATCCAAGCGATCCATTGAGATTACTCACATGGGGTTATGAAGGATGAATTGACTTTAGGGAACTATTATAATAGCCTGGGTGAAAAGAAATCACAGCCTGGATTAGGGTTATGGAAGTGAAAGGAGGAGACAGCTGGGTGGCGCAGTGAATAGAGCCCCAGCCCTGAAGTCAGAAGAACCTGAGTTCAAACAGGACTTTAGACACCTGACGTTTAACTAGCTGTGTGACCTTGGGCAAGTCACTTTACCCCAATTGTCTTCTCTCCTAAAAAAAGTTTAAAAAAAATTAAAATTGAAGTGAAAGGAAAAAGAGAGGAGTGA
The DNA here is from genome assembly GCA_028627135.1 of Pseudochirops cupreus. Lineage (NCBI taxonomy): Eukaryota > Metazoa > Chordata > Mammalia > Diprotodontia > Pseudocheiridae > Pseudochirops > Pseudochirops cupreus. The sequence goes on from CM053582.1 coordinate 362,399,873, forward strand.
TGTGAGAGATATTGTATAGGTACAATTGTCAGACTGCAATGTAAGGGATGAGGTAGAAGGAAAAAGCAAGGATGACTGTAGTCACAAGGTAGAGTGACTGAGGATGGTAGTACCATCAACAACATCCTATTTAATTTCTGGAAAAACTGAAGGACAACTATTTGACTGTTCAGTTCTGTTTTAAATAAAGAGAATAACTAGATTGCCTTAATATCATTTAGCCTAGGACTTTCTATTGCAAATAATACATCCATATATATATATATATACATGTAATATAGTAATCCAATATAGGTTATACATGCGCAATCATGTACAAAATTTCCATATTATTAATTTCTTACAAGAACACTTGAACAAAAAAAATGATGAAAGGGAAAAAGAAAGAAGGAAGGGAAAGAGAGAGAGGAAGGAAGGAAGGAAGGAAGCATGCTTCAGTCTATATTCAGACAATGTCAGCTCTTTTTCTAGAGGCAGGTAGCATGCTTCATCATGAGTCCTTTGGGATTGTCTTGGATCATTGCATTGCTGAGAATGTCTAAGTCATTCATAGTTCTTCATCAAACAATATTGCTGTTCCCGTATAGAATGTTCTCCTGGTTCTGCTCACTTCATTTTGCAAACTCCAATTATCTTTCTGTGATGCACAGTCTGCCAAGTTTTAGCATCTACATTTGAATGAATAGTTTTGACCATTTTCCTATGAAGTATCTACTCCCACATCCAATTCTCCCACTTTGATTTAGACCAGGACACGATTTTGAAGGGGAAAAAAAAAATTAGCAATGTTTCTGAAAGACACGCAGACTTCATTGGTTCCAGAAAGATGAGGCTACAAACGACACGGTAAAGTTCAGAAAGCTGCCTTACCTCCAAATTTCCCATGCTTCCAAAAATACTATTTAATCCCCAGGCTTTGCAAATTGAGTCAAAACAAAAACCAATCACCATATATATGGCGAACTTCCAGAGTTTGAGTTCCAAGAAGACATAGTTTGGGTTTCTTTTACTTACAATATTTCCTTGCCCCACATGTTATCTAAGGCCCCTAAAATGTTTGTGTTCTCTGAAGATAACAGGAACTCCACATTACGTAAACATGTGTTTCACCCCTGAATGCTTCCTACTGTTAAGTGACATCTTAATTGTTTTTGGCACATTCTTCCACTGGATGGGGCTCGTTTCTCCCTTCTGTTTCCGTGTTCTCCTCTTCTATAGCCTCTAATACCATAAATAGAAGGCATCTGCTGTTTCATACGGTGTACTATAAGAAGATAGAAGTACTTGGCAGAGAAACAAATCACAGGATCACCAGGAGAGCTCGGAATAATCTGGCTTTTGCCATGCAGCCAAAGTTGCTTTTCCATCCAGTGCCTTTATGGGAGAGGAAGGAAAGGAATATGAATCCACACAGGGAAGGGACTCAACCCACCTTTCAAGAACATCGATTCTGTAGTTCACTGTCCCAGAAGCAATGAAATTGGAAGTATGGCATGATAGAATGTAGGATCCCTTTAGGGCAGGGACCGGTTCATTTTTTTCTTTGTACCCCCAATGCATTTAAAAGTTAAAGCATAACAGATACTTAATAAATATCTGTTGATTTTTTTTGAGGAGGGAATATGATCACAGTACTTTTCTATTAGATAGAGATTCTTGAGACATCAACTCTATCCCCAAAGAAAGAGAAGAGGGCAGCTAGGTGGCACATGAATAGAACACTGGCCCTGGAATCAGGATGACCAAATCAAATTCAACCTCAGACACTTAACACTTACTAGTTGTGTGACCTTGGGCAAGTCACTTAACCCCAACTGCCCTGCCTTCCTCCCTCCAAAAAGATTAAAAAAAAAGAGAGAGAGAAAGAAAAGGGAGAAAGAAGTGGGAAAGACCGCTAACTATAAGGGGGAAACTTCCTAACTATTAGCACTGGCCAAACTGGAATGGATTGACTCCATAGTGGTAAGTTCTCCATTACTAGTGACATTTAATAAAGGCTGAAGGGTTATTTACTTGTTGCAAATTCATGATGCAAGAAGAATCGATGACCTCTGAGCTCTATTTAGAATCTTAAGTTCAATAATCCTATGAACTTCAGGTCAGCCTGACAAAGGAACAGAAAAATATATCTGAATACTTTAGGTGAGAACACTATATCATTTTCAGTTTAAATTAAGCATTTGTAGTATTGGCCTATCATAAAGAAATCTGAGTTATTTAACCTAGAGAAGACTGATGGATGACTAAACAATATTCTCAAACTATATGAAACACACAATGAGAACTACTCAGATCCAATCCACATCCCTCCCACTATATGTTTTGGGAGTTTTTGTTGTGTTTTTAAAATATTTTTATTGCTATTGTTTGTTTTTATATCACTTTTTATTTCTGAATATCTCTCTCCCTTCTCTTAACCAGTTAGCCATCCCATCCCTTATTCCTACTATATATTACGACTATCTTTTCTTGTTCAGTTTTTTAAAATAAAGAAAATGGACAGCCTTTATATCATTTAGCCTAGGTCTATGATTATCTTTCTGTGATGCATGATCTGCCAAATCTTAAAATCTTCCTTTTAGATAAGTTGCTCAGTAATCAAATCCATATTTTTCATGGGTCTACAATGAACAAAACCTTTCACTCATATGTTATTCAAACTTGAATAGGTTATGACAGACTCTGATAAACCATACCTTCAACAGAGGCAAAGCTGATGATCTTTTTTCCAGGTAGGAAGAGAACAAAAACAAAACAAGCTGCAAGATTCCACGAAAGCCATTTTGTCTTATGCTGTGCTGTCCCCTTGTATCTGTTAACACAGTTCTTGCTTTTAGCTGGCCTTTGTCATTTCATAGATACTAGTTCCTAAATACCCTGTATGATAAAGCTAAAGTGAGCTGCCCTGTTGATTTTCCAGTGAATTCATTCTTTTAATGAATGCACAAATAATGAATGTTCTGAACATTTGATTAATTAAATACATTATATGCAGTGTACCTTTAAACCAAATATCAATGTGTAGGGATAATTTGGAGGTCTCTGAGGACAGAGAAAAGTCTTCAGTGTCTAGCCATGTGGGTTTCTGGGAGATGTAGTCTCAAACGCACAATGTTGCTTCCTTTTGTTTTTGTTTTTTTAGTTGTATTTTATTTTTCCCCAATTACATGTAACGACAATTTTTTAGCATTCATTTTTATAAGATTTTGAGTTCCAAATTTTCCCCCCTCCCCTCTTCTTAAAATTGTAAACAATTTGATATAGGTTATATATGTATAATCGTGTAAAGCATATTTCTACATTGGTCACAGTTGTGAAAGAAGAAATAGACCAAAAGGAAAAAAAAATGAAAAAATAAGGTAGATGAAAACAGTATGCTTCAATCTATATTCAGAATCCATCAGTTCTTTATCCAGATGTGCATAGCATTTTCTATCATGAGGTCTCTGCAATTGTCTTGCATCAATGTTTCTGAGAAGTAAGTCATTCATAGTTGTTCACCATACAATATTGCTGTACAGTGTTTTCTTGGTTCTGCTCATTTCACTTTGCATCAGCTCATATATCTTTCCAGGTTTTTCTGAAATTTGTCTGTTCATCATTTCTTATTGCACAGTAGTATTCCATTATATGTATATTGTTGCTTCCTTTTGACAGAGAAGTTGAGTGTACAATTCATTTGGGAGTCAGGCAAGTAAAAATGAGGAGATAGAATGAAGGCTGGCAAGAAGTACTAGAGATGAGATGGCAGATATGGATGGTATATGAGAGCTTTCAGTTTCTACTTTTTCCACTGTCACCTTCAGCCAGTGGGGCTAGATGGGATAATTTAAGGTCTGTACAAGAGAGTGTCCCATCAGTATTGAACTTTACCAGACAAAGAATTCATATAGACAGCAAAATGACTTTCTCCTTCTCCTCTCTCATTCTTTCCAAGGGGGCATATTTTAATCCAAAAATTTCCTGCTCTTTAAAGTCCCCTTTATAATTTCTTTAATTAGCTTGGAAGTCACTAGGTAAAGTAATCAATCATAACTGTTATAGTTTAAGAGTGTCATTACTTGTGAAGGAAAGTTGCAAAAAGAGGGGAAAATAGTAACCAGTATATAATATAGTGACAAAGGGACAGGAGTTTGAACCATTTCTCTAAATCATAAAGATTCTATCCTGACTTGCAGTTTTACAAAAAAGAAAGGATTATCATATTAACTTTCTGTTTTCATATTAACAAATATATTTTTATACTCCCTAAACCACTGGGATAAAAGCATGTGAATCCATTCCTTCTTCCCATGGGCAAACAGAAAACTAATCTTTCAAAAGTAATTTGATTTTCTACTAAGGCAAGGTATTGCTGAGGAGGTCATCTGGTCATTTCCCCAATGTTTTCCCTTCATAAAAAGTATGGTGATGACTACATTCCAAAAGTGAGAGCCATCTAAGAGGGAGTAGTTAGCTTTTCTCTTCCCTTTATACAGCTAATCATTATGCCTTGCACCTGACAAGAAATGCTGTTGCTCCTTAAGATCTAGTGAATATTACACATAAAAATATAATTCTGGCATAAAGCAGAACTTTTCTTAAGATCAACTTTGGCATTTGTTTTCCAACAGGGAGAAAGAAGAGAACTAGAGAAGCAGACAGAGTCAAAGAAAGCCTTTAATGTTAAAATAAAACTTTCTCTAGGAAAAGCTCAAAAGTACTTGATGGACATACTGAATAATAAAATGCCCCAGGGGCAATATTCTGTGCTGGGATTTTCAAAATGTGATAAAATTGTTTTTATTCTTTTTTTAAAATTAACTTTTGTTTATTTTTAGTTTATATCGTTGATTTCCACGAGATTTTGAGTTTCAAATTTTCTCCCCATCTTTCCCCTACCCACACCCCCAAAACAGCGATCCCACTGTATACCCCCTCACCCAATCTGCTCTCTCCTATATCCTCCCTCATCACCCCTCTGACTTTCTGGTAGAGCAAGATGGATCTCCCTATCCCAGTACCTATATATCTTATTTCCCAGTTGCATGTAAATAATAATAATAATAATATATATATTTTTAACATATGATTTTAGAACTTTGAATTCTAGATTCTTTCCCTTCCTCCTTTGTCACCCATCCCCAGTGGAAAGACAAGCAATTCACTACAGGCTGTACATGTGTAGTTACGCAGAACATCTCCACAATGGACATATTGTGTAACACTGACAATATTTCCCTCCTTTCTATCCCACCCTCTCCTTGTTCTATTCTCTACTTTGTCCCTGTGCCTTTACAGAAGTGTGTGCTTCTAACAACCCTCCCCCTGAACCTGCCCTCCCCTCCATCATCTCTTCTCTCATCCCCTTCCCCCCTGCAGGGCAAGATACCCAATTTAGAGCATATGTCATTCCCTCCCTAAGCCAA
>CM053582.1:362405780-362467337 GCA_028627135.1 Pseudochirops cupreus
TCCTCCCGTCCAGCCACCCCTGGGGCACAGCCGCGGCTTCAGGGCAGGCTGATTTTGGTTCGCAGTGCTGATATGGTTCCTCGTAGCTGAGCTGACTTTAGTGGGAAGTGTCTTTGTGTGCGTTTTGGAGTTCTAGGATTGGTTTAGAGTCCTATTTTATGGGCATTTTGGGGTGGCTATGTGAGAGCTGTGATATGTTGCTGCTGCTACACCGCCATCTTGGCTCCACCCCCCCAATCCATTTTTTAAGGTGTTTTATTTTCTTCAGTCAGTTTGTTGACTCTCTTATCATGATTTTCTTGCATCATTGTCATTTCTCTCCCCAATTTTTCCTCTGCTTCTCTTATTTGGTTTTCAAAATCTTTCTTAAATGCCTCTATAGCTTGTAACCAGTCTACATTTTTCTTGGAAGTTTTTGGTGTGGGAGTTCTGACTGTGTTGTCTTCCTCCCATTCCAGGCTTTGGTCATTTTTGTCCCCAAAAAAGGAATCTAAAGTTGGATTGCTGAGCTTTCTTTGCTTCCTTTGCCTGCTCATGTTGCTAATCAGTTACTTGACTTTGGGGCTCAGTAGAACTCTGCTTTCAGAGGGGAGAGCTCTGTCCCAAATCGCTGGGGTTTTCACAGCTGCCAGAGCTATTAGGAGGCCTCTGCCATCTCTGCTACCCCCACCAGCTTTAGCTCACTGAAAACGCACCTCAGAATCACCACCCAAGACCACGATCCTGATCCAGGCAGCTCAAGGCAAGAGCACTTAGCCTCTGAATGATCACTTGGCCCCTCTGCAATCTGCAAGTTGGGAGCTCTGAAGGAGCCAAGTGGAAATGGCGGCAGGGCCGCCACTTCAGAGTGCTTCTAGCTCTGAAGGCAATTGGCTGGATCCTCTGAGTTCCACTGACCTTTTCCCTTTGTCCTTGGCTCTTATGGGTTGGTAATTCTGGAAACTGCCACAGCTGTGGGTGATCTGCTCTCCTGAAAGCTCCATCTGGGGCTTCTCCTGGATGGCTTGGGGCTAAAACCACATGGGGCTGGGCTCTGCTCCCAGCTCACTACTATAAGCCCTTTCCATCTGCCTGCCAGTCTGCCTTCAGCAGGAGCCTTGTTTCTCTGTCATTTTATGAGTTCTGGAGCTCTAAAATTTGTTTAGAGTCATATTTTATAGGTATTTGAGGTGGTGATGGTGGGAGCCATGGAGTTCTTCTGCTTCTATGCTGCCATCTTGAGATTGTTTTTATTCTCTGAAGAGATGGTACTCTTTATGGTAGGAATATCTTGAGCAGGACCTCTGAAATTCATAGTAAAAAGTCAAGAAAAAGTCAATGTCTAGAACTCAATGAGTCTTTGTCTTATCTACTTTAATTAATGTATTAATAAATTGATTCAACTAATGAGTTTAAACATGCAAAATTTTATTGTGTATTGTCAATGGTAGGAGCTAAAGAATAATCATCAATTTATTTGGCTCATTATGTCCCTATTCCTTATCAATATTCTTATTTCCTTCCCAACTTTTCATTGCCCCAAAGGAAAAAACCTCGTAGTTCATAAAATAAATTAAATCAAAGGTTAATAAAACATAGTATTGAGATTTTTCAAGCTTTTGCCTCACTGAACCCTCAACTCATTTTGCAACTTCACTTTTCTCAAAGAAATGAACATTCACAGAAGCCTCTGAGAGGAGTTATTATTCAATCCACCCCAATACTAGTCTCAGAATGGTAAACTATACCATCATGCCACATTCCACATGACTTATTGAATAATTTGACAGAGAATTAAGGGTCGGGATCCATCTTGTTCTTTGCCCAGGGATGGTCACTTGCCATTCCACCATCCTTACTTCCTGGAAGCTCCTCTCAGCACTGTATGGGCTTGTTTTTTGTTTTTTTCCCTATACCTTTGGATGAGTTCTGGCAGGTCTCACTTAGCACAGTGTCTGACACATAGCATTTAATAAATGCTGATGATCATGTTGTCTCTAACATGTTCATGGCTGTGGCCACTAACCATGATACACCTAAGAGAGAATAAGAGGGATAATTTCCAATTTGCTCTTGCCATCTCCCTCTCATTATGGCACCTGGGCATTCGTGGTGTGATACCAACCAGCATTTGGATTTTAAGCCTCTGTTTGAGGTGACAGTTTCACCATAGTCTCAATTTACAATTTCAAGTACTTCCTCTCAAGCCCCTGTTTCCATTGGCCCAAGTGCACTATCTGAGTAGAAACTATGGGCTTGCTTATAAGGCCATCTCAGAAAAGGAGTGCATTTACTTTAATGGGCCACATACACACTGGCTTTAGAATCAAAAGACCTGGACCCCAATCTCTGCTCTATTAAATCTTCAATACCTCAATGGACTTGTCATCTCTTCAGTGTGGGTCCTCCCTCCAGTGAGGCTGATAATACACCATCCATGTCTGTTCATCTTATGTAACTGTCATCCATATGCTCCTTTAAATGTACTACTGAGGGTCCAGCTGATGTGCCAGGGGTCTAACTCGGAAGCTTTTGGCATTGCACAAATACCAGTGCAGCACCCAGACTATCCATTGGCTATCCTTCAATCTTGCCACATGACCAGCTCATCTCCCTTTCCAATCACTCATTTCTTTGTCAACATGCTCTTGTGTAATCCTTAATTGGCAGTATGTTGCAGCCTGCTCGCCCCACCATGACTATGCACTTTGGGTGACCTGCAGTTTTAATCCTTTGGGTACTCTATAGTATGGTATTCCATGACTGGCATCAACGTAGTATCATTACTGGAAAATATCAATATCTGAAAGATGGATCTTTTTTCAGGGAGAAACATGGGATCATTGAAAGCACAATTTCACAGAGAGTTCACTCTCCCCTTCCTGTTCACTTCTGCGTCCAGTTCATTATCCATCCAAAGTACCTATAACTGGTTTATCCCTATCATAATGTAAGCAACAGGTATTTTTCATTCATGGGCTTTTCCCTATGTGTACAGGCTGATTTCCTTTGAGTCATTATGCATCTGATTTAGCTTGATCTTCAGGGATTGATGAAATAAGCATAATTTCTACAAACAAAATATCTATAAACATGAATAAAATATTCATAACATGTTGGCATAAAATGTCTCTGAACTACGTAAACTTCTGACCTTTCTTGTTTCTTTCTCTTGAATCATGTTTTCCTGTGTTTTATTTCTCACCTTCCCCTTTGGCCACCTTTGCATCAAAGTCACCCAAGTATAACCAGCAATTGCATAGAATAAGAGGTGCTTGCTTGATGATCAGAGGCTAGTTACTCCTTTCTTCTCCCCGCACTCATGTTTGGAAGCCTCTTTTTCCCAGTTCCTCCCTTTAGGGATAATGGTCTCTCTAATCAGCTCCTTTGTCTCCAACATTAGGAAAATGGTTTTCCTTTCAAATCAGCTACAAAATTTCCTATAGGGGCAGCGAGGTGGTGCAGTGAATAGAGCACTGGCCCTGGAGTCGGGAGGACCTGAGTTCAAATCCAGCCATAGATATTTAACACTTACTAGCCATGTGACCTTGGGCAAGTCACTTAACCCCAATTGCCCTGCCTTCCCCCCCTCCAAAAAGAAAAAAAAATCCTATAAACAGCTATCCAGTGAATAGCAGGTCCCTCTTCTATTTGAACTTTCTTCCAGACAGCCTGCATGAAAGTGGTAAATATCTTCTGGTGAGCATATATATCCATTTTAATGTATTACTTGGTATTCATAGTCAGAGGATTGTGAAATAAAGTTTCCTTTGTTGGTACATTGTTTGAAAATCACTGCTGGTCTGCAACATAACCATGATGGACACCTTGGTGCAAAAGTGCTGTTAGATGGTGTCTTGATATTGCAGAGAAGGACAGGCACACCTTGTTTTATTGCACCTCACTTAATTGAGCTTCACAGATACTGCCTTTTTTGTTTTTACACATCGAAGGTTTGTGGCAACACTGAGTTAAGCCAGTCTATTGGCACATTTTTTTCCTGATAGCATTGTGTCTCTGTGTCACATTTTGATCATTCTCATAATATGTCACAATTTTTCATTATTATTACATCTGTCAAAGGTGGTATGTGATCAGTGAACCTTGATGTTACTATTGTGATTAGGAACACCCACAAACCATGCCCATATACGATGGCAGCGTTAATAGATAAATGTTTACATGTTCTGACTGCTCCACCCACTGGCCCTTCCCCTGTCTTGTAATGCTAATATAATAGGAAGATCTTCCCTGTCTATTAATAGGCCTATGTGACCATATGTGTCCCCTTTTCCCTTGGAACAGGAGCTGTGTTCCCAGGTCTAAAGGTACACAGGTATTTCAATCACAGGTGTCTTGCTGCTTTCATAGTTGTGATATATCCTGAGTCACACAGAGCTCACTAGGGGAGGAATGTGCCTAAGTAGGAGCTTGCTTACAGAGAGGCTTGCTTGTAGAAAGATTTTCACACCTTTTGGTACTAAGCTAATTAAGTGCTGAGTCATGAAGGTTGTGGTGCCTTCTGGCTCTGATCCTATTAGTTGAAAACCATATATGCTGGGAGGATGGCATATTGTTTTAGGGGTTTGCTTATGAGAAAGATCTTTTGATTTCCTGGACGGGACTCTGGGCAGCCATTGTTAAGAGCCCTCCCATTACTCTGAGGTTTGTACTCTCCCCATCTGGTGGTGTATGTAGGTGGTTCTATTACTTTGTTCAGACATTGGGAGCCCTGTCTGTTGAATCTCTGTGCTAATATCTCTGCTTGTATTTTCTACTCATCTGTAATTAAAGTAAGATTGTGACCCCTTTAAAGCTGTCTTTCCTTTAGAAAAGCAGATCAAAAACCTGTGCTAGCAGCCATCCTGGGTGTGCTATGGTGCTTGCTACTACATGTTTCTGTCCCTCTACATGGACCTCCCTATTCCTGAGAAACAACAATATTGAAATTAAGCCTACAACTGTTGCAAAATGTTCAAGAGAAAGGAAGAGTCTACTGAAGAGGCAAACTTCACTGTTGTCTTATTTTAAGAAATTGCCATGTCACCCAGCCTTCAGCAACCATTGCCCTGATCAGTCAGCAATCATCAATACTGAGGCAAGGCAAAAAGATTATGACTTACTGAAGGCTCAGAGGATGGTTAGCACTTTTCTTTTTAGCAATAAAGTTTTTTTTTTTTGCTTTTTGGAGGGGGGGAAGGCAGGGCAATTGAGGTGAGGTGACTTGCCCAGGGTCACACAGCTAGTAAGTGTTAAGTGTCTGAGGCTAGATTTGAACTCATGTCCTCCTGATTCCAGGGCTGGTGTTCTATTCACTGCACTACCTAGCCACCCCAGCAATAAAGTATTTCTTAATTAAGGTATGGACGTTGATTTTTTAGACAACACTGTTGCATACTTAATAGACTGTAGTGTAGTGTAAACATAACTTTTATATGTACTGGGAAACCAAAAAGCTTGTGTGACTCACTTTATTGCAATATTTTTTGTGATGATCTAGAACCAAACCCACAATTATCTCTGAGTTATGATTGTATATGTGCCCTACTCACAGGAGCACATAACTTCTGCTGGTACTAAGAAAGGGCTGCTGAATATTGTAAAGCCAAGCACAAGTAGCTTTTCAGAAGAATGCTGCTGCAAACAGCTTTCAAGGTTCAGGTTATACAGTATAGCAAACACTCTATTTATTCAATAACAAATCAAAGCAAAACATTCACAGAAATCAAGGTACAGCATTCACAGTGTTACAACTTATCACGGAAAATCAAAATGCAACATTTGCAACAACTTATCACAGAAAATATCCACATAGTTTCCACCACAGTGGTCACAAAGTTTTCAACAAAGAACAATCATTTAGTAACTCAGTCATTCAATCATAAAATACAAAAGGTCAAAGTTCTCCACTCATGGAGCACCCTAAGTTACAAATCAATTACTTCTTCAGTCACCAATCACTAAGGACAATCATTTAGTCAATCAATCATTCAATCAACTTAATCATTCAATCATCCTTCATCATTCACTATTCAAACATCAGAAAATACACAGACCCTCCACCCCTAGGTCACTAGTAAATTACAATTTCATTACTACTCAAGGAGAGGTCTTTTCATCTTGACTCGAGGCAGGCAGCTCCTACTTGAATCCACCAAACAGTCACCTGGATTCAAAGGCAGACAGCTCCCAGTTCCTTGCCCAGCTCTCTGTGCAGGTACTGCTTTACACTGAAGTTCACAGTGTCCAGTCCATCTCAAATCCTTCACAGTCTCTGTTTCTGGGAAGACAAGGCTTAACAAAACCACAAACAGGTTCATGCAAAGTACCAGCATCACAGTCATGCTTCTCAGTCTTCAGCAGCTCTGGCTGGCCCTTGGAAATCCTCAACAGCCTCAGCAGCTCCAGCTGGCCTTCAGCTCTGACTGGCTCTCAGAAATCCTCATCAGTTCTGGCTGGCCCTCAGACTTAGCAGAAGTTTCAGCTGGTTCCCAGAATCAAAATCACTCCATCCACGTTTTCAAAATCAAAATCATTCTCTCCAGCCTGGGGGTATGGAGACTTTCCTCTTTAGCCTCCCTGGTGGCAGCAGCTTCTGCCTCCACTGGGCCTGCTTCAAGTAGATCTGTCTCTCCCTCTCTTGGATTTTTCCTTATTTATAGTATTGCCCCTCCCTGTTCAGCCCCTTCCTGTTATATCAGCAACAGGAGGTCACACCTTCTGTTTCTTTAACAGAGGCTTAATTTTTACTAGGTGTTAAGTACCTCTCAGCTTAGCAATACAAAAGGAACTTCAGATTTCATTACTATTACAAATATCTCCTTGAAATGCAGCTTCTGGGCCCCCCTCCAGGTAGCCCCCCAAACTGGAGATTCTCTAATTCACTCACCTTTCACAGGATCCAGCAGGATTTAGCCATTCCAGATTCTGAGTCCCTGATCAGTCCTTCTGTGCATGAGTAGAGGGGACTTACCTTTTCCCTTCAGTGCCTTTGTAGGCTCTTCCATAATGTAAATTAAAAATAATTTAATCCAATCATAATTTATAATTGGCTTTGTTCATATGCTTGTTTTCACAGGCTCTTAGTTTCCTTCCTAATTTCTCATGAACCAAAAGTATTATTCACTCATATATAAGGGTTTTTAGTGTTATTTATGGTGCCAACTATTCTTGAATGAAGCATTCATGACATGTTGGCATAAAATGTCTCTAAATCTTACAGGCTTCTGACCTTTCTTGTTCCCTACTCATGAATCATGTTTTCCTACATTTTATTTGTCATCTTCCCCTATGGCCACCTTTGCATCAAAGTCACCAAAGTATATCCAACAATTCTGTGAGATAGGAGGTGATTGGCCAATGAGCAGGGGCTAGTTACTCCTTTCTGTTCCCCATACTCATGTGGGTAAGCCTCTCTTTCCCAGTTCCTCCCTTTAGGGGTAATTATTTCTCTAATCAACTCTCTGGTTGCCAACATTAGGAGAATGGTTTTCCTTACAACCCAGCTATAAGAAGACCAATGGGGTGAGAGGGGTGGAACTGTCTCAGAGAGTCTAATTCTGGCTCACTGCTGACTCATTCTGTGAGTGCATTTGGGTTCAAATTAATTTCTCCCTTCCCCGCTTTTGAGAAGCTAGAAAAATATAAATAAATCATTCTCTTTTGTTCAGTTACCAACAATTAGAGAATTAGTCTCTCTCATCTCTCTAGTGAACATGTGTATATACATATGTATATATATATGTATGTATGTATGTATGTATGTATACACATATATATGCATGCACACATACCCATGTTCACTATATGTCAGTTTAAAATCTCCTACTTCTCTCTCCAATGTCTTTTACCACTTTGGACCTCTCTTTCAGACATGTATGAATAAGAAAAACATAGGTCAACAATGCAATGGTTATCACATTTTAAAAACGGTAACAGTAAAACTCTTAAAAAAAACAAAATCAGACAAGTTATTTTCTCTTTCTTTATAGGTATCCAGAGCAGGAGTGAAATAAGAAGCCAGGCAATGACGGGTTCATCAGCATCTGAGGTTCAACATGTTCAAAACCATCGGCACCTCAAACTTGACGTATCCCAAACCAGCAACTGTTTTCCTTTCTTCCTAAGCCTGTCCTGTATCTAACTTCCCTGTTTCATTAGAGGGCACTACTATTTTCCTCATCCGCTAAGGCCAGAATCTCAAAGTCCTCAATTCTTCACTCTCTCCCACCTTCCATATTCAATCAGTTTCCAGATTCTAATCGAGTCTAGGTTCACAAAATCTCTTACATCTGCATTCTTTTCTCTACTCATGCAGCCATCAATATACTACTGTGACAGTCTCCAAAGTGGTCTCCTTGCTTCCAGTCTGCCTTCTCTCTAATCCATGCTCCACTTACCAATTCAAAGAGTTGTGGGAATTGTGTGAACTCAACCAACTCCATCCTGTAAAACTGACTCCATTTTGAGACCCAAGTTTCATTTTGCTGTAAATTTCACCTGCTTGCTAATCGTGAAAATTGAATGACATCCTGTTTCACATCTGCAAAAATCTACCTACTCACTCTCCCCATTCCTAACTCTCAAAACTCACTCATCCCCCTCCCAACTCAGAAAGCCTCTAATCTTTCTTCTAATTAGAAATCAGATGATCTAATCTTGTATCCTAGTTTTTATCTTGTTAATTGTTTACTTTTAATGCATAAAAGTCTGCCTTCCCCTGTATTCAGAGACTTGGTCCCAATTTGTTATTTGTTAATTGATATACTCAGAAGCTCGAACCTTTGTTTCCTCAATTATTTCAGATTTCATCCATCATGCTACCAAAATAATCTTCCTTAGGCACAGCCTGACCAAGGCAATCTCCTGTTCAATATCTTTAGAAGCTCTCTTTCACTTCTAAGAAAAAATACAAACTCCTATGCCTGGCATCTAGGCTCTAACCTATTTTTCCAGGTTGTGCACACATTACTCCCCTTTACATACTCTGTTTTATTTTTTATTTTTTTGCTTCTTTTTTTGGAGGGGGGAGGACAGGGCAATTGGGGTTAAGTGACTTGTCCGAGGTCACACAGCTAGTAAGTGTTAAGTGTGTGAGGCCAGATTTGAACTCAGGTCCTCCTGACTCCAGGGCCAGTGCTCCAGGGCCCTGCACCACCTAGCCATCCCCATATTCTGTTTTATAAACAAACTGTACAACTAGCTTTCCTCCAATCAGACGTTCTATCCCTCATCTCCTCATATTTGCACAGGCTTTCACTCATGTCTGCAATGTACTGCTTCCTCATCTCTGCCCTTCAATTGTCAAGGATGGTGTTACCTCTTCTACTGCACCTTTTGTTGGAGAAGGAACCTCTGCCAGATTCCCATGCCAGGTGCACCAGGCCAGTTCTTTTCACTTTCCATCTGTAATTATATCAGCACAGGCTTGGGATGTTGTCACTTTCTGGTCACCTAAACTTAAAAAAACCCAAACCCAAAGAGCTCCAGTCCATCTCAGATGCCTGGCAGGCAGATCAAAACGCACAACTCAAAGAACTGGGTTCAACCAAACCAACATGTGGCATCCTCACATATGTTCTTGTTAAATAGTCTTCTTCTACCGTAGTTAAGCAAAGCTCCTTTTGTTAACTGTTGAAATGATCGTTAAGCATCTCATTTCATTCTAACATGAGGCATAAACTATTAGACTCTAAGATGAGTCTGAAACAGGCCCAGTCCACACCTTCTCAGAACTTACCAGTTGCTAATATTCTCTCTCTTTCATGATCCATAAATCCTGCTGGCAGGGATTGGGTTTTTTTCATCTTTGCATCCTCAGCACCTAGTACAGTGCCATGTATATGGTAAGTACTTAATAAATGTTTTTTTTAAGTGAATTGAATGCTAAGTTCTTCAAACAAGGAGTTGGAAAGGTTGCATAGAAACCTTAGTATATAAATTGTTGGAGAACTGCCAGAAGATATTAAGAGCTATCTTCCATCATGGGGATCTTCAAAACAGAAGATGAAACATGAATTGAAATAACTAATGACATCTCCTAGCTCTTCTTGCTGTTTTTACTGCTTCTTCTATTATAGAAGGATATACAAGCAGCACCCATAAGGCAATTCTAATCAAAGCGGGAAGGAGCTCTGGATGAATGGAATACAGCTCCAGAAAGTGGGACTTTATCCTTAGACTAGCAGGCCAAAATACTGATATACAGCAGAATCTGGCCTAGAACAATCAACAGGTGACTTCACCTTGTCACTGACTGGCACCAACACCTCACCCCTCTCATGTTGAAATCTTGGGGTTATCATTCCTTGATTTTTGAATCTCTCTAGGCTTCCATATCTCTTCAGTTACCAAGTCTTGTGTGTTCTCCCTTTACAATTCTCATATCCATCCCCTCTTCCATCTCTTTCTACTGCTATCAGAATAGTACAGTTGTTGCTATATCATTGTTTTAAAAAATCTTTATTATTTCCTGGACTATAGCCTCTGAACAGGTTTTCCTACATAATGTCACTCCCCACCCTTGCCAATACACTCTTCACAATCCTCCTTCAATGGCCCTCAATTGCCTACTGAGTAAAGTTTGAATTCTTTTGTCTGTCTTTCAAGGTCCTTCATAATCAGACATTACCATACCTTTTTAGTATAAGTGTTGCTCTCTATTTTGTGTCTGTACTCTAAGTAACCAGACTTTTCACTGGTCCTCATATGTACCTAGTGCTTCTCTGCCTGGATTTCTTTGTTCATTCTGTTTCCTATGCCTGGAATGCCCACTATCCCTACCTGGTGAATTCTTGTTCATACTTTAATGACCAGCTCAAACGTCAACTCCATCCTACCCTATCCATCCCTCAAAGGTGAAAATAACCTTTCCTCCCTTTGGAAGGAGAACGCACTTTGTCCCTCTCTGATTGACGTGGCATACATTATTTGGTTGGAGTTTTCAAATGATTTATTCATTTATTTTCACATGCATTTATATAGTCTGTCCCTTCCACTATTCCCCATTCCCCAATGGAATGATAAAAAATAGTAAACTCTCATAACAAATATGCGCAGTCCAGCAAAGCAAATTTCCACTTCAGTCATCACCCAAAATGTAATGATGATAATAATAACAATAATAAAAGTTGCATTTATATAGTGCCAACTACATGCCAGGCACCGTTCCAAGCCCTTCACAAGTATTATCTCATCTTGTCCTCACAACAACCTTGGGAGATAGAGTCTATTATTATCCTCATTTTGCAGTTGAAGAAATGGAGGCAAACAGGAGCTAAGTGACTTGTCCAAGGTCACACAGTGAGCAGGTGTCTGAGACTCTTTCTGCATTTTAAGTTCATCGCCTCTTGGAGAGAAGATGAGTGGCATGTTTCATCTTCAATCCTCTGACTGGGCTCATGGTTTGCCCTTGCACTGATGAGAGTTCTACAGTGTCTATAACATTATTAATAGATAAATTGTTCTCTTAGTTCTGCTCATCTTGCTCTGCATCATTTCTTACAGGTCTTCCCATTTTCTTCTCAAACTATCCATTTCATCTTTTCTTATGGCACAATCATCATTCATTACATTCATTTACCACTTTTTTTAGCCATTCCCCTAATAGAAGGATCCCCCCCCCACTTAGTTTCAATTTTTAGCTACTATAAAAAACTTGTATCACTTTGTATCATTTTAATTTTATGCTGTTATATCACATGATTAAACTACACTCTCCATTGAGCAAAGGTCCTATTTCATCTAAACTTTGTACCTCATCCAGCACCTAGCACAACAGTCTTGATATATGTTTTGCATACAGTAGGTACTTAATAAATGTTCATTGACTTGGGTTAGATTGAATCTGAACAAAAATTTTGGTCAGGCCACGAAATCCAAAAGTAGTCATGAATAGACCATGGAAACAGCCACTGTTGCCAAACTGAAAGATAGGGTTTTTGTTTTGTTTTGTTTTGTTTTGCAATGTTGCTTGTTGTAATATGGACATGACTGGGTTTCTTGAAGGCTGAGCATAAACTTTGGCAGGTTCTACCATGTTGTTAGGTCTCCAAGGTCATTCCAGGCATCAGACTGCGTAAGTATTTTCAGGTCCAGCCTAGCTAAATTGAGGGCTGCTCTTCATCTATAGGTTGGCCACTCAGTTATGACTTCTGTGGCCTTGGCAACTCATCAAACATTTATGATCTGTGATCTTCACTGCTGGAGGGTGAACCTGTACTGAAAAGACCGCAGGTCCATGGAAAAGCTAAGGTGTGGAAAAGCTTGCTGGGAATGATAAGATCCTCTATCCACATCTTATTTTATTAATTCCATTAATCACAAGAAACATTGAGTTATCTAGTGAGCAAAGAACAAATGTCAGTCTTTAAGAATGTCATCAATTCAATCCTTCGTAAGTCATTCTATCTTCTATAGGTCTGTACTGAGGGGATGGATGCATGACTTGAATTCAGAGCATTCCACTGAATTTTGTCTAGATGCTGAAATACCTCTTCCCATTTCAAAGGACTATTAGTGGCTTTATGTCAGTTATGATCACCGTGGATATCTTCCTACAAGACGACTTAGTCCATTAAACTGTTTCCTATAGCAACATCAGATGCTACATTGTTGGAAAATAATAGCAAATAGACATAAGAATCACATGGCATTTGATTGTAATCTTGTCAGCTATTAATCTTTGGTAAGAAAAAAAAAATCTTATTTCTCTTCATCAAAGTAATTATTGATTGGCTTAAGAAAAAAGTACTGGCTAACCATATGGAGGAATCTCTTATCTGAATGGATTAGTACTTAAATCCAACTCTCTTCCATTTGAGACTTAAGAGTAAATAGAAGATTGGGTGACAGAGGAAAATCATTAGCCTGGGAGAATTAATCTGTTTTTAGAATTATTCAAAGTAAAATAGAAACCAAAGAAAAGCAACTTTAGAGACTTTAGAAAAATCTCAATGTTCTTTGTCTTCAAGGGAAAGGGAGAAATTAGTTGGTAATTGTTACACAGTGAACAGAACTGAAATTAATATCTCCCACGTGGTCATTTCTGTTCTGTTGTTAGAATCTATGTGTATATACTTTTTTAAAGTCAAAAATCTTACTTAAAATTCCCCAAACATGAATTTTCTGGGTTACTTGCTTCTTTTGTCAATAGGTACATGAGTGAAGAGGTTGAAATTGTAAAGCAAGTCACTCACACTCAAACCCAAGAGAAAAGAGAGTGGTGAAGAATCAATTTGAAAAAAAATGTTATAAAGAAAGAATTTATTGTTTTGCTTATGTAGTGGATACTCTATGACTCATTCTCCCAGAGTCTGGCAGGTACATCTCTTTGCGGTGCTAGAGACACCCTGTGGGTTTTTGGGCTCTTCATACTAACATTGGCTCAAGCCCCCACAAAATATGTCCCCCACCATTGCTAGCTGCCAGGATCTAGAGCAGTGGTTCTCAACCTTTCTAATGCTATGACCCTTTAATACTCATATGTGGGCCTATCTGTACGTGGGTGGACTCGACTGGAGATGGATAGAGGAGCGGTGTTTTGGTTCCTAAGACCATCCGAAATATGTGTTTTCCGATGGTCTTAGGCGACCTCTGTGAAAGGGTCATTCGACCCCCAAAGGGGTCATGACCCACAGGTTGAGAACCACTGGTCTAGAGTCTCAGTTATATTTAAATAGTTAATATCAATTAACTTTTACAAAGCCATTTTATTTACTTCAGAGATATAACAATAACAGAAGTACAAATATTTCCATCCAACACCTCAGGGCAAGCTCTCCCCTATGTCATCTTGGTTTCTGGGGACAATGAATTTACTATTCTACTTACCACTGAATAATGTTTTACATATCGTTCAATGCTCTCTATAACATGGGTCCCACAAAGTTCATGTCCAAACAAGACCTACCTTCAGGATAAGTCCCCAGATGAGCTACTGATGATCTGAATCCCACAGGTTCCTCCTGAAAGCCACTCTGCTCCTCAAGGCATCAGTGTGGAGGTAGGTGCTGAATCTTCCATTCTGGGATAGTGAGATGTTCAGAAGTTCGCTCTCCCTGACTTTTTCAAACTCACATGGTTGGAGTCTCCAAATACTTCCACCCAAAATGGAAAGGAACAAATGCAGAGGTCAAAGACCAATGCCATTTCACAGGGTCACATGTCAGCCTCAAGGTGTCTCCCTGGACCTGCAGGCAAAGGAGTCAACTGAAAGGCAAAGCAGTTGAAGAAAATGAACATTGCTGAGGCTTTGGTGCCTGGTCTTTTTGAAGGCACCTCCAGTCCTGACTACGAAGCCAGTCGAAAAGTCTTCTCCTAATCAAGTGATTTGCAAATCAGAACCAGTTATATAATGTCTACACATGCTCCAAGATCTGTCAAAATCAATCCATTACATCTCATCACAACTGTCCCTGAGCAGGTTCTCCAGTGGGGAATTTGCATCAGCTGGGCACATTCATTCATTTGGTGTACCTCTTTAACACTTGACTATACTTATTTGTCAAAAGAGAGGGTTTTTATTCTTTGGGAGGATGGGGGAGAGTTTTGAGGGGAGGAGTAGTGATAGAGATGAAAAAAGGAAAAGATATAGGTAACAATGAAAAATAAATAGAAGGAAGTTCAGAAGGGAATATGGACACTCAGGATAGTGTTGGTACTGTGTTACATTTAAGATGCACTTAAAAGAAAATTTCCATATATTTCATATATAGTTCATAGGCTCACAGTTTCACAGACAAAAGGAAGTTTAAATCTGATAATTCTGTGCGAAAGAGAGTGCTAACATTCTATTAGAAGGAAAGTCTAAGTCTTTAAGTGGGAGAAATGAATCTATCTTTCATTTAAAAAAATACTTGGAGTAACTAAATCCTATCACTGGGAGCAGATGTGGATTGTGCTATTAATCAAGGGAAATCATTAAGCATTAATCGTACTTAGTAATAGAATAATTGCTTGGTTAACCTAAACTGCAATAAGAATCCTACCCCTACCCTCCACCTCCCCCAGATCAGGATAAGCTCTTTGAAATTATGTCACAAGTTGTATTTATAGCCATTAAATATATTAAGTGCTTAGAAGAACTCTGTTTCCTTTTGCAAAGATAAACAGTCACTAATTATAAAAAAAGAAGCCTCATGTTTATGACACTTCACAACTTCAACAAATTTGTGGATAATCCAGCAAATACAGGTGAAGAAGTAAACAGTGTCACTATTTCCTAAGCAAGACCACACTATCTCTTTTTGATTTTTAAAGTTGACATGCTTCCAGTGTTGTAGTTTGCCCACTGTATTACATTCATTAGACCAAAAAATCCAATTTTTATCCATTTTATGATTCAGTAACTGAAGCTTATGGTTTAATGACCTTCTAAGCATTAATAACAGAGCTAAAAATAGGATTACATCTTAATTTCTTCCTTCTCTTCGAAGTCAAGCTTTTCAGACGTGCATTACATAGCCAATTATTCCTTAACCTCTTATATTCTGACTTCTCTGCAATCTTCTGACATTCTACTCTCAGAAGGTCATCAATGATTTCAGATTAAGAGTACCTATCCTACCACTTTTTACAAATCACATAAGAGACTACAATGTACCACTGTTTGTTGCCAGTAACAGAAAAAATATTGATTTGGTGAAGCAAAATGTTACCTTAAAAGCTCTCTTCCAAGACACCTCTGATGCATATGTTTAAAATATATGATTCCTTGGAATGAAGCAACAAAGACGGCTGTGAAAATGACAGAATTTGAGAGTTGGAAGGGATCTCAGTGGGCATCTAGTCCATCACCTACACAATCCCCACTTAGAAATGCTATTCACCCTCTGCTTTAAGACCACCAAGGAAAGGAGTCTGATAATTTCCAAGGAAGAGACCTTGATATTTCTCAAGGAAGGTCATTCTACTTTTGGACATCTCTAATTTTTAAGAAGTTTTCCCAAGCATCCAAGTTGAAATTATCCTCTTTGTAACTTCTTCCATTGCTCTTACTTCTGTCCTCTTAGGTCAAACAAGATCAAGTCTAATTCTGCCATATGACAACCATTCAAACAGTTGAAGACAGAGATATCCTTCCTGAGTCTATGCTGAACACCATCACTTAAATGTCATGTATTCAAGGCCCTTTATTACCCTGGTTGAGCTCCTCTGGGACAGGAGCCCTTCATAACTTGTTTCTCATCACCACCTTTCTAATTTTCTTAGATCTTATACCCCACCATATACTTTTGATCCACTGATGGATCCCTGCTATTCCTCAAACAAGACGCTCCACCTATTAGCTCTGAGCATTTTCTCTGGCTGTCCCTGATATGTGGAATGTTCTCCCTCCTTATCTTCACCTCTGGGCTTCTCTGGTTTCCTTAAAGTCCCAGTTAAAATCCTACCTTCTCTAGGAAGCCTTTCCCAATCCCTCTTCATTCTAGTGCCTTCTTTCTGTTGATTATTTAACATTTATCCTGTCTAGAGGAGCTTGAATCTACATAGTTGTTTACATGTTGTTCCTCTCCCCTTCAGTAGATTTTGAGCTCCTCAAAGGTAAGAACTATCTTTTGCCCTTCTTCATATTCCCAGGGCTTAGCACAGTATCTGGCACCTATAAGGGCTTACTATATGCTCTCTTAATGAACATTCTCCTGCTTATCAATGTCCTTCTTAAATTATGGCACAGAAAACAGAACACACTATTCTGTGCGAAGTCTGATGAAGGTAGAATACAGTGGGACTATCACCTCACTATTCCTTTTTAAAATACAGCCAAAAGATGGCATTAACATTGTGGATGTCCCAATTGTGCCACAGTCCAGAAAAACCAACAGTTCTTATTTAGAACAAATGCTATCTAACCACTTCTCCCTCTTCTTATAGTTACAAAACTGTTTTTATCCAAGTACAAAACTTTGCATGTATCTGTACTGAATTAAATTTCTTTAGATTCCGCCCAAGACATGAGCCTATTGAGATCCTTTTGACCTGATACTGTAATCCAATGTATTAGCTATTCTTTTCAGCTCTTTCATCTGCCAATTTGATAAACATACTCTGTACAACTTTATCCAAGTTATTGATAAAAGTGTTAAAAAGTACAAGGTTAAGATCCCTGGGGTACTCCACTGAAAACTTCCTGCCATGTTGACATTGAACCATTAATAACTACTGTTTGAGTCCACTCATTCAATTAATTTTAAATCCATCTGATTGTACTATCAGCTATCATATTGCCATCTTCTCCACAAGATCAACAAAATATACATTATCAAAAGCTTTTCTAAAATCTAGGTAAACTACATCCACTACATTTTCCTTTTTTACTAGCTTAGTAATCTTGTTGGCCATTACCTATTCTTGGTGAAGCCTCTTTGTGTTTGAAGTTTCCCCTTATAGATGTTCTAAATCAGTGGTTCTCATCCTGCGGGTCACGACCCCTTTGGGAGTCCAACGACCCTTTCACAGTGGTCACAGGGGTTGCCTAAGACCATCAGAAAACACATATTTCCGATGGTCTTAGAAACTGAGACACTGCTCCTCTATCTGTCTCCAGGTGGGTCCACCCACATGCAGATACGCCCACATACAAGTATTAAAGGGTCACGGCATTGGGAAGGTTAAGAACCACTGTTCTAGATGTTTCTAAATTGTCCATGTCAAAAAAAAGTCTCTACTCTGACTCCATCATCTCTCCGTTCATGGGTAGGTAGCATGTTCCATCATGAATGATGGTGATACTATTATATAAATTGTAATCCTGCTTCTATTCACACCATTCTGTATCTGTTTATGCAAGTATTCCCAGATTTCCCTGAAGTCACCCCATTCATAAGTTCTTATAGCGCAATAGCATTCCATCACATTCGTATACCATAACTTGTCCAGTCATTCCCCAATTGATGCATATTCCCTCCATTTCCAATTGCTTGCCACCACAAAAAGAGTTATTATAAATTTTTTTTGGGAAGTGTGGGTCCTTTTCCTCTTTGTTTGATTTCTTTGGGGTATAGACCTAGTAATAGTATTACAAGGTCAAAGGATATGGAATAGCTTTTTCAGGTGTAGCTCCAAATTTCTTTCTAGAATGGCTAGAGCAGTTCACAGTTCCACCAGCAATGCATTAATGTAAGTGTTCTCTCACAGCACACGCTCCCCCCCCCCCCCCCGCCCCGGTATTTGTTATTTTCCCTTGTTGTCAAGTTTGCTAATATGACGAATGTGGAATGGTATCTCGGTATTGTTTTAATCTGAGTTCCTCTAATTTTTGGTGATTTAGAGCATTTTTATATGACTAGTCATAGTTTGGATTTCTTGAAACATGATATTGAGGTGCTTTTGGTGAAGGCTTTCATGTAATTCAATGACTCTTAAATTATCTCTTCTTAATCTGTTTTCCAGGTCACTTATTTTTGCTGTGAGATATTCTTCATTTTCTTTTATTTTTCAGTCTTTTTACTTTGTTTTTAATATTTCTTGTTGTCTGATGGAATCATTAACTTCTATCTGGTCCATTCTAATTTTCAGGGAATCTGTTGCCTAGATAAGGTTTTGCAACTTTTATGCCAAACCATTAAGTGTTTTTCTTAATCTTTCTTCCATAGCTCTCATTTGGTTGTTGAAATCATGTTCAATACTTTTTAAAAATTTGTTATGCATCTCCTCCAGGAATTCTAATTGAACTTGTACAGAATCTGTTTTTCTTTAAGCCCTGATAGATCTTGGTGGGACATGGTGTCAGACACCATTTTAAGTAGAAAAAAATCAATATTTTATAAACCTTCTAAACCTCACGTCTTCAATCTTAAGTTTTCCCCACACCTTTTGAAATGTAAAATAAGAAAAATATTTCTCATAATTCTGTCAAAACAGTGATGGTCTTGATATGACCACGCCAGTAATTATGTAGATTCTGTGAAATTTGGATTCAGTCAAAAGGCTGCACTTGAGGAGCTAGAGAGTCACATGTGGCCTTGAGGCTGCAGGTTCCCCACCACCTGACTGCCATCTGGAGAAAGATATTGCTAAACTTCCTCACCTTCTTGTGATGCTATTTCCGTGTCTCTAGCCTAGGAGAGTGGTCTTTTTTTAGTTCCCTTGTCTGAATTTCACTCCTTTTGGCAATCTTCACTCTTTATTTAGCTTTATTTTTTCTGAACTTAACAGACATGGAAAAAAGAACATTTCCATACACAAAGCAGACCAGAAAAAAGATTGTATCTGAAACCGTGAGTCTGTTACATACAGCTTGCTTTTTAAAGTACATAATATATTGAAAGCTCTTTTGCTATTTCTATTTCCTTCCGATATTCCTTCTGTTTTTTTCTATGCATTTTTCAAAATACTTCAAAGACCTTTTCTTCCTTTCTTCCCTCTCTCCTTCCTTCCTTCTTTTTTTTTCCCCGTCTGTCTGTCTTTCTTTTTGGAGGGAAAGTAGCACTATTGCTAGCTCTCATTTTATTACATTTTAATAAGTATATTATATAAAAGAAATAAATATTTAACATCCAATTTCATTTCTTAACTTACAATGATAGGGTAAAAGCAATGACCATCAGCTGTCACCTCTCATATGTTGATGACCAAAAAAAGTAACTATATTTGAAGCCCTGGAAAAAAATTGCTAAGCCATCAGCACTCCCTTGTCAAAATGATCAGTGTAATTGACAATACAAGCAACAAAAGACACAAAGCAGAAATACACATCATTACTTTCCATTGTGCTAATATTTGTAAATGGTCTAATCACTATGCCTACTCTTTAAAAATTGTGGTCCAAGCACTGCCCCTTTTAAGAGCATAAGAAAAACATATATGTAACCCATGCATCCTCTCCTCTTAGCAAATGAAACAGGTTCTATCTTTGGAACTTCTTTCTAAGAATGATTGGTATGCCTCATATTTATCCTTACCCAGAAATCTCTCTGGCAGCATTTGAATGTTGTTAAATATTAGCTCTCCTTTAGAAACTAAAATTCATACAACATTATGTTCATTAAAAAATTCAAGTGACTCAGTCTATAATTGAATGATTTAAGACATCTTCAAAGGTCTCAAAATCCTGTATCCATAAATCTGTCTCTCCCTTAAAGATAGTCTATTTCCTGTGTAAGCACCAATATCTATTAAGCAAATGTGAAATCCAAAGCACATGAAGACTAGAAAAGGATTCACATCCAAGTCCTAGTAGAAGGTAGTATACTACCCTTTGCCTTTTTTTGCTTACAACTTAAATTTTTTAAGTTTTCCTTATTTTTTATGAACTTAACAAAAATCAACACAAAACATGAATACTTCCCCATATATAAAAAGAAGAGGGAAAGAGGATGCAAAATATACGTAATTATTTTAAACGACATTAATTAATATGGATTTATAAGACACTGCTGAGAAAAATATACAAAAAACCTTTTTTGTACATTTCAAATTTCACATGGCAGTTTCAGTGCTGTACTGCTTTTCTTTGTCCCCTTCTGAATATTTTCATGGTCTCTTCTGTTTCTTTCTTAATGATTCATCAATGCTTCCTTCCATCTTTCCTTTTTTGTATAACTATCATAATTATCTCACTGCTTTCCAGCTCCGCTTCCCCCACAAAGTACACCCGTATAACAGACAAGTATGCCCATGAAAAATAAGAAGTATGTATATGGCATTGGCCACATTTGAAGATACATCTCACTTTGCAATTCTGTTCCGTCACCTCTCTGAATGGAGTAGAAAACATATTTCATTGTAAGTCTTTTGGAATAGTTTCTTTTTTCTAGCTCTGTAAAGCAGTCACTTGAAAGTTTGATTGGTATGGAACTAAATCTGCAAACTGATTTAAGTAGCATCGACATTTTTATTGTTTGGCACTATCCAACCATGAACAATTAGTATCCCTCCAATTATTTAGGTCTGGCTTTATATCTATAAATATAACTACAAATATGTTTTGTAGTTATATTCATATAATTCCTCTGTGTGTATCTTGTTATGTGAACTCCCAGATATTTAATACATTCTGTAATAGTTTAGATTAGGACTTCTTCATCTACCTCTTCCAGGGAGGAGCTGTTCATAGCATATAGGCTTTTGTTGGTTCATTTTATATCCTGCTACCTTACCGAAGGTTTTTAAAATTAATTTTTCATTGAACCTCTACAACTTTCTAGGACTAAGTAAACCATCATGTCATCTGTAAAAGTGATAATTTTGTTTCTCATTGTCTATCCTCATTCAATTCCTATTTTTGTCTTATTAATATTTCTAAAACTACAACTGATGACAGTGGTTCACAATTTTTGCTTTACCACTGATCTTATTAGAAAATCATCTGAGGTTTCTCCATTTTGTATTCATGGCCTTAGATAGATATCATTTACTATATTAAGGAAAGGCTCACTTACTCACAAGAACCTCATTTTATTTACCAATTCAATTGGGAGGAAAGATGTCTTCAGTTTTATTTCTCTCTCTTTCACAATCTTTTTTTTGTGTTTGGAAAGAGTTGTTTGGTTTTTTTTTTTTTTTTGCTTATTGCTTTTCTAATTTTTAGTTGCATGTCCAATTTATTGATTTCTTCTTCTTTTCTTGATCAACGTATAGATATAAAAAAATTTCCCCTAAATACTGCTATGACTACATTACAAAAAGTTTTGGAGTGCTATCTCATTTATGTAATTTTCTTTTGGTAAAAATTATTTATTGTTAGTTAAAATGGGTATACGATTTAGATATGAAGGCTGATATTACAAGCAAATTTGGAGAGCAATGAATAGTTTACCTGTCAGATTTATGGAGAATGGAAGAACTTATGACCAAACAAGAGATAGAGAACATTATGAAATGCAAAATAAATAATTTTGATTACATTAAGTTGAAAAGGTTTTGCACAAACAAAGCCAATGCAACCAGGATTAGGAGGGAAGCAGAAAACTGGGAAAGAACTTTTAAAAGCAGTATCTCTGGTAAAGGCCTCATTTCTAAAATATATAGAGAACTAAGTCAAATTTATAAGAATATAAGTTATTCCTCAATTGATAAATGGTCAAAGAATATGAACAGACAGTTTTCAGATGAAGAAAATTAAAGCTATCTGTAATCATATAAAAAATGCTCTAAATCACTATTGATTAGAGAAACGCAATTCAAAACAACTCTGAGGTACCACACACATCTGTCAGATTGGCTAACATGACAAAACGGGAAAATTATAAATGCTGGAGAAGACATGGGAAAATTAGAACAGTAATGCATTGTTGGTGGAGTTATGAAGTGATCCAATCATCCTGCAGAGCAATTTGAAATTATGCCTAAAGGGCTATAAAAATGTGCACACCCTTTGACTCAGCAATACCATTTCTAGATCTGTATCCCAAAGAGATCATACAAGTGGTAAAAGGACTCACGTATATAAAAATATTTATAGCAGCTCCTATTGTGGTGGAAAAGAATTGGAAATTGAGGGGATGCCCATCAGCTGGGGAATGGCTGAACAAGTTGTGGTATATGAATGTAACGGAATACTATTGTGCAATAAGAAATGATGAGCAGGCAGACTTCAGAAAAACCTGGAAAGACTTATATGAACTGATGCTGAGTGAAGTAAGTAGAACTAGAAGAACACTGTACACAGTAAAAGCCACACTGTGTAATGATCGACTCTCATAGACTTAGCTCTTCTCAGCAATGCAAGGACCTATGATATCTCCAAAATACTGATGATGGAAAATGCCATCCACATCCAGAGAAAGAAATGTGGAGTCTGAATGCAGATTGAAGCATAGTATTTGTTCTCTTGTTTTGTTTTGCTTTTTTTCCTTCTTGTGTTCCTTCCATTCACTCTAATTCTTCTATATAACGTAACTAATGTGAAAATATGTTTAATAAGAATGTATATGTAAAACCTATATCAGATTGCATGCCATCTTGGGGAGGAGGGGAAGGAGGTGGGGAAAACTTAAAACTGGAAGTGAATGTTGAAAACTAAAAATAAATAAATTAATTTTTGAAAAAAGAAATGTGGCTAATGTGGAAATACATTTTGTATGATTTCACATGTATAATTGATATCATATTGTTTGCCTTCTCAATTGATGGTGAAGTTGGTAGGAGGGAGGGAGCTCAAAATTTAAAAAGAAAAGAATGATTAAAGATAAATATTTTTTTTTCCTTTTTGAAGGGCAACTGGAATTAAGTGACTTGCCCAAAGTCACACAGCTAGTAAGTGTGTCAAGTGTCTGAGGCTGGATTTGAACTCAGGTCCCTCTAACTTCAGGGCCAGTGCTCTATTCACTGCGCCACCTAGCCGTCCCCCAAAATAAATATTTTTAAAAAGAAGAAAAAAAGTGATGGAACAAGTGTTAATAATGCAGATTAAATCTGAAAGTGTAAAAAACTATTTTTTATTTCTATGATTTTTTTTCCTGTGACCAACAAATATATCCTTTTTAATTTAATTTTAATTTTAATCCTTTCTTTTTAAAAATCCTGAGATTAACAAATGCCAAATAAATAAACATTTTAAAAATTTTATTCAATGTTTTTAGTTTTCAACACTCACTTTTATAAGATTTTGTGTTTTAAATTTTCCCCCTCCTGTGGCCCCTCCCCAAGATGGCATGCAATCTGATATAGGCTATATATGTACAATACTATTTAATATATTTCCATGTTAGTCATGGTGTAAAAGAAGAATCAGAGTGAAAGTTGTTTAAAAAACACAAAAGAAAAAAAGAGAAAAATAATATTCTTCAATCTCCATTCAGACTCCAAAGTTCTTTCTCTGGATGTGGATAACATTTTCCATCATGAGTCTTTTGGAATTGTATTAGATCATTGCATTGCTTAGAAGAGCCTAGTTCCAAACTACTTTACAAAATAGTTGGACTAATTCACAGATCCATCAACAGGTACCAGTAGGCTTGTTTTCCAGTACCCCCTCCAACAATTATCATTCTGCTTTTTTGTAATTTTTGCCAACCTGATGGATATGAAATGAAACTTTAAGGTTGTTTTAATTTACAATTCTCTAATTATTGATAATTGAGAGAAATTTTGTATAGCTAATGATAGCCTGCATTACATCTTTTGGGAAACTGTCTATTCATATTTTTTTATCTTTTTTATTGGAAAATGTAATTTGTTTTACATATTTGAATCAGTTACACATCTTGGAGATCAGAACTGTATTAGAGAAACTTGATGCAAAGTTTTCACCTCCAGTTAACCAGTTCCCTTCTAGTTTTAACTGCACTGATTTTGGTTTTGCAAAATTTGTTTTCATATTATGTAGTTAAAATTGTCCATTTTATCTTCCATGATCTTCTCTATTACTTGTTCAGTCATGAATTCTTTCCTTATCCATAGTTACAAAATGCATTTCCTTCTCTGCTCCTTTACTTTACTTATGATGTGACCTTTTACATTTAAGTCATCTGCCAGTTTGTAGCTAGTCTTAGTGCATTAAAACAAGTCAGGGGACTTCCAGAGTAAGGGCAAGAGACCTTGGTCTTAACTTTAATGAGCAGTCCACTCAGGATTCAAGGATTCAGGAAGAATGTGCACTCAGAACCTAGTTGCAACTCCTTTTATTACATAGTACATAGCATAAGAGAAAATAAGTGAGATGGAGTTAGGAGAGGGTGGATACAGAGATAAAAAGAATTTAAGTCATGAAGGGCTAGTCATATAAGGAGAGGGTACAAGGTATAAGATCTTATTTGTCTGTATTTGTCCAACTCTTGACATAAGGGGTGAGCGGGGGGATTCTGATAGGGCAAAGAGTGAGGGGCCTTATCCACTCAATGTTAGAGTTGATTTATTTGCATAACAAGTTTATTTGAACCACTTACTCCCTTGGGTGAGCCACATAGAAGGGTAATAGATAATAACTTAAGGTGTACTTCTTTACGGTGGCCGTTAGGATCACACGTATAATAAGTAACTCCATTTTGTCACACACATTTGGTATGTGGTGTGAGATGCTGGGCTACCCTAATTTCTGCCAGATTGCTTTTCAGTTTTCTTAGAGGCTTTTGTAAAATTGTGAGTCTATATCTCAGCAATCAGGTCTTTGGACTTATCGTTTTGTTTATTATTATGTTTACGTGTTTCTGTACATCCAACCCGTTCTAATTGTTTGAGATACGGTGTTGCCAGATTTCTTTTCTTCCCACTTTAAAAAAGGAATTTCCTTTGAGATTCTTGACCTTTGGTTCTTCCAAATGAATTTTATTCTTTTAGCTTTAAAAAGAACCTTTTGCTACTGTTACTGAATAATTTATTAATTTAGGGAGTATTGTCATGTTAATTATATTGGCTCCGTCTATTCGTGGGAAAATAATAGCTCTTTAATTATTTAGGCCTGTTTTTCTATCAAGCATGTTGTGTTGCTACATTGTGTACGTGGTAGGTGACTCCTAATTTTATGTCACATATGGATGTGTGTATGTTTGTATTCTGTAGTTATTTTAATTGAATTTCTCTTTTTCTACCTTTTTCTGCTAGATTTTGTTGATAAGAAATAAAAAAGACTTAGTGATTTCTATGGATTTATTTTGTACCTGCTACTTTGTTGAAATGAAAGTTTCAAAACTAAGGTTTGTAAAGCACTTTACATGTTATCTTATTTGATCCCTGCAACAACCCTATGAGATACGTTATATTATTATTCTCATTTTAAAGATGAGGAGACTGAGACTGAGAAAGGTTAAATGACTTCTCCAGAGTTACACAACTAGTAAGCATCAGACACAAGATTTCAAATCAGATATTCTTGACTCAAAGTCCAGCACTTTCCCTTGCAGTTGCCGCTAAGTTTTGGACCTTGACTGGGATCCTTGATACTTGAACTCTTTCTTCTTGGTGATTGTATTTTTTTTTAACTTTGAAATTCTGGATTTTGGCTATATCATTCCAGATCTTATTTCATTTGGTGTTTCTTTTAGGAAATAATCAGTGATTTTTTTTTCCTATTTTCACTTTTCCATTTGGTTCTAATAAAATTGGGCATATTTCTTTTATGATTTATTGAAATAGCTACTCAAAGTTTTTTGTTTGGTTATGGCTTTGATAGAATCTCGTGATTACTAAATTATCTCTCTTTGACTTGTTTTCCAGGTCAATTGTTTTAGATAACAAGAATCCTACATTTTCTTTTTTTGCTTTTAGTCAGTGCTTTAAAATTATTCTCTTATGGAATTACTGAGTTTTTTGGCTTCATTCTAGCTTTCCAATTGTTCTTCTGCTTTGGCAAGGTTTTTCACCACTTAGTCTAAGTTATTTATTCTCCTTTCATTTTTTCATATCAACATCTAATTTTATTTCTGATTACATTTAAAAAAATCTTTTATTTCATTTCTTCCAGACTTCTTATAGACATTGTGTCCAAGACATGGTTTTCTATGACTGTCTGCTAGAGCTATTGTATGATTATTCTATTCTTCTAGGTTTACCTCTTGAGCATCTCTTAACCCACAATATTTCATTTTGTGGTTCAGCATTTTCTTCTGTTTACTCATATTTTCAGCTTCAGCTATCATATTAGGATTTTGTGTTCAGGACAGTCCCTTCTGGAATCCTTGGATGGGTCAGGTAGGCCTTATTTGGTCCTAACCTCTGTAGTCTAAGTGCTTTTGTTTATCTAGATGACATGGATAGCTTCTACCATTTGCCTCAATCCCAATTTTGTCACAGATTCTACTGGGATATTGTAGAATAAATTGGGTTTGGGCTTCTTGAATAGCCCCCAACATTAATGACAAGGTGTTGAGTTGATCCTATCTCCTTTTGTCCTTCCCAGTGCTCTGAGGAGTGTAGTCAGTGACCCATGAGGACTAGTCCAATCTTTTTTATTTTTGTTCTTTTTTTTATAGTCACTTATGTCATGAATTCATAGGGGATTGGTTCCAACAGCTCAGGTTCCTTGCCATTGGTTCTAACAAAGTGTGTTTCTCTGGGTGGAGCTTTTCTTTGGCTTCCTTCTTCTTCTGACCATTTTCCTTTACCCGCTTCAGGAAGCTATCTCTGCTCTTGGAATGCTTAATATGCTCAATACGCACATTTATTCTCTTGGCTAGAATCTTGCCCTTAACCTGTGTGTGTACAACAATGCCTACAGTATGCTGAGTAACATCATAGAACCCTCCAGTCTTGCCTTGGTAACATTTGTGGAGCACTCCTTGCTGAACTGTGCCCATACCCTTGATATCTACCTTTCTTACATATTCGCATATATGTAGCCAAAGGGACAACACCATATTTTTGAAAGGGCCTAGAAAACATGTATTGTGTCCCTCTCCTTTTCCCTTTTGTATTCATTTTGGCAACTCACTCAAATGCTCTTTCCCAAGCTTCCCTGGGAAGGAAACAACATGCCATGAAGCAGGAGCTGCGAGAGCCTCATGTACCTGGAATATGGCGGATGACTAGTCTAATCTTCCAATGCTATTCAGACAAGACAGAGTTGAGATCTGGCTTTGGATCCTTGATCACTGGGTACTTTTTTTTTTAACTTATGAAATAAAACAAACATTTCCAAAGCATAGTATAATAAAGAAGATGATTGCACATGAAACTGCAAATGTATTATGTACAACTTGCTATTCCTTTTAAATATATAATAAAGTTATCATGCAGATTTCTTTTTTTCTTCCCTTATATCTGCCCTAGAGATATTTACCATTAGACACACATACACATCTAATATATATGTAAAGTCATTCTATACATATTTCTATTTATCAGTTCTTTCTCTGGATGCAGATAGCATCTTCCTTCATATATCCTTTGTAGCTAATTTCAGTATTTATAATAGTCAAAATTACTTGTTGCTCAAAGTAATATAGCTATTACTATATACAATGTTCTCTTGGTTCTGCTCAACTCACTCTTCATTATATCATGCAAGTCTATCCATGTTGTCCTAAGATCATCAGGCTCATCATTTCTCATAGCATAGTAGTATTCCATAGCAATCATTTACCACAACTTGTTCAGCCCTTACTGACTACTGGATCTTATGCTGGCTTCTTTGGCTTGGCTCCTCTCCATCTTTCCTCTCATTCCTTTATTTACCTATATTCAACCTCAACTGACTTCCTTGATGTGACCCCTTTACCAATATCCATTGGTCCTTTTGGGAAGTTCTAGATTGGAGAGAGTTTCTTTACATTTCTTTCCTATTGTCTTTATCATTGGTCTTTTTAGTGTCTTTTTCAAAATTTTTGTGGGGTTTGTGGAAGTGAGTTGGGATTCTCCATAACTTTTCTTATGACTATCTTAATTATCCAATGAGAGGCCTTGGATGTGGTTTTATTAGTTCAAAGCCTAGGAAGAAAAGGGAAGAAAAGAGGAATACACTAGGGAAGAAATAAGAAAGAAGGAGGAGGAATTTACTATTTTGCATAAATTGAATGCATGTTACTATCTTGTCTTAAACAGAAATACTGCCAATTCCTTTCTTCTTAAACACAGAGGATCACTTCCTATCTCTATGGAAACAAAATTCAAAATATCAACAGAGGAATATAATATGATTTCTATTCTTATGGGATATAATCTTCATGAAAAGATTCTAGTAAATAATAAGGCACCATTACACATAATAAGCATATTAAAAATGGCAAATTGCTATGTGAAATCCAAGTGAGAAAAGGTTGTTACCAACTGAGGAAATTAAGGAAGGTTTAATGTATGAAGGGGCATTTGAATTGAGCTTCAAATAATTGCATTAATTCAGCAGGCAAAACTGGAAAGGGAGCATATTTCAGTCATAGGAACAGCTTGAGCAAAGGTATAGAGGTGGGAACCAGAGGGTATGTTCAAGGTACATTATCTACTCCAGTTTTGTTGAAACATCTAGTACATAGCAGAGTATGGTGCCACCTTGTGTACAGTTTTCAGTGCCACATAAGAAGTTTAAACTTTAATTGCTAAGCAATAGGAAACTACTAAAGATTTCATATCAAGGGAGTAACATGATCAGCTCTTACATAAATATGCAATCTAGATATTAAACATGACCTACTCCTGTTGAAATATGTCTATTTGTTTACTTCACAAGCAGATTCTAAATTGTTTAGTTGAAAAAGCATCATTATAACTTGGAAAGAAATGGAAAATGTTGCATTTATACAGATTATACTCATGTCTTCCATCTGAGATTATCTCCAATTTGTCCTGTTGTAATGTTAAGGGAATTTGAAGATCTTCCCTGCCCCTTAATAGGCCCATGTGACCTGCTTTGGGCTCTGGCCCGCCCACAGCTTGAGTTACATGGAGCCCATGGTGGAAGGAGCTTGCCAAAGGGTGGAGCAGGAAGAGAGAGTGAGAAAGCTGGGAGAGAGCTGGGGCAGAGCAGCTAGGGAGAGTGAGTGAGTGAGGAATTTTGCCTAGGGGAGCTTGTTTGTAGGGAGGTGTAAAAGGGGGAAGGCTTGGGGATGTTGACACTCCCTGGACTGGTGATGTGTATAAAATTCTTTGTTACCATAGTGGGATTAGCTTTCTGGTGTCTGAACAAATATCTTGGTTTTGTCTTCAAGGAAGAGAGTTTGTTATATTTTGGCACTCAGTTCTGGAAATATGCCTGCATATTCCTGGCAGCTACTACAGGTATGGCATTGGCCATATACTTGTCTATATCTTGTTTGTACATAGTTGTTTACATGTTGTCTTTCCCATTAGATTTTAAATTCTTTGAGGGTGTTGTTTAGTCATGTCCAATTCTTCATGACCCCATTTGGGGTTTTCTTGGCAAAGATAATGGAGTGTTTTTGCCATTTCTTTCTCTAGCTCTACTTACAGATGAGGAAACTGATGCAAATGGGGTTAAGTGACTTTCCCAGGGTCATGCAGTAGCTAGTAAGTGTTTGAGGCCAAATTTGAACTCAGGAAGATGATTCCAAGCCATTCACTCTGTCCACTGCACCACCTAGCTGGCCCCTTACCTCATTAGCTTATTTTGACTGCTATGAGTTGCCTCACAGTTTGAGCAGCTACTTCTGTATGGATTTATACCTGCAACAGTAAAGTAAAAAGTGATGGTGAAACGGCATTATTACTGTTATTACTGTTTTTGAAACTGCAAGTACAATTCTCATTTTTATAGATTTCTAAGAAGAACTATTTTGTATTAAGTACTGATTATTGTAATGCTTCCTGCTTACATGTAAGGAGTTGCTAATTCTCTCTAAAGAATAGTTCCTTGTAGCCTTGCAAATGTGTTAGTCAATAGGGCAAGAGATTTTTCCCCTTTTTCTGGCTTCTGAAAAATTTTTTGCACCCCTCATTTAGTTGTAGCTTCTGTCAAGATCCTTCTCAAGATATTTATTAATATGCAAGCTGAGATAACTGCTACGTCCCAGCATCACTGACTATATATTGCCTTTAAGTTAATTATTTTCTTTTGATTAAATTGTTTTAAATTAACAAGTATTTCTTTTCTTTCCCTCCCATGGATCCTCTCCTCAATTGAGAAGAAAATAAAAGCAAACCCTTTTTTAAATTAATATACCTAATCAGGCAGAACAAATCCCACGTTAGCCATTTCCAAAAATGTGTGAATCACTCTGCATCTCAAGTCCATCACCTTTCTGTCAGCAGCTTTGAAATCATAGTTAGTCGTTGCATTGATCAGAGTTCTTAAGTCTTTCCAAGTTGTCTTTACAATATTGTTGTTATTGTTGCATAAATTGTTCCCTTGGTCCTGCTCATTTAACTGCATCAGTTTGCACAAATTTTTCCTACATTTTTCTAAAACCATCCCTTTCACAAGTTTCTTATAGAACAATAGTATTCTATTACATTTGTATCAATCAGTAAGTATTTGTTAATGCCTTGTCTATTTCAGGCACTTTGCTGAGCGCTGAGAATAAAAGTACAAAGAATGAAGCAGTGCCCACTATTCACAATAAGCTTATGTTCTAATGAGAGAGACAAGTATATATAAAATTATGTGCAGCATAAATTTGTTGTTCAGTCATTTTTTTAGTCATGTCCAGCTCTTTACGACATCATTTGGGGATCTGAGATTTTTTGTTGTTGTTGTTCTGTTTTTTGTTTTTTAGCTATATTTTTTTCTCCAGAATTTATTTTTAGTTTTCAACATTCATTTCCACAAGATTTTGAGTTACAAATTTTCTCCTCATCTCTCCCTTACCCCCCACCCCAAGATGGCAAGTATACTGAATACCCCTTCCCCCAGTCTGCCCTCTCTTATATCCCCCCCCATTGCTCCCCTTTCCCCTCCCCCCTTGCTTTCTTGTAGGGCAAGATGGATTTCTGTACTCCATTGTCTTACTTCTCGGTTGTACATTTGGGGTTTTCTTGGCAAAGATACTGGACTGGCTAACCATTTCCTTTTCCAGCTCATTTTACAGATGAAGAAACTGAGGTAAACAGGGTTAAGTGAATTGCTTGGGGTCACATAGCTAATAAGTGTCTGAGACCAGATTTGAACTCAGGAAAATGAGTCTTTTTGACTCCAGGCCCACCACTCTATCCACTATGCCACTTAGCTGCCCTAGGATCATAAATATAAAGTTAATAATACATATATGTATATATACATATATGTATACATATACACAAAATAGTTAAATATAAAGTATTAGGTGAGGATGTGCACTAGCAGTTGGGAGGACCAAGAAAGCTTTGATGCAAAGTGTGGTGCCTGAGCTTCATATTAAAGAAAGTAAGATGGTCCAGTGAATAGAGCACCAGCCCTGGAGTCAGGAGGACCTGAGTTCAAATCCAGCCTCAGATACTTGACACAAAACCTTGCCATGTGACCTTGGGCAAGTCACTTAACCCCAATTGCCCTCCAAAAAGGCAAAAAAAAAAAGGAAAAAAAAGAAAGTAAGATGGTCTGTGAGGCAAAGGTAAGGAGGGAATACATTCCAGGAATGAGGGATGGTCAATGCAAAATCATGGAAACAGGAGATGGAGAATCAAGATGCAAGAAACAGAGAGAGGCCAGTTTGGCTGGATTGTAGAATGCAGAGGGAGAATAACATCTAAGGAGGCTAGAAAGGAAGTTTGGGTTTGAATTATACATGCCTTTAAAAGTTGGAGGACTTAATATTTTCTTCTAGAGACAATGGTAAACCACTAGACTCAGTTGAATAGGGAAGTAAGATGGTCAGATCTGCTGTTCAAGAAGATGACTTTGCAAGCAATGCATGGAATGAACTGGATTGGTGAGACACTTAGGTAGGTAGAACACTTAGTAAGTTATCACAAAAACTGAGACGAGAGGTGATAAGGCTCTAAACAAAGGTTGTAGTTATGTGAGAGGAGAGGAGTTCAGATGCAAGGATGTTGTGATGGTAGAAATGGCAAAATTTGGCAACTGATTGGATATATGGAGTGAGAGTGAGGAATCAAGAATAATGCCAAGATTATGAGCCTAAAACACTCTAAGGATGCTCGTACCTTCAACAGATAGAATGTCACTTTGGAAGAAGGGAAGATTCAGGGGGAAAGATAATGAGTTCAATTTAAGACATGCTGTGTTTAGGATGTTTCCAGGATACTCAGTTTTAAATATCCTTGACTATGATGTCTGGCCATTTGCCCAATAATGGACCTCCAGTTCTTTACCACCACAAAAAGACCTGTCAATATTTCGCATATTTATTTTCCCTCTTTCTTTGATCTCTTTGGGGTATAGGTGTAGGGGAGTATATGCTTTGTCTGGAAGTACCAATAATCACCACCCATCCAATGGTTAGACAGCTGTAATTCACATCTAAAATAACTCATATCCCTCAGTTATGCATTGGGCTTTGCTTTCATCTTTTAGTACAGTGAGCAGTGTTTGCCACATAATTATTTCCTCAAATAGAATTAGCTGCTAAATGTTGGAGAAGGGGCAAGAGAGCTTTAGCACCTCTCTAACCCTTGGAATTAGCCTCATATATCTAGGGGTGGGGAACTTGTTCTGTGAAGTTTAGATTCGGTCAAAGGGCTGCCCTTGAGGACCTAGAGGGTCACATGTGGCCTCAGGACTACAGGTTCCCCACTCCTGACCTAGAACAAAATGAGAGCAGGAAGAACCACTGCCATACAGTGAAACTCTTTTTTGAAAGTTTTTTAGAGGGTTATAGAACTATCATCTCTTGCCTGAATAATTATAAAAATGAGACTTTAATAACATGTAGATCTTCTGTTTCAGAGACATGTATATGTGAATCCTGCTGTGTAGCAGAATTCAGTCTATTGAGTCATATTATATAGCAAGGTTCTTTTGTAGTTTATTAAAGTAATTCCAAGGTATCGACCTAAAGAATATTCCATATCTGCATAATAGGCCATTATAGATAATAAGAAATATTATATCTTGTTACTTTATACATAGAAAAATTAGATACCAAATAGGAAAAAAAATACATCTTTTTTCATTGCAAAATTTGCCATATTTTGTTGTTGTTCAGTTGTTTCAGTCGCTCCTCATGACACCATTTGGGGTTTTCTTGGCAAAGATACTGGAGTGGTTTGTTATTCTCTTCTGAGCTCATTTTACAGATGAGGAAACTGAGGCAAGTGGGGTTAAGTTAAACCCTGGGTCACACAGCTAGTAAGTTTCTAAGGATGGATTTGAACTTGCAAAGATGAATCTTACTGACTTTAGGTCCAGTATTCTATCTACTGTTCCACTCACCTGCCCCAACATATGCCATATACTTAGGCATTAATAGACATATTTTTCCTAAAAACGTCTTTGTCATTCATTTGTCAAAAATTTGAGTTTAAGCCAATCATCATAATTGATTTTTAATCTTAATGGCAAATTGTTCATTCATATTTTACTTAAATCAAATCTGACTATTATGGACCTGAGCCACAAATGCTTTCTGGAGAAGCATAAAAAAATAAACAAAAAAATTTCCTTTAAAAAATCATAAACAGAAACTTTTCACAAATTACCTTTCTAAAAGGTAAGATTGTTTAGAGTGCTCAAAAGAGCATCATCCTTATATCAAATCAAGCAAGGTCCAGAAACATTGCGCCAAGAGGTGATTTCTCAGCAAGATGTTAACATCTGAACACAAAGTGATGTGTCTGGAAGTAGAACCACTGAGCTGAAAACAACCTGGGTGTGAGTCAGAGAATATTAGGACAGGCCCTGTCCACCAGAAATATAGACTTGATCACATGTGACTTCTGTCATGTCTGGAGAAATCAAGAGCTAAACATAAAAGCAAGGCAACAGAAATGTTTCCAAATGAGCCATGCAGCCTCTGAGGCAAGTCATCTGGCAGCCAGTCAAATTCAAAGGGAAAGCATCAACATGCCTCATTTAGAGTCTTCAGTCACAGCGCTTCTTCATTAATCCCTCAAAAAGGGAAAAAGGAAACTTCATTTTCCGAGTTGTGATCATTTCCTCCGTTACAGACACCCTCTCCTCTCTGGCTAACTAGTATCTGTGAGAGCTGGCTCAGTCTCATTAGCATCTTTAGGATCCTAATGACCCACTCAGTAGCAATAAATGAAAAACTAATCCTTATTTCATACCATTGATCGAAAAGGATTTACTAACTCACACTACCCTGCAATCAGGCTTGTAAGAGGGAGATTACTGCCGGTTAATACAGTAAATCTACACATTCCAATCTGCTACAGTAAGGAGTATTTAAAGCTTATTTCCTTATTACGCCTAAGTGTCTTAATGCTGTGGTATAAAAAGTTTTGATAAGGTTCATAGCTTTATGAGTTAGGTGGTGTAGTCGATTCATGCTGGACTTGGGCAGGAAGACAAGTCCAAATCCTTCCTCAGACACTTAACAACTGCATAACCATGTCACCACTGTTTTCCTCAGTTTACTCATTGTAAACTGAGGAAAAGAGCAGCACCTGCCTCCCAGGGTTGTTGTGGGTCACAAAAAGTCAGGCGTGAGTAAAACAACTTAACAGCAACAAGCTTAGAACAATGCCTGGTACGTCCTAGATAAATGTTAATTATTATTATTAATCATTATTGGAAAATCTATATCACAAGGTTGTTGTGAGGATCAAACGAGATAATAATGGTAAAATGCTTAGGACAGTGCTGGGTACACTGTAAGAGCTACATAAGTGTACGCTATTATTATCACTGAGATTCTACGTCACAAGGTTGTTGTGAAGATCAAATGAGGTCATTATTGTAAAGCACTTAGCCCAGGGTCTGGTGCACAGTAAGTATTACATAGTTATATTTTTTATAAAATTGGAGTAAGAATAGAGCTGA
Organism: Pseudochirops cupreus; assembly: GCA_028627135.1. NCBI lineage: Eukaryota > Metazoa > Chordata > Mammalia > Diprotodontia > Pseudocheiridae > Pseudochirops > Pseudochirops cupreus. Next base: position 362,440,963 of record CM053582.1, read on the forward strand.
CCTCATAGGTCATTGTGAGGATCAAATGAATAACGGATACAAAGTGATTGCAAACCTCAGAAAACTATATAATGCTAGCAATTAAAATTATTTTGCCCTTCAAATGACATTTCAAATAATAATAATGGCAAAACTTATATAGTGCTTTAAGCTTTGCTAAATGCTTTACAAGTGTTATCTTACTCTATCTAATGACAGCCCTGACAGGTACATACTATTATTGTTTTCATTTTATAGTTGAGGAAACTGAGGCAGGCAAAGGTTAATTGACTTGCCCAAGGTCACACAGCTGGATTTGAGCTTACTTTCCAGACATCAGATCCATTGTTCTATCTACCACATCATTCTAGCTGCTCTGAATCAACATAATTATATTTACAGTATTAGAAAAATGAAACAGTCAAATCAAATGAACAGTGGGTCAGTTTCATTTCCATATTGAGCTAAGTATTCAATCGATACAGAATTGAGAAACGTTTTTTTCTTTCCTATACGTGAATTGGGCTCAATGAAATCCAGTTTCAACACATGTCTCATGGACTTGTGATTTTTTGTTTGTTTGTTAATAAATTCCAAAGACAAGGTCCCATGAGTGGGTGCTTCATTATCTTTTCTGAACCAGGGATCATCTTTCTTCTTTTCTGAAATTATCTTTTCTTCTTCTTGCCACGCCTTCTTTTAGATGTTAGTCCTTGGATACTTATATAAAGGATATCTATTTCCCCTATTTCTTTAAATCAATGCTCAGTTTCTGAAACAATGAAATGTCATTCCTCTGGGAGTCTTCCCTTTGAAGAAAAGTCCAAAAAGCCTTAGCTAATTCCCAAATGTCTCACAATGCAGGCTGCCTTCATTTTAGAAAAAACATCTTGTGGAATGGGGAGTCCTCAGATCCTCTACCTTCAGAGGAAATTAGTATTTGTGCACATAGATACAGTGAAAAGAATACTAAACAGGGAGTCAGGAGACTTGGCTTTGATTCTAGACCCAGAAATTCACTAACTATGTGATTATGGACATGTCACTCAGCCTATCTGAACCTTAACTTCCTCATCCATGTAATTGTAATAATAATGAACTATTCTAGGTCTCTCTTAGAGTTGTGATTTTTTTAAACCCTAAATTGCTATTATATGTTATAAAGGCACACACTTGTAAGGGTCACATATGTCAGGACAAATTAACAATCATTAGTTAATTAATTAATTGGGACAGCTACATGGCAAAAGTGGATTGAGTGTTAGGCCTAGAGTCAGAAAAACTTGAGTTCAAATGTGACCTCAGACACTCACTGGCCGTATGACTGTAAAGCCAAGCATGAGCAGCTTTCCAGAGGATGGCTGCTGTGAACAGCTTTCAAGGTTCTGATTACATAGTATAGTAAACACTTTATTTATTCAATAACAAATCAGAACAAAACATTCACAGAAAATCAAAGTACAGCATCCACAATGTTACAACCTATCACAGAAAATCAATATGGCATTCACAACAACTTATCACTAAAATGACCACATAGTTTTCACCATAGTGGTCACATAGTTTTGAGTATAATCATTTAGTCAATCAATCACTTAGTAACTCAATCATTCAATCAACTCAATCATTCAATCATCCCAATCATTCAATCATCCTTAAAGAGGTTTGCCTCCTTAAGGGTCACAAAATACAACAAAGTTCTCAACTCATGCACACACTAAGTTACAAATCAGTCACTATTCAGTCATCACTCACTATTTAATCACCAGAAAATACACAGGCCATTTACCCCTCGGTCACAAGTAAATCACAATATTCTCAGTCTGTACACAGTATCCAAGTAAAGTCTTCTTTCAGCTTAACTCAGGGTGGTCTCTCAGATTCTATGGATCCCCTTCCATGGTCCCAGCTCCTACCTAGATTCACCAAAATGTCACCTGTGTTCAAAGGCAGACAGCTCCCACCTCCTTGTCCAGCTCTCCATGCAGTTCCTGTTCCACACTGAAGCTCACAGTGTCCAGTCCACTTTAAATCCTCCACAGTCTCTGTTCCCAGGAAGTCAAGGTTTAACAAAGCCACAAACAAACAAGATACCGACACCACAGTCATGCTTCCTCAGTTTTCTGCAGCTCTGGCTGGTCCTTGGAAATCCTCAGCAGCTCCAGCTGGCCCTTGGACTCAGTGGAAGTTTCAGCTGGTTCCCAGAATCAAAATCACTTCATCCAGGTTATCAAAATAAAAATCATTCTCTCCAGCCTGGGCATCTCTTCCTCAGCCTCCAGAACCTGGCTCCAAGAAGATCTGAAATTCCAGCTAAGGTTTCTCCTTATATACTGATTAGCTCCTCCCTGTTCTGCCCCTTCCTGTTACAGCAGCAACAGGGGTTCATGCCTTTTGTTTCTTAGCAGAGGCTTGATCTAATTAATTTCAAACTAGGTGCTAAGTACCTGTTAGCTTTGCCAATACAAAGGGACCAAATTGCATTACTATTACAGTGACCCTGGGCAAGTCACTTAACCTCTGTTTGTCTCAGTTTCCCCCTCTGTAAAAAAAAAAAAAAAGGATAGTAACTATCTCCCAGGGCTATTGTGAGGATCAAATGAAATAATAATTGTAAAATGCTATATAAATGTCAATTATAATTGCTATTATTAAGCACCATAATGTACCAAGCCCTGTAGGATAAGAAGGTAAAACTGCTCACAGTTTCATGGGAGGCAAGCAGGTGAGGTGGAGAGGAAGAAAAAGTTTAACAATTATGTTTAAACAAAATGCATATAAAATGAATTGGGAAGAATCTCAGAGACTGATTTTCATGTGTTATAGACCACATGTGTGAGACCCACCACGTATTGGGACCCCCAAATCTTCTAGGGGTTTGAGGAAGGTTAGTTCTAGAAATTCCTTCAACACTTGTTGGGGCAGGAAGCAGCTCTGGTGACTTGGGCATGACATGACATGGTAGAAAGCAGTTCAGCTGCTCCGGGAAGCCTCTGCACTCCTATCAAAAGCACTCATCACCATAGCTAGTTGTTCCAAATTATCTCCTTTTCTCCAGTGGGGGGGAGAGAGGTTGAGAAGGTAAACAATTCATCAATTTATTCATGTGAAATCATGCAAAATGTATTTCCATATTACCCTTATTGCAAAAAAAGCAAGAAAAATAAGGTATGTGAAAAAAGAATGCTTCAGTCTGTACTCAGATCCTTTTCTCCCTCTCAAATACTATACCCTAAAAAAATAGAAAACACAATTTCCTCTTCAGCAGAAGACAGGATGGAGCGGAGATAATTTGGAACTCGAAATTGTTAAAAATGAACTGCTAAAATAAAGTGTAATTAACTTTTTAAAAAGAAGAAAGGGAACTATGAATAAACACTTCTCATGCGTGAGGGTTGCCTGGGTAAGGAGAGCCTCTGTAAATTATTTAGGGCCCAAACTAAGCTTTGGACCTGCTTAAGTCCTAGGAAGACTATGAGCAGGTGACTGACCATACTCAATTGCAGCCAAAAATCCCCAAGACCTGGGGCAAAGCTGAAAGTGACACACCTACTCAGTAGCTCCAGTGCCCCCAAATTCACAGCTTTCACTCAGCACAGTGCTTCTCCTTTACAAGCATGTGTTTGCCTCAAAGGCTTCTCCATGTTTAGTCAAGGAGATAATTATGGTTTAGTGTTATGTGCTCTCCTGTTTATAGGAATCCAAATGGACTCCTTGATTCAATTTCCACTTCTCAGCTCACATTCAAAAGGGATGTCTGCCCATCTCTTTTTTTCTTCTGAATCTAACACCCCAAAATGAGCATTTTTATATACACAGTATAACATAAAAATGGTGTTACATGTGAAATCACAAGCCTATCTCATGCCTTTTGCCTTTTTATTTTTTAAACACTTATTTATTCATTTTTTAAAAATTTTCCCCAGTTACATGTTAAAACACTTTTTAACATTCATTTTTAAAACTTTGAGTTCCAAATTCTCTCCTTTCCTCCACCCATCCATGGAGAAAGCAAGCAGTTTGATATAGGTTATACATGTGTAGTCATGCAAAACATATCCATAATAGTCAAATTGTGAAAGAAAACATAGACAAGAAAATTGAAGAAAAATGAAGTAAAAAAAAATAGTATGCTTCAATCTGTATTTGCCACTTGCTTTAAAAAAAAAAAAAGCTTAAAAAGTTCCATAAGTTACTTTCAAAACTGTCCTGCTTGTCTGTACTTCCTTCTGTTCCCTTTTGTGCATTAAAAGAAAATATCTCAAAGGCTCTTTTTTGGACGTCATTACTGCTAACCCCAACTCTTTCCTCTAACTTCCCACCACCACCCCCTTTTCCTGGCCAATTAAAGACAACCTTGTAACAAATCCAAGCCCCAGCCTCAGATTATTCCTACCATCTGTTATCATTAGTCCTACTCATGTGCTTGTGAACAAAACTGGAGAAAATCACAACATGTTGGCTGTTTCCACTATAAATTTGTTAAATAATTTCAACTGGGCCCTCATTGCAGCAAGGCAATCCTAATTGATTCATTGTCACACTCACCTCATTGGCTTTCCCAAACCTATTCATCTTGCCTCAAATCTTCCACAACTCCCCTCCCCAACCCTCGCAGCTGAGAACCATATCTTGTGTTTCACTGAAAAAATTGAGGTCATTTGCCTAGAGCTGCCTCTTCTCCTCTTATTTCATCTCACATCACCCAAAAAACTTTCCCCATTATGTCTGGTGACATATGGTGATATATCACCCTTGTCTCAAATAATGAGGTGGACCATCTCCTTGTAAAGGCAAGCCCCTCTACACCCACAAGCAATCTTATTCCATCTCATCTTTTCTAGCAGATTGCCCTCCTCCATCATTCCCACTTTCTCACTAATCTTAAATTTTTTTGCACTCTATTCACTGTTTTCCTACTGCCTACAAATTCATCTGTGCCTTCCCTAACCTCAAAAAAATGCCCCACTTTATCTGTCCATCCCCACGTGCTATTGTCCTCCACATCCTTTTTTCTCAGCTTAATTCTCTGCAATCTGGTTTTTGACTGCATCATTCAACTGAGATTTCTCTCCCCACAGTGACTAATGATCTCTAGATTGCCAGTTCCAATGGTCTTTTCTCAGTCCTCATCCTTCTTGATCTCTAGGGTTAGGCTTAGGTTTAGGGTTAGAGTCTGGGTTAGGGTTAGGCTTAGAGTTAGGTTTAGGGTTAGGATTAGGATTAGGGTTAGGGTTAGGGTTAGGGTTAGGTTAATGGTTAACGTTAAGGTTAGGATTAGGGTTACGTTTAGGGTTGGGTTTAGGGTTAGGGATAGGATTAGAGTGAGGGTTAGGCATAGGGTTAACATTAGGGTTAGGGTTAGGGTTAGGGTTAGGTTTAGGATTAGGGTGAGGGTTAGGCATAGAGTCAGGCATAGGGTTAGGCTTAGGGTTAGGGTTAGGGATAAGTTTTGGGTTAGGGTTAGGGTGCTGAGCACTCTTCTCGATACTCTCTGGATTTGTATAATACAGTTCTTTCCTGGTTCTCTTCTTACCTGTCCAGCCTCTCTCTCTCTCTCTCTCTCTCTCTCTCTCTCTCTCTCTCTCTCTCTCTCTCTCTCTCTCTCTCTCTCTCTCTCTCTCTCTCTCTCTCTCTCTCTCTCTCTCTCTCTCTCTCACACACACACACACACACACACATACACACACACACACACACACACACACACACACACCAACATATACTCAGAGTTTGGTATAGAAATATATTCAACAGGGAAATGAGTGGGGATAGGAAGAAGAATGGTTAAGAGAGAAGATAATGATAGCTTCCATGTTCATAGTGCTTACTATGTGGCACTAAGCTAAACACTTCACAATTGTTCACTCATCTGATCCTCACAACAGTCCTGGGAGGTAAGTGCTATTATTATCCCCATTTAAGAGTCAAAGAAACTGAAGCAAACAGAGGTTAAGTGACTGGCCCAGGATCACATAATTAGTGTCCGAGGTGAGATTTGACCTCAGATCTTCCTGACTCCAAGTTCAGTGTACCACCTACTTGTCTTAGTGTGTTCTGAAAGCAGATCCTGAGGGACTTCTAAAAGAAAAGAAAGCAAAGAAAGCAATAGACTTCAACCCATGACAGAGGCATCAGTTGGGGAATGACTGAACCAGTTGTGGTATGTGAATGGAATGGAATGCAATTGTTCCATAGAAAACAATGAAAAGGGATAGTCTCAGAGAATTCTGGGAAATATGAACTGACAGAGGAAATTGAGCAGAACCAGGAGAATAACTTACACTATAAAAACATTGTAAAGAAAAACTATCTTGAAAGATTTAAGAACTCAAAAACCAACAGGATTTGGCAACAGATTGGATCCGTGGAAGGAGGGCGAAAGAGAAAAAGGCATCAAGGATGAGTTGTAGGTTTTAAGCCTGAGTGTCTTGGGGGGAAAGATCATGAATTAAACTTTGGACATGTTGAATTTAAGAAATCTATGAGATATCAGGTCAATATATCTACTAGGCAGTTGTAGATGAAAGACTGGAAGTCAACAGAGAGGAGATGTCATGAGTATCCAGAACAAGGTGATCAGAAGTATCAAATATGCAGAGAGGTCAAGTAGGATGAGTATTGAGAAAAGGACATTTGTTTTGGCAGTTAAGAGATTATTGGTAATTTTGCAGAAGGCAGGTTCAGTTGTATAATGAGGCTGGAAGTCAGAATACAAAAGGTTTAAGAGACAATGAGAAGAGAGGCAAATGGAAGCATAAATTGTAGACTGCTTTCTTAGGAACTTTAGCCTCCAAGGAGGAGATATATAGGATGACAACTAACAGGATAGTTAAATAAAATGAGAATATTTTTAGGGTTGGGGAAAACAGAGGTCTGTAGGCAGACAGCAGAAGAGGACCAAGTAGGTAGTGAGAGAATTTAACTCAACAGGAGTTTTAAAAAAAGGTTGAGAATCTCAATAGTTATGGAAAACAGGAAAAATTTTGCAATGATTTGCACTGATTGTGTGATATTTGTTGTTAGGACATAGTCAAGGGACTGGTCTCTGTCCTAAGTATAGACTAATCTTCCCTTCATAAAGAAAAGGTGAAGGGACCAGGGGAACACCTCTCTGTATTTCTGGATCATAGCTTTAAAAATGAGTGACAGGCTCCTGGACAGGGATAGAATGCTCCTAACAAAGACTGGTAAGAATTTATTTGCCTAGGGACTTACAAATCAAGTCAAAAGGCTGTTAAAATAAAAAGAAAGGAAGAAGGAGAAAACTGAATGTCCATATCCTGAAAGTTAGATACCATAGAGATTAGAGTGGGGTAGCAATGTGGTGCAGTGAAAAGGGAACTGGCCCTGGAGTCTGGAGGACCTGAGTTCAAATCTAGCCTCAGACATTTGACACTTACTAACTGTGTGACCTTGGGCAAGTCACTTAACTCCAATTGCCTTGCCTTCCCCTCTCCAAAAAACAAACAAACAAAACAAAACAAAAAGAGAATAGTACAATGATGAAAGAAAAAGATTCAGTAAGAAATATATAACAAGACGATAGAAAACATTCAGGAAAAGAAACGGTAGTGACACCCAAGCCTTCAAATATATGAACACAAATAACCAAAGTTTAGTTGGTGAACAAACATTTAATGTAAAAAAGGCAAAAATGACCTGCCTGGGCTGCTCAGGGGCCAGCACTTCAGCATGATCGGAAATGTGAATGAGAAATGACCAGACCATGTGGGTAGTTCAAGGAAGAACCATGAACTCCATTTAATGATCCTTTGAACAAGGCTTTTAAAGGTCAAGCAGACAAAGATTCAAGTACTCTTATCCTAATCTTATCCTGGAATAGTCTGTCATATCCTGGAAGTAGCTCAGAATAAGATAAGGCTTTGTTATCTAGGCCCCAGAAAGTTTTGGGAAGAGTCAGTTAACTCTTATCAAATGCATTCACATAACAAAGGATGCTCTCAAGAGCAGGCTTCATGGCTGGGGGAAGGGGTGGGGCAAAGCCAGGATCATCAAGGACATGTACATAGGAAATGACCCCCAAGAATAAAATATTTTGACTTTCTACATTTTCCCCCTTTTTAAAGAGAAGTTTAAAGGCATATAAATCAATGCCTAAGGTTTTAATATTGCACGTCATAATTTGCATAATGTAAGGTCCTAATATACAACAGACTGTTATAATGATCAATACAGGAAGCAGATGCACAGAGATTTTTCCAATGTATCAATCATTGTTGTTGTAACTCCTTCTGGGTGGATCCCAGGGATCTCACTATGTTCAATATCTTAATAATTTGATTGAAAGCTTTTTATTTCCAAGGTTATATTGGAATTATGCCACGCTCCCAATAAGCAGGCTCTGATCCTGTCCCCTGTGGTACTGGGATGAGAGGAATTATACAAGTTAGGGGTAACACAAATATGTGTGTATTTATGATCACATCTAAGTAACAATTGAGTTTTTAATGCTTTTAACTCATACCTAAGCATAATACTAATTGTTGTAATAAATTGATCTTATACAAAAAATCCTTTATTTATATCATGCTGTGTCTTAAAGGCTACAGAAACATTTTTTGATAATTTATTAACCTATTGTGCAGTTTGGACTGCAAACACAGCAGCTGAAACCATTAGCAATACTAGGATGGTGAATTTAGTAACAAGAAATCTGACAAACCTTTTTCCCCCTTTTTTAAGACATCAGAAATTTGATGTAATGCATATACCTTTGATGTCTGATGCCAAGCATAAGTGAAATTAGTGGGAAAAAAGTAAAATAAAGATTGTTCAACAAGATCTCTACTAGATATACATTGAGTAAAAGTAAAACCAATGCAATTAAAATTTCATACATAGACAGGTGTATCCATAATCACATTGGAAAAGGAATCTCCTCTTAAGTGTTTCTAACTATACCAACAGATTGGTTTTATGACCAATTGATAGTATGTCTTATTTATAGAGTCTTGGGTTTTCAAAGCCAAGGTAACATTCCTTGTCAATTCATTCGCAAATTAAGCAGTTTTTATCCTACTTAGCAGAGAAATAGAAGACACAGTTGCTGACATTAAAAGGGAGGCAATTAGTCCTGTGATTTAAAAAGTCCAAAAATCAGTTCTTATTAAAAAATCAGATGTTTCTTGAAGTGCAGGCTCTTCTGAAGTCTGTCATTGTGTAATGTTCTATAAGAAGGCTGTATCATTCTGTGAAGAGGTGCGACACCAAGCCATTTCCTCTGGGGTTGTCCTTGTGAGGGATTCTCTCATCCTCTTCTCTGTTTCTGCATCTGGGAGGTGATTCATGAAACACGCCTGGACATTCTGTGTTGGCATCTTCGGTGCTCATTCATCAGTCTAAAAAAAATATAAGCATTGCCTCTACATAATTAGGGGGAAGATCTTTTCCATTACTTTATCTGGGAATATGTACTTTTTCAAATTGTTATTATGCTGATATATAGCCACTTTTAATGATGCTTAAAAATTCAGGGTATATAAGGCAGTAGGTAATTGCCCTTGTGATATATAGGTCCAAATCCAAATTCCCTTTTAATTTCTGTTATAGATTTCACAGAAAGATAGAAATGATTTGCCAGTGTACGCAGGAACATTATTGGTTTTTGTTTCTTTAGAGGTATCTAAGAGTGAAAAACAATGGAAATGGAGGGAAAAACAATTCTTCTCCTTACTGAATTATAGCTACAGTATAATATAAAACTGAAGGACAATAATTTTGCTCTATCCATATAATGTAGCCTTATTAAGTTAAATGAACAGGAGGTTTAACAGATACAAAGAAACAAAATGGCTAAAATGTTTTTAGGTCTTAAATTTTTCGAATGGAAATATAGTCATTGACTGTTGCCTTTTCATTTCTGAGGGATGTTACAGGGAGAGGACTCTTCATTATTTAAATATGTGATTACATAGTATCTTATATCAGGAAAAAAAATATCCTTCTAAAAATTCTTGAAGAAATGGCAACAATAAAAATTAAATTAGAGGCTTCTAGTAATACACTGAAAGTTTGCTTTCCCATTTCTCATTTACCTTAAATAGGTATGTGAGTTATAGTTATGATAAATTGTTAACCTTCAACCTAAAAGAACTGCAATGCTGACTTATGGCTCAAAAAATTACATTTAAGTTTTAAATTCAAGAAAACTAAGCTTTTCTTATTCAAATTGCTTAGATCACAAATTTAAACGGTACTTGATAATATGTATCTCATTCACACATACGAGTATGTGCAAATTCTTATGAACATAAATATTTGGTAGTAGATATTCTCAATTCCTATTTTGCTTTAAACAGCAAAGATTATCCAGGCTTCAAAGTTACCAGAACAAGAGTGTAAGAGAAAAAAGTGTCCACTGTCACATAGACATATTGTAAGTTTCTAAAGGTGGGATAAGAAGTGACATCCATTTTCCAAAGACTGTTAGGTTTTAAACTTGTAGGATTAATAGAGGTGGAGGAGGGGAGAAGGTATATGAACAAGGCATTTGGTGCATGATTTAACTATTTGCCTGGCCTATTCTTGTGAAATTACTTAATTAACATCCTTGCATTTTAAATGCAGAGATAAAGGAAGAAGTATTGGATAAGTTGGATAAGCATTTTTTCTATTTTCAACTACTCATTGCAACTGTAAAAATAATTTATATAACTTTTGATTATTGAAATCTCAATGTTCCTTACAGTATAAAAATAATATTTACTATCTGTAAAAACATTAAGGGATTGAGGCTGTTCTTTTAGAAGACAAGAAATAGTAAACATTTCATTCTTTTGGGCAAATGAAAAGGAAGTGGAAATAACTTTTAGCTGTTTATTTGAGGCCTTAGTAAAAGCCTTATCTACCTTTTATTTTTTTTTAAGAGGAGAGAAGGATGTTATTTACCAGGAAAGGTCTTCTTAAGTTAGCATTTCAATTTGGGCTTTAACATAAGGTTGCTGAATATGAAAAAGGGAGATTCTGAGCTAGTAACTGCAGGTTGTTAAGGTTGGTGGGAATTGGGGGTTGGGTTTCAACTTATAGTAGTGATTTTTGAAAGTCATTTAAAGTCTCCAAGTTATCTCTTCAAATTACTATTTTCTGAGGCTCAACAATGTTCTCTCTCATTGTGTATCTTAAGTAATTGTATGGAGGTCACAACTGAACTTTTTTTCCCAGGGCTATGGCTAATCCATATTGAGATAAAACAACCTGAATGTCTTTAAGTATTAATTGCAAAACCACTTTTGAGGGATGTGCACACAAGGTGTCATTCACATGTAATGGATAAGATATGCACATGGATATTGATCTCTTATAGTTTTAATGCCTGTGCAACAAATTTCTGGCACATTGTTGGACTGTTTTTCATCCCTTGTAATGGAAGGGAAGAAGCAAAATACTGAGAAATCATTGTTACATAATGGGATATTTTTTAAAACAATATTTTAAATATATTATCTACAAAGGCCATTCTTTTGAAATCATAGGGAGCAGAGAGGCCTGGTTGAAGGGCTTCCCATAGTCTACCTTTCCTTCTGAAAAAGGTTTGGTTTAAAGGCATCAAACAAATGGTAATATAAGATTACATTTATTCATTATTCTCTTAAGGCTAGCTTTATTATTTGTACATGGAGTGCAGGACTAGGGTCCTGATTGATGAACAAAAGGATGAGAGAGCTTAAGTACATTCTAGGACACAAATTTATGATCCCTATAATGGTTTAATCATTGTATGAGAAAGGAATTTTCTTAATTGGGTAAATGGTAAATACAATAAAACAAGAAAGATGACAAAGTGTCAATTGAAATTATGATCCAGCATGTCTACGTTTTCTTTAACATTAACAATCCATAACATGGTATATGCCCAGAAAATCTTAAGATGAGAAAAAGTCCAATTACTCAAGTTAGTGCCTTGAATTGAGAGTCTTGTCCTTAAAGACCATAAAGTAGGCTTTGTTAACATAAGGAGAGGTATTCTCAGAGACAAAGCTCGGTCTTTTTGGAATTTATGATCTCTGGATGCCTGTTTTAAATCCTACTCCCAGCCCTATCTGGACTCTGGAGTGGCTGACATAGAAAGAGAGCTTTTTTTGTAAAAATGAGACAGAGCAGCCTGTTTGATGATATATTAAATGATTATCAGAGGTCAGTGAGCATTCTCTATTTTCCTGACTTATTACTTAACAAAACTAATTTAGGTATTACAAAGATTTTTAGCCAAAGGAAAATATATTAATTGAATCTCAAACAGTTAAAAAGTTGATCACTGTATTTTTCAAGGCTATTAGTTCCAAAATGCCTTTAGTCAATGGGAGTATCTTAAGGTGAGTTTTAAGTAGTTTGCATAATTTTCTGTACATATCCTAATCTTAGGTAAAAAATATTAAATTTTCCAATAAGCTAACATAAAAAGAGTTCATATCCTGTATTGATTACTTAGTCTGATCATAGGAATCAAGTCTAAGAAGAAAAAGAGTAGGAATATATGAATATGGTCTTAAATGCTTTTTTATCTTAAACAGCAATTTTTACCAATAACAGCTTAGAGTTAAATTTGTTCTCATCTAGCTGTAATGAACAATAAAGATCTACTAGGTCTTTTAATACATAAGGGACATCATTTAACTTTTTTCTTTCTCAAGTTTAAACTTATCCTGATTCAATAGCCAATTGTTAAAAATCCTTATTAATCTTTTGCAACTTTTTGGCAAGTTAGGTTCATTATTTTAAAACTGAATTAACTAAAACAAGTTCCTATCCTGGTCTGATGATATTTCCTATAGAGACAGTTTTCAGGGGTCTTGACATTGTTAAAGAATAAGAAGAATTGATACAGACCAGGTGCTGAGAGTGATGCTCCTGCTTTTTTAAATCTCATACATGCAGGAGGAATGTAATAAAGTTTTCTCCCAGTTTCCTCTTTTCCACATACAGTAATCAATTAATAGTTCTAGGTTTTAGCATTAAGACACTAAAATTATCAATTTTACAAGTTCCAAAAGTGACATCCAAATTGTTTTAGCTGTAGCAAAAACAGTAAGCTTCATATGAAGTCAGTTGTATTCCTAGATCATATAAAATTATTGATAAAATTGTTTTAACCAGTACAGACAACTATTGGTTTCTTATCTCCTGGGAGGTACTGCCAGGCTGGCAGTATCAGGGGCTCAGAACCATTACTCAAGGAGCCCTCAGTTTAGCTGATGCCCTTTCCCTCTCCTTCCTTTGCCTGGTGCAGGGGAAGGGTAGAACTCTGTTTTCTTAATCTGATTTGGAATGAAAGAAGACTCGAGGGACAGGGACTGTCACCTCCCTTTGTAACAAGGTAAAGTTGTAAATGCCTGATTTTCTATATGGCAGATATAAATATTATAAGACAGGGTTTAGCTGAACTGATAAACATAACTGTTTCTATACAAATTTTTTCCTCTATCTTTTTAATTTCAACAAAAATCAGATAAAAGTTTTGTTTTATCTAACACTATTTCTGGCTAACAACAATTGCCCAATCTTTACTATATAATAGAAATTGTACCACAACTCAGGAAGACCAATGACATTATGATATTAGTTGAATTTTCAATCCTCACATGCAAAAATTATTGATAGGGAATTTTAGCTTTTTTATCCTCTATTCAGAGTTGCAAAGTCTGAATGGTGAATTCAGGTTGCCCCAGGGCTGCTGTTGTTAATGGAGCCCTTGATATAACTTGTTATGCATCTTTCCTTTATCCAAATTGGGAAGGGTGATTTAAACACCATAATTATCCTTCAGCACCCTCTCCTCTAGTGATGAGAGACTTTTTAAAAAAATGTTTTCAACTAATTTAACCCGTACTTTGACAATGATTCCTAAAATAAATTTTTTCTTAGAAAGCAAAAGCCTTTTGATTATCTAAGTACAGTATGGAGAAGCTGGACAAAAGTCCAGTGGTACCAAATCTCTGTCCTGTACTAGAGTTAAAAGTTTTTACCCCTGAATTTTTTCAAATCTTTATATGTTCTAAATTTGCCTTAGTGCCAAATGATTTTGGCTTTCTACAATGACCTAGTAAGTGTTGGTGGAAATTTATGGTCTGAAGCTAATGAATGGAATAGCAAGCAAGCAAGCAACTAAACAAACGTTTAATTGCTTACTGCATGCCAAGTACCATGCTAGGCACTGTATATGCAAAGACAAAAGTCAAACGATTCTTGCTCTCATGGAGCTTACATTCTAGCAGCAGAAACAGATATATACATACATATATATGTATATATATGCATATATACACACACACACACACGTGTGGTGTGTACAAAATGTATACAACGTAAGCTTGAAAGGGAAGGTGCTAGCTTCTGGGGGATCAAATGGCTCTGGATGGGCATACCTTAGTCAAAAGAAATATAATAGATAAAAATACCATTATATATTAAAAAGGTACATTCAAGGGAGGAAATCCAGGAACCAGAATAGGGTTCCTCATCCATGAGTTCCATACACCAGTGAAATTACAGGTCTAATCTTCATCCCTATATACAGAAGATTGAAGCAAAGGCAACTAACAGAGGATGAACGGAAGAGCATGGAATAATCCTGTAAAAACAGCGTCAGGAGGCCTAAGGCTCAGAATGAATTGAGGGTAGAGAGGAAAGTCAAGTGTTTTTTTTTTTAAGTTATGTTGGGAGGAGGAAGATTAAAGAAGGGGTAGGACCACTGCCTGAGAAAGTGATGACTGACAACAGAAAGAAAGGATAGTGGCTCAATTCTCATTTTGCTTTTCTCTGCCAAGGAAAATGACTTTTGCACTAGAAATGATGGAGTAAAAATGGCTAGCAGGGAGTGAAACCCAAGATTAGTAAGGCAATAGAAAACATCTTGTTGCTCTTGATGAGTCATCAGCTTCTCCAGCATCAAAGTCAAATAGGGAACTCTGTTATCTTCCACTACAAGGCTCTGACGCACTTTATGGCCTGAAACAGGCAGAGGACACATGAGCATGCCTTGCACAAACCCACATAATTACATTGGCTCATTGGCATTTCACCCTGGACTTTTCAAGGATAATACTAATTGTGGTAAAAATCGTGGCTAGATTTTCACCCCCAAAGTGGGAAGCCAACAAGGTCCTCAATATACAATCATGAAACAGATGGATAGATGGGACAGATGGTTTATTCCTATATTTTGTTATTCAATTATATCTGACTCTTTATGACCCCATGAACCATATATAGCATGGCAGGTCCTTCTATCCTCCACTATCTCATGAAGTCTGCCTAAGTTCATGGTCATTGTTTCCATGACATTATCTACCTGTCTCATCCTCAGCTGTCTTCTTTTCCTTTTGCCTTCAATCTTTTTCAACATTAGGGTCTTTTCCAATGAATTCTGTCATTTCCTTACGTAGGTAAAGTATTTAGGCTTCAGCTTCAGTGTTTGACCTTCCAGTGAACAGCCTGAATTAATTTCTTTAAGTATTGATTGATTTGATCTTCTTGCTGTCCAAGGGTCTCTCAAAAGCTTTCTCCAGCACCACAGTTGCAAAGTGTTGATTCTACAATGCTCAGCTTTCTTATAGTCCAACTCTCATAGCCATAAAATGCTACTGGAAAAACCTTAGCTTTGACTATATGGACCTTTGTTGGCAAGGTGATGTCTCTGCTTTTTAGTATGCTGACCAGATTTGCCATAGCTTTCCTTCCAAGGAGCAAGTGTCTTTTAATTTCATGGCTGCAGTTGCTGTCTGTAGTGATCTTTGGGCCCAAGAATATAAAATCTGACACTGCTTCCATTTTTTTCTCTTCTGTTTGCCAGAAAGTGATAGGACCAGTTGCCAGGATCTTAGATTTGTTTCATTTTAATATTAAGCTTCAAGCCAGCTTTTTTCCTATACATAAAGAAATTTAATACATGGAAGAATCATAATGCATATTAACAACTAATAGCATTAAACAATTTAAACATAATGATAGCTCAATAGGTTAGGAGGCTAATATTTAAGCTTCATTAGAACATAAAGCAGCTTTGTAACACTACTATTCCAAGTATTTTATACTTTACCTTAGCACAGCACTTTTACTAGTCCTGATCCTTGGCTGCTAGTAACATGGGCAAAGCTTGAGTAAATCCTTATTAGTGGCCTTATCTGTAATGCAGAAGTGTCCCCTATTGCCAGGCTGTTCCTACCACTATTGGTCTCTGCAATCAACCAAATCAGTGGATGCTACCATCTCCAGAACCTTTTAACTCATAAGGTCATTTACTCAAGGAAGTAAACATAAGAGAATACTAGAATACCAGGAGCAATTCTGCATAGTGTTAGCTTTATAGCACTAGCTGCCATGTGGCCAGGATCACCATGAGATTACATTAGAGAAGGACCTTGCCTTTCTCTACCCTTCAGTAGAATCACATTTTGCACCTAAAAACAGTGGATAAAGTACAGGACCTGAAGTCAGGAAGACCTGAGTTTAACCCAACCTCAGACACTTACTAGATATGTGACCCTGGGAAAGTCTGCCCCAATTTCCTCATCTGTAAAATGAGAATAATAATATAACTCCAAGGCTATTTTGAGGGTCAAATGAGATAATATTTTCAAAGCACTTTGCAAACCTTAAAGAACTATAAATGCTACCTATTATTATTTTTAGAGGGGTAAGCCAGAAGTTTCTGATTGCATCTTTTAACAGATGCAGCACTCCACCCATCTACTGCTTCTCAAGGGACATTGTGACTCTTTCCCCTTGTAAATTTAATTCTCAAACTGTGGGACCATTTAACCCAAGTTTGCACCCCAATCTCTGAGACCATCCAAAAGGAATATAAGAAGCCACAGCTTCCTAGTTCAAGGCATACCATCAAATCAGTCTTGCTGTTGGTCCAACTCTGACATTATATTCTGGTCCCACTAATTCAGCCTTGTTAGTTGTGACCAAGCTCTTTCCTCATACTGCATTTCCAAAACTATATTCCCATCTTACTTATTCAAATCCATACCTTGGAACCCTGCCTAGTATTCTATTTTCCTTTTAAGATTTCTCTCATGATGACTTGAAATTTATTGAAGACCCTGCTGATATTTAGACTTGAGAAAATTTACAGGAGATAAAATAGCTATCCTCCTAAGTCTCTGTATTTGAATAGCATTAGGCTTGTTACGGTCATTCGCAGAAGCAGTTCACAGAAGCACAACTAGAAGCAGTGGGTGGATACAGTTCAACATAAAGAAAAATTTTCTAACATTAGAAATATCCAAAAGCATGACAGATTGCCTTAAGAACTCCTTTTCAAAGTCTTCAAGCAAAGGCTAAATGACCTCTTGGGGAATGTTGTCAAATATAAGCTTTCTGGATATCTCCAATCATACCAACTGCAATCCACTCCATTCAGACCATCATCTCTACTCCTTCCCACCTAAGAATGGGTTCTACCACTGAAATTACATTGGACTTTGAAAGTCCAACTTTGGCCTCATCTTGCTCTGTTCCAGGCCTTTACCACACTTCTAGGATATCGCCAATCATATCACTGCATGTGTGTACCCCACCCTCCTTTTTATATTTCCCCAGTTCCTCTCTCTTGTGTTATTTGCCTTGATTAGAAGCTACTTGAAAGTAAGAACTGTCTTGAATTCTTTTGTCTGCATCCCCAGGGTTTGGCACAATGCCTGGACACCCTAGTAAGAATTTACATTTCTCTCTCTCTCTCTCTCTAGCCTCACTTATCCTAAATGAGGCCAATTATATCTCCCCTTCATAGCTCTAGAAGCACTGAGGGGTTGGGGTATCTCTTCTCTAATGTTATAGACTCAACCACCTAATGATTGTGTCCCCCTACCTCATTTCACTGTAAGCCACTATTGCATAGCAAATGCCCCAGAGTTCCATTTAGTCAGTCAACACTGATTAACATAAATTCTTTTTCTTTTCCTTTTTCCATTAAAAAACCCTTTATATTAATTTCATGTTGTTTTGAAATCACAGAAACTGGGTGAGGGAAAAAAACCCAAAGGGGACAAATACAACTGAAGAGCACAGCCTCTCCCAAAGGTTCTCAGCTTTCAAAGGAGTCTGTGGACTTGAAGGGAACAAGACCTTTACATCATCTGCTGTGCAACTTAGTTGAAGGAACTCAAACCCAGGGCCAGGCAAAGGCCAGGAGCAGCACACCCAGGACCTCAGTTCTCCTCATAGAGACTCCAAGTCTATCTGAATCCACTCCCTTTCCTGCTGGTCATTCGCTGGCCTGTCCAATTTTGGATCTTGTTGAGTGTTTTCATTGTGCAGGACTTCAGATGAGCTGTATCTATGCCCTCTTCTATATTCTGTCCTTCCTCCCCTTTGTCCTCACCACTCTTCCCCTTCTGGGTTGTGGACTCACCATCCACCAGAGCTGAGAGATCAGCATTAGGCTCCTTTGGGGCCTCCCCATTTGCCAATTGATCTTCACTCTTCTTCACCTCCACTCTGACCTTCTCCAAAGCAGGTTTGTTAGCATTCTGTTTTGCTTCAACCTTCAGACCCAACCCCCTCAATTTGAGCCTAGTGTAGACTTCTGTTGCTTTCATCATCAATTCCTTGTTGGCTTTAAAATAGTAAATCTTTTTTTTTTAATGTGGCCACCACATCTGTGTTTCAAAGGCTGTTTGTAAGGTTATGTTTGACTTGAAGATGTAGTAAGGTCAAAAGCATAAACATTTCTCCTCAATACTTTAGGGGGTATACTTTCCCCTATCCCAACTCAGTCTCTGGGGATAATGGGCTCAGACTTAGCACAGTTTCTGCACAGCAATGGTCCCAAGTTCACTCTAGATGCTGTGTAACTGACAGATGAGTCCACTGGACTGGGTCTGTTCCTGGATCCAGGATCTTTTATAACTTCGATCATGAATTTAAAAAAAAAAAGAAAAAAGCTGGGAAGGACCTTAGGTATCATTTACTTCTACTGCCTTCATTTACATAATTGAAGAATGATCAGAAAGTTTAAATGACTTTTCAAAGGCTATCCAGTTAATAAGTAGCAGAAACAGAATTTTACTATATATCCTCCAGTTCCAAATTCAGTCTTCTGTATCTATGCACTTTCCAGCACATTATACTGCCACCGTATAGTTTGTGTCTTCCTAGCATCAAACCAACTGTTTATCTCAGTCAAAATGTAATGCCCTTTAAACAATCTCACCATGCTTGTGCACCATTATATAACCTTGCATAATATAAACATGAGTTAAATTGTAAATAGCCCAGTGTGCCTGTGCTATGCTGAATCACCACGATATTGCTAAAGTTAATGAAAACTTGTGAGGCTGTTGCTGGCAAATTGCCTTCTTTGTGTGCTCCTCTATAAAGCAAGTGAGTACTGGTCAGTAAGTGGGGAATGTCAATGCTATGTTTGTCTAGATTGGCCCCCCATTGAGGCTTGGCAGGGTTTGTGGAATGTGTGTGCTTGTCTCAACTGGCCCCCATCAAGACTTAGGGCAGCAGTTTTCAACCTGTGGGTTATGTTCAATTTGTAACAATGAAAATACATCCTGCATATGAGATATTTACATTAAGATTCATAACAGTAGCAAAATTACAGTTATGAAGTAGCAACAAAAATAATTTTATGGTTGGGGATCACCACAACATGAGGAACTGTATTAAAGAGTCACAGCATTAGGAAGGTTGAGAACCACTGACTTAGGGGAATGCTGTAGGAGCTGGTGCTCCTATTCTTATTTTCTCCCACCTCCATGAGAAGAGTAATTAGGGGATATTGTAGGAGTTGGTGCTTCCATTATCAGCAACCCTCTTGAGAAGAATAAAGACATTAATGCCTATCATGTATCCACTGATGTCCTTCTGGCTGCCTGGATCAAGGGTGAACCTATTAGAGGTTGAAACCCAAAAGCTCCCGTCTTACAGTAGGAAATTTCTGAAAGAATTACACATAAACCAAAGATGTTAAATGACATATTATGTTTATAAAAACTGATGGTCTCAAGTATTTTAACTTAAACTAGACATAATCATATTTATAAATTCTGTATATAAAACACAAAGAATAACCAGTGCTTAGTAAATTAAAACAAGAAATACAGTTTTTATAGAGCCTCCACATAGAATATAATTAGTATGTTAACAATATCACTAATGGCACAATAATATAATTTCCTGAATTTGTACCAATTATACTAAAATATGTTTCATTTAATTCTATTGAATATAAAAATATTAAAGTAATTATTCTTCCTTGTTTCATTTTCTCTACCAAAAAATTACATAAGCTCTTTTCTCAGTAGTGCTTAAACCACTTCTTGGTAACAAGTTAGATTATTTGGAGGCACTTTCATTTTTGAATAACACTGGGGTACCACTTGACAGCACTTAGAAGCAGAAATGCCCTTACCTTACTAGTACGTAAGTACTTTACAACACTTATAAACACTGTGCAGGGATGCACTAAGTAATACCACAGTGGCCTTGAAAGAATTATGCTACTTCCAAAGCACAAAATGAAGCACGATAGTGTGATGGGTCCAATCAGGCTCAATACTTATCACTAATATCTGCTGAAGTGAATGTAATTCTAGTCCTAATTAGAGCCATGGAACAAGTAATAATTAACTAATACCATAGATATAAAATTTAATAACAAAGACTTTTTTCCAAATTCAAATCAGTATAATCTCATAAAACAACAGTCATGTATTACTGTATCAACTGAAAGGGGAAGAAAAAAAGCTATATTTATATTTTTTAGTAATGATATAAAATTATACTATAAATCCTTGGGTAGCAAAATCATGAGTTCAAAAAAAAGTAAACTGTTTTGAATTTTGTGAAGATGGAAAACTGTTTGAAGAGGAAGGACGTGATGAGTGTTGATCCTGTTCAAATGAAAATGAAAAACTAAAATCATCTTTTCCATCTCCAAATGTATGAGCTGAAGGTTCTGATGAAAACGGGAATGTAAAAGTATCTTCTCCTTCCAATTTTCCAAATAAGGCTCCTGAGAAAAATAAATATGAAATGTATAATGTTCATATAAAATATGTAAAATATGGTACATCATATGCAATAAACATGAATTATACTATATATACAAGTTACAGTGAAATGATTATTAAAATTTTAAACTTTAAAAAGTATTTGATTCTAATTTCCTTGTATTATTTTAAAGGAAAATATTAGATATTATTTTTGTTAACTGCCATTATGAAAAACCATGAATAAAATATCAAAATACATTTGAGTATAAATCTTGATTTTAAATAGTACTCTTTTGATGTTCTGACTAGAGGCTGTAACCTAAAAATTTTCAAAACATCCAAAATTTAATTTTATATCATGAGCATTAATTTAATTGACTACATAATAAGTAACTCTTTAATAGTATCTTGCAATTTTAAAATTCCAAATACTTCCAAATGACATATGGATTATTTCAAGTGAACAGTCTCAGAGTTGGGAAGGACTTCAAGTACCTGACCACTTAGTACCTGAATCCTTTCTACAACATAATGTAATGGTAATGGAATTTGAACCCCACAGTGGGATGGACTTATTGACATGACGAGAGGGGCTGAACTGGGAGGAGCTGGTGCCGTGTATAGGAAGAGGCACAAGCTGAGAGAGGACAAAAAAACTTCTGGCACAGTGAAAGTACTAGGAGTACTTTCATTTAGTCAATCACAAAGTTTTCTCTCTACTTAACTGGAGTAAACATAAACAAACTACATTCATTTGGCCAGTCACAAAGTACAAAATTCAAAAGTTTTCCACCCCTGGATCACAACTGAATTACAATATCATTGGTCACTACCAAGCACCCTCTCAAGGGGCAGTAAAAACACAAAGATCATCCACCCCTAGGTCACAAGTAGGTTACAATATCATCACAGCATTCAATACCCAAGGAGAGGTCTTTTCTTCATCTTGACCTGTGGCAAGTTCTCAACAGTTTCTGTTCCTGGGAAGACAAAGCTTAACAAAGACACCATAATATTCATGCCGACTGCCAGCATCTTCTTCAATTCACCTTCTGCCTGTGAAATCAACCTAGGCCCAGGTCTGAGGCCTCTATCAACAAATGAATCTGACAAAGTAACATCAAAACAGACAGACAAAATACCGGCACCACAGTCACGCCTCCTCAGTTCTTGGCAGCCTCAGGTGGCAGTTGTCAGAAGTCCTGGGCAGCTCCAATTGGCCCTCAGCAGTCTGGGCAGCTTCAGTCAGCAGTTCTCTCTCTCTCTCAGCAACTCTGGCACCCAGCAATTCTCTCTCTCTGCCTCCATGATGCTGTTCGCAGAAGTTCTTCTGGCCTCTCTCAGCTTGGGCCTCTCCCTATACCTGGCACCAGCTCCTCCCAGTTCAGCTCCCTCTTGTCATATCAACAAGTCCATCCCACTGTGGGGTTCAAATTCCATTACCATTACACATACCCAACAATGGTCATATAGCCTTTGACCATTCCATTCTTGCATAACTTTGGGATTATCTAAAATTAAGAAATTTTCCTTAAAAAGAGTGTGGAATTTGGAATCAAAAGACCTGGTTTCAAATCCTAGCTCTGTGACTCACTACCTGTGTGACCCTATTAGGCAAGTCACAACTGTGGAACCAGTTTCCACATTTGTAAAAAAAAAAAAATGAGCTAGATGACCTCTAAGGTTCCTTCTAGCCCTAAATCTTTAATTTCTCCGTAAACCTTTCTCTCTTTGCAGCTTTTACTCAGAGCACAGCACTCCAAATAATAATTATTGCAATTGTATATATATAGTGCCTACTACGTGTCAGACACTGTGCTAAGTACTTCACAAATATTATCTCAGTCCTCACAACAACCTTGGGAGGTAGTTCCTATTATCACCCCCATTTTACAGATAGGAAATCTGAAGCAGACTTTTTAGTAAGCATCTAAAGCTGTATTTGAATTCAGGTCTTCCTAACTCTGGGTCCAGTGTGCTATTCACTGTGCCATCTAGTTGCCTGATCTCCTCATTTACAAAAGTCTTTCCTAAAAAAGGCACATAGTACTGAATATAACACTCCAGATGTGGTTTGACCAAGGACCAGGACAGAGTAGAGTGGGGGCCCTCTTAATTAGCCTAAGATCAAATATTCTTTCTTGGCTGCCTTATCACACTGTTGAGTTATAATGAACTTCCAGGATGCTGAACTCTCTATACTTACCAAAATCCCAATCCATCGTGTACTTGTGAGGTTGATTTTTTTAAAACCAAGATATAAGATATTAAATTAATCCCTATTAAATTAAATTTCATATTCAGCTCAATAGTCTACTATTAAAAATCTTCTTGAATTATGGCTATGCATCCCAGCTTAGTGATATCTGAAAATCTAGTAAATCAGCATGTCACTTATGCATTTATTTAAGTCTTAGATAAATGTGTTAAATAGGTCAAGGACAAGCACAGACTCCTGAGGCATTACCTTCCAAACTGACATCAAACTATTAATGACCTTGGGGTCTGTCCTTTCAACTAGATTCAAACCCACCTGTCTGGCTGCACTAGAATAATAGGAAGCTCAATCTAACACTTTGCTAAGATCTAGGTCTCCCACATTTTAAACTAGACTAAAAATAGTCCCCTGATTCGCTCCATCAGTCTGGTAACTCTGAATCTAAAAAAACACCACCACTAGTTCCCTCTTTCTGTACAAGTCATCTGTAACATTCCCTGGTTACAATATTACTTCTGTTTCTACATCCATTGATTCTTTATTCAAATACCCTCCACCATGGTTTTCCCTCAGGTTTCTGAATTTCTTCAATTGAGAATATATTCTTAATATAGGTGTTAAAGACATGATTGTGGACTTCATTTTCCATGGTACATTAGACCCTATTCATCATGAGAAATTTATCACATTACATTAGAATGCTGCGTATCAGACTACATCATAGTAATGTCACCTGAATCAAAGTCTAACTGAGTGAAGAAGCTTTGCAGTGGAGGAGTATCAAAAAAGCACTTCCAGAATGTCATGTGAGAGGTGTGGTTTGGGAGTAGACATGGAACCTGTGGAAACCATGTGGAAGAAATGCAAATGGCATTGACCAGGTCATGGTGTTTTGATTTTGACATGACATTTGAACTTTGATGAAAACTACATAAAAGTCAGCAGTGTTCATACATCATTTTACATTGACACTAGAGAAAAAGCCATTAAACAGTAGCTTCAGACGCTAAGATTCAATAGATTACTGTATGCTTGAAATAGCTATGCTCTGTTCTTGTACAGTTAGGAACAAAGAGGGACTGCACACAAAGCTTATGAGCACTCTCCTGGAAATGGAGGCAATGGCAGCCAGGGGCATGTGGATTTACAGCAGACGTTTTTAGCTTGAGATTCATGAAGTTGGGTTTTTAAAAATATTCTTGATAAATGCATTCAATATAATTGATTTCCTTTTAAATTCCACATATTTTAGTTTATGCATTTAAAAATATTATTCTGAGAAAAGGTGCATAGCCTTCAGCAGACTGCCAGAGACGCACCACACAAAAAAGGCTGGGAATCCTTCATTTAGAGGACGCTTATTATCGGCTTCAATTTCTTGTTATTCCCTTTGGCATTCTTTTTTAACCACCTTTTGCTTTTGAACGTGTGTCATTTGGTAAAGTTGGTGGGGGCCTGAGCTGTGGTTTTGAACGGATAACGACCTGAACAATACGCTGAGCAAGAGTGTAACTAAGAGGGTGGTACACCTAGTGCTTCCCCTCCCCCTTTACCTACCATATTTTTTAAGGAAGCAATTAGGGAAAATTGCTCAGAACAGACATGAAAACACAACACTAAGCAAAAGGGAAAAAATGACTGTTAGAGAGTTTTGCTTGACTTTTTTCTCTGTTATAAGGAAGAGTCCTATAGAAATGGCACATACTGGGACTTGGCTACAGTGTAGAAAGCAGGAAGGCGGAGCTAAGATGGCAGTAACTTTTTCAAGCTTCTCCAAGAATTCTGTCACTAAAAGCTAAAAAGTGAATTTGAATGGATTTAAGAGTGGCAAGAACCCAATGGGGGACAGAGCGGGCAGATTCCCAGCCCAGGAAAGTGTCTAATCAGGTCTGGGCAGGGAGAACAGGGAGCACACAGGAGCTGCACCAGGCGGATCTGAGAGCAGAGTATGGCAGACTGAGAAGAATCCCCAGCCAGCCAGTAGACTCACCCATCCTAAGGGTGAATCACCGCTGTCTCACCACAGGACAGAGGATCATCAGAGCTGGGTAAGAGAAAATGCAGGGCCCACACCAGGGTCAGCAGCTTCTCCTGGGGCTACCAGCCCACAGCCTGGATGTTTAAAATTACACACCTGAACTTCCAGGAGTCAAGATGGAGGAAAAAAACCTAGTTGCTCTGATCCCCCCCCTCCTTGACCCAGAAAAGTGCAGAGTTAAATACCCACCCAGAGTAAAATCCTGAATTAGTGGAAACAGACTCAGGCTTGGGCATCACTGAGGAAGGGGGAAGTGAGACAGTACCAGGTCTAAGCCCAGGAGGGTGGAGCCAGCAAACACTAACAACAAAAGCCCAAGTGTGCTTTAGTACCACCTGGCCAATCAGCAGACAGCAGCCCTGCCCTGCCCATGGCCTCCAGCTACTAAGCCTGCAGGAGCGGTAGCCCAGAGACACAGAGGTGGAAACCTGAAGGAGCCAGACCACCCCTCTCCCATAGGTTACTCTGTGAGCCTGAGAGTAACTCAGGGGAAACACTGAGAATCCTGTCCTTGGCCTCAGTCTAGACACTGAGAGGCTACAGCTCACAAAGTAAACAACCAAACCCCCCACCTCTCAGCCTGAGAAGCTCAATACTTCTGCACCCCAGAAACAGATATCCACTCTAAAAATCCAGGACACAAACGATCACAACGGGGAAGAAGGAACCTATGAAGGCCAGGATGATAAAATCTTTTTATAGTGAGCAACAAAAACCAAATTCAGAAGACAACACAGACTCTATACTCATACTGGAGACCACAGAAGGAAATGTGAATTGGTCTCAAACCCAAAAAGCATTCTTGGAGGACATCAAGAGGGACTTTAAAAATGAAATTAGAGAGGTAGGAGATAAATTTAAATCTACAGTGACCAAACTGGAGAAAAAAAATCTCGCCAAGGCAAACAAATCTTTAAAAAGTAAAATTGAAGAACTAGGATGGGAGGTCCAAAATCTAACTGGAGAAAATACCCCCTTAAAAATGAAAACTGAACATATGGAAAAGGAGCTTCAAAAACTAATCAAGGAAAATAATTCACTAAAAATTAGAATCAGGGGGGCGGAGCCAAGATGGCGGCGTAGCAGTAGCAACATATCGCAGCTCTCACATAGCCACCCCAAAATACCCATAAAATAGGACTCTAAACCAATCTTGGAACTCCAAAAC
>CM053582.1:362467837-362521828 GCA_028627135.1 Pseudochirops cupreus
CTTGTCTGTACATAGCTATTTGCATGGTACCCTCCCCATTGGACTGTAAGCTCTTTGAGGGCAAGGACTGCTTTTCAGCTTTCTTTGTACCCCCAACACTTAGTGCAGGGCCTGGCACAGAGAAGGTGCTTAATAAATGTTTACTGACTAACTGACTGATTGATTACGAAATCTATATATCCATTCCCAATCTTTCTCTTGAATTCTTGTACATTGCTAGCTGCCTGCTGGCACCTACACTGGATTTCCTATCAGCATTCCAAACTCAACATGTCTAATATAACATTCATTATCTTTCCCCCTAAAATCACTTCTCCAAATTTTTCTATTTCTATTAAGGTCACCACCATCCTTCAAGTCATCCAGATTTAAAACTTTAGTCATTCTTAACTTGTCTTTCTCCTTCACTGTCCACATCTAGGCAGTAGACAAATCTTTTCAGTCCTTCCTTAATATTTCTTATGTCAATCTCCATCTCTCCATACATACAGACTCTACTCTAATTCAAGCCTCCATCACCTCTTACCTAGACTTTTGAAGTAGCTTCCTAATTTGTCTTCATTTAACCAATGAGGTAACACATAAAACATTTCACAAACTTTAAAGAGTTATATATTGAAGCAGACGTGATTTCATTGCTAGCAATACAGCTAGGAAACTTGTCAGTAACTTGCCCAAGATCACAGGGCCAGTGAGGGAACCTCTGAACACAGATCTTCTTGATTCTGAAACCACCTCTCCTATACTACATTGTCTCTTAAAAAGCTCTATAAAAGTCAGATACTATGACTTGTTTCTATTATTTTTATCAATATCTTTGCTTCTGGTCTCTGGTCTTCCCATAGAATTGCCTGAATGATCTTCCTACAACTCAGGTTTGACTATTATGTCACTCTCCTGCTCAAGAACCTTTAGTGGTCCCCAACACCTCTAGGATAAAGTACAAGCTGCTCAGCCTAGTATTTAAGACCCTCTTGATATAGCTTGATTCCTGCCTACCTTTCCTACCTTATTTCTGCCTACTCCTCTTCACAAACTATGTTCTAGCCAAATTAGTTTTTCCAGAATTCAAAACTGTAACTCCTGCCTCTGAACCCAAGTATGTATTATACTACCTCCTCATATCATCTTTCAGAATCTTTGATTTCCTTCAAGGATTCATTCAGGTGTCACTTCCTTCATTAAGCCTTCCCTGGCCCCCAAGTTAATGCTCTTCTCCTCAATTTGCTTTGCATTATATTCATGTGTTTATGTGTGGCATTCCTGTCAGTAGACTGTTAGCTGCTCAAGAGAAAGGACTGTTTTATTTTTGTCTCTGTATTTCTAGTGCTTAGCACAGTACTTAGCAAATTTCCCAGCAAATAAAAGGCATTTATTAAATATCTGTTGAATTGAACTGAATTTTTAATGGATAACAAACTTCAAGTCAAGGCTATTATATTTAATAAAATGCTTACCAATATCTTTTTGTGAAGAGACAGGATTTAAATTTCCTGAAGAATAATTTTCATCAAACTGAAAAAACATTTCCATTAATTTTAACTTGTAAGAGCAACATAAAATAATTATAAAATACATATTTAAAAGTATAATACAGTCCTTTATGGTTTTCATATTGGACTTAATCCTTGTAAAAATTAGGGTAAGGAGTAAAAAATATATACAATAATGAATTGGCCTTAAAACTATACCTCCATGGCAGCATGAAGTACACTTACCTGTGTGCTGAGCTATGAAAAATGGTACTTATTCTGTATTAAATACATTTACTTTAAATGCTAGTGAAGTATAATTATAGTTATATTCAATTCTCCTATCATTCTGAAGGAAGGCTTGTTGGATCAAACACTTGAGGCAGAATGATACATAGTAAAACTAGAATCTAAGAGTAATTTACAATACCTTTTCCTCGTGTATAATTCCACAAAGTTGAATTATATGTATACTTCAAAATATGGGAGAATTAAGAAAGTATTAAATGTGAAATTTAAAATACATGAACTGAAAGGCAGGATGCAAGAAAGATGTAACATTTTTAAATGATTTAATTTAAAATAAATTTTTTTAAATAAATAAATTACTCAAAATATTTTTGTAACTCCCTCTCTGGAAATGTCTCCAGACATTTTAATTCATTTGAATATTCTGTATGATAGCAAATTTTTATCACTTAAGAATAAATTTGATTTTCTGAAACACCTAAAACTCATTCAGAGCCAAGTATTCTAAATACTAAAATACAAATAGGCAAAATATAAATTCTTAAAACTATTCCCCCCCAGATAAGGGTTGTCCAACTATATGAAAGGCAGTTTTAAAAAGAAAAATGCAAACTATTAATAATTATATGAAAAATTTTTGGAAATCATTAATAATAAGAAAAAGGTAAAACTAGAACAACTGAAATTTCACCCCACACACAACAGCTTGGCAAATAGGACAAAAGGCCAAAACTACACATTTTTGAGGCACTGTGGAGCTACGAATTGGCCCAGTATATGTATTCTGGAAAAGCAATTCGGAATTACACTAGGAAAGTCATTCACTTGTACGTACGCTTTGACCAAGTAATAGCACGATTAAACATATACCCCAAAGAGGTCAGAGACAGGGGGAAAGGTCTTATACACCCATAAATACTTTAACAACACTTTTTCTATTAGCAGAAAACTGGAAACAAAGTGGTTATCTAGCAACTGAGACAATATATAATTTAAAGGAACAAAATGTTGGTTTCTGATATTACCTGATTTGTTAAGTTTTCATTTCCAAATTCAGAAGACTCAAATAAACTAAATCCAGGTGATGTGGAAGAAGAACCCATAAGAAAAGAAAATGTATGTGGTGTCCTTTGTGATTTGGCTTCAAGCCCTATATTTCTAAACCTGTTATATAAACAGAGAAGATATTGTTATATTCTTACAAACAGTTTTTAAAGAGAACCATCCCAAACATCTCTGTACACAATCATCTCTTATTTAACTGTGAATGAGCCATTACACAAACTTTCTGATAAAGCAGGCACTTATTAGAGTGCCTAACATAGTCTTAGCTTCAGTGAACTTACTACTAATTAGGAAGGCAGAAATAAAACCAATAAAACAATGAGAAAAAATAACAAAAGTGCAATAAGTAATGTGGTAAAGACTGGAAGGGAAAGACCACTAAAAGTATTATCAAATAGGTCTTAATCTGGGCCTTCAAGGATAAATAAAATTTAAATAAATAGAAAGGGGGACAGAAGGAACATTCCAGATTGTGAGAGCAACATAAACAAGTGCATGGTGAGTGAAGGGGAATAGGATGTGAAATGAGAATGCTGAGGAGGCTAAACACAGTACCCCAGAATTTGAGAATTGGGAGGGAATGCAGTTACTATCCAGTCTATCTCATACATTAAAGGAATCCCCACTATGACATATCCCACAAGATTATAAGTATGAGAACAGACGATAGATCACGGAATGATGAGAAATAAGGATGTTTCCTTTTGGGTCCATCACTGTGGGCTTTGAAAGTCAGTCAGACAAGTTTGGTTGAATTGTGATATGTAGGTTCTTGGACAAGAGAGAACATAACACATGTTTTAGAATGATTAGCTTCATAGCCTGCCCCATTAAAGACCTAATCTGATGTCTGATGGTGGCATGAAAGTCACTCCAGGTTCTCAAAAGCTACGACAACTTAAGAGAAAATTTTGGCAGATTTCACCGAACTGGAAAGGTTTCATAAAAAGGGGATATATTACATGTTCAGTCTAGCTAAATTCAGATAAATTCAATACCATGTTGGCTTCAGGGCAATGGATTTTTCAGCTTACATCACCTACTTGCATTGAAGAGAACACTTAACATGGGCAAAATGACAGATTGCTGAAGAATTGAATTCAGTCCCATAGTGACATGAAATACCATTGTGTAATACAGATATTAAAGCCTGGACAGGCACATACTGTAATCAGGAAAACTCATTTTCCTGAGTTCAAATCTGGCCTCAGACACTTACAAGCTGTGTTACCCTGGGCAAGTCACTTAATCCTGTATGCTTTAGTAGTTCCTCATCTGTAAAATGAGCTGGGGAAGGAAATGGCAAACCACTCTAGTACCTCTGCCAAGAAAACTCTAAATGGGGTCACAAAGTGTGGGACGGAACTGAAACATCTGAACGATTTTTTTAAAAAAAACCTGGACAAGAGGAGTGGCCAGGTGGCATAGCAAATAGAGCAACGACCCTGGAGTCAGGAGGACCTGAGTTCAAATCCGACCTTAGACACTTAACACTTACTAGCCATGTGATCTTGGGCAAGTCACTTAACCCCAATTGCCCTGCCTTCCCCCCTCCAAAAAGAAAAAAGCAAAACAAACAAAAAAAAACCTGGACCAGTGTGGTGGCAGGATTGGAGAGCAACAGACACATCCAAAAAAGCATTTTGGAAGACTGAATATGAATTGATTATAAATCTGACATAGTAGATATAAGGCAAGATAGATATGAAGGGGACCGTAAGGTTTCTAGACTAGGAGACTGGTAGGATGGCGTCAATAAAGAAATAAGGGATTTGGGAAAACAGAACTACTTTTGGAAGAAACTAGAAAACAACAGTATAAAATAGTAGTAGAAAGTACAATCTCACAGGTAACAAACTGAAGACCTTGAAGTAAAAGGTGAGTACAGGCAAATAAACTTTCTAATGCATAGAAATGTTATTATGATCACAGATTGAGAGATAGCTGGGGCCTAAGTGGTCATCTGGTGCATCCAATCCTCTCATTTTTTTAATAGATGAAGAAACTAGGATCCAAAGAGGTGAAGTGGTTTGGCCAGTACCAATTCCAAAGGTAGTAAATCAATCAACAAGAATTCATGGAGTTTCTTCTCTGGGCGAGGTGCTGTGAGAGGTGCTGGGACTGCAAACACAGTGAATGAAACAATTTCTCCTCTTAGGACGGAGCCAGGATGTGAACCCAGATTTTTCACTCTAAGCCAAACATCTTTCTCCTTTAGTACCAGAAATGTTAGTTACAGAAATAAAAGAAAGAGAAGTTCAAGTAATAATTCTTAGCAACAAATAAGCAGAAACAATTATCCTTATGGACAACGGGGTAATTGACTTGGAAAACCCTAGAGAACAAACAAATGAGAAAATCATTTCAGGAAAGCAGTAGAAATCAGCAATTCTGCTTTTATCTGATATTTCTATGTGAGCAATTTTGGCATCACAGAAGGGACCACACTAAATTAAAAGGTGAAGGCACTATTTATTTGGCCCTGCTAACTTTTTTTTTAATTTTTATTTTTTGCTGACTTTTTATCTCTAAAATATGGAACTTTAGGTGAATGTTTATGCGATACGTAATATTATATGCAATATTACGTGATGTTCCCAATGGGGTGCCTAACAGATTACAACTGAAGTTTCATGTTCTATAACATGGAACAAAGAAGATGGGTATGGGACTCCTCAGTGGGCTACATGATGATATCTCTACGTGACAGTATCTTTTGTTTATTCTGTATGAAATCATTAATCTATGACAGGATAAAGACTAGACCTAGATGTAATTGATATAAGGAAATCCCAGATGAGGAAACTCCCTCCACTAGTGCAGATCAGCATCTTAGTTGCAAATTACAGTCTTCAAGAATTTCCTAGGTCACTGAGAGGTTCAGTGACTTGTCCAGGGTCACACAATCAGTCTACCTTAGAGGTAGCACTTGCATGCAAGTCTTACTGGCTTCAAAGTCAGCTCTCTATCCACAGATAACTAAATTCAAGATAATTAAATCTAACTGTTAGGCAATGTAATGCTAAACAGGTTAAATCAGGAGACAGAGAAGCACAACTTCTTAGTTGTAATGCTGTCTTCCTCTTTGACCCTGGCTCAGTCAATTATTTGCTTTTGTTGTTTGTTTCCTTAGCTACAAAAAGGGAGAAAATCATTCATCTTGTTTAGTTCTCTGGAATTTTCACATAAAAATCTATAGGCACAGGGGTGTATCGTTATTATATCAATTATTCTTATAAACTAAAGCAAATCTTTAATAACATTATTATT
This sequence comes from Pseudochirops cupreus, assembly GCA_028627135.1. NCBI lineage: Eukaryota > Metazoa > Chordata > Mammalia > Diprotodontia > Pseudocheiridae > Pseudochirops > Pseudochirops cupreus. Next base: position 362,473,894 of record CM053582.1, read on the forward strand.
ATAAATAAATAATTTAATAAATAATGAAACATGAAGAAAAATAAAACCTTACAGTTCAGATGAAGGACTTTTAGAAAACTCTAATTTCTCCATAAATTCAGGTGTTTTCAAAAACTCAGGAGTTCTTAAAAATTGAGGCGTTTCAGGAGTGGTTGGAAATTTTTCATTGTTTTCTTCAGTTTCATCATGATTATCCTCTTTTAATTTTTCCATGTATTCTGTGTGGCCATCCTGTCAATTCATAATGCACAGAAAACTATCAGATAAATTTTACAGTGTAAATTAAATAACACAAAATATTTTGAGTCCTTATGAAGAAATAAATTACAGTAATCCATAATGAGAACAAAGGAGCCCCAAAACCAACTCAATTGGCAAATATCTGATTTCTTTATCAATCAAAACCATGTGGCAGACAGAGGCAGGACTAGTTTAAATATAAACTCATTTGTGAGGTGGAGCGAAGATGGATGAGTAGAAGGGAGCAGCACAGTGAACAACCCCTAAAACTCTTCTAAACAGATCTAGAAAATGCACCAGACTGAATCCTGATGGAGAAATCCAAGACAATATCATAGGAAATCATTTTTCTAGCCAAAGGCAGCAAAGGCAAAAAGACATAGAGGTCTATGGATACTGGAGACAGGGTCTGGCCAGCTCCCCCGTGAAATACTCCAGAGCATAGGGAGAAAACTGTGCCTCAGGGCAAGAGGAGGTCATAGACCCATATTGGGCACCATGATGGGAGAAAAACGTCAACTGGAAGTTTTGTTATCCACTACCTACTTCCAGATCACAGATTCAGGACAGACTGATGAGGGCAAGTGTATTCCCAGTTAGGGAGGCCCTGGGTTGTGTATGGAAAAAGATGTAGATAAAACCTTCAGAGCAGGGCAGAGCCAAGATGGCAGAGTAAAAGCATGAACTTGGTGTGAGCTCCTGCTCCAAACACTTCCAATACATGTAAAAAAAATTACTCTAAACAAATGTTAGAGCTACAGTGACAGAAAGAAACAAAACTCCCACTAAAGGCAGCCTGGCAGGCCAATAGGAAGGGTCTATCCCACCAGGCTGGGAGCTGAGTGAAGTCCTGTGTGACCCAGGGTTCTGGCCCTAGGGTGGCCCTGACCAGCAGCAGCCAGAGCAGACTTCAGGAAAGTGAATCACCAGCAGCTGTGGCGGTTTCCAGACTTCTCAACCCATAAACACCAAAGAGAAAGTAAAAGGTCAGTGAGGAACTCTGTTGGAATGGGGACAGAAGAGCGTAGTCTGGCACCTGCACCCAGGGCAAGAAGCGGCAGAGGTACAGCAGCTACAGCTGCTGCTGCATGGCTGCTTCCAGAGCCCCTGACCTGTAGATTGTAAGGGGAACACAACCATTCAGAGGGTAATTGCTCTTGCTTTAACCTGCTTGGATCTGGATTGTGGTCTTGGGCAGTGGTCCTGGGGTGTGTGGCCAGTGTGCCAGAGCTTGTGCGGGCTATAGAAAGGGTGCCCTCCCAAAAGCTCTGGCAGCTGCAAAACCCCCAGCAAACTGGGACAAAGCTCTATCCATTCTGGAAGCAGAGTTTTACCATGGCAAAGAGCTCAAAAGTCAAGTAATTGACTGGCAACATGAGCAAGCAGAGGAAACGCGATCAGACCACAGATTCCTTTTTTGGGGACAAAAAGGATCAAAGCATGGAACAGGAGGAAGACAATGAAGTCAGAACTCCTGCATCAAAAGCTTCCAAGAAAAATATGAACTGCTTACAGGCCATGGAGGAGCTCAAGAAGGATTTTGAAAATTAAGTAAGAGAAGTGAAGGAAAAATTGGGAAGAGAAATGAGAATGATGCAAGAAAATCATGAAAAGCAAGTCAACAGCCTGCTAAAGGAGACCCAAAAAATACTGAAGAAAATAACACTAACTCAAATACACTAACTGAAATGACAAAAGAGGTCCAAAAAGCCAGTGAGGAGAAGAATGCCTTAAAAAGCTGAATTTGCCAGATGGAAAAGCAATTTCAAAAACTCACTGAAGAGAATGGTTCCTTCAAAATTAGACTGAAGCAAATGGAAGCTAATGACTTTATGAGAAATCAAGATACTATAAAAACAGATCCAAACAAATGAAAAAATAGAAGGCAATGTGAAATATCTCATTGGAAAAACCACTGACCTAGAAAATAGACCCAGGAGAGATAATTTAAAAATTATTAGACTACCTGAAAGCCATGATAAAAAAAAAAGAGCCTAGACACAATCTTTCAAGAAATTATCAAGCAAAATTGCCCTGATATTCTAGAACCAGAGGGCAAAATAGAAATTGAAAGAATTCACCAATTGTCTCTTGAAAAAGATCCCAAATCTGCAGAGAAATAACCAGCAGTGGCAATTCCAGACCTAAGCACATTTGTAGTATTTATAGTTCTGTCACTCTAAACCTTACCAGAGTTTCCTGCATGGGCACTCCAACATCCAGAGGGAAGCTTTGCACCAAGGCAAGAGAAGGTCCCAGATTCATATTAGGGTACCTCAATGGGGACAGGCGCCAATTGACAGTTTTATTACATACTACTTAATTCTAGTTCAGAGATTCAGGGAGGATGGAGAGGGGGGATTTATATACCAGGATGATATTTCTGGGTAGGAAGGACCTGGGCAGTATACAGAGAAAGGAGCAAGTTAAGAAGCAAGCAGCGAGGGATCACTCAGAACCTACAGAGCAGAGTGAGGTATCTGTTCCAACTCAGAAATCCCAGATCAAAGGGAGCTGGCTGAGCCCATTAGTAGTTTACTGTTGCTGAGATCTGGACCTAGTTCAGGAAGTTGTAGAGCTCAGGAAGGGGAGGTGGGGGTGGTAGCAATCAGACTTTACCCTGGTTCAGGCCACTCTGGGAGCACTGAAAGCTTGCAAGTCCCCGGTTTGATTTGTCCCTGAGATCCTGGAATAGCAAAAACTCAATATCCCAAGAAAGCAGCAGTAGGACTAATCCAGATCTTCCCTACAGAAATATATAGAGCCTGACCCTAACATCAAGCCTGAAGTCAGAAAGCAGACTGGAAGAATGAGCAAAAAAAAAAAAAATAACCCCACCATAAAAACAAAGAAGTATCCTACCACTATTATGGTGACAGTAATGCTCAAGACACAAACCCAAAAAGAAAGAATGTCTCTAAAACATCTAAACAAAAGAGAAGACACAGCATACATACAAATTCTACTATAGTACCTAGAAGAGATAAAACGAGAATTTTAAAATGTTTTTTATTAATGAAATGAGTTTTTTCAAACTCAATAGTTCTCATGTTTAAAATTTTTAAAAATAGATTTGAAGACATTTGAACCAAATAATTACTTACTTGTGGGATATTTGTTGAATCTTTCAATTCTCTTTCTGTTCGTTTTTCTCCACACTCCGAATCTGTGTTAGTTAAACAAGAACATACTATTGTTTTGCATAATATATTAACTTCTTAAAAGGAAAGGTTTGGTAGTAAAAATAACTTTACATATATACATATATCTGTATATATATATATATATGAATCTACTCTTGTAGATTTATAAAATTGTTCTTCCTTTCCAATCTTCCAGTTATTCATATGCCTTCCAAGATACAGAACCTTCTGACCTTCTTTTTAGATGATATAGGAATAAGACAGTTATCTATGCACATACCTAATGCACATAAATAACAGCCTCCCTTTATAACTCTATAAACTGCTATCAGAGGCATCTGCTCTTTGACTCTAACCCATTTCTTCCCAGTCCTACTCTGCCACACTGAATGAAGGCTACACAGTGGCAGAACAGAATGTATATGAGATAAGGACATAATTTTTCCCTCTCCATACAGTTGATGCCATTCTATTGCTTTACAACAATTATGCTGATGGAAGGAGAGATAAACTAATAGCACTGGGTAAAGTGTTTAATGGAATCTAATTCAAGGAAAATAAAAAATATTTATTAAACAAATTATTAGTACAAATCATTATACTATTTGGATTTTTCTAAAGTTTTTACAATTTTACATTTTTTTATAACACCAATATGAAGATCACTATTTTATTGTCAAGTAGTTAGGAAGATACAAACTACATAAACCAGTGAAAAACTGTCATTATTATCTTTTATATTATTAAACTGATTTTTAATAACTGTGGAAGCTCAATTAAATAGAGGGCTCAAAGCCAAGTATGCCTACCTATGCTCAAAAATCAAAAAGAAATTAGGATAAGCCAGGAAAAAAATCAATGCATAAACAATTAAGAATGTAATAGAAATTGAAGAAATATTATAAAGTAAGTAAACAGCATTTCTTTATCTTATGTTACCAAATATGCAATAAGCAAATTAAAATCTACTTTTAAAAGTCACTATTTCTTGTACAGGGTGAAATCTAGAAATAACTTGCCCTATTAATTCATAGGAAAAATATGAACAGCAGATTACCTGTACTTCCTTTGTCAAAAGTTTGCTTACAATTTGATTGTTTCTCAAGAATCAACGATCTAAAATGTACAAATATGAGTTTATGTTATTTACTGAGTTATTGTGCATCTCAGTAATAAAGCATTTTCTAATTCTAGAAAATTACCTGAATTGCATCAGGTTTCGGGTACTTTTAAGAGCTGAAACTTGAGAATATTTGTTCATCACAGAGTCATCAACTTCCTGCACAAAATAAATACAATATCTGAAGTGGCCATACAAGACTGTTATTTAGAAATCTGATTTCTTTTTTGCTTTTCATTTGGCATTGCCACTGGAATACTCTATGTTTAGTTAGGATCAACACACTTTGCTTGGGTACTAAATGCAAAACACTGTGCAAGGTGCTGAGTTTCACCTTCTTTGTTCTTAAGGACATTATGTACAATCTTACTTGGGGAGACAAGGCATTATTAATTACAATAGGTCACATCTATGCAATGAAATGCAACGGTTCCTCAAGAATACTTACATAAATGTCCAAGTAACAATATAACGTAGCATTGCTAGAATAAAAGGATGGCTTTTTACTTGTCTCCTCCATGCTGTATCAAAGTTAATTACCAATTTATTCTACCCATTCCCCAACTTCTTTGTCCTTAATTCTATCCTCTCAACTAAAACAGAAAAAGCATAGGCCACAAAAGTTAAAGTATTAAAAGCTGATATTTTTACATACTTAATTTAAAAAAGGTTAATCTCTCTAGAGGAAAAAAAAAGAAACAATTATCCTCTTCCATAGCATGGCAAGAGCCAGAACTATTTTGACTGACTAAACATAAGGAAAAACATCACAGATGTGCAAGGATTTGTAGGATCCTTAAACATCGCGAGTCCTATCTCATTTTATTGATAACTGAAGCTTTGAGAGGTAAAGTTTCTTGCCAAAGACAACACAGAACTGAGCTCTAAACCCCAGTCCTCTTATTTCAAATCTAGCACTCCTCCTATAATTCCCTGTTACTTCTTTATTCATTGTTTGAACTCTTCCTTGTTCAACTTTTTCTTTTCCTATCTTTGATATCTATGAGACTTGCAATGATATTAGTTATCCCTTCCACATCATGGGGGTTAGGGATGTGGTACCTCCACGATCTGGAAAATCTAGTTTTTTGGCTCTCCTTTTGTACCACAGAAGTCTGATTTTTTTTCTTTTTCTTTTTTGGCATGTTTACAGTAACATTATAAATTTGGGTTGACATTATACAATACTACACACATATTTTATGCATTTCTGAGTTTCTAAACTTTTTCTGGGTCATCTGCTGCACAAAACTCCCCCAAAATTCCCATTTAATTTCTTATGCCAACCCACAACATATCAAAACCTCAATGGGGAAAGCTGCAATGGGGAAGGTATAACTATTGTTACCTTAAGGGTAAACACAATTATGTAATCCCTTTACTGTTTGCTAAGCAATTTATTCACAATCCATAAGATAGGGAGTGCAAATATAATTATTCCTCCAATTTACACACGAGAAGCTGAGATTTAGATTAGTTAAATGACTTGTCTAACATCACTTAACTAGCATATGGTGGAAAAGCAGGAACCTTTTCTCAATCCCAGGAGGAAAAAAAAAAGCTGGAGTGACCTATCTTTGTGAATTATCCAGGAAAATGAACTGTTCCTTGAAAAAAATAGAAGAAAAATTTCCAAGAATTAATGAAGAAAATGGAGCTGAAGAGGTTAAGAGGGAATCCTTAAATCATAGTGATGCTGCTGAGCTTGTAAGAAGGTAGGCAGATGTCTGCCACTTTTACTGCCTCACACCCTTCTGTGGGGCCATGCTACTCTCTTCCCCTTGGGTGTGACTTTCTGGCTTTTCCTGTGATTCTTCCCCAAAGAATAGTGGCCTCTGTAAGTAGGCCTCTGAAAATGGAAAATCTCCTGCTCCCACTGCCACTTCCAAATTAGCCTAGCTAATCACTGCTACTAACTCATTTATCTAAAGAAATTCCATCAAAAGTATTCTCTCTGCCCTCAGAAACTGTAAAAATGAATCAATAACTACCCTCTTTTTGACACCAAGCCATAACAGAGATCTCACTCAGGCAAAATACGGGGACTTAAAATCTATTGTACCTCTTGATACACTCAAACAGTAATGTGCAGCTTAACAATGAAAGTAGTGTGAGAGCAGGAAGGGTGGGGCAGAGCTGACAGAAAGCTGATCACAGCAATCAGAGCTGGAAGTGAGAGCAGTTAGAGGTGAGGGAGAAGGAGGAAGCAGACAGCGAGCAGTGAGTGTTCATTTGTGGGTAGGCCCTAGCAGGGGGGAGGCTTGGGAATGGCGGTGCCCCCTGCATTGTTCTGGAGTATAGATTTCTTTGTTGCTATGATGGATTTGGCTTTCTGGTGTTGGGATTCAGCTTTCTGGTACATGAATAAATGTTTTGGTTCTGTCTTCCATGCAGAGAATTCATTATATTTTGCGATTCAGAATTACACTGGCATATTCATAGCCACCATAGGCACTGTGGTGTTGCTTCTATTGGTGCTACATGAGGCCTATTTTGTTGAAGAGGGATTAGATCTATTCTATTTGGCCCCAGAAAGCAAAACTAAAAGCAGTATAAAATTGGGAAATTTCAGATTAATTTAAGGAAAAAAACTTCCTAATTATAAGAACTGCCCAAAGTGGAACTGATGACCTGAGAAGTTAGTAGACACCCCATCTTAGAAAGGGTTGGATCAGATACTCTCTAAGAACCCTTCAGACTGTGAAGTTCTGTGATACAAGATTTTTAAAAATAATCATAGCTAACAGTTATATAGTACTTACTGTGGACCAGGAGCTACACTAAGCATTTTATAATTATTGTTCCATTTGATCCTCACAATGTCCTTATAAAGGCAGTTGCTATTATTATCATCTCCATTTTACAGATGAGGTCAAATGACTTGTCCAAGGTAATTCTTGTAATAAATGTTTGAGGCCAGATTTGAACTTCGGTCTTCCTAACTCCAGTCCAGGGCTCTATCCTGTGCCAGCTGGCTACCTTAATACCTTGAGCTAGTGATACATAGGCTAACTGGGAGGGCTAGTCTAGACTATACAATACCCATAAAAATTTACCTTATTTTTGTATTCATATTATATATTATATATATATATATATATATATATATATATACATGTATACATACACACACACATATATATAAAATTTTTTTTTTATAAAAAAGAATCGATACTGGTATTACCTTTCTTTCTGGTCTGAAGTCAATCCTGGCAAGTGTTGAATGACTTGATGAGCTTTCTTCTTTTTCATCTAGGTTATAAATAATTAAATCAAATTATTTTCAAAAAGTTCATATATCATGTCCTATAGGGTTGAACTAACACTGTGACTTGATTTTTTAAAATCAGGTTTACATATTACAGTGAATTAAAAGTGATATACCTAAGAATTATGAAAATATTATGTAACCCTGAGCCCTGGGTTACAATTAGACAACTCTTTATCCTATAAATATGGCTAGGCACAGGGTGTAGACCTATAATTTCACTGGTATAGGGAATTCCCAGATAAGGAAATACCCTCTACCAATGCAAGTTAGCATCTTTTCTGCAACTGAGAGTCTTGGAACAGGGGATCTTAAACTAAGGTCAGTGAACTTGCATATATTTTTTAATATTTTGATAACTATATGTCAATATAATTGGTTTTCTCTATAATCCTATGTATTTTATTTTAGGCATTTAAAAATATTATTCTGAGAAGAGATCCATTTTGGATTGTCATAAAGGTCCATAACACAAAAAAGGTTAAGAAGGTCTTAGAGAAATGGCTACAGCACCAAGAGTGTAGGTGACCTATCTAGAGTCACATCCTGTATGAGGCAGAAGCAGGTTATCAACCGAGGACTTCTTGGCTTCCAGGTCAGTTTACTATACATGATGTCATGCTATCTCTATAATAGTTACCTTTGTTGTGAATGACAATGAACCTGATTATAATTCCTGGTGAAATACAAATATGGTGACAAAAATTCAACTTACAAGTTGAGCAGTGTAAGAGATAGTAGGGAAAATCGATATCCCTACTTAAAGGTACAGTGATGATATGAGTTAGCTTATCTGCAAACCTATTAAAGTCAGCCTAAGAAGTATTAAGGGCCAAGTCCCTAGCAGCTCAGACACTACAATTCTATTTTTCAATTTAATTTAATTCAATCACTATTTATTAAGTGCCTAATATATGCAAGGCACTGTGATTTGTACTAGAAATTGTTATTGCTCAGTTGGATTTTTTTAGATATGTCTGGCTCTTCATGACCCCATTCTGGGTTTTCTTGGCAAAGATACTGGAATGGTTTGCCATTTCCTCATCCAGCTGATTAAGGCAAACAGACTTAAGTGACTTGCCTAGGGTCACACAGCTAGTAAGTTTCTTGAGGCCAAATGTGAACTCAGGAAAACGTCTTCCTGACTCTAGGCCTCAAACTCTATCTATTGCATTACCTAGCAGCCCCTAACCATACTGATAATACAAAGACAAAATACAGTTCTTGCCACTGAAGTGTTCAAACTCTGCTGTAGTTTACCTACCAGTATATAATTCTATCATACAATTCCAAAAGAGAAAAAAAATATTTACTTCTAATAAATATAATAATTTACCCTACTGGGGTGGGGCCAAGATGGCAGAGTAAAAGCAGGAAGTTTCTTGAGCTCCCACTCCAACCACCTGCAATACCTGTAAAAAAAATGACTCTACACAAACTTTAGAGCTACAGAACCCACAAAGTGACAGAGAAAAAGAAATCTCCCACTGAAGGCAGACCGGCAGGCCAACAGGACGGGTCTATCATACCAAGCTGAGAGCCGACCACAGCCTCCCAGACAGGGGGAAGCCAAGACCAACCAGAGCAGACTTCAGGAGAGTGAAGCACTGGCAGCTGTGGTGGTTTCCAGACTTCTCAACTCGTAAACACCAAAGAGAAAGTAAAATGTCAGTAGGTAACTCCATTGGAACTGGGTGAGAGAAGAGCACGGTCTGGCCCCTGCCCCTCAGGTGGCTGGGATGGCGGCAGCACAGCAGCTGCTAACGTGTGCCTGCCTCCAGAGCTCCAGGCCTACAGATTGTAGGGGGACCAAAAGACCATTCAAAGGGTCTTGCTTGAATCTGGGTCACAGTCTTGAGTGGTATTCCAGCGGTGAGAAATGCTAGAGGGCCAGAGCTTGTGGTGACTACAGAGAAGGCACTCTCCTCATAGCTCTCACAATAGCAGCAAAAACCCCAGAAATTTGGGACATAGCTCTCTACTCTGGAAGCAGAGTTCTATCATAGCAAAGAGCTCAAAAGTCAAGTAACTGACTGGCAGGATGAGCAAACAGAGGAAGTGCAATCAGATCATAGAAACTTTTGGGAGACAAAGAGGATCAAAACATTGAGCCAGAAGAAGACAACTAAGTCAGAACTCCTGCATCAAAAGGCTCTAAGAAAAATATAAACTGGTCACAGGCCATGGAGGAGCTCAAAAAGAATTTTGAAAATCAAGTAAGAAAAGTGGAGGAAAATTGGGAAGAGAAATGAGAATAATGCAAGAAAATCACGAAAAGCAAATCAACAGCCTGCTAAAGGAGACCCAAAAAATACTGAAGAAAATAACACTAACTCAAATGGCAAAAGAGGCCCAAAAGCCAATGAAGAGAAGAATGCCTTAAAAAGCTGAATTGGCCAGGTGGAAAAGAAATTTCAAAAATGCACTGAAGAGACTAGTTTGTTCAAAATTAGATTTCAGAAAATGGAAGCTAATGACTTTATGAGAAATCAAGATACTATAAAACAGATCCAAACAAATGAAAAATAGAAGGCAATGTGAAATATCTCATTAGAAAAACCTAGATCCAGGAGAGATAATTTAAAAATTATTGGACTACCTGAAAGACATGATCAAAGAAAGAGCCTAGAAATCATCCTTCAAGAAATTATCAAGGAAAATTACCCTGATTTTCTAGAACCAGAGGGCAAAACAGAAATCGAAAGAACTCACCAATCTCCTCTTGAAAAAGATCCCAAAAAGAAAACTCCTAGGAATATAAGAGCCAACTTCCAGAGTTCCCAGGTCAAGCAGAAAATACTACAAGCAGTCAGGAAGAAACAATTTGAGTATTGTGGAAACACAATCAGGATAACACAAGACCTAGCAGCTTTAAGGGACTGAAGGGCTTGGAATATGATATTCCAGAGGTCAAAGGAGCTAGGATTAAAAGCAAGAATCAACTACCAGCAAAACTGAATATAATACCTAGGGGAAAAATATGGACATTCAATGAAATAGAGGACTTTCAAGCACTCTCAATGAAAAAACCAGAACTGAACAGAAAATCCGACTTTCAAATACAAAAAGCAAGAGAAGCATGAAAAGGTAAACAGGAAAAAGAAATAATAAGGAACTTATTAAAGTTGAACTATTTACATTCCTACATGGAAAAATGATAATGGTAACTCATGAGACTTTTCTCAGTATAAGGATAGTTGAGGGGAATATATATGTATATATGTATACATACATATACATGTACCTATAGGAGAGTGTATGTGTGTATATATATGTGTGTGTGCGTGTGTTTATGTGTGTACATGTATACATAGAAAGAAGGCACAGGATGAGTTGAATATGAAGGGATGATGTCTAAAAAATAAAATTAAGAGGTGAGAGAGGTATATATTGGGAGGAGAAAGGGAGAGATAGAATAGGGTAAATTATCTTATATAAAAGAGGCAAGAGAAAATTGTTACAATGGAGGGGAAGAGCAGGAAGGTGAAAGGGAATGGGTCAACCTTACTCTCATCGAATTTGGTTTAAGGATGGAATAAAATGCACACTCAATTGGGTATCTTACCCTACAGGAAAGTAGTGGGGAAGGGGATAAGAGGGGGGATGATAGAAGGGAGGGCAGATTGGGGGAGAGAGTAGTTAAAAGCAAATACCTTTGAAAAGGGATAGAGTCAAAGGAGAAAATAGAATAAGTAGGAGGTGGGATAGGATGGAGGGAAATATAGTCTTTCACAATATAACTACTATGGAAATGTACAACCTATATTGAATTGCTTGTCTTCCCAGTGTGGGTGGGTGAGGAGGGAAGAAGGAAAAGAATCTGGAACTCAAAAGTTTTAAAAACAAATGTTTAGAGAAAATTTGTTTTTTACATGCAACTGGGAAATGAGATATACAGGCAATGAATGGGGTATAGAAATCCATCTTGCCCTGCGAGAAAGTTAGGGAGGCAAAGGGGAAGGGTATAAGACAGAAAGATTGGGGGAAGGGGTATTCAGTAGGCTCGCTATCTTGGGGTGGGGGTAGGGGAGAGATGGGGAGAAAATTTGTAACTCAAAATTTTGTGTAAATGAATGTTGAAAACTAAAAATAAACAAATATTTGAAAAAAATTAATTTCCCCTATCCTGGCAATTGTATAACCAAGAGCACAGTTTCTGGTTATGGTTTGACTAGTCTCCCTCAGAGAAAATACAAGTGCTTAAAATAGGAAGCTCATTTCCTTTTTGCCATCAGGAAAGAGCAGAGAAGTGTCTTCCTCAATCAGGTGGACAAAAATGGATTCAATGTATTATTTAAGGGGTATCTCACACTGAAACCTATCAACAGTGTTTCTTATTCTATTTCTTTAAAATTATATAATAATGGTGAGAAGAAGTATGGCATAGTGGATAGAGAGCCAGCCTTTGACACAGAAAGAGAAGAAAATTAAGTGATTTAGTTGTAAACACAAATTTTACCTGTTTCTCTTGGTTCTGAGAAATGTCTATCATTCCTTACAGGTCTGACTAAATTCTGAGAATGGTAAGGAAGAAAGCGTTGACTATTTTGAAGATTCTCATTTATTACATGAAAATGTCCTTGTTCTTCAAAAATTCTAAATAGAAAATTCAGTAAAAATATTAAAAATCAGTCAAATATAACAGGATTTAGAATAGAATTCAAAGTAACCTCAAAGAAAAAGCATTAGTTATGGCATCAGAGAACCTGGGTTCTAAACCCAACTTTCCTGCACTATCTATGTGATGTTGGCAAGTCACTTACCCTCCCCCCAGCCTCAACTTTCTCAACTACAAATTGAGAAGGCTCCATGACAAAAGCCCTCTCAGTTCTAGATCCTATGACAATGGCCTTACAACCAAATCCCTTCATCTTACAGATGAGAGAAATGAAATAGAAATGGGTTAAGTAACTTGCCCACAGTCCCGTAATCAGTGGAAAAACTAGGATTAGATTCTAGGACTTCTTATTCTCTTGCCATTTCCAAAACACTGTAATTTCTTATTTATTCACAATTCTATTAAATTCAATAAACATTTATGAAGTACCTACTGTATGCCAGGCACTGTGCTAAGCCCTAGGGATACAAAGAGAGACAGTCCCTGCCCTCAAGGAGTTTACAGTCTAATGGGGAGACAACATGCAAACAAATATACAGAAAGCAAGCCATATACAGGACAAATGAGCAATAATTAACAGAGAGAAAGCACTGGAATTGAGGGAAGAACCCTCCTGTAGAAGGTGGGGTTTTAGGTGGGCCTTAAAGAAAGCCAAGAAGTAAGTAACTGGAGTGGATGAGGGAAAGTGTTCTGGGCTTTCAAAGGAAGCCCATGATTTAAATACATATACATACACTATATTTCTTTTATCCAGCTATAAATATTTTACTCCCATCTAACTTTACAATCTGTCTAATTCTTCCCCTCTATATTACACAACAGTAAACACTGATGGATATAGGAAAGCCCTAGGTAAAGAAAATTCTTCTCCCAATGCATATCAGCACCTTCTTTCTCTGTAACAGTACTGAGATGTCATACAGGCAGCATGTGAGCTGGGGAACTTAAACCTCCTTAAACTTACTGGCTCTAAGGTGGACTCTCTATCCACTGTGCTGCACTGCCTTTATAATACAGGACACTGTATAATTTTACAGTTAGAATATTTTGTTCACATAAAAAAATTAAACAATTTACCTCTCTTTAAATTCTTTTATTTTTTCTAATTTTTTACTTTTTTCTTCTAGGATTTCTAAAAGGTTCTTAGTTTCAGAAATTCTTGCAGTCTGCTGAAAATTAAAAAGCATAACAGAGTTTAAATAAATATTTCTAGAAAATACTGAAGTTACATTAAATTTGCAATAACCAATAAGCATCAAAATTCTGCATAAACCACACTGCTATTTTATGCACTTCCATTCCATAGCTGAAAAAATTTCCCATTTTGCTTTTTACAACTACTGGCAAACTTAGCTTTTGAAAAACTTCTAGACTAGCTTTCCGATAAACAGGAAGTTAGAAGCAAAAGGACATTGGTTTCTCTCATTTGTTTAAAAGAAGATGGCAGGTAGGTGGTGCACACCTGTAATCCTTGCTATTGGTAAAGCTGAAACTGGAGGATCTCTTGAGTGTGGAGTTCTTAGCTTCAGTGGGTTAAACTAATCAGGTGTATGGACATTAAATCTGACATCAATATGGTGAGCCTCAGGAGTGAGGAGTCACAGGATTGCTTGAAGAGGAGCTGGCCCAGGTCAGAGACTGAGCAAGTCAAAGGCTCATGTGCTGATCAGAATAGCCCCAAGAGCAATTCTTGTATATTCAGCTTGAGGGAGATGATAGAAAGAGAAAAAGAGAGAGAGTGGGAAAGGAAGGAAGGAAGGAAAGGAGAGAAGGAGGAAGGAAGGAAGGAAGGAAGGAAGGAAGGAAGGAAGGGAGAGAGAGAAGGAGGGAGGAAAGGAGGAAGGAAGGAAAGGAGAGAGGGAGGGAGGAAGGAAGGAAGGAAGGAAGAAAGGGAGTAAGGAAGGGAGAGAAGGAGGAAGGAAGGAAGGAAGGGAGAGAGAGAGGGAGGAAGGAAAGAAGGAAGGGAGAGAGGGAGGGAGGAAAGGAGGGAGGAAGGAAGAAAAGGAGAGAGGGAGGGAGAGAAGGAGGGAGGAAGGAAGGAAGAAAGAAAGGAAGGGAGGAAAGGAGGAAGGAATGGAGGGAGGGAGGAAGGAAGGAAGAGAAAAAGAAAGAAGGAAGGGAGAAAGAGAGGAAGAATGAGAAAAAAGAAGGAAAAAGGAAGAAGGGAGAGAAAGAAAGAAAATGGTAGTGTCCTCAATATTAAATTATATAATACTATTTTATATTTCAGAGTTGTTGATACGAAATCATTAACATGAAAAATTTTTTTTAATTTATAGAATGTTTAATGTAATTAGGTTATTATAATTTGAAAGAGAGACAGAGAAGGAAAGAACAGAAGGAAGGAAAACAAAATCCTTGTAACAAATATGCATAGTCAAGCAAATTAAATTTCCCCCATTGGCCATATCCAAAAAATATATATCTCCTTCTGTACTCTAAGACCCCCAATTCTCTGTCAGGAAATGGGAGTAGTTACTATTTTTAAAAGCAACTCCAGGAACATATATTCAAGGACATGATAGTAAATAAATCTCAAGCTCAGGCTGAATTATTAATGACCACATAGAATGAGTATGTATATTGATGTTTATCTACAAAAAACAAGGCCATTTGAACTAGCCTATGTAAAAATTTAAATAAGACTTTTACCCATATGTATAGAAAAACTTGACAAAGTCTTAAAAATAATAATGTTTAAAGAAAACCTTAACTGAAACAATGTTTTTTTAATTTAATTTTAAAAAGTGCTTTATATCACTTCTGATTTCGATAAAAGGATTTATTCTAAATTATAATAGCTTAAAACCCTGTATCAAATATTTCTCCCTTTTAACCTACTTTAAAATGGACCATTTAAAAATACAGATTCTATTTTATATACTAATTTAGTTCTGTATTAGTTGATATTAAACATCTACATCAAAACCAGTACCTGATTTAAATAATTAATTTTTCTCTCTATTTCATCTGCTTCTTCCTTCAGTTTAGAAGATTTGTGGATCAAAGTTGAAGCACATTTAAGGATGTCATCAGTTTTAGATCTCAGATGAACACTTTTATGTTAAGAAATCATTATTATGGGAGTATATTTACATCTATAATTTATATATCATAACCAATTTTACATTAGATTATTTATGAAAATTTAACATTTTACAACTACAAAATATTTACAACTACAAAAACATTTATCTAAGACTTTAACATGCCATAGTTTTATAAATAATATTATTCTGGTACATTGAGTTTCAGCATATAAACTCATTGTGGAGCCAGAACTCCTGAAGGGTTGGCAAGATTTTTCTGGTATATATACTACTGCTACTGTGTCATTCACTTTAACATCTTACAAAATTACTTTTAGTCATCTAGGAAAATAAATTTAGCTTATGATGGTCATATAAAATGCCTACTAATACATAAGCAACTGTTCTTGAAAATAGGCATATGTCCAGTTCAAGCAGAAAATCTGAAAAGGGTACATAGGAAGGATCTAATCTTATGCAAGCTCCTACTGTGTAGACTGTTGCATCACATAGAGGTAGAGAATTAGACAGATTATAAAGTTAGGCTAAGAGCAAAATATTTACAGATGGATAAAAGAAATGTAAAATAAACAGCTTCAATTTAATCATGTTACAAAATAGATCAAATTATATAATCAGCTTGTAAGCTGTATCCTATTTACATGTCTAGTTGAGAGATGTGTTCACAACAAACAAGAAATAATTTGTTACCAATATGTGAGTCATTTCTGAATTATTTTTGAAATCAATATCAAAATCAACACAAAATTAGAGTAAAAATAAAAGACATGGCATGCATTAAAACAGCTTTAACCTGACTTATTCAAACAAGCTACTGATGCTTTAAAATAAGGAAACAGATAAAGGAACCAACAGTGATGCAGACTATTACTATCTCCTACAGAAGCTTAATTAGTATGCAGCAATGAGGACAAAAGAGCCTAAAAACTGTTTGCCCAACCAGAAAAATGCAAAATCTCTTTGCTAAGCAGCTGAGAAAAATACATTTTTATTAAAATACAAATTTATTTGGAAAATATCATGTAGGATAAAGGTTTATAAACACTATTGCTTCTATAGTTAAGCAAGAAGCAATTGCAGGAAGAAAGAACTAAAGTCTGATTTTAGATACCATGCCACAATTCTGAGGGTGGTTAGGGATCAATTCTCAAGCTATCTGAAAGAGAAGAATATATTGAATAACTGGAAAAATCACAAATACTATTTCTATCCAAAAAAAGCTATCAAGATAATTATGATCACCAACTCACATACATAGTTTGTCATCTCACAAAATTCTTTTTTTGAGAATAAAACACATATGTATTAAAGACATCATTGACAAAAACATGAGAAGGGAACAAGCAGTCTGTACAGTACTGTACAGCAGACCACATATTTACATTCACACAACTAAATGGAAGGAAGATCCCACTGATTATTGTTCAGAATATAAAAGGCATTTTTTCATAGACAAAATACCACCTTAAAGGATCTCCTCCATCAAGCTATTTCCCATGTATATATTAAGATCAGATAAGATACTTTGATAGATGCAATAGCAGAAATAATTTGGTTTGATGATTCTCTGATAATTACATAAAACAGGAAGAATTATTGTCAAAGATGTTTTCCATCAAAGTTTGCACAGTATCTAAATCAAGGATTTTCTATAAGATGGTGAAGTTCTGGAGATGCTCTTATTTGTGCTGGACTTTATTCTAATTGCATTAAGTCCTGGAATACACGGAGCCTCCTAAATGAGATCCAAAATTATTCAAAAGAGTTCGATTCAACACTCCACAAAGGAAAAACAGAGTGGATAAAGAATGCCTATGATATGCAGTTGAACAGAAAACCCATTGAGCTGTTCCTTTGGCACATATATCTTGAACACTGTCAATAGATTAAAAATGGCTCAGAATTGAAGAGGAAGACAGGAAGTTGTATTTCATTTGGAAAATTGGGTAATGTTTTTAATGACCCTAAGGTTCTCCTTGAAACAAAAAATAATCTGTTAACACCATTATTTTTCAGGGGGTGCTATGAGGCTGTGAATTCTGGAATACCCAAATATCTGAAGAATAATAAACTGTGGCACATATAATGAATCAAATACCCAAAAGTGATATAACAGATATCATCGAAGAGACATGAGGTGATCATACAGTAAGAGATGAACCCCCATATCACACAGGGGACATGGGGGGAAAATCCTAGCATAATCTGTGAGAAGACATGGATAAGATTCATATAGGATGAGGTGGAGAGAGATTGCAAATCCACATCATGGGAGAGAGTATATAAATCAATGAAACCATAAATCCATTTAAATTTTTAATTATTCACAACCATATTATTTGGGAAGAGTTTTCTTTTTCTAAGAGGATTTAAAAAACAGATACCAAATAGATCCACAGGAAACAACTCATGACCTACATGGATGTATATATGTTCAAGCTAATTTCGCCTCAGCTCCTATCTTGGGAGCCACAATTCAAACCACCTAGAGGGTTTTCTCCTCACTTTTTCTGGTCTCCTGCCACCTTTTTTACCCCTGTGCCTATATCCTCTTCTTCATCATTCCCTTCCTCATCCCTTTATCTACCTAGCCCCAACTCAATTTAATCTTATCCTTCTCCCTCATTACATTCCCTTCAGCTTGCTTTCATCATTTTAAAAGAGTGGGTAATGATGGAGTAGGAAAGCAGATGAGATGTCAAAGTGGCAAGAGATCAAGCAAAGCTATCATGGATTTGGGAAGAGGGTAAAAGTTCACCATCAGGGATGACTACATTCTTGCTAATCTGGCAGAGTTTGGACAGCTCAGGAGACATAAGAAAGTCGAGAAGAAACAGCTTCTACTACACTGAAAAGCAATTATCAATCGATATAACTGAAAGCTTTCCTTCAATATGACTGAACATATTATAAGAAATTGTCATTGGAAGCTATGGACTATATCATTTTATGTCTTCTTGAATTTGCTTCTCCTGAATACATAAATACACACATATATGTAAATATACACACATATGTATATACACACAAATATATGTATACCCTCTGAAAGATTCTGAAATAATTTGAAAAATTCTATTCATTGTTAATGAAATAACAATTACTTATGGTCCTAGGTGAAACATTAAAAATTAAAATTCAGAAATCACTATAAAACTAAAAATTGGAAATACAGGTGTGGATACATTTGTAGCGTCCATTGAGGAAGTGATTTAAAAGGAGCAGGCACTGAAAAACAAGGTTATATTTAATATTAGCTCATAGTATTTTTTGCAAAGACAATATATTAATAATATAGCCATTTTTGTACCTAAAAGTTCCATAAGAATACTTTCCTTAATTTTACATTGCTCAGTACATGTTAATATTCGGTTTTTTATTTCTTCTAGTTCTGTTTTATTCCTGTAATACTCTTGAGCAAAAGGAGTTTCTGAATACTGTAACTGGTATTGCTTCAAAGTATCTTTATATTGTCTCAAATAATCATGATACATTTTTCTGTTAAAACAAGAAAGTGGAAACTGATGAACAATATGGAAGATACATACAAGAGTAAACTGGTAAATGATTTTTCACTGCTTTTCAAAATAAGTAGGTAAAACTCCACAGATGCAAAAACAGTAAGAATACTACTAAACTAAGACAAATACATTCTAATTATATTCCTATATAATCATAACACCAGACATCATTTCATATCACTTCAGAAGCATTACTGAATTATCCATAAATTTATACTTTTAAAATATCAGCAAAATGGACTCTCACAACACATACGCGGACAATTACTTCTCCATTATTAATGATGCCAAATCCCAGTTCCAAGAGTTTGCCAGCCTCTCTCTCTCTCAGCTATTATGCTGGCTGTTTTCGCCCACTCAGACATGGTCCAGACCTCAGATCATATTTATCAATCCTTCCCACAAGACACATCTTAGACAACGTATGTAGACACATAAAACCTACAAAAGCAGCATATTCTTTATACTGACAATACAAACAATCCTAATGAGGAAAAAAAGGTGACTACCAAGAGAGACAAATATGAACACACAGGCTGTACCAAAAGTCTTAGTGCAGTCTTAAGTTTAGCAGCTTAAAACTGCACTAAGACTTTTGGGACAGTGTATATAGTCAGATAGTTAACAAGTATTTGTCAGGCACTAAGCACCGGAGATACAAAGAAAGGCCAAAAGCAGTCTCTGACCTCAAGAAATGTACATTTCAGTGGTGGAAAAATGTAAATAATTAGGTACACACAGGACATACACCAATAGTAAATGAAGGTAGTCTGAAAGAAGGTGGCATTAGCAGCTGGAGGAGCGAGGAGAAACTTCCTGCAGAAAATGGATCTGAACCAGGTCTTGAGAAAATTAAAGGAAAACTGAGGGCAGAGAGGAGGCGGGGCGTTACAGACGTGGGAGACGGTCACTCTAAATGCACGGAGGCAAAAGACGGGGCATCATGCTCAAGATCACGGTCATTGGATTGTGGAGTGTGCAGAGGAGAGTAAGGCATACAAAGTCTGGAGAAGAAGAGAAGGGCCAGAGTATTGGACAGAGGATTTTTTATCTGATTGCAGAGGTAACAGGGAGCCACTAGACCTTATTAAGCAGGGAAAAGGGTAACATAACACAGTCAGACTTCCCTCCAATTAAGAAAAGTCTCCTTAGCAGCTGACTGAGAGCAGAAGAGACTTGAAGCAGGGAGACCAAACACAAAGTTATTGCAGTAGTCTAGGGGGTGACAACAGGGTGAGACTTGTGGCTCTGTGAGCAGAGAGAAGGGCACATGCATGAGAGCTGATAAAAAGGCAGAAATGTCAAGATTTGGCAATGGGTTGCATATGTAGAGTGACAAGTCAATAACACCGAGGCTACAAACCTGGGTGACTAGAAGGGAACTCATAGTAAAAGCTCGATGTTAAAAAGACAGGTACAGAAGATGAAATATGGATAAATAACTGAAAAAGATTAATTACAAAAAAGAGGCAGGGTCTTGTAAGCTTGTAAGATGTTGAGCTCTAAAGCTTAGAACAAGTTGAGGCTGACAAAAAGGCCCTTTTTAAGGTGTGTAGAAATATGGAAGAAGGGATAGCACCACTGCCCTGGGTGCGTGGGATAATGACAATGGGCAAGAAAACAGAATCATTCTTACATCTTCCAAGAAAAGTAGCCTTTGGACTGGTAATAGGAGGAAAATAAGCATAATATGGCCTGAGTCCTCATTGGAAATACTAGGAATTATAGTTTCTCTCTGCCCTGGGAGGGACAGGGTAATTTATCAAGGACTGCTAGAATACAGTTTCTGTTTCAAGAGGAAATTCTGAACTGCTATGCATAAGAGACAGAAGAGAAAGGGCACAGATGCACAGCTGGACAGATGGTTAAGGCAGAGAAGAAAAGAAGCTGAGATGGTGTTGAGAGTGTCCAGGTTACACCAAGGAGCTGGCACCTTCTTCCACAGAGGGCAGAAGGGACAGCTGTGGCCAAATCATGGTACATTCCTGATTGTGAACTTGCCCTTTGCCAAAAATTCAGGTCTCTTTTTCCATTTCTTGTTTTTCCCTCCCATTCTGACCAAAAGGACAGATATTTAAAACCAGAGTTTTCTTTAATTAGAAAGTTGTTTAATTTTCTGGTTTAAATAGTATTTTAAGGCAACTTTCCCTAGATAATGATACAATCAATCTTTAATTGCTTGGGGCTTGTGTATGTCATTAATCACAAACAGAACATAATGGAAGGTTTATACTTGGTTTATACAGAATAATAACCCAGAATAGAAGGACCATGCCTCTGTCCAGAAGAGTTAAAGGAATCTCTAACTTGAGGGCCCTGAGCTTAGGACTTTTTTAGTAACTTTATTAGTAACCTGCATTAATCAGATCCCCAATGTAAAAGAAAAATTAATCCACATCCAGTCTTGGTATTCACACCTCATCATTGCCCTCTGACCCTCTAATTGGAGGATAGAGTCAGGAACTCCAAAACCTCCATTTAAGGAGGGTACTCCAGACAAACATGTCCTTATTTTCTACCTAGTTGTCCTGCCTTGGGATTTTTCTTATCTTTTCCATCATACTTCTGCCCAACTGCCTCCCACTTTTCAGCCTTCTTTCATGTGTTATCATCCCCCCCATAAGGGTGTAAGTTCCTTGAGGGCAGACTGTCTTCCTTTTTTGGATGTATTATATACCCAGGGATTAGCACAGTGCCTGGCAAAGAGAAAGTCCTTAATAAATGCTTATTGACAAATTAACTAAACAAAATATTTGGCTTCTTCATTCATACAAGTTACTGTAATGGGCATGGGAATTTGAAGATCTTCCCTGCCCCTCAAGAGACCTGGGGGGAATTTGAAGACCTCCCCTGCTTTGAAAGTAAACTCTGCCCCCTAATAGACTGAATGTAGTCACATGGAACTGTGATAAAGGGAATCTGCTGAAGGGAAGCAGAGCCCACAGGAAGCTGGTCAGAGCTAGCCAGATGGTGAAGGAGAGGAGGACCTCAGACAAGGAGTGAGATAGCCTTGTGAGTAGATATTGATCTTGTATTGGTTTGTGGGAAGGCTGAAGGATGCTGTGGCTCTCATTGTTATTATGGCTTCTGAATATCTTTGGTACTATGATGGAATCTGCTTACTGGTTTTGGGATTCAGTTTTCTGGTATCTAAATAAATGCTTTAGTTCTATCTTGAGAGTTTGGTATATTTTGCGATCAAATGTCATGTGATACTTATAGTCATGGTCTTTATTGTGATCATGGGCACTGTAAATATTGCATTGGTGCTACAGTTACTCAAAATAAAATTGTTAATTTTCCTCCACTAAAGTCCTAATGTGATAACTCATCATGGTATGGACATGACACAGTTCTTCAAAGCTATGCCAACAGAATGTAAGCCCTTCTAGTGAACTGAGACAGGAATCATCAGATCAAGGCTTTACTATGATGTCCCAAAGAGACCATGAGGACCAGGAGTGGCTGTCAGAGAAGAAGTCCTTCAATGCTAAGCCAAGAGCACATGTGACCCACTGGAAGGGGCCAGGACACATACTCACCTCCCTTACCCCTATTACATAATTAATATGTAAAACATTCTTCATGCTTAAAGCACAATTAATATTCACTTCCAAAAATATCATTTTACACGTGAGGATTATATTACATTCAACATGATCATAATCTTATTTTGTTTTATCATCTAGGAACTACACCCAACCCCTTTCTTTTCCTTAACAATATACAACTCACCAGCTAAGTAAAGCATCTATAAAAAGAAGAATCTATGTTACAAAACAATAAATATCATCTTCCAAAGTTTTTTGTAAGACAATAAAGTCCACAAAGGGGTGGAAACAAAAAAAATACTGTTTCTAATCTTCCAGAGTTTAAATGTAAGGACCATTAATCAAAAAAAGCATTCTTGTTGAACTGATTGCTCCTAGGAAAGGGCTCATAAACAAGGGCTTTTTTGTGCATATAATAGATTACATGGTATTTGGCCACATGGAAGTTGAAGGACACTTCCACATAGAGTCCCAGAGAACAGCCAGGATTCCCACACTGAACTATGGAAAACACTCCTGGCCCACTTGACATGGAAAGAATCCACTTTGTTTTCTGGACCTGTGGACCAATTCAAATATATTAAGATCTGTGAATGAAAAGAAATGACCATGGTTTTAAAACTACACGCCTGTATTTATACCATACTGATGCACTCATCTTCTGGCAATGTACGTGTGCTCCTATTCCATCTAAATGTCCCATATTTTTATGTGTACTTGGCTTTGCTCCAAGGACATGTGTACAAAACCCTAAGGAGCCCTTGGGTACAGAAGTCCCAACAGTGATGCCAGCTGTCATTTTCCTCTCACACTTCCACAGCTTTTGTAGCACACCCTTTGGAGATCATTGATCTACAGCCTTAGGATTCAGTTGCTAAACATCAGAAGCAATATAATCCACAAAGAAGAAGTGCTAACAATTGCTTTTTAAAATTTCCTTGAACACAAAGCGTTTTCATTTCAATGAGCATTCCTACAATGTCCTATTTCTTATTATTAACAATTATATTATTGATTTGAATTAGCATTATACAGTACTTGTCTTTTTCAGTAGTTTCCTGGTGATTCTGAAATTGGTCCTGCAAACAAACTTCATGTTTATGAAGAACATCATGTGTCGGCATCCGGCTGTGGAACAATTTTACATTCATTAAGAGCATATCAGATGATGATAACAAAGGTAAGCTTTAGAAAATAGATGTACCCAATGAAGGGTGTCAATTTTCTTCTCTTTGAGAAGATTTTTATGATTTCACAGAGGAAAATCCCCCCACGGGCTTAAAAAAGAAAAGATAACTTCCTATACTCAGTTTATGTATCCAAACAGAAATGGGGTGGGGTTTTTTTTTTAAAGAATATTTCCTTACACATGCCCTGGTTTGGAAATGGGAATGGGAAGAGGCAAATATGAAGAAAGCTGCCCGCAGAAAGAATTGTTATTCTATTTCAGCTCCAACATGCCTTGGTTCCTTATAGCTGAAATAGTAACTCAGCATTTCTTTTGGGGCAGCCACTTCAGAGAACTGGGTAGGTAGTAAGGAAAGATTTTTCTATCCTATGGAAACTTAGAAAGGCAAGTTGCATCTTCCCGAACTAAATGGAGAAAACAAACCCAGTGTCAGTTCCAGACAACTAAAGAGTGAAATGACTACAAACTGAACCATAAAAACTTTTTTTTTCCTTTCATGTGGCCTGGCCCCAGGGGGTGTGTGGGGGAGAGGACCCTTCAATGTCAAAATATCAAAATCTTACAGTGGTTTCCATTTTAAACATTAGAGAGATTCTGTCCATTGCTCACTGGCTCACTTCACTGCTATATCTTAATGTTTTGAAATTCTCATAAATCTAGGTTTCTGTCTTTCTCTTAGGTTGATATCCACATTTTCTTCCATTTTCCTAGTAGTCCTCATGCAAGCCTTGCAAAATACTTCCCACTTATGTTTTTTTTTTTTTACTCTGGGCCATCTAAACTAAAGTGATTATTTTCAAAGAAATAATTTTATTTTCAAACACAGAACATAACAAAGATTCCATAATGATTTGTATATAATAGGCATTCAATATTTTGGCATAAAAGTAGGTATCAGTAAAATGAAGCAAGTTAAAAACCCAGTAATGACCATATGATTTTCTGACATAATGCATAAAAATATTGTAACCCAGAAGAATTAACTACTAGACCCAGAAATTAAATGTTGAAAGAATCTTTACTTTCTTGAATACTTGTTTGGAAAAGCTATTGATTTTAAATAGGATTATTTTTATTTACAAAGAAGATCCTAAAAATGGATAGAGACAAATTATTTCTAAAATTTTACTAAAAAATAATCTTGTATACATTAAATTATCTAGAATTGGGGCTTAACAGGGTTTGATTTAGTGTGATCTGAATTAATGAAATGTTGCTGTACATTCTTTTCTACACTGGTAAATGACTTTTAAAAAGTTTATACCTGATCAACTATCACATTAATCAATGTAGGATACTTCCTTATGACCCTTATGCCCCTTCTAGAGACATACTTTTAGCTGTTACCCTTATTTAGAAACCTTAAATACAAGAAATTCATAAGAAAAATGAAATTTCATCTCTTTTAAGTACTTACTTGGTACAGTCATCCTTGATATATTTACTATGCTTATGGTAATGAGCGATTTCATCATCAATTGTGTTTATTTTATCGTGTAGAGTAAAAATATTCCTCTTTTTTTCTCCTATATTTGTACAGAGCACTGAAAACACAATAAATATATTTTATCTGAATATACTCATCAGAGGACCAAAATAAACTTACATGATAACTGCTCCCACATGAAATATATTACTATTTAATGACATTATGAAATTGAAGACATTCAAGGGTGATGCACAATTTCTATTAAATCACTTTTAAATTCAGAATGAATATCATACATATCATTAAACATATATCCACTATCCATGAAGTTCTCACTCATTCTAAATAGAGTAATACAACTGAAAATATTCAAATCAAGCCAAAAATGCTTAATACTCTGCAATTTTCGACTGTTTGGAAAAGCAAACAAATTCATGTTTTTCTGAAGAATCAAGAACTTAATGGCTTTTTTTTATCAGTCCTTAATCACCATTTTAAGTTTTATTTTTATTTATATCTCATTTTTACATCATCTTCCTTTCTAAATTTATCACCACTTTCTCCCTTACCCAGCAAGCCATCACTTATGACAAAGATTTAAAAGAGAAAAAAAAGGAGTTCAGCAAAATTATCCAAGATTTACAACAAATGCAATATTCCATGCTCATAAGGGAAGTACATTTTCTCAGCTCTGGTCCCGTATGGAGCTTAGTCATTATGACACAGCCTTCAGTTTATTCTTTTTGTTCCTTCTGTTTATACAACATAGTCATTGTGTAAAATCATTTTACTTAATTCGTGATAGCTAATAGTCTATATTGCTTTACAACTTATAAAATAGGTGAGTTTTTTCCTCTGATCATCACAACATGAGACAGATAAAATAAGCAATATTATTCCCATTTTATAGAAGAAGAGAAGGTAAATTAATTTATCCAGTGTTATATAGCCAGGAAGTGGCAAAGTCATGACTACAATCCAGTCTTCTGAGTCCACATATAATGCTCATTCCATTATATTACTGTCTAGCCTTCATATTTATAAAATTATTTTTCAGAACTATTTTACTGGAAATTTTTCAATTCTGACAATCTTTTTTTAAAAAATTCTGATTACTGTGAAAACAAACACCATGGTGTAGTGGACAGAAAACCAGCCTTGGAGTCAGGAAGACATGACACAAATAATACTTAAGTTCTTTTTGTATACTATTATAATGTTTGTGTCACGCTTACTCAGCGATTTAAAGCTATACTAAACAAGACAGAAACATGGCTGCATGCAGATGAAGCCATTCTTTGCTAAGAGAATGTTTTTTTTCATTTTTCTCTTTTTGTCTAAACCTTAAGTACTAATGCAAACAAAAAGTATGTATCATATAAAACTCCTTACAAGTAATCTGTTGCTTTGCTTCTTCCTTCGCATTTGAATCTTGCTCAGACTGGAAAACTAAAACAGATCATTTTTGGGGGGTTCATTTTCATTGGTAAAATATAATAAAGAATAAAACAAAAAGCCATCACCATTTTTAAATTTTACTTTGTAACTTACCCAATTCTAGCAAAAGTTTGTCTAAAGCGATAAACTGGTCATTCATTTTGGATTCTTTCGGGGGAAAAGGGAGGAAAATCCATTACTAACAATTGTAAGAGAATTTTCTGAATATCATATACATCTTTACACTCTGGTTTTTTTTTTAAGTTACTACTTCTGGTACCCTGTCCTCGAACAACAACAACAAAACAAACATTTATAAAAGAACAAGTTTTTGAAACTATTAATAAATATAGAGGCCTCAGTGGTAGAAAGAATATTTTAATAGTTAAATCAACCAACAAGTGTCTACGTACTGGACAATGTGCTAGGTCCTGGGAATACAAAGACAAAAACCAAACTATCTCTGCTTCAGGGAGTTTACAATCTCTCATGAGCACCCACAGGCTCACATAAACAGAAGCACTAGCATGTAGGTGGGGAGAAATTGTTAGAGACCTCACGTTGTAAGTAGCACTTGAGCTGAGCTTCCAAGGAAACTAGGGATTCTCTGAGGCAGAAATAAAGGGAAAAAGCATTCCAAGTAAAGGATATAATCTGTACAAAAGTTTCGCAAGGGGAGATAGAATGTCACAAATGGGAAAAAGAAAATGGGCTAGTTTGGATGGATTGTAGAGTATGTGAAGAGAAATAAACATAAGTCTGGAGTTCAAACCGTTGAACAACAAATAGAAGAGTTTTGTACATTATCCTAGAGGCAAGAGGGACACGGGGGAGTCTGGGCAGAAAAGTAAAATGGTTAGCCCTATTGCTTTAGATCTAACTGTGGCAGCTGGATTACTTAAGAGATTTAGTATCATACTCATCTAGGTCAAAAGGCAATAGACCCCAAACAGGAGGTTATTGCAATAGCCCAGATGACAGGTGGTGGTCATGTGAGTAGAAGGAAAGAGAAGGGAAAAGAGACAATACTTAGCGACTGATTTGATGAAGGGAGGTGTCCAAGAGCGCCAAGTGTCAAAGATACCTACGAGGTCATGAAACAGAGTACCTGGAAGGATGATAGTGCCCTCAATAAAAGTAGGAAGGTTAGGGGAAAGTAAGTTTAGGAAGAAAGGCTAAGTTATTCTGGACATATTGAGTTCAAGATGGCAATAGGACATGCAACAGGAAAGGCTAGAGCTCAGGAGAGGAAACAAGAACTGGGTATACAAAACTGGGATTCATCTGCATAGAAATAACAACTGAGTCCATGGGAGTAGACAAAATCATTCAAAGGTGTAGAGGGAAAAAAGAGCCCAGGACAGAGCCTTAAGCTTCATCCACAACTAGTGAATGATCCAAAAATAGAGACTGAGTAGTGGCACATAGGAGAACCAGAAAGAAGAGTGTCATGGAAAACCAGAAAGGTCAGAACATCTAAGGAGAAAAGAGCACCAATAGTGTCAAATGCTGCACAGGACTCAAGGATAAGTCTTGTGAAAAAGTCATTGGATCTGACAATTAAAGAGATCTTTGGTAACTCTGGAGAAAGAAGTTTTCATTAAATAATGAAGTAAGAAGGCTGATGGTAAGAGGCAGAAGAGTGAGAGGAGAGGAAGTAGAACTAGTAAGAGTAGACAAATTTGTAGGGTTTTTTAATCTATGAAAGCAAAAACAGACATGGGAAGAAAGCTTGAGGGTATGGCAAGGTCAAGTAAATGTTTTTTAAGGATAGCCTAGAGCAGCGGTTCTCAACCTTCCTAATGCCACCACCCTTTAATACTTGTATGTGGGCATATCTGTATGTGGGCAGACCTGCCTGGAGATGGATAGAGGAGTGGTGTCTCAGTTCCTAAGACCATCAGAAATATGTGTTTTCTGATGGTCTTAGGTGACCCCTGTGAAAGGGTCATTCCGCCCCCGAAGGGGTCACAACCCACAGGTTGATAACCACTGGCCTAGGGACTTTGATCACGTAGATGAAAGACAAAATATTGTATGTATCTATCTATTTATTTATTTACAGCTGCCTCCCCCATCAGAATGTAATGTCCTTGAAAGAAGGGATTGTTTCTATCTTTCTTTATATCCCTACCACTTAGCACAGTGAGTGGCACTCAGTAAGGGCTTGCTGATTGACTGATTAGGAGGCATCTAGGTGATATACTGTACTGACTATCAAGAAGATCTGAGTTCAGATCGTCCTTCAAACACTCGCTGTGTTACTCTGGACAAATCACTTAACCTCTCTCGGCCTCAGTTTCTTCATCTATAAAATGAGGAAGACAGCACCAACCTCACAAGGTTGGTACAAGGATCAATGAGACAGCACATGTAAAGTTTTTACAAACCTTAAACACTATATAAAAGGTAGCCATCACCATGCTTATCATTGATGGAAGAGGCATATTTTAGAGGGATCAAGATGGGGGAGGAGAAATAGGATAAAGAGAAGTGGGAATGATATGGGAGGCAATATGTTGCAGGAGATGAGAGGAGATAGGATCAAAGGTACAAGTGAAGGAGATGGCCTTGGCAAGGGGAAGGGCCACCTTTTCATCAGAGACTGATATAAATGAGAAGAGAATAGGAAATGCCAAGAGGTTTTGAGGGAATTCATTAAAATGGCCTCTTTTCACTATAACGTATGAAAAAGGGGGGGAAGTGAGTGGTGTAGGGCCCTTGAGGAGATAAGGCATGCATGCATTGTATTTCAGTGAATAAGGCATAGCCCTAAACCCAAGAGTCACAGTACTTGGGCTTGAAGTCCAGCACGGACACAACTTCTGTGACCTCAGGTGAGTAACCATTTCCTTGGGACCTCAGTTTCCTAACCTATTAATAAGGGGATGAATTGATCAGTGATTCTTAAACTGTAGGTGGTGACCCCATAAATTGGGCAATAGTAAAAACGTTACTGAATGCGCAACAAACAAAAATTAATCCAAAATCAAATGTGTAATGATTCCAGGGTGTTTCTGGCAGCAATTGCCTCGGTTGTCAGCCTTGGCTCCAAACTCAAAGCATTGCCCTTAGGCCACACAATGTCAACAAATATTGCCAAAAGGAAAAGGATCTCAAGTGAAAACTAGATGATTTGAAGTCTTTTCCAGATCTAAATCTATGATCCTAAGAATAGGCCTGGAACAATCACTTAAGGAAATGAATTGTATGACATATAGAAATCTATCCTGTCCTACAGGAAAGTGAGAGGGAAGGGGGACAGGAGGGAGGACCATGATAGAGGGGAGGGCAGACTAGGGGAAGGAGTAATCATGCATGCCATCTTGGGGTGGGGGAGAGAAGAGATGGGGAAAAAATTTGGAACTCAAAAATCTTGCGGAAATGAATGCTGAAGACTAAAATAAATTAATTAATCAGAAGGGGGGAAAAAAAGAATGGCCTTGCAATAGAGAGCCCAGTTGAGACTAGGTAACTTAAATTTGTAATAGACCCCATTATTAGCATGACTACATGCTTATGAAGCCATGTTTACATGACTTCTTCCAGCACAATTTAGTAGTAATTTGTAGAAGTAAAGGAGTCTGATAGTGCAGAATAATCCAGGCTGTGGGTTTGTCATTGGACAGGCCGCGAGCAATCCGAAAGAAGAAGTCAATATAAAGTTAAACTGGTTAACTAACTGATGAAGATCAGGGAAGGGAGTGAAGCCAGAGCAGGGTGGCTGGTGAAAATGAAGGCAGAGCCAGGATAATGGTCTGGGAAAAACAAGAATGAATTGAATGAATGAAAAAAAGTACGTATTCATCGCTCATAGTACAAACACTACACTACTCTCTCGGCATACAAATAGAAAGGTTAAGAGTCCCTAGCTGTAAGTCACACAGAAAGGTCCCAAAGTTCTTAGAGCACAGCTGCAAAGCAGATGGAAAGATTTCTTCTGTCATTTCCACTGATAAAAAAAAAATCTTATCAGCTGAACCATGTGACAGCGTCAAGGCTTTGGGAGCAGTAAAGTTTCTTTTCTGGGTCTTCAGCGGGCATGGCTATAGCATTGGCAGCCCGGTCAGGCTGCATCCGTACAAGACACTGCTTTTCAGGATGATTGACGTCCCGTGCCCTGGGGGAGGAGCATTTGCCAGCAAATGGCCAATATGGCCAACTGCCCGGGAGGGTGGGTTCAGGGTCCTAGGCTGGCCCGTCAGCGTTCACTGGCTGTTCACAGCATCACAGCGAGTCCTTGAAACCACAGAGATCCGGTGGTGTTTATGCGGCAGGTTTAGTTTGTCCTGCTTTATTTAATATCGCAATAAGACCTAAAGACTCTCACAGGAACATGAGCTGATTCGGGTCACACGCTTGTTATGCACGGCCTGCTCTTCCCACCCCTCTGCAGGAGCCTCTCCCACGCTTCTCAAAGCCAGTCCTTCCTTTTGTTCATTGTTCCCCACTGAGCCCACAGGCGGCTTGGAGTACGAGTGCTCCCGCACCACGCAAGGTGCGCCCACGAGAAAGTGTGAGCGTGTGTGTGGTCCCCCTCATCAGATGATGAGCTTCCCGAGGGCAGGTATCGTCTTTCTCCTCTTTCTGCACCCCCAGCTTGATTCATTCTGCGCAGGCGTATTTCTTGTCCCCACGCAGGGATCGAGGCCATCACTCCACGCTTTCTCCAAGGGTCGCCCAGGGCCCTAAAAGGCTCGGGATGACTGCCCACGATCACGACCACGGGGCCTGCACGTGTCACAGGCAGGGCCAGAGCCTGAGCCACGAAGAGCACGCCTGTGCGTGTGCCACCCAGCCTCCGGACCCGGGCAGGCCAGCCGGGGCTTCCTGGGCCTGGAGACGGAAGACGGGCTTGAAGCGGGAAACGTTCCGCCTGAAACACGGGCCCCTCGTGGTGTGGGTGTCGGGCACCCCGACTCTCCCCGGCCCCAGGCAGGTTGGCAGGAGCCAGCGACCGCTTCTCCCCAGACCCTGCGCCCAGCAGCGGCTGGATGGCGCGGCGGGGGGTCCCCCCCAGCTGGTGAGCCCGAGCAGCGCCTGGAGGGGCCCTGCCTCCCCGTGCCCATCGGTAAAATGGGGGCAGCGACAGCCCCGGCCTGTGAGGATCCGGCCGGACATCTGCGTGCGCAGGGCTCGGACAAAGCGCCCGGGGCGTGGCCCATCACCAGTGTGAGGCGTTTTACCATCACAATTATCGTTACCATTATCATTATTACTGCTATCGCTGTTATTCTCCGGTGATGCGCACACACGTGTACACCCGCGCCCCGCCCCCACTGCAGGCTCCGGCCCCCTCACGGGACCCCGCCCCTCCCCGGCACCAGCTCTCCTGCGGGGCCCCCAGGCTGCACCCCCGCACAGAAGGCCCAGCCGCCGGCGCCCCGAGGGCGTCCCTGCCCCCCCTTCTACCTCACGTGCTCCCTCCAGGCTGCCCCGCCCTCGCCCGCGCCGGCCCAGCTCTGCCACCCTCCGCAAGATGGAAGAACCTTTCCTGCGGGAGCTTCGGCAGGAGGGCCCTCCGGGAGGAGTCACTGCGGACGCTTGGGGGCCTGGCTCAGGAACCCCCGGGTACCCCGACTCTCCCCGGCCCCAGGCAGTTGGCAGGAGCCGGAATCGGCCTCTCTGCCTCAAGCGCGCACGCCCCTGACGGCCTGAGGAAAGGCAGATTTTTCCCGCCGCTTCTAATGGCCCCTCCCACAGGCTCTGACGTCACCCGCTTTCCAGGCTTCCGCGCAGGGCTGGGGTCGAGAACGAAGCCCTAAGCGTCACGTGTGCGCTCACGTAGGAACGGAGGTACGTGCGCCCCTTGGGGTGGGGGCGGGGCGCGGAAAGATCCTTCTGTAGCCACTCGTTGAAGCTCTGCTGCAGACTGGCTCAAGTTAATCGATTCGCTAGCCTTTATTAAGGACTTACCAAGTTCCGGGCACTAAGAATATAGCTTAGCGCAGTTACTTGATTATAGTAACCGTTTAATAAATGCTCATTGACTCACTGATTGAAATAAGTTCAAAACCAAACTTTTTTGTGTAAAACTGTGCAAAGAGTCCATCCAATACATACTCTAGGGTAGAAAGAGTTAGAGTTCTAGCCAGGAACCGCCATTTTTAATGCATAAGATTTAAAGATAGAAGGGACCTTGGAGATCATTCATTTTACAGAAGGAGAAACTGAGGTTTGACTTGCCCGGGGTCACACAGAAAGCAAAGAGCAGAACCAAGATTCAAACCTAGGGCTTCTGCCTCCAGGTCTGCTCTTGATGCTGCACGAACTCTTGTAGTCATTAAAAATGTTTTCATAGCCTGCACGCAGCTTTGGAAATGTAGGTGTCGGAGTTGTGTTTTGCTTTCAGATGTTATTAGTGAATGTGCCCATATGGATTAATCCTAATTAATCCTAAAAAAATCCTAAAATCCTAAAAAAAAATCCTAAAATCCCCACATTAATCCTAAAAGAATCAGAGAATCAAAATGTGCAGTTATAAAAAAAATGATGAAGAAACCTTCTTTGCTATGGTGATGATGATGATGATGATGATGATGGAAAAGAAGAAGAAGAGGAGGAGGAGGAGAAGATAAGGAGAAGAAGAAGAGGAGAAGAGGAGGAGGAAGAGAAGGAGAAGAAGAAGGAGGAGGAGAAGAAGGAGAAGAAGAAGAGAAGAGGAGAAGGAGAAGAAGAGGAGAAGGAGAAGAAGAAGAAGAGAAGGAGAAGAAGAAGAGGACGAGGAGGAGGAGAAGAAGAAGGTGGAGGAGGAGAAGGAGAAGAAGAAGAAGAAGAAACGAAGAGAAGGAGAAGAAAAGAAGAAATTTGAGTAGTTTTTTAAAAGTGTGTTTCAGTTGATCAGTGACAGGTAAAGTCAACTCATGAAATACCATACACCTGGAAATACTTTATGCATTGCATTGTGTCTGTAAGGTTAGGAAATGGTCTTCTGATGTCACTGTAGAGGGAAAACTCCCTCTTTCAGTGCAGGTTATGATCTTCTCTCAATTTATAATCCAAGGAGAGTTGCTTAGAGTGCTGAGAGATCAGTGAGGTGCTCATTGTCACATAGCCGGTAATAAGTCATAAGCTGTACTTGATCATTGGTAGTAGTACTGGCTGCAAAGTCAATTCTCTGTCCCTATCTCCTTGCTGACTTTTATGTTGTTTGTATAACCAAAGTAAAGGGAAGAATTAAAGCAAAATCATTTCAGAAAATAAAAATTGCCTTTCCTTCATTATCTGTATGCTTCAGGTTAAAGCAAAATTTGATTCAATCAGTCCAGATAATTCCTCTGTTCAGCATTTTACTTTACATGTATAAAATCAAATTAACAGTTATAATTAAAAAACTCACTACCTCCAAGAGTCTTCCTTAATTAAATGCATAACCAGATTAATTTACCCTATGTATTTTTGTTCTTCACATTCTAAATTAATACAATTCTGAATTTATGTTTTTAGAAAATGTTTTATTTTTCTTTTCATTTTTGAGTTGCTAACTCCCTCCCCTCCCTCCTTCTTGAGAAGGAAAACACTTTAACATAGATTATATAAGTGCAGTCATGCAAATCATTTTTCCTTATTAGCCATGTTTCACATTAATCAAAAGAGAACACAGACAAAAAAAGAAAAAGAAAAAGAGTAAAAAGTATGCTTCAATCTGCATTTAGAATCCATCAGTTCATTTTCTGGAGGAGGATAGCATTTTTCATCATTCTATTGCTGAGAATAACTAAGTCATCCACAGTTGAGCATCATATGGTATTGCTGTTACTGTGTACAGTGATCTCCTGGTTCTGCTCACTTCACTTTGCATCAGTTCATATAAACCTTTCCAGGTTTTTCTGAAAGCATCCTGCTAGTCATTTCTTATAGCACAATAGGATTCCATCACAATCATATACCACAACTTGTTCAGCCATTCCTCGATTGAGGGGCATCCCTTCAGTATCCAACTCTGCCACAACAACAACCAAAAAGTGCTGCTATAATTTTTTTTTTATGTTTATATAGGACCTTTTCCTTTTTCTTTGATTTCTTTGTGATACAGAACCTAATAGTGGTAATTGCTGGCTCAAAGGGTATGCACAGTTTGGTTACCCTTTGGGCATAGTTCCAGATTGCTCCCCAGAATGTTTAGATCAGTCCACAACTCCACCCAGAGTGCCTTAGTGTCTCAGTTTTTCCAAAATTTATCACTTTCCTTTTCTGTCATATTAGCCAATCTGATAGGTGTGAGGTGATACCTCAGAGGTGTTTAATTTGCATTCCTCTAATCAATAGTGATTTAGAGCATTTTTTGATGTGCCTATAAATAGCTTTGATTTCTTATTCTGAAACTGCCCATTGATATCTTTTGACTGTTCATCAATTGTTATTCATCCTTTATTTTCAATGAGGACTAATGATATCACTGGGTGATATTTGTGAATTGGATTAAAGTGAGGCAGAATTGCATGAAGTCATCAGCCTTACTCCCTCTTCCTGAGTCATCAAAGTCCAGTGGCAAGAGAAAAGTCAAGATGATGGCTGTGGCCCAGGGTGCAGTGGATGACCTTGGCATCATTGATGTCTGACCAAGCTCTAAGCACTCAACAGTATCTGCTTCAGCCACCTTGATGGCCATTAGAACAAATTGTTCTCATCTCATTCTGCCAGGGAAATTCTTCACATGCTTGGGGTAGACATCCCCCTAACTCAGGCCACAGAAATGATTGTTTTATAATCTACCTTCCCCCTCCTTCCTCACTTGTGATTTATGTATAGAAGCTGTATCTTTTACTTCAGCATAGAGAGCATTCCTCACTCTGAAATTAATTAAACCACTACTTAATTCCCGGCATTCCTGTCTCCAGGCCTGGTATTCATGGGTTAAAGACTCGTCCTGTCCAACTTGTCCTATCCAGACTGCATTTAGAATTCTGTTAACACTATAATGTAATAAATATAATAATCAGTTTGGAAAACAAAAGATATTGATCCAAAACAATTCTTAACAATGAATCCAACATAATGAATGGCTCAAAGAACAAATCATAGAAATGACTAATAATTATGTGCAAGAGAATGATAAAGATGAAATGACATGGTTATGATGGCATGGTTGTTGTCCTTAGTGCTTGAAGAGGACCACAGTGACATCACTATGTTGGAGTCAAGGCACAGTGTATCTGCCTGTGGCTAATCAGACCAGTATGAATTTGGAAGACTCTACCACAAATAGCCCATATGAATATGTAGAGTGGAGATTTCTCTACATTTGCACACCTTACCTTTCTCTTTAGCTACTGTAATTCCACTTTGCTCATAGAGCACAGTTCCTTTGATTCAAGCATGTCAAGCTGAGTTGTCCTTTGACAGTGTCTCCTATATTTCATAATCGATTTCTAAAGTTTTTCAGAGAAACTTTGAGATTGTCCTTGTATTGCTTCTTCTGACCTCTGTGTGAGTTGGGATGTAGCAAAACCAGTCTTTGAGGGGAAAAGTATATCCCTAAAAACTTAGGTTAGTGAAATAGGAAAGGAGGGGATTAATGAAGTTAACATACATTTTTAAAAATTAGAGACCCAAGTGGGGCAGAGCCAAGATGGTGGATTAAAAGAAGGAACTTGCTTGAGTTCGTCCCCCAATTACCTACAATACCTGTAAAAAATGACTCTAAACAAATTGTAGAGCTACAGAACCCACAAAATGACAAAGTGAAACAAATCTCCCACTGAAGGGACCCTGGCAAGCCAAAAAGAAGGGTCTATCACACCAGGCTGGCAGCAGAGCGCAGTCCCACCTGGGCTGTGCTAGCACAGAAGGGGAGCACAGACCAGCCTGAGCAGACCTCAGGGGACTGAATCACTGGTAGCTGTGGCAGTTTCCAGACTTCTTAACCCACAAACACCAAAGAGAAAGAAGCTCTGTCCAGCCCCTACACCTGGGGCAGTGGAGGTGGCAGTGGATGCAGCAGCAACAGCAACTGCTTCTGGAGCTCCAGGCCCACAGATGGTGAGGGAACCAAGTGGCTGATCAGAGGGCAATTGCGGAAATCTCTTTGCTGGCACTAAAGCAAAATTCTCTTGCTTTGCCCTGCTTAGATCTGGGTTGCAGTCTTGGGTGGCAGTCCTGGGGTGAGGAGGAGTGCTGGCGTGGCAGAGCTTGTGGCAGCTGTGAAGAGGGAGTTCCCCTCACAGTTCTGAGGCAGATGCCTAAAGGCAGCTCTGACAACAGCTGCACAAAGCCCCAGAAATTTGGGACACAGCTCTCTCCACTCTGTAAGCAGAGTTCTACCATGACGAAGAGCTCAAAAGCCAAATAGTTAGCTGGGGAAATGAACAAACAGAGGAAAAGAAATCATTCTTTGGTGACAAAGAAGATCTAAACATAGAACCAGAAGAAGGCAACAAAGTCAAAACTTCTGCATCAAAAGCCTCCAAAAAAAAATATGAATTGGTTGCAGGCCATGGAGGAGCTTAAAAAGAATTTTTAAAATCAAGTAAGAGAAGTAGAGGAAATATTGGGAAGAGAAATGAGACTGATGCAAGAAAATCATGAAAAATGAGTCAACAGCTTGCTAAAGGAGACCCAAAAAAATATTGAAGAAAATAACATCTTAAAAAATAGACTAATTTAAGTGGCAAAAGAGATCCAAAAAGCCAATGAGGAGAAGAATGCCTTAAAAAGCAAAATTGGCCAGATGGGAAAGGAATTTCAAAAACTCACTGAAGAAAATAATTCCTTCAAAATTAGAATGGAGCAAATGGAAGCTAATGACTAAAATCAAGATATTATAAAGCAGATCCAAAAGAATGAAAAAATAGAATACAATGTGAAATATCTCATTAGAAAAACCACTGACATGGAAAATAAATCCAGGAGAGATAATTTTTAAAATATTAGATTACGTGAAAGCCATGATCAAAAAAAAAAAGCCTAGACATCATCTTTCAAGAAATTATCATGGAATACTTCCCTGACGTTCTACAACCAGAGGATAAAATAGAAATTGAAAGAATCCACTGATCGCCTCTTGAAAAAGATCCCAGAAAGAAAACTCCTAGGCATATTGTAGCCAAATTCCAGAGTTCCCAGGTCAAGGAGAAAAATATTACAAGCAGTCAGGAAGAAATAATTCGAGCATTGTAGAAACACAAGATCTAGCAGCTTCTACATTCAGGGATCAAATGACTTGGAGTATGATATATTCTGGAAGTCAAAGGAGCAAGGATTAAAACCAATAGTCACCTACCCAGCAAAACTGAATATAATACTTCATATTTTATAAAAAAAATGTATGTCCAAAGGCATTAGAAAATATGGATATTCAGTGAAATAAAGGACTTTCAAGCATTCTTGATGATAAAACCAGAGCTGAACAGAAGTATGGCAGAAAAAGCCTTGGGAATTTAAGTACATATTGAATATGAGTTAACAGTAGTGTATTTATTTTAAAAGCAACAACAGACATGACACTGAAACTAATGGGTTTGCATTAGAAAAAAATTCTTATATTTGACGCTGATGAAACCTTTATAGGATGTGTCTAGTTTGGTCCCTCTTTTTATAAGTATAAAGTGACTCCATTAATGCCAAAGGTGATTAAATGAATACAAAATGTGAAAAAAGGAAAAAGCCTGAAATGCTTAATCAACAAAAGAGAAGACTTAAAAAAAAGGTAATGATAATGAGCTTTGAGTATATAAAAAGTTACCAATGATTTCTTTGTCTCTGAAAAGTGTTAAAATGAGCTTAAATTGCTCTGAGATTTCAATTAACCATAATCGAGAACTTCTTGACTGTTATGGCCATTAAAAATTGAAACTGTTGACCCAAAAAAGTTGTCCAAACTCTATCTGTATAGCTCATTAATAAGAAGGTAGGCAGCCTTAGATGCTACAGGATTTGTCTGCCTAGCGGCAGGAAGATAAACCACATGACCTCTTGAGATCTTCCTTTCAACAGTCATGTAGGTTAAAATCCAGTTTAAAGTCATATTTTATTTGGAGGAAAAGCATCAACATCTAATAAGTACAAATGTATTTTGGGAACTACTTGAGGGTACATGGACTTTCTGACATATATTTTGGCTTACAGATGAGTCCTTTTTAAAAAAAATCTGTTTACATCTTAGTTGTGTCACAAACAAGAGAGGTTGCCAAGTATGTATGTAGCTAAATTCAAAATAGGTGAGATGCTCCTATAGCAATTAAAAAAGAAAAAAATTGGTTATAACCATATAATCATGCCTGTTCTAAACAGAATCATTGTGAGGTCTTCCTAGTATGGAAACTCCCTCCATTGTTGCAGATCAATAATTTTTCTGCACCACTTGTAGCCTTAGAAAATTGACTGGACACAGCAACTGCTACAGTGTACAGTGACTGACTTTGATAGACTTGGCTCTTCTCAGCAATGCAGGGACCTAAGACCACTCCAAAAGACTCATGATGGAAAATGCCATCCACATCCATGTCCAGAGAAAGAAATTTGGAGTCTGAATGCAGATGGAAGCAGACTATTTGCTCTCTCTTTTGTTGTTGCTTTGTTTTGTTTCTTCTTTTTGGGGCTTCCTCCCATTGGTTCTAATTCTTCTTTACAATATGACTAATGTGAAAATGTTTAGTATGAATGTATATGTAGAACCTATGTCAGATTGCATGCTGTCTTGGGGAGGGGAGAGAAGAGGGAGAGGGAAAAAATTTAAAACTCAATCTTATGGAAGTGAATATTGAAAACTAAAAATAAATTAATATTTTTAAAAAAGAAAAAGACAATTTACTGGGATACTGTGAATTCCCCATGGTCATACAGCTAGTGTGTGTCAATGACAGAACTAAATCCCATGTCTTCCAGACTCCAAGGCTAGTCCTCTGTCCATCATACCACACTACTTCTCAAAAACTGCTATTACTACGTACCACTGCTAGGGGAGATTGAGATTAACCAGAAAAGACTGACAGGGGATGGGTGTTGAGGGTTGGCTATTCCTGCCTCTCTTTGTGCACGCTCATTCCCAATATTAGACAAATGAATATGCTGAGGTAGAAATGCCCAAGTGGCTTTAGGAATTTTAAAAGGTCTGGAGGTCTTATAGCTACAGCACAGTAGTAGTGTTTACTACCATAGTAGTGCAATGTAGCTTGTACCAGATGGATCCCTGCAGGAAAAGTTTCCACACTAGGTTTTGGCTACTGTCAGGAGAGGATTCTAGGGACTTCATTGAGGCAAATGGGTTTTGGGTTGTTGTTTTAATTAATTAATTAATTAATTGATTTACTTTCAGTTTAAAATATTCAGTTCCACAAGCTTTTGAGTTCCAAATTTTCTCCCCTTCCCTCTCCTACCACCTCCCGCCCCTGTGGTGGCATGCAATCCTATATAGCTTCTACAGATACCTTCACATTAAACATTAGTCAAGTTGTAAAGAACGATTATAACCAGTGGAGTGAACAACAAGAAAGAAGGGATGAAACAAAACAAAGAAAGAGAGAGATCAGGTAGTTTGCTTCAATCCACATTCAGACTCTGTAGCTCTTTCTCTGGATGTGGATATCTCTTTCCATCGTGAGTCTTTTGGAGTTGTCTTATAGCCTTGCATTGCTGAGAGGAGCCCAGTCTATCAAAGTCAGTCATCACGGATACTATGTGTCTGTAATTATGTACAATGTTCTCCTGCTTCTGAGGTAAATGGGGAAGATTGGACATCCTGAAAAGAGTGTTCCCTCATGCCCTCTGTGACCATTTATAAGATGGAGGAAACATCTCATGGGGCTAAGGATTGGGAGTATGAGATCTGGCAGCTTGGAGAGTAGTAGAAACTGCTGCCTCAGAAACAGGGAAGCAAGGCAAGGTTGCATCTAGGTCAGCGGGCCTCACATCTAGCAGAAGCAACTGCAGCAACCTGATGGGAGGAAGAGCCTGGGTGATAGTGGACTATCTCTCCTTGTCTTCTTTTCCCTCTCTTCTCTCCATGTGTTTAGAGAGCTAAAAAAAACCAAACAAACCCAACATGTCTAGTTTTCTAGGCTCCATTGCTGCTGGTAGTTTGTAAGCCTGACTTCCTTTTTATGAGCGAGAGTGTTCTCATTGTCCACAGGTTTGTCATTGCTTGAGATCAGAGGGTACATGGAGGGATGGCCCTGAGGGGTTTTGTATTTCACATACTATGTTGGGACCCTGAAGTTCTGTCTGGGAAGACTAAAAGACTTCTTCTAAGACTATCGAGCCACTATTTCATTTGACAAAGGATCCTATAGCAGAAAGCTAAAATATAAACTCAGAGCTCATTTAGATTTCCCCTAGAAGAATTGGCCCAGTGGAGTTAAGAGAGTTGCTGAGGGAGCGAGGCTGGACTCCACCCCTTTTATCCAAAGAAAGGAGGATCAGGGGGCTAGGTGGTGCAGTGAATAGAGCACTAGCCCTGGAGTCAGGAGGACCTGAGTTCATATCCAGCCTCGGACACTTAATACTTACTGGCCATGTGACCTTGGTCAAGTCACTTGACCCCAGTTGCCCTGCCTTCCCCCCTCCAAAAAAAAAAGAAAGAAAGGAGGAATATTGCTAGTAGGGGAGAAGGAGAAAGCCCCCACCTCAAAGCCAGCCCCATCAGCATAGTCTGTGAAGATTTTTTGCTCAGCCTCTTTCTGGTTGGGAGGGGAAAGTGAGGAGAACACAAACTCCTTAAATGGAGGCCCAGAATGGTTATATGTCTTTTTTAAAAAAAGACTACTTGAACAAGAAAGAGCTAGGATTTGAACCCAGAACCCAAATCTAGAAGTTTTTCTCCTAGGCCCCTCTAGTTCCTTTTTAATTCATTTATTGAACATTGCATGATAAATTACATTGTGCTGAGGCACTAATAGAGATTGCACAAACTAAAAGTGCGTAATATTAGCAGCAATTGTTATGTTGTAAATAAAACAAGGCCTTTACCTTCATCGGAGCTCACTGATACAGATCGCTATAATACATTATCTGGGATTAGAAACACACACAAAGTTAGGAAGAAACCGAAATGTTGTGTGAAATCCGTGGGGGAAAGTTACTGATGGGGGTGACCAAAAAAGGCTTCAGAGAAGTATTTGTGTTTTTCAAATAGAGGAGAGATTTTATTTAGCCCCTCTAGCTACGTATGAGGAAAATACAAATAAACTGCTAAAAATATTCTTGTATCTTCGGAGTCAACATAATAGTATATTCTGTTCACTCTCGGCAGCGAGGTGGTGCAGTGGAAAGAGCACCAGGTCTGGCGTCAGGAAGACTCAACTTCCTGAGTTCAAATGTGGCCTCAGATACTTAGTGCCTAAGTGATCCTGGGCAAGTCACTTAACCCTGTTTGCTCCAGTTTCCTCATCTGTTAAATGAGCTGGAGAAGAAAATGACAAACTATTCCAGTAT
The DNA here is from genome assembly GCA_028627135.1 of Pseudochirops cupreus. Classification (NCBI taxonomy): domain Eukaryota; kingdom Metazoa; phylum Chordata; class Mammalia; order Diprotodontia; family Pseudocheiridae; genus Pseudochirops; species Pseudochirops cupreus. Next base: position 362,515,829 of record CM053582.1, read on the forward strand.
CTTTGCCAATGGGGGTCACAGACAGTCAAATATGACTGAAATGACTGAATAACAAATTCACTCTTGGAACATAATGTTCTCTGAAATATTCTATGGAGAAATATTTTCAAGACAGATGTCTTCCATTCTTATTATTAATTTTAGGCATTATCTTTAGGCAAGTTCTAACACCAGTGCATAATTCAGACCAAGCGGTAGAAATTATTAATGAAATTTATTTCTTATCTGGCTTCTCTCCAGGTCTGACACCAAGTCAATGTGCAAAAACTGCACAATTAAAAACAAATCAAAACCAAAATGATTGCTTTTCAACTCAGAGACCAAACATTGAAAATGTTTTTTTCCTCAAATTTCTCTCTAAAAGATATTCAAAACCAGTGCATAGCACATTTGTCTTATAACTGGAGCCAGCCTTTTAGGAGTTTATTTATTCAATCTATAGATTTCTTCAGTCTGACTACAATAGCGATCAGATAACATAAGATTATAGAATAGGAAAGCCCATTCCCAGACACCACCTTGCAAGTTTTAAGGGTTTGCTTTTGGGCTTCTAATAAAGAATCAAAGCACCAAGAATATGAAGTAATATAGAACATAAGAAACTGTGAAGGAGATGGGACTGGTATTATTTGGAAGTCCAGTACATCATGTGAATTGAGGGGCATCAGTACTATTAAGACCCCCCCTTGTGGTGGATGTTCGTCCTTTGTTCTTAAAGAAAGCCATGACGTCAGGGAGGTAATGCCATGACATGCAAGGGAATTGGATTTAACTGAAAGAGGGCTGTTCAAAGTCACCAGCCTCATTTTCTCCTCCAGAGCCATTGGAGTCCAGTGGCCAGCTATAGATCAGAAAGACTGGAGATGGCCCTTCACTTGGACTTTTAAGACCAAGGTCTATCACCTAATGATTTGTCATGATAGCGAACATGAAGAATTGAAAGAATAGCAGAACCAAGAAAACAATGTATATATTTATCACAATACAGAAACAAGCATGTATTGAAAGAACACCAACAAAAATGAAAGTAGTCATTATATAATTACAGTGACAAAGCTTGATCTGCAGAAGAAATGAGAAATTGTCTCTTCCCTTCTTTGTGGAATGGGAGAACTATGGAGCTGAAACAGTACATGTTCTCTCAGGGATGGCACACTACCGAACTTTGCTAAACATCTTTTCTTTTCCTTTTTTATTCTTTCTTACCAGGAATGTCCTTTGGCCACATCCACTTCAGGAGAATAATTTTTGGTGTCATATAGGGAATAGCCTTGTGATGCAGGGAAATCCTGGATGATGTAACTCTCAGTAATTCAGGTCAGCACTTTCTCTACAATTTGTAGTTTTAAAGAGTTCCTGAAGCACTGAGAGGTTAAGTGAAAGATCTCCCCTATGGAAGTGTCAGAGGCATCAGTGACTCTTTATGCAACAAGGTCATGAAGTATGCTTTTCCTGATTTGCCCTTCCTGGAGGACTGTAGAGAACACTCACAGATACTCTCTGCCTGGGAACTTAGGGAGGCTATTTCAGGCCAAAGATAGCTCAAGCACTTGTCATGATCCCCTAATTGGCTGCTGATCAGGAAGAGCTGATGACTCAGGAGAGTTTTGAAAAGAAGAGACCACTCGTGGCTAGGAAAAGATTACTCATGGCTTCTTCACTAGGGCTCTCCAGGCGGGGGCTCTTCACTATGACTTTTTAAGAAAAAGCTTTGACTCCAAGGAGAGGTGAGAAAGAACAGGATCCTCTCTCTACCCTTGTGACATGGTGATCTCACTCATGTGTCAACTAGTGCTGGGGGAGATCGAGATTAACCAAAATTGACCAGGGGCAATGGGAAGAGCTGGCTGTCTTTGCTTCTCTTTGTGCATATTCATTCCTGATATTAGACAAATGAGTATCCTGAAGTGCAAGAACCCAGGTGACCTTGGGAATTTTGAAAGATCTGGAGGTCTATGGCTCCAACATATTAGCAATGTTTACTACTACAGTAGTAGCAATTACTTGTACCAGAAGGGTGATGGATCACTGTAGGGAAACATTCAGCTTTAGAGAATTTGGCTACATTCAGGAGAGAGAACATCAGAAAGACAATTAAATTTGGCTGTTTCATCAGTGAGTGCCCATTTCTGAGGTGAGAAATCAAATACCTATTAATTTGGATAGCCCAGAACCAGTAGGCTGGGACTACAATAGCAGGTCACTTCCTATCCCTGTCTTTTACCTGCCCTCATTGGCTGCCCTGATTTCATTGCTCTGGGGTTGCCTGTCTCCTCAGTAGGGAAATAAGGCTCCCGGTACTTTCAGTTCTCCCAACTCAGCTTCCTGGAGAACAGCCGTATTTTCGGCTCTGGTCTAAAGAGTCCTCCTCAGCAGTGTGGGTAGGGAGTGGGAAGATAATGAAGTAAAAAAAAGATTCCCTCAGTACAACATGAATTAGGTATAAAACAGGCCATTTTAATCCTACACAGAAAGGCAGCACTTAGGAATAGATCATCATAAAACAGTTACAATCATTTGAGAGACTAGTACACAAGCCTTGTTGGAGCAATGACCACAGGGCAGCTTATTAGCTGTTTGACAGTTTGCTTCCCTAAACTGGCAATGTTAAGTGGACTCTCTTCTTTCCAATGGATTTTCTCTCTCTGGGCAACAACCCCTCAGTCAGTCTGTCCCTTCCACTGTTGCTGTGGTTGCCACAACTGCTCAGGTGCCTGGGGAAAGGGGAAATGCCAGCTAACTTTTGATAACTCATAAGGCTCTGTATTGAAGGGAAAAAGACACGTACAGGAGTCGAGCTCGGAGACAGACTTGCCTAGGAGACAATATGCTAACTTGTGGCCCTAGAAGCAAGGAGGGAACCCTCCCCTGGACTGGCCTTCCAGAGCTCAAAGAGTAATCTTCACACATATAGGTCAACAAGAAGGAGCTTGAGAAATGAGAATTACCCAGTGTATACACAAAGTTCTATCTCAACAACCTTTAAGTACTCATGGTTGCCAGGAAGGACACCTCCATCATATATATCCAAATAGGCTATGCTTCTTACCACCTTGAAACATTTTCTGTCCTCAACAAATCTATAGGGTGCATCTAGCAGTTTTATTGTTGCTAGTGTCAGAAGGGGGCTCAGAAATGTCGTTTTCCAGTGCCTTGAATCAAAGCAAATGGATCATGTGGCATAAATGTTACACAGTCCCAAATTTAAAGGCAGAAACTTCAATTACCCCCCAATACAGAATAATGAAGAGTAAACAAAACAAATGATAGTTTATACAGCAATAAGAGATTCTTGTATGTTTAGTACATGTCAAAAGCCTATTCCAATCCAGGCAAATCAAGAAATGAAACAAAACATGAAAATGTTGGGGTGGGGAGGATACAAGGAGCTAACAAAAGGGAAAATAGACAAGATGAAAAGTCAAACTTCCCCTCATGGAGAAACTTGAATTCTAGCCTAGCTCCCAAAACAGATGGAAATTTATCCACAGGGATTTAGGACCTGGGGTCAACTAAAAGTTATTCTTTTACCCTCAGGTAAGAAATCAAACTGTCCTAAGTGAAAACTTCCACAGTTTTCTCAATGTATATGATCCAACTAGGATCCATACAATTGAATTCCACATAGGGCCCACCAAAATTTCAGCAAGGGTACCTGTACCCTTTATCAAAAGGGACTTCTTGGAGGTCCACACAAATTTTCTTTGGATCTCTATACCAAAAGATACTCCCAAATTCTCTCAATGGACCCCTGCTTTGCAGTTGTAATCCTAATGGAATTCTAAACTCACCTAACAAAAGGACCAGGAAAATCAGTTCAAAAGAAGATAAAAAAGAAATAAAGTGGGATCAAGAAAGCGCCCAAAAATGACTAAGTTCTCCAAGTTAACTTGAATCAACCCCTCAAAATGGAATAGGTCCCCCACAAGTCTCTTACAGACTTGGAGTTTCATTTTTTCAACTGCCATTGATCCAAAGGGAGGTTATGTCTGCCTTGTAGGGCTGTTTGGGTCTCTCTTAGGGCCTGGAGTGGTTTTTCTGATGCTATCAGATTGAGCCCTCATTCTTATTCATTCCCCTCAAAATCAATACCAGTGATTACTGCCCCAACATAATCTGCCAGTGCCAGCTAGTATCTCTTCAGTACATTTAACAAGTCAATGTCTCCTCAATGTCAACAATTAGCAATTAATATCAAATTAGCTTTCACCAAAAAAAATCTTGAGAAAATATAGCAATATCCAAAGTACAAAAAGATCCCTCCAAGCCAGGGAACTGGAGATTTGGCTCAGACTTGACTTAAAGTGGTAGCTACAAACGTTCTTCTCACCAAGTCCATTTCAGAATGCTGGGCAGCTGAGAGATGAGTCACTCTCTTGCTTATTGGACACTGTGTCTTGGCTGCTAGGTTAATTCACTATTAATCAGGAGCATCCTCACTAGGTTTCACTGTTGCTGCTACCAGCTTAAGCTGAAATATAGACTCAACTTACTAGACCTCCTCTTATCTTTTAAACTTTACAAAGTCTTGACTAAATCAATGCTGTCTCTGACATCCCTTCCCTTAGGACGGTGGTTCTCACTTTCCTAATGCCGCAATCCTTTAATACTCATATGTGGGTGGACCCACCTGGAGACAGATAGAGGAGCAGTGTCTCAGTTCCTAAGACCATTGGAAATATGTGTGACCCCTGTGACAGGGTCATTCGACCTCCAAAGGGGTCGTGACACACAGGTTGAGAACCGCTGCCCTAGAATCAGGAAAGAAAAACTTCAATTAGCCAAAGAAATAGCGATGTCCCCACATATTGGGAAAGGATAGTGGTTGAAGTGGTTGCCTCCCCTCCACCCAGACACTTACAGCAATTCTTCACTCAAAAGGTGACAGAGAGAGAGATTTTAAATATTTGCACATTTTGTATGCACAGGAAACACAAAATACCTGGACATTCTGTGAGGAAGAGGATGATGGCCTCCATGTTATATACTTAGAAAAAGGTTCATCTTACCCCCCTCATTACTGATAGTCAGCCAAGTAGATTGTACATGTTCACAGGACTGGGTCTCTATTGGCCCATTCCCTGTAATACCTAATTAGCAATATTGCAGAACTGCTTAAAATAATTGCACTTACCTCTCTTTTAAATGCAGAGATTCCTAGAAGCAGTAACACAAACTAATTTTTGCAAAAGTATCAATGGCATCTTAAATCCAGTCTCCTTTTCGCAAGAAGAAATGTAGAGAGCACTTAGGAAGATGAAGTAACGTGGTGAGAGACTGGATGAAGTGTAACACTTGCCAAAATAAAAGTTAAGTGTCTTCAGTAATCAGTTTTACATTTTTAACAACTTTGTGTAGGATTGTCCAGAAGAGACAGAGAGTGGATAAGAGAAGTTGACAGAAAGGGATAAGAATGAATAAAAAAGCAACCCAACTGGAGCAAGAATTGTTTAGCTCTTAAAGAGAACTATGACAGGAGATAAGAGAAGAACGTGGACAATACGGAAAAGGCTAAGGAGAGAGGAGACAAACCATGGTGAAAAAAACAAATGAGACAGAAAGCAAAATGTAAAGATGAAAAAATAAAAATTTCAGCAGTTCTAAGACTTCAGAACTTCTCAGAAATAGTCCTTAACGCTCAGGAACAGTGTTAACTTCAGTTTTGTCGTATGCCCTTAAGATGTTCCTTGGGAAGTCCGTTTATCACAAAACTGAAAAAAATAAACCAAAAGAAAAACAGAATTATGTTTCTAGTTTGCATTTGGTACAGAAAAATCTAATTCTTTTAAGGTATGTGACCATACAAACATCTCTGTCTCTGTCTGTCTCTCTCTGTCTGTCTCTCTCTGTCTGTCTGTCTCTCTCTGTCTCTCTGTCTCTGTCTCTCTCTCTCTCTCTGTCTCTCTGTCTCTCTCTGTCTCTCTCTCTGTCTGTCTGTCTCTCTGTCTCTCTCTCTCTGTCTCTCTCTCTCTGTCTGTCTCTCTCTCTCTCTCTCTCTCT
>CM053582.1:362522328-362558626 GCA_028627135.1 Pseudochirops cupreus
AGCCTGGCGCCACAGGCTCCACGTGATCATATTCAGCCTATTAAGGAACAGAGTATACTTTCAAATATCCAAGGGTCCTCAGTCACGTAGACACTTTAGCAAAGGGCCTAGGGGCAGGGAAGATCTTCAGATTCCCATAACATTTAGGAAGATCTTCAAGGGCCCCAAGTCCTCCCCTGAAATCCAAAGTCCCCAGGGAAAACTAGAGAGATTCCAGGGGAACTTATTCTTGGGATTTATGTCCTCATCAGGATAACTTCATAAATGTTACACCAGGCTCTGGCCATCCAATAACAGGGAATGTCTCACCCCACAATATTTGTTTTAAAAACAGAGTTAGGGTTCCAGATCCCACAATCACATAACTCCACTGATAATAAATGTGCTGGCTTTGTTAAAATCCCAGGAATAGTTTTTGGGGGGAAAAACCAACAAAATAAATACAGAATACCTGTCCTTCTTGAGAGCAGCTTGGTGCTGCAGTGGATAAAGTGCCAGGCCTGGAATCAGAAAGACTTATCTCTCTGAGTTCAAATCTGACCTCAGACACTTACTATCTATGTGACCCTGGGCAAGTCACTTTATCCTGTTTCCCTAATTTCCTCATCTATAAAATTTTCTGGAGAAGAAAATGACAAACCACTACAGTGTCTTAGCTAAGAAAATCCCAAATGGGGTCAAGAAGAGTCAGACATTACTGAAACAACTGAAAAACAACAAAATGTGATAGAATATTATTATGCTATGAGAAATTATGAAAGGGATAGATTCATAGAAACTTTGGAAGACTCATATGAACTGATGCAGAGTGAAGTAAGCAGGAACAGAAGAATAATTTATGCAATAACTAAAACATTGTAAAAGATAACAATTTTGAAAGACTTAAGAATTTTGATCAATGCATAATCTGATCCATGCACCAACCATAACTGCATAGGTCATCCTGTGCCCTGTGTCTATGTATACTTGAACATAAAACAAATTATTTCATTTTGATCCTTACTCTACCCTGAAATGTAATACTAATTTTCATAGTCACAGCTATGAAACCTTCAGAATCCTGAAGGCAGCATTACTTCAAATAGTATTTGTTCATAGGAAAGTATAAGAAAGAAAAGTTTCATTTCTCTGTGTTACATTTAGTACACTGGATGAACTAGAAGAAAAGAGTCTGAAGTCAATTCAAATCAATTCTAGATCTTGCTTAGACAGCCAGTACTTTTAAAATTGAATATTCTGCACAAATAAAACCAATGCATCTAAAATTAAAAGGAAAACAAGTAACTAGGGAAAAAATCTTTGTAAGAAATTTCTCTGATAAAGGGCTCATTTTCAAGATATTTATGGAATTTATATAAATGTATAAGAATAAGAGCTATTCTCCCATTATTCTTCTATAGTCAAAGTATATGAACACTTTTCAAAGGAAGAAATCTAAGCTATATAAAATGGCCATATAACAATGTTCCAAATCATTAATAATTAAAGAAACCCAAACTAAAGCAACCCTGAGATTCCACCTCACACCTATTAGATTGGCAAGGTTGAGGGACCAAAAAAAATGAAAATGACAAATATTGGAGTGGTTGTGGGAAAGCAGGTACATTAAGGTACTGCTAAAGAAGCTGTAAATTGATCCAGGAATTCTAGAAAACAATTTGGAACTATGACCAAAAAGCCACTAAATTGTGCGCACCTTGACCTAGTGAATACTTCTACTAGATTATACTCTCAAAGAGATTTTTAAAAAGGGAAAATGCATCCAAATATACAAAAATATTGATAGAAGTTCTTTTTGTAGTGTCAAAGAACTGGAAACTAAGGAGGTATTCATCAACAAGGGAACAGTTGGATAAATCATGGTATATGGACATGAATGAATACTATTGTGATGTAAAAAAAATGACAAAAGGGGATGATTTCAGAGAAACTCTGAGAAGACTTATATGAATCTGTTTGGGCTTAAATGAACTGTCTAAGTAATATCTATACAGTATTATAAAGACAACTTTGAAAAACTTTAGAACTCTAATTCAATGACCAACCCCAGTTCCTAACAGGGTAGATATACAGACACACATATACACACATGTGTATATATATATAAATATCTGTATTATATGTGTATGTGTATATATACAACACATATATACACTATTATGCATGCATATGCATAGTAACTGCTAGCATTTATAGTGCTATAATATTCATATTATTTCATTTTATCCTTACAACAACTCTGGGAAGTAAGTGTTATTATTATTCCCACTTTACAAATGAGGAAATTGGGACATAGAGAGGTTAAGTGACTTCCCCAGGGTCACACAGCTAGTAAATGTCTGAGGCCAGCTTTGAACTCGGGTCTTCCTGTCTCCAGGTCCAACACTCGATCTCCTTCACCATCTAGCTGCCCACACACATAACTGGGTATGTACACACACACATATTCACACGTGTACGCACACACACACATACTTAGACATAGTCAAGGCAGGAATTTGTTTTTGGTTTGCTGTTATATTTAATGAAGGGCTTTGTTTCCCTTTTTCCAATGTGGGGAGCTAGGAGGGATAGAAAAATGTTTATTAATAAAAAGCTAATAAAATTTTTTAAAGCAATAAGATAGAATGTCCAATTCATTTGATGTGCTTCATACTGGCTATGGAGAGGACAAAAATGCGGGGGACTCTCTTTACAATACACCATTTGGAAAATAAGAACCCAAATGCTTTAACACTATGTTATGTGAAAATTACACTTAATTTAAAATAATGACTAAAATGCTTAAAAATTTTAAATGTAGTAATTATAGGTGTGTTTTAAAATAGCCTTTTACCTTTGAGGAGTTAAAAAGAAAAAAAGGCCAGTCTGTGGGGGAACACATGACTGTAACACATAAAAGTCTGACCAAAATCACCAAACCACTGGAGTCATCATCTTCCAGCTATGTGCCTCTGAGACCTAACATGGATTGTCTTCATTTTAGTACATGCTTATCAAAAAAGTCATTCAAGTACAGTCAATTATGGCAGTAAGAAATAAAGTTCCTGGCTACTCCATACTGTCAACTCTAGTATCACATGGAACAATAGCAAACAGGAACATAACTAACTTAGCATCATTTAATTTTATGATTTTATTATTATTATTTATGATTATGATCAGAGCAATCAAACCTGAGAGTTGTGATGCCATTTCCTTTATACTTCCTGGCTCATAGATTGCATCTCATTCAGTATGATAATTGTAAAAGATCTAAATACAACTAGGGAATAGGTAGGTAGGTGGCTCCGTGGATAGAGCACTGGGCCTGGAATTGGGAAGACTTTAGTTCAAATCCAGCCTCAGATGTTTACTATTTGTGTGACCACGGGCAAGTCACTTAACCTCTGTTTACCTGATTCACTAGAGAAGGAAATAACAAAACCACTCCAGTATCTTTGCCAAGAAAACCTCATGGACAGTATTGGCATACTGTGGTCTATGGGATCAGAAAGAGACAGACACGGCTAAACAATAATAACAAAACTAGGGAATGTCCTTACTATCCTAGTAACAAAAAGAAAAGAAAATGTGACAAAGTAGAAGACTTCTCAATACTTACTTAAAAATCTCAGACTGAGCTACTTGATATTAATTTTTAACAAGAGGACATTTAGAGGGATTGTATAACTGGAGATATATAATAACAGCATATAAAGGCATAAAATCTACATATGCTCTACAGCTTTATACCTTTCTTCTTTTTTATTGATCAAAACTCTTGCCCTCCACCCCCGCCAATATGGATTAGATATGTCCCAAGCCAAATTTGCATAGTTCGTATTTGCCCCAGGTTTCAGATTTATAAACTTCAAGTTAACAAGAGAAAATCACAAAGTTCTATGGGATTTGAAATGGAAGGATAACATGGAACAGGGAACAGCCTCTGAAGAATGGCCTTGCTTTCTTGTATATGTTTAACTAATCGGAATAAGAGGTAGAGACAAGGTGAGAATGAAAAGGACTGAGGAACGAGAAGTGTTCATTTGCAACAATGCAACAAAATATGTGAGATTCAAATTTATCCCCATACAAAATTGAGAAATATCAAACCAAGGTTCCTTCTCAGTCCTTTCTATCTTAATTTCATAAATAGATGAAAGGCAAGAATTAAGCTCTACTAGTATGTCACTGCTAGTTGGCTTGAATTTATATGCCCAGCTAAACTTGAAGTTCCCTGATGGCTCATTTATTTCTCCTTATTTCTTGTTTCCTCAAGATTAAAAAGAAAAGAAAGATAAGGCAATGACTATTCACTATGGGATGCCCCTAAAGTGTCTACTTAGTAACAATCCATCATTTTCTTCCCCCCCCCCAATTTAATAAAAATCAAGCAAAAGCTTGAGACTGATGATTTCAGAGTCTGAAATTTGATTAACAAGAACACCACATTAACTCTTCACCCAAGGCTTTTGTCCAATCTCTTTTTAGACCTACTCTCTTACTAGATTCTCACAGATGTCTTTATTATGCAACCCACTAGCGACCTGAATGTTTCTAATGATACAAAGTCAAAGTTTTCCCATCTTAAAAAAAAATTATCCACCCAACACCTCCATGAGGCAGGTCTAAGTACTTTTATTCCAATTTTTCAAATAGGCACCTAAGACCCAAATGATACCTGAAGAACTCTAGGTTTAATTGTGCATTCAGAACCAACCCAAAGCTGATGATGATATACTTCCAGAACTTAAATCTCACCTTTCATGTGTTTATGAGCTAAAGTGAACTTCAAGGGGACTTTGATTTTGTATTTCTCAGTTTTATAAAGGAATAAATTTTGCCCAGTTACTTTTAAAATTTTTTTTTTATTTTTTGGCTTTTTGGAGGGCAATTGGGGTTAAGTGACCTGCCCAAGGTCACATGGCTAGTTTTTTATTCACTGTGCCACCTAGCTGTCCCCATCCAGTTACTTTTTAGGTTATCTTTCCATAAATGAGCATACTCATTGTCTTATTCTACAACTCTCTGCTTTACTTTCCCCCTTTTCTCTTTCCCCAAGTAAGTTAAACATGCATGGAAAAGCAGACCCTTTTCTTTGGGCACCCTTCCAGGTTCAAATGATCCCACCTTTCCAGTGCTTTCACACAGTTGGGGTTACCCACAAAAATCCAAGTCTCTTTGCATGCTTTTGTTTAGACCACTTTTCTCAATTCTACACAGGAAAGAAAGGGTTTGGAAAAATACAATTTTTGGAACACATGGTCCTACAGGCGAGGACAGTTGGACTTAAGGCACACACTGGGACATTTATTCTGGAGGATCATGGCAGTCACAGGCAGCCGCAGAAGCTATAGCTCTTTTTCTTTTCCCTAGATTCCCTCAGGCTAGCCGTGGAAAGGCGTGAAAAGGATCTGAGTGTGTGACTCGAAGTGGAAAGGGAGAGGACCGAAAAAGTCTAAGGCAGCGGGAAATGGGAGCAGAAAACAGTATTTCTCGGCAAATGACAAAAATGCAGAAATAAAGGTCGTAGTACTTTCTTATTAAGCAGAGTAGAAGCTACCACGAGAGAGTCTCCGCTGTACCTTTGATCTCTCCCTGCTTCTCCCTTCTCAGTTCAGGATGAGCCAGAGAATTGCAAAAAGGAATTACCTGTTTTCTTTTTTTTTAATTAAATTTTATGTTTATTTTTAGTTTACGTCATTCATTTGCACAAGATTTTGAGTTACAAATTTTCTCCCCGTCTTTCCCCTACCCACCACCCCAAAACAGCGATCCTACTGTATACCGCCTCCCCCAATCTGCTCCCTCCTATATCCTTCCCCATCCTTCCTCTCACTTTCTGGTAGAGCAAGATGGATCTCCATACCCCAGTGCCTGTATATCTTATTTCCTAGTTGCATGTAAATAATAATAATAATAATAATAATAATAATATGTTTTTTAAACATTTGATTTTACAACTTTGAATTCCAGATTCTTTCCCTTCCTACCTCCTCACCCATCCTTATTGGGAAGATAAGCAATTCAATATAGGTTGTAAATGTGTAGTTATGCAAAACATTTCCATAGTGGATATATTGTGAAAAACTGACTATATTTTCCTTCATCCTATCCCTCCCCCCACTTGTTCTATTCTATACTTTGACCCTGTCCCTTTTCAAAAGTGTGTGCTTCTAACTACCCTCCCCCCAACCTGCCCTCCCCTCCATCATCCCCCCTCTCATCTTCTTCCCCCCTACTCTCCTGTAGGACAAGATACCCAATTTGAACTACCTGTTTTCTATCAAAGGTTCTCATTCACTTTTAAAATTGATCCATTGTAAATGTACTAGAAGCATAGATACTGTCAATGCAGCATTTATATTTAAATCAATTAATTTTAATTAATTCTTCATTTACTTCTGAATTAAATTGTCTTGTATGGGAAAGCCAAAGAGAATCTAGAACTATAAAGTTTCCTCCGCCTGGGTTCTCCCTAATTAGGAAGGTTTTGAACATTTTAATCATCATCAACACCGCCGTTATTTGTCTCAGTCCTGTCGGGTTTTATAAAAATGAGCAGCAGTGAAAGCCTTTCTGTCTAGTTAACTGCCTCACAAAAATGATGTAAATGGCCAAAGGGCTTCTCTCTCTCTCTCTCTCTCTCTCTCTCTCTCTCTCTCTCTCTCTCTCTTCCTCTCTCTCTCTCTCTCTTCCTCTCTCTCTCTCTTTCTCTCTCTCTCTCTGTCTCTCTCTCTCTGTCTCTCTCTCTCTCTCTGTCTCTCTCTCTCTCTCTTCCCCTCTCTCCCTCCCACTCCCTATTCCCTATTTCTCCTTCCCTCCCTCCATCTTTAGTGAACTGTGTAGATCTGTGAAAATAATATCAAGAGTTTTCCGTCAGAATGAGCTTAGCACTGTACTGAGGCATAGACTAATATGACCCGACACCTCCAACCATCTGCGCTATCTATCTGCCTTCTGATTTACCAAATCCGAACAGGCAAAAGATAAATTGTACTTGATACTAAAGAAAAAACATCCAGGTCCAGTTCAGTTCCATTGCCTTGAGACCAATGTTGAATATTCCAATCTGGCTCATTTTTAAAAAGGGAAATACCTAACAAAAGGTGTCCCCAGTATTTCCCTTGTTATTTTTCTTGTTTCCCTGAAACTAAACTAACACTGATCAAACTACCAGATGAGAAAGGGATAGGGGACAATAACATTTATGAAGGATTAATGAATCGCCTTTTTAAAAAAATTCTTCAAAAACATCACTTCCAAGAAAGCCCTTTCTGAGAAGGATTCTGTGGAATAAAGCACCAAAATCCTTTAGGAAAGCAGTTTTCTGTGATCAAAGCTATTATGCTGTATTTTTTTTCTTATTTTCTTTTTTCTTCCCTTCCTCCTTACTCTCCTCCTTTTTCATTATTTATTTACTTATTTGTTGGTTCATGTGCTGAGACTAAGTTGGAGAAATCAAAGGTAAGAGTTTCCTATTCTCATTTCAAGAATTTTTCACTTTAACTGAGAGAGGTAAGACCAACCTGCAAAGAAGAGTTGAACTGAGTATTTAATTACAGCCTCTAAAATTGGTTTTTAATTCACCGTCTTGGTCTCCACATTGATTTCTTATGTAGGGTTGTTCTAGATATTTGTTCAAGTTCATTCAATTTGAAGGGTGGGTTGACTTAGTGAAAACCTAAAAGTACTAGCTTTATTTGAGAAAAAAGGCTAAGTTCGATATCTACAAAACTCCTCTTCTTGACGGAGTTCAGATCTATTATAGAATCAATAACTACTGAAAGTATTTCCTTTTCCAAATTTTAAGGTTGTGGTATTATGTGTTTTATAGGGAAGTGGGAAAGAGAAATCTCTGAATACTAGGGAACTGAAATTGACCTCTCTCTATAGATCCTTTCCTGTACATACTGCTGTAGAATATTTTAAGATTTGTAGCTGAGGTGAAAAAAAAAAAGAAGATGCAGTAATAGGTATAAGGAAGAATGAATGGACCCAACATGCTGACCTCACACATATATAACCTGTCTCAATCTGTGTAATCGGCCACAATTTTTCTGGACTTCAATTAGATGGACTTGTAACCTGAGGGGTTGTGTGTTTTAAATTTACTGAAGACTTAGTCTTTCTTTTTTCTTGCCCCATTTGTTATTTCTACTTAACTAGAAATTCCAGCAAGTAAAATTCCACAGAATCTAGGAGCAGTTTTTCTCTAGTGAGTACTTAAAGGCGACGCCAGGTTCGGGAATTGTAAAACACAGGAGCTCTCTTCCCTTTCTTTCTCCCCATTGTCCGCCTACCACACAGTATCTCTTTCTCCGACTCCAGTAAAATACCTTAGAAAGTCCAACTGTGAGTACCAGAGCTCTGGGCGCTGTCGAGCTCTGGGAGGTGCTGAAATCTCTCCGCTGTGCTGCTCACAGTCTTGATTGGCAAATGCTGACAGTGATTGACTGGGAGGTCTCCACCGCGCGCAAGCAACCAATCTGCCAAGTCCAATAGCAAAACAGGAGCAACAGCAGCTGAACTAGACGTGGGTTTTTTTTAAACCCTTCCTCCCAGCACTCCCTCCTTTCTATCTTCCCCCACCCACCCTTCCCCATTGCCGCCTCCCCCCATCCTTCCCCTGCAACAAGCCTAGCGCTGGCAACATCTCCCAGTAGACCTGATATTTGGTGCTGCTTTTCAGTCCCTCCGCCGCCTAGGAGTAGCCGGCACAGCCTTCATCAAGAAAATAATCCTCATCCTCATCCTCATCCTTCGCTGGACTCTTGCTGGGGAAATTTGAAATTTCCGCTACTGGTGGGGAAAGCAGCCCCTGCAGTTTTCTCCATGTTCCAGTTGCCTATTCTAAATTTCAGCCCCCAGCAAGTAGCTGGGGTATGCGAGACCCTGGAAGAAAGCGGGGACATTGAGCGTTTGGGCCGCTTTCTCTGGTCCCTGCCTGTGGCCCCAGCAGCCTGTGAAGCACTGAACAAGAATGAGTCGGTGTTACGAGCCCGGGCCATTGTGGCCTTCCATACTGGGAACTACCGAGAACTCTACCACATTCTAGAGAACCACAAATTCACCAAGGAATCTCATGCCAAGCTACAGGCCCTGTGGCTGGAGGCTCACTACCAAGAAGCCGAGAAGCTCCGGGGCCGACCTCTGGGGCCAGTGGACAAGTATCGGGTGAGGAAGAAGTTCCCCTTACCTCGGACCATCTGGGACGGCGAACAGAAGACTCATTGCTTCAAGGAGAGAACAAGACACTTGCTTAGGGAGTGGTATCTGCAAGACCCTTACCCCAACCCCAGCAAAAAAAGAGAACTAGCCCAGGCAACCGGACTTACCCCCACACAAGTGGGCAACTGGTTTAAAAACCGAAGACAAAGGGACAGAGCAGCAGCTGCCAAAAACAGGTCAGTACTTGGGTGTTTGACTGCCGTGCAGTGTCTAAGGGTCTGGGGAGGGCAGTTTAGTTTCCTCCGCCTTTTTAAGCGTCACGAGACACTAAGATACTGGAAGGTTAAAATTGAGGCTTTACAGTTTCTACGAAATACAAGGGAAACTCAGATACATCCTTTGAGGATGTTGGCGGGGGGTGAGGGGGGAAGCTTCTGAGTTTCTTTTAAACTGAAAGAGGTCAGGCAAGTTCAAGGGCTCCTGGATGAACATCTTCCCTCTGGGGCTCCTTTTCTGCCTTCCGTTTGTGTTCAGGGTTGTAAATGCTTGACAGGGGTGGCAGTTCCCTCGGCCGGAAGTGACTACTGCTGCCAGGCCCGGGAAAACCGTGAGATAATCGCCTCTCTAGGTTAAACAGAGAAATTAAATTAAAAATCAAGAAACTATTCAGAATTCTAAAATCACCATTTAGGTCTAGCCCTATCCTCTCGGGCACTGGCTCTTGAGGTTAACTATTGCTTGGATTATCTGATATAGAGAAATTCGTGTAAATTGCTCCACTCCCCCACCCCCAACCCCCTACAGCCAAAGTTCCATTTTACTTAATCATTTTTAAATAATCTCCATTCTCCATGGAGACACTAGTTTCTTCTAGGGTCAAGTCCAGTTGACCCTAGCTCTTCCCTCTCGTCCCTGCTGCGGACCTAGCCGTGACTGTCTAAACCGAAGTGATCCAGACTTGAAACTAATTTGGTTTGGGCTTTTTCAGCGGTTTGTGACAGGGCCCTGAGAAGTCAAGTAACAGTTCGGAAAGGTCACAAACAAATCCCCCCCCTCCTCCCCCTCCCACACACACACACACACTACTCCTAGCCAAATACTGGCTCACCTTAATCTAGTCAAATCGTCCCTGCAACCAAGTGGGTCAACCGAACTCCCAAGTTGACCCTCTCTTTGCAATCGTTGCTTCCTGCTCTGGCCGGGAAGGGAGCTTGCAGGGAGGAGAGTAGTGGGGAATGCAAAGAGTGTTCAGGGGATTTGACCGTGGTAGAAAGGACAGGTATGGTAGAATTCAACCGCGCTGGGAGAAAAGATTCCTAGATCATCCATTCCATTTATCCCGTGAATGGAGGCCTTGTGCGAGCTGACAGGCCTGTGGTGTTTTCTACTATTCGGTTTTTAAAATCACATACCAATAGAAGCATCCCTTGTGACTATGGAACCCCAAATCCCCAAATTCCTTGAATTCAAGAAGAGTCGGAAAACTAAAGAGGATGGGGGATCGGGCCTTAACTCTGTCACGGGTCGCAGAGGAGATAGTGTCCAGAGAGAGACGTCTTTTGTGGTAAGCCTTAAATATGCAGATTACTTTTCCCTGTGGATTCCAGGACTGGAAGTGGACTTTAATATCTAAGTGAAGATGCCCTAGGTGAGGGAAAAGTGGTGAACTGGTTATTCAAAGGGCTCTAACTCCAAATCTGGGAGGTCAGGGAAGAGAGGGGAGGGGAAGGAAGGGTTGGAAAGAGCCAAATCTGTGGCGGAACTGTGATCTTGTGTCCCTGATTCCCCGCAGGCTACAGCAGCAGGTGCTGTCCCAGGGCTCAGGTCGGTCGCTGCAGACCGAGGAGGAGAGCGCTGGGGAACCTCTGGGGGCCGTCGCCAGCCCCGCTGCCAGCCTGTCTAGCAAAGCCGCCACGTCGGCCATTTCCATCACATCCAGCGACAGTGAATGTGACGTCTGACGCCCAGGTCACCATCTCCATCCCCCCACACACAACACAGACAGAAGAAGTGAAGTCATTTGTATAAAGTACAGTAAGACAAAACAAACAAGAGCAAAACAAAACAAAGGACAGAGAAAGAGAGTAAACGAAAGATTAGTGCCTGCAACCTGCCAACGTAGGGAAGGAAGCTTCGGGGCTCCTTTCTAAGCAGCTCAGGCTGTAGATGCAGTGGCAGCCTTCGAATGCCTGGCGGACAGACGTTCTTCCCCACTGAAAACAAACAAAAAAATAACAGCAACCTTATGTCTTAGTGGGATGAGACAAGGAAAAAGGAAAAAAGCAAATGCCAAGTCTCTGTTGCCCTTTCTTTCTGTAAAAGGATCTTACTGAAAAGATGCCTCCAGAACATGAATGCTAAGTTGCAGATATGTTTGAGCCTGCGCTGTAACTCTCCTGAATATTTCATGTCGAAAAGACATGGGGTGGTTTGGGATTTTAAAATGTTTTTTGTTTTATAAATATTTTTTGCTTTAAAGGGTTTTTTAAAAAATATATATGATGTTTATTTACTTATTTAAGGGATCTCATGGTAGGTTTTTCTATGCTTTTTCTTTTTTTTGGCTTGTTATTTCTTTGTGCACACCTGTAGTAGAGCATGTGCGCTGGCTAGTGCAGGATCAGTGCTGTATGGAAAAACTGAAACAATAAAATAATCTGGTGAGGAACTTTTATTACGTATAGGATTTGCTTTCAAAGTCTTAAAGATAATCCTAAACTCCACGAATTCACTTTGTAGGGCGAGCGTGTATGTAACTTCAAGATAAGAATTTTGGCTTTCCTTTCTCCTGATGATATTAAGCTCTCACTCGGGTGTGTTTCATTGTCTGGTCAGAATTAGAGCGGCCTTTCCTGGGGAAAATATTATTTTACTTAGGAGGCAGCAAAATGTTTGTTTAGAGTAGTCAGCCTCTCTTTTTTCCTGTCAAATACCTGGAGAGTGCAATTAACACACAGGCAAATTTTAAGTACCCATACATATTCTCATATTTTAAAAAATCTGTTTCATGGATTTATCCAGCATCAAGAGATGATACAGTTTGGAGGGGTTTCTTTCTGAATTGGTGGAGGGACCATCTTCACAGAAGGGATCACAGTGTGGGTAATATACTCATATTTTAGGCATTGAGGAATAACTTGATGAAAGACAAACAAGGGTGTGAACTTTAATTTTTTTTAAGAATGTAAAACTCTACAGACCTCTACATAATATGAAAACTTTGTCCTGTCACCCTTTCCCTTCCTTACCTCCCATTCCTTTTCTAAATAACTGGCATATGAAGGAAAGAAGCAAATTGAATTTGAAGTCATGGAACAAAAATCTATGGTTTATCAAATGTATTACTCTTCCTCAACAGGGTTCAGAAAGTGAGGTAAAATGATGCTAGAACATAAGACTGAAGGAATGCGAGGTATAACTAAAATTTCTCCACCTCCAAGTAAGAGGATAAATAATGAAATTCCTGGCTTGGTATGGTATCTGTATTAAATATATAATAAAGAAGAAAAGCCTTCAAGAGCCTCATTATGATTGGTAATGGGTTCAGTTTAAAATATCAGACAAATGCCCTTAGCCCTTAGCATTCTTCCTTCCAAAGCACAACAAAACAAAAAGCACCCACTGTTCCTGCTCTAAGAAACCCAATGCTCTCCTTACAGCGGCTAAGCTTTTTCCCCCCGAAAAGGCTTGCATATTATGCAATTTGACATTGATCTTTAAATCACTTGAGCTGTTCTTTTTTTGTCTGATTGGTCTCATTTCATGCTTAAAAGATGCTTTCTAGATAAGAAGATTGGTGACTTGTTTTAGTCGAAGTGCTGTGTTGCTAAATAAGACAAAAATAATAATTCAGTAGTCATGAATAAACCAGAAGATAGAATATGTAGCTGGACATCTGGGAGGCTCAGGTTTTCAACTTTTGTTTCTAAATCACTTTACTGAATTTGTGAGGTTTTCTTTTTGAAATGGTTGTAATTGTACCAAGCAAACCATATCTGCAATTACAGTATTGCTTTTTCTTGCACAAAATCTCCATATAGGAAGATGTGAAAGGGTCTTAACTAAGCAAAGGATTTCCTATCCATTCTTAGATGATTAGGATACCACCCATGCTCAGATAACTGTCCTGGGCTAGTTGGAACATTAGGACATTCTTGAATTGTAAGTAGGCACGATAATTCATCAAGAAATCCCAGTACCCTGAGCTGCCCTTATATTAACTGGTTATGTAAATCCATTTAGAACTCCCAAGCCAGTGATGAAAGGTAAAACATTCCTATTCATAGTCCAATTGGGATGGAAAATGACGCACCAATGAATTTATATAAAGAATTTAAAATCATTTTGAAAATCTCATCCTACTCATCAATACGAATGATGCCTAAAGGTGAAGAAATGGGTCACTTTCATTTTCTCAAAGATAGAAGAACCACTGTTCAAAGAATAATTTTGTTTAAAAACATTAATAATTTCAAAATAATGTTTAATTAGGAGGTGAAAGAGTACTAACAGTAATGAGACTCTCCTTTCAATGTGCAGAAAATATTTGTATGAAACCCTCGCATATATCCAGATTCATATGCGATGAAAAGGCTTGAATTTTGAAGCATTCCTTACTTATGAGCCATTTAAATATTCTTGTTATAAAGTAATCTGAAAATAAGCATATAAATGGGGTAATCCCCCCAAATCCTTAAAATTAAAAATTATCTAACCAAAATGAAGAGGCGTTCAAAATCATCTCTTTATGAATGAATCCACAATTTGAATTTCCCAAAAAGATGCTTAATGGAATTGGAAAGAGACAAGGTGACTATCTTATTTAATACACTTTATTGTGTCCACCTGTCTTTTCTTTTCTTTTTTTCAATTATTTCAAGAAATTAGTTTTTAAAGGGCAGCGCAAATGGTGAGGGTCTTTGATTTTGGTGGATCTATGAGTAGGGTTGGAAGCCTCTGAACTAGAAAACTGGTTATACCCCTGTTTTTCTTTTTCTTTCAAAATCCATCTCAAGTCACAAATTTCTAGATAAGCCTTGCAGCGTCGAAGTGGAAACTAGATGTGATGCTATATTTCAACAGAGCAACCTGGGGATTTGACATCCCACCCACACGCACCCCCACCTCACCCCAGCTCAATCTATTTTAAGACTCTTAAATATTTCAGCCTCCTGCTGGTTCCCAAAATGGTGCAATGCTCCTTTTTCTCAACATGCCCCAGATCTTCTATGCTCCCAAATCTACAGCCCACCCTGTTTCCACCAGCTTCCCTCCACTTCACCAGACTGTTTATCAAAATCGGGAAGGGGGGGTAGGGGGAAGACTCACTCTTTGTTTACATTAAACAAATTACAGGGAAAAAGTTCAGTCAAAGTCTGCCTTGACCTCTCTCTTTCCCCTTAATTTTAACAAAAAGGAAAAAAAAATATTGTATCCAAAGAGAATGTGAATGGGGAGGGAGAAGAGAAACAGCTTTTTCCTCTATTCAGTTAGAACTGGGGGGAATGGCAGAATATTTCCGCTTCTATTGTGACTCAGGGCAGCCCCAGGAACACTGAATGGGGAAATCTGCTAAGCGGTCTGGGAGGCTGTCAGACTGTTCAGGGTAATCAGGGCTAATGATGGGGTCTCAAGCCTTCTCTGGGACAAAAGGGGGAGCCAAGGGGTTTTGTGAGGTTGAATAGCTAAGAAGTTTGTATAGGAGTTGTTAAGGAAGAGAAGGGAAGGGGGGCAAATACATGCATGGGGGTAAACGGGGAAAGGGAGGGAGGAGAGGATAGAGCAAGATCACTGTCTATGGATTGGCATAGAAAGATATAAAGAAAACCTAAATCCTGAGGATAGAGGCAATCCCAGGTCCAACACAGAGATATCTTTCTCTAAGGGTGTGCAGTTAGAGAAGCCTTAAGTATCCCCACTTCACCCTTGAGCATTTAGGGAGATCACATACCTTTATTGAAAAAGTGGATGGGGGATTGAGTGGGGTCAAAAGGAAGGGGTGGGTGGCAATTTTAGTCATCTGGCATGTAGGGACTTTGTCCATCTTTACTTTGATGAGGTACACCCTGAAAGTAACTAAAAGGAGCAAGAAAAAACATGTTGTTATTTGATTCTTAGAAAAAGATTCTCTTACTCTAGTGCCTAGTTTCTAGGAACTAGAGGGAAGAGGGAAGAGAAGGTATCTGGAAACAGACAGGATGGGAGATAGACAAGGAAAGCAGCTGCCCAGAAAGCACCTGCTAGTGGGGGGTGGGTAGCTGGGGGAGTCACAGGGAAAGACACTTTAATATTACTGTCTATCAACAGATATATTTTAATGCCAGCAAAACGTACTCTCCTTGGCACTTTGTTTGTTTTGTGACCTACTCAAATGCCCCTTTGTGGTGAAGTTCAAAAGCTGTATCAGCAAAAGACAGGCTGGAAAAGCTTGCATTAGGTCAGAAACACAGACTGTGTTTGCCTCTGAGAAGTCAGCTTTGTAGAAAAAGATCACTACAGGAAGGTTGGCTACCAAATGAAGGATTTTCACCACAAGTGTGGGAGACTACTAAGGCACCAAATGGGTGCTATTTGCTTCAGTGGGGAACATGGTATAGGAGAAGTAGCTGGAAGTAGAGGTAGTAGTGCTAAAAGTCTGGAAGCCAAAAAAAATCTGGTTTCAAGCCCCTGATATTTTCTAGTTGAGGGACTGTGAGCTAGACTATGAGCTATCTGTAAAATGGACATAGCACTCATCTAGTACATAAATCACAGAGCTGTTGTGAAGAGAAAATGAAGAGAAGCTCCTATAAAAATGTCAGCTTTTATCATTTTTTCAACAGAGTATCCACACCTGTGAAATAATGAATTATTTGAAGCAGTTATTTTATGATAAATCAAAATTTGATATTACAGTGAAAATTCATCACTGCAGGTAGGCAATAACATACAGGATGCACAAATTCCAAAGGTCAGGGAGAGGTGAACAATTTTAATTGTATCTATAAAGTATAAATGCCTCTGCCCAGATCTCCCTGCAGAACTGAGAGGAATGGGTATGGTAAGAAACCTTAATGCAGGAGGAGCATTGGAATCACTGAACTCCCAGGAGGAATATGGGTCATTCAACTTCAGTTAGCATATGGGTAGACACTTCTATAAAAGTAATTTTATTCCTAACATTGAAGCTCTGGCAGCAGCCACTGTCCAATGAAAGGGGAAGCTGAGTCTTCCTATTAGAATTTTTTTTAAAGAACTGGCTTTCTCTCTGGAAGAATAATCACTCCTATCCCTTCCTCCCTGCAGCCATTTTGAAGGGCTCTGCTGTAATGTTTGACTTGAAACATATCCCACTGCCTTTCCCATTTGCTGAGCTCAAATATTCCCAATGAACTCTCCCTTTAATATTGTGAAAAATCTCAGGGCACTTAGACAGACTTCTGACATCCAGGACACTTTGGCATCCTATTCCTATACAGCTGCTTAATGGCAATGGTATAAAATAGAAAACAGTATTCTGAAACTGTGTACTTATAGGGCATCAGTAGAGAAACTCTTTGGCTATCTTTGAATATTGAACTCCTTGTGTGATACTATCCTCTTCAGCCTTGAGTCTTCGCCGTAACATTAGTGACTTGATTTACCACAAGGACGATAAATGCCCTCTAACCTAGAAGGGGAAGTTATCTGAGTTTTTTTTTAATGTGCATTAAAGAAGATGTCCATTGACTAGGGAACATTTAATCAAATTGTAGTAAAGGAGTGTTAATATTGTAAGATATATATGAATTAATTTAGAATGAAGTAAGTGGAACCAGGGAAACAATATACATAATGACTACAACAATGAAAAGAATGTGTGAGAGAGAGACAAAGGATGGAGGGAAGAAGGGAAGGAAAGAAGGAAGGAAGAAAGAAAGAAAAAAGGGAAGGAAGGAAGGAAGGAAGCAAGAGAACCCTGTGTAATTATAATGACCAAATTTAGCTTCGGAAGAAGTTTGAAACAATTCACCCCTCATCTGATGTGGGGAGTGGGAAAGGGACTAACAGTGCATACACTGTCAGTCTTGGTTGATGTCTCAGTTGGTTTTACTGATGCTTCCCTGTCTCCCATTTTAATTTTTGTCACAAAGGATGGCTCTATGAGTCAGCGCGCTTCTGAGCAGAATGTATTGGTAAATAAAGTGATGTGGAAAAAAGGTATAAATAAGATAAAAAGGAAGAGAAGAAACAGACCCAACCAACTTGAAAAAATATACATTATAAAAGATAATCTTCTAAATTGTTTTGTACACACACTCTCCCCACGTCGAGATTTAGAAAGCTGCCTACCTTATCCAAGCCCCAGTTCAGCACCCCAGAAATAGCTATGGGGCACATTCAAAAAGTATGTGAACGGGTGTGGGAAATTGGGGCTTTCAAATCCAAGAATGGAACAGTCTTCAGTGTGGTTATGACCCTCTATTGGAAGAAGGGGTCACAAGGGAAGGAATGCACGAAAACCCAGATGCACTAAATTTCCTCAAAAATAACAAACAGCAACAACTTTTGACTACAATCTTGAACAAGCAAATGGAACGGAACGTGGTCGCTCATCTCTTCAGGTCTTTCCTTTCCAGAAAGAAATCTACACAAGGACTTCAGCAGAGGATATAATAACGAAACTTTGGACCAAGATAGGAGAGTGGTCTGAGATCTCGGTCGTATTGGTCTCATTGCTACGAGTCTAAATTACCAGCCCAGATTGAACCTCCTCTAGCGAAGTTCCCACTAATTACTTCAGTCGCTGAAGAAGTATTCCAGTGATTGCAGGGTTCGAACAGGAGGTCATTACCTCGGAGCTCGGAAGAAGAGAGAGATAATTCCCGCGTCTCCTTCCTCGATCTGCACCCTTGGCTATCTTAACCCAAGAGTCTGAACGGCTCTGAATTCCTCTAAACTGGACCCACAGTTTTTGTGTAAACCAGATGAATGCGAGGGCAATAGAAGAAAAGGAACATTCTGGGATCTCTCTTCCAAATACCCGAAGCCGGGCAGAGGATTGGGACAGGTTCTCTCTAAGTAGGCAGAAAATGTATCGAATCACAAAGGATTGGAGAGAGAAAAGAATCCTCTCTAGCTTCAGGGACCGGTTCTTCAACTACTGTTCCCAGGAGGTGGGAGTCAACCCGGGATTCTACTTTGTTCTCGAGTCAGTCATTTGGATCCTTTGTAGGTTCAGAAAGCCTCGAGCATCCATTGCCCTGAGATCGTAAAGGAACCTGCACAACAGCTCTTAGTACCAAATGACAGCCACTGCGGCAAAAACGCCAGCTTAGTTTCTTGTACCCTGCTGAGACGCGCCGCAACAACCCCAGGCTCGCATCTAAGCTCTCACAAATCTTCCCAGTCTAGATCCAATTTTAATGACTCCACTTCTTTAGATTTACATCTTGTAGTCCGCAGTTCACCTCCTCCTGCCATCCCACTCAACCCACTCTCCCCCACCCCATTCCCACCACACACACTCAAACATTCACCCTCCTCTAGCTGTTTTTCATAGGCAAGAAGAGGGGACTGGCTCTTTTTGCCATTTTATCAGGGGATGAAAGGGGAATAAGAGGGATTATTTATATACATCGTTACTTTCTTTCAAATGCCAAACCCAATTAAAATTAATAAAAAGCTGAGCCGTTGCTGCTTGGTGCTCAGTAGAAGAGATTGTGTGTGTGCTGAAGGCTAGGGCTTGCAAGGGGAAAGTCATACACAAACTGGCCCAGAGATCGTGGATTTCCTGATTTTAGTTTATCTCAAGGAACCTCCAATACTTGAACCTCCAGCCCCTACTAGGGCTGCCTGACCCAGTTTATAAACGTCAGTTATGATATTAGACAGTGCCCTTAATTATCACACCCATTAAATAGCTCCTTTTTCTTCCTGACTCTGAAAACAGAATTTGAATGGATTAAAACTCAGTTAAATTTTATGTAGGTCAATACTTTATAATCTTTGTCAACAATTAATCACTTATTGATTTGTTTATTCAAAGTTCTCCTTTCTCTTCATAGTTGTTAGTACTGCTCAATAGGCCTTACTTGGAAAGGAACAAATGATTTTTTTTAAAAAGTCTTTCCTGAAATGTTTGTTTGGAGGCTTAAACACTTCTAGCTATGCTACTGTCTTCAGTGTCTTTGCTCAAATAGTAAATTGAAAGATGGTCAAAGTCCCCTAAGAAGCAAAAAGCATCCTTTTAAGCTATCATGGAAAGACAACCAATAAACATTTTAAATGCCTACTGTGTGTTAGGCATTGTGGTAAGAGTTGGGGATACAAAAAAAGAGACAAAAGACAGTCCTTGTCCTTAAGTAGCTTAACTCTAATAGGACAGACAAGTTAATTGTATATAGCTAAATTTTGGTGATTATAGTTGTTATAAATCTATGCCTGCCTTGTCCAGGTCAAGACTCCTAGTTTAGTTGTGTTCAGAAAATTTTGACCTGTGACCTGAAAAGATGGATATATGTTTGACCTGAAAGATGGCTGAGTGTTTTGTTTTTTTCCACTAAAAAGATCAGCTCTGATATTCTTGGTATGTTAATTGTGAATGTCAACAGTGTGGTTAACAATAAGTAACTTATTTTACAACCTTTTCAGAATTGTGAAATTCCTAGCAAAGGATTATGAAGTTTAAATAAATTCCATTTAAAGCATCTTTTTTTGTTAAACTGGGGATCCTATAACAATACTGATCCAATTACAGCTCCTTGTCAACATATTCATGTTATAATTGAACTGGATATTTCTATACGTAAATGGACCTGTAATCTCCACTGTATTAGTACCATCCCCAATTGGATCAGATAGTAATCCATTAGATAATCATCCTGTGAGATACTTGTACAGGTTCTCCCATAAATTCTCCAGAGAAGGCCTACCCAACATTCTGGAAGCCTTCCTCTCAGCCTTTTAACCCTGTGTGGGTTTCTTTGTTTTAAGAAAGAGCTTAATGGAGGGGGACAAGAGGTGAGCACAAATTTATCCAGAGATAACTGTGATATAAAGACTAAAGGTAACAATTTTTAAAAATCTAGCAAGTGCCAGTACAGCCAATAATCCAAATAAAGAAGAAAAGAGAGAATTATTTTAAAAGAATGAAGTGGACACACAGGGAGCTCTCTGGTAAGCTCAGATTTTAGAAGCGTGAAGAGAAAGAAAAGAAAAGAAAGAAAGAAAGAAAGAAAGGAAGGAAGGAAGGAAGGAAGGAAGGAAGAAAAGAAGGAAGGAAGGAAAAGGGAAAGAGAGAAAGGACGGAAGGGAAAGAAGGAAGGAAGGGAGGGAGGGAGGAAGGAAGGAAGGAAGGGAGGGAGGGAGGAAAGAAGGAAGGGAGGAAGGAAGGAAAAGCAAAGAAGGAATAAAAGAAAGGAAAGAAGAAAAGAGAAGGAAGGAAAAAGAAAGGAATGAAAAGAAAGAAGGAAGGAAGAATATATTAGGAAGGAAGAAAGAAAGCTACATAATTAAAAGCAAATGCAGAAAAATGGCACTTCTTTATGAGGTCTCAGAAAGGCCTAGAAAGAGAGGTTTGTGAAAAATGCCAAAGACAATAAAAAAGAGCTTTTTAAAATTGGGGCTCTCTGTATGAAGTAAGATGAACAAAAATTAAGGGAAACCTGCTGTTTTAGGCAAGCAGGTACAGAATGCTATGAATGACAGAGAAGCATGAACTACTCAATTGCTAGTTTGTTTCCATTTCTTCTATCAAAGAAAATCTTCCATTTGAAAATCTTCAGGTTGGAAAAGATAAACATAAAAAAATAGCTAAAAAGGAATTGAAACCCAAGTGAGGGGATAGTAAGAGAATACCTTACTGCCCAAAGTGAATTCAAGTCAGTTTGCTGAACAAGTTATATCCTGAAAGAACTTAAAGATAAATGATTGTTGAGCCAGTCAATGGTCTTTGAAGAATTGTGGAGAGATAGAGAGGTGCTTTAGGACAAGTGACTGGCAACCATAGTTTAAATTTTCAAAAGAAGGAAGGAGAATTTTATAAACTGAACTTGACATCCATCCCTAAAAAAATTCTACAACTGAATATTAAATTGATAGTCTGAGCACTGAGAAAGGGAAGCAATGATCTCTAAGAGCTATCTTGGAGTCAATAGCAAGTCATGCCAAGTTAACCTCAACTCTATGTGATAAACTAATTTCCTTTGTCTTCATGGTCTTATTCATTCATTCAGCAACCATTTACTAAGAGTTAATTATTACACAAGTTAATTAAATTATTATAAATTATTATAAATAAATTATTATACAACTGTAGTAGGCATCAGAATTTCAAAGACAAAAATGAAACATTTCCATATTGTATTCCCTTGCCTTTTGGCCGTCAGCAAAAGAATTTCTATGAAGTCGGTACAAAAAGGCACTCAAATACTCCAGGTAGCTAGGTGGCACAGTGAATACACTATAGAACTTGGAATCAGAAGACTTAAGTTAATTCTGCCTCAGAAATTTACTAGATGTGTGACCCTGGGCAAGTCACTTAACCTCTCTGAAATTCTTATTCCTTATCTGTAAAATGAGGATAAGAGTATCTCCTTCACAAGGTTACTGTGAGGATCAAATGAGTTAACATGTAAAACCTTAAGGCACTATATATAAATGCTAGCTAATAATAATAAAAAGTAATAATTATTATTAATAATAATAATAAACAGAGCTATAATTCCATTAATTCTGGAGTTCTCTACAATGATGCAGATTAAAACCTGCCTGTCCTGTGCAATTCTCATCCACATTCTCCTAAAAGTTCACCACTGTGAATTCACCCACAGTGCTGGAGTCTTTCCTTGCTCTCTCATGGCTAATAATTCTGATCATCCATCTGTTGTCCTTCAAGCTGACCACACTACCTGTCCATCCTCTCTTTTTGCCACACAATTCTTTGGTGACATCTTTTATTCCTATTCTTCAGAATTACATTTTGGTTATATGTTGCATCCTGCTTACACACAGCATATGCCTTTTCTGTTGCTGTCTGTGTGATACTAATCTTAATTGTTCAGAGACGCTGACATCATGATGGTCCACACCCCAATGCCAAGTAGGAATGTGGCAAAATGCTTGTATTGAAAAAAAGGGACATTTACCAAAATAAGGCCAAAATGGGTATATGATTCAGACATAAAGTATGATATCATAAGCAAATTAGTATGGAAGGATGGAAAAATTTACCTGTCAGATCTCTGGATAAGGAAGGTGTTTATGACCAAACAAGAGATAGAGAGAATCATAGGAAATAAAAATTTTGTATTTTAGGATTCTCTCAGATCTAGGGTGTTTTTTTCATCACAGAAGCTTGAAAGTTGTCTATCCCGTTAAAAATTCATATTTTTTTTTTGCCTGTGAGATTTTGCTCAGCTTTGCAAGCTATTCTTGGTTGTAAGCTTCTGTATTTTGCCTTTTGGAATGTTGTATTCCAAGATCTCCTCTCCTTTTAAATAGAGGTTGACAGATATTCTGTGATTCTGACTGTCCACTGTGGATCCTTGATTCTTGAACTTTTTCTTTTTGAATGCTTATAGTATTTTTTCTTTTATATGGAAGCTCCGATTTGGTTATGACATTCCTGGGATTTTTCCTTTGAGATTTCTTTCTGGAGGTGGTCAGTGGACTCTTTCTGTCTTAGTTTTGCTGCATGGTCTTAATAGATCTGAGAAGTTTCATTTATGATTCTTGAAATAGTGTCCAGACATTTTTTCTTATCGTGGTTTTGAGAGTCCAATGATTCTTAAATTATCTCTCTTTAACTTGTTTACCAAACAATCATGTTGTTTGGTAAATACCTTACATTCTTTTCTGTTTTTTTAAATCTTATTTTGTCTTAATATTTCTTGCTGTCTCATGGAGTCATTGATCTCTGTTTGCTCTTTTCTAGTTTTCAGGGATTTTGTTTCTGGGTGAAGTTTACAACCTTCTCTTCTAAGCTACTTATTCCTTTTTCTAATTCTTTGCTCAAGAACTTTTGTTTCATTTTTTTAACTTCTTACTTCATTTATTCATAAAGTCCTCTTGGAAAATCCATTTTTTTAGACTTTGAGTTTCTTTTGAGGTTAATTCTTGGGTATCTCTAGATCTATAATTTTTGTGCTGCTCAATGTCTTCATTGATTTATTCCTTTCATCAGTCTTAGTTCCTGAATTGGGTCTTTGTGTAAAGGCCAGGTTCTTCTCCCTGCTGTTCTGCTGGATAGGCTGATCAGCCCTGCTTCATCTTACTGTATGTCACCTGCTTTCCTGTGCTGAATTCCCCCTCCCTGGGTTCAAGTCACTTCCCCCATCTTTGAGGTTCATAATGGTTGGTCTTCAAGCATTTCAGGACAGAGTGCTAGAGACCTATAAGCCTTTATGCACCTGGACCATCCTACTCTGAGTGCTGCTACATCATGCTTTTGGCTGTTGACACCCAGAGCTTCCAACATCCTCCTTGCAAGTTTCTGACCACCATGGAGCTTTCTTGGAGGAGCTTTTGATTCTTGCTGCCATCAGACATAGCCTTGCAGGCTTTATATATTTCTGCCTGTCTCTGCTCATGCTGGGGGGCTAGAGGCTTATTTGTTTGCAATGGCACTGACTTTTCTGGAAGTCTCCTTTCCTAGTGCCCAAAGTCAACACAAAGGCTGCCTTTTTGTGCAGTTCTGGGAATGGAAGTAGTCACTCACTGTGAATTTTTATTGTATTTTTTATTAATCTTATTGTATTTTTTGTTATTCTTGTATTGTATCATTTATTATTCTTCTTTCTGGCATGAATTTCACATTTTTGCTGGAGTAGATATGTCTGCTAGGCTATCCACATCCATTCAGGCAGCTGTCCTGGATGGAAAATACCAATTCATTATTCTCCCTGTCCCCCATTCAAGTTCACTTCTCTTCTGAAATTCCTTATTACTGTCAAGGGTACCACAATACTCCTAATCACCTGGTTTTACAACTTTGTTCTCATCCTTAACTCCTTGCTCTCATTTGCTCCACATATCCGATCAATTGTCTAATTTTGTTACTTCTACATCCACAACATGATTGAGATATAACCCCTATTATCCTTTCATACAGACACAATTCTAGTTCAGGGTCTGATCATCTGTCACCTGGACTATTGCCTCTTTTGGTCTCCCTGTCTCAAATTTTTCCCCACTCCAATTCATCCTCCTTACAGATGCCAAAATGACATTCCTAATACACCAATCTAACCATGTTAACCTCCACAACTCCATCCCAATCAATGAATGCCAGTGGATCCCTTTTACCTCTAGGATCACAACAGAAGATAAATACAGGAGAATCTGAGGGGAGGTTCATTGCTCATGCCAGGTAAATGTTTCTGCCTTTTCTAAAAGAGCTAGGAAGTCTGTGGACTTCAGTTTGACAGAGAATTTCCCTCAAGGAATAGCCAAGGATTTCATCTGAGTCAGAAGCCAGAGGGAGGGAGTCATCCATCAGAGTAGCATCCAACAAAGACTACCTCAGGGGAATGCTGAAGTCAGCTCCATTTTGTCTGATTGTTAAATTTTCAGTGTAAGCATTTACACCTCAGAAATCAGCAAATTATAAAGCAGGGCTTGATGGATTATTTTGTTAGTTATCTAGGCTTAAGGAAATTATGGACAAATCATTAATAATACATATTAAACTTTAAAATATGTCCTGTGCACATTTCCCCCCTCAGAATCTGTTGTTAAACATTTATCAGCATACTCCCTAGACTACAGTTACTTCACAGGGCTGTTATAAGGCTCTTTTGAGACAATATATGTAAATCATTTTTCAAATCTTAAAGTGTGATATAAATTTCTAGTTGTCATCATCCTCATCCTCATCCTCATCATCACAGACTGCTACTGCCAAGCAGCATTCAGTGGAGATGCTGAGACCAGTCAGTGGAGACTACAAAACCTGTGGAGAATATCAGACCAATGGAAAATAGACCCAGTAGAAGCAATGTTAAAACCTCACTGCATTATTTCAGTGGCCTGGTAACATCAGAGCTATGGGTTACTTCTCCACAAATGTTCTATGGCCCCATGTGTTCCCTGTATGTTTGCCTGTTCACACCTGCCCCCTGGTCATATATATATTCCCTCATCCACGTGTTTCCCTCTACATATTTTCCCTATGTTCGTCCATCATCCCATCGATGAGTATATTTGTGGCACATTGCACCCTAGGTATACGGAAAATGTTTTGTTGCTACTTTTCATACTCTCCTGCTGCTTTGAACTAATTCTGTTCTCTGGATGATTGTTAAAGATAAATACATCAGTAGGTGCTTGTGAGCTATGGTTTTAGGGGCTACATACCCACAGAGTAGCCATTTCCTGGGGGAACTATCTTGAGAATTTTTTGTATGTCACCAGGTACTTTTTTTAGAAGAGCAGTAAAAGGAAGCTCTCTGATACATTTTTCATATGGCTGTCAAAGTGATTTTTCTGACCACGTCACTCCCTTACTCAATTAACTCCAGGGGTTCCCTATTGACTTTAGGACCAAATATACGCTCCTTTGTTTGGAACTTAAAGCTCTTCATAACCTGATTCCAACTCATCATTCAAGCTTTATTATACATTTCCCCCCTCCATGATCTTCACAATCCAGCCAAGCTGACCTACTTGGTTCTTTGTACAGCACTTCTCCTATCTCCACACCTCTGTCATTGCTTGTCTTCCATTTCTAGGATGCACCCCTTCCTTCCTTTTGGTTCTTAGGATTCCTAGTTGTTGTTGTTTATTTTTTAAAAGTTAAATTAAAGTTCTGGCTTCTACATGAAAACTTCTTTGATTCCCCAATCCCAGCTTCTGGTACCTCCCCCCTCCAAATTACTTTGTGTTAAAAAAAAACAACTATGTATGCATGTATATACATATATGCATGTATGTGTGTATATGTACATGTATACACAGTATAGATACATCTATGACACAAAATGAATATTTTTCCTGTATTCATTTGTGTTTTATAGGTGTATTGCATAGTGTGTATACAATACATTTTGTATATACTGACACATGCATCATATAGCAACATATATACATATAAATATCCATTAAATATGAATTGCTTGAGGCCAGGAATGGCTTCATGTTTGTCTTTGATCTCCAGTACCTCGTACCCGGCACCTGATAATTGTTTGTTGATTGATTTGAAATTGAACTCTGAGTGTTTGTGCTGACCAATTTTGGTTCCAGAGAACATATAATGAAATAGAACTCAACAGAGAATGTTGCATACGCTCTCAGCCAACAATCAATGAATCTGTTCTTTTCACATAACTATTTTTCAGTGCTGGGGCAGTCTATATCTTGAAATTATTTTGCAATATAAACACTAAAATCATGAATTAAAAAAAATTCTAAATATGAAAATGGACTATTTAAATTTTAATCCATTAAAAAGTAATGGATTGGACTTAGAACAGCCATAAAGATCCACTAGGAGGATATTGCAATAGTTTTGGCAGGTGGTATCACTAGGTTGGTGGAAATTAGATGTAAAGGAAGGGATATGTCAAGATTCTCGTTTCCTCTTTAATTAACCTCTTGATTTAAAAGATGCATCCTTACTTTTGCCTTGCTCTTCCCTCCTCTCCAGTCAATATCACAACTGGCTACTCTTGGCTCTCCCCATCAGTATGATCTGGTGTAAAGAAAGCTGGGGTGGGAGACAGGCGTCTGAAACTCTAGTTCAGCTTCTGCCGTTCAGTTGTGTGATCAGGGACAAATTATTTCATTCTCTGGGTCTGAGTTTGCTTATCTGTAAAATAGAGTCTTGACTACAAAGTTCTTGAGATCTCTTCTAATATTCTATGATTATATTTGCTTTGATGATATTATATAGGAAAGCCCAAAGAGCTTGAGACCTTCCTATACATAAGCTGGTGAAACTGTTTAAAGGAGAAAATTGTTGCCCATGGTCAAATCGAATTCAAGTTATGAAACAGATAGGAATCTTTCCCTTTATTGGATGTAGCTACCAGACAATGGTTTCAGAAAATGGGAAGGGTGGGGGAAGTAACAGGGTTTCAAGAAACAAAGAGATTTGCACAGATGTTTACCATGGAAACACAAGGCTCATTTCCCTAATAGAAGTAAGATCCAGGTCAAGAAGCAATTCAAAGGCATCTACACATTACCTCTTGTGAAAGAGATCCAAGAGTAAGAAATATAATGTTTTAAGGCATACAAAACACCGTAATTAATTAATGTATGTCATTTTTATCAGTAGGTTTGACTCTGAAGAGTGCAACTGGAAAGGGATTCTTCCAAGGTATTTTGGTGCTTAAAATAGGTTGGTAGTATTATGTTATCTCTAGAGATAACCTTTTTACAGAAAAAAAAACCAGTATTTTCCGTAAAGTGAAACAACAAATGGATAATCTAAGTGATACATTAATACCCCCAAGTACAAAAGGAAGGTTTCCAGTAGGATAGATGGATCTTTTGTGAAGAATTTCTAAGAAAACTTGGACAAAAATCAATATAGGATTAGAAGGAAGGGGGCAATTGTGATCTGTGCCAGAGAAAAAAGTACCCAAGATACCCAGCAAGATGATGGGGTTCAAAGCATAATTCCTAAACCCTGCTATCTTAAAACAACAAGACACATTCCAGATGCATAGTAACTAAAATGAACATTTTAAAATTATCATTAGCAAGAAGAG
This sequence comes from Pseudochirops cupreus, assembly GCA_028627135.1. Taxonomy (NCBI): domain Eukaryota; kingdom Metazoa; phylum Chordata; class Mammalia; order Diprotodontia; family Pseudocheiridae; genus Pseudochirops; species Pseudochirops cupreus. The sequence continues at coordinate 362,550,153 of CM053582.1, forward strand.
GTGGGTTGTACTTCAACATAATGTAACACTTCTGAAAAAATGGTGGAGTGTTGAACAAAGGACTCATTTCCCTACCCCCAACCTTGTCCAGCTTACTCAACCAAAGGACTGGCCTCCATTTTAAGCTTTGTCTGTGATAACTTCTATTCTTCTTTTTTAGTAATGTCCCACTTATACCCTGATCTCATTCTCAACATATCCAAAACTCATTACCTTACTCCCAAACATCTTCCTCTTCCAGACTTCCTTAATAATGTCAAGGGCAACAACATCCTCCGAGGCTCTCAAGCTCTAAGGCTTAGTGTTATCCTCAACCCCTCTCTCTAACTCAATCATATCTAATATGTTAACAAGTTTTGTGGCTGCTACCTTCAGTCACTCAATCAATCAGCATTTATTAAGAACCTACTATGTGCCGGGCATTGTTTCCTTTTCTCTCCACTCATACAATCATCTCATTGGGGATGGGGTGCAGAGCTAAGGGAGATGGCTCCTGCAATAGCTTTCCAACTGACCTTAAGTCATTCTCTATTCTTGTCCATTCTTCACTCAGCTGACAAAGTGATCTTCCGAAAGTACATGTCTGCTGGTGTCAACCCCAGTTCAATGAACTTCAGGGCCTGCCAACTACCAATACAAATTTAAAGCCCTTCACAGCCTGTCCCTTCCTATATTTCCAATTGTCTTACACTTTACTCCCCATCGTGTCCTCTGTCATCTACTCTATGATCTAGTGGCCTTGGCCTTTTTGCTCTTCCTCGACTTCTCCCTTTTACTTCCTACACATTCCACACTACAGTCCATCTCTCTTTTCATTAACTGTTCCCCATGCCTAGAAAGCTCTCCCTCCTCATTTTTACCTCCTAACTGTCCTGGCTTCTTTCAAGACAGCCCAAATACCACCTTCTTCAGGATACTTTTCTCAGTTCCCCCCAAGCTAATGTCTTTTCTCTAAGATTATTTCCAACCCCCTCCATGTCTCTCTGTCTCTCTCCACACATGTACACACACACACACACACACACACACACACACACACACACAGTGTGTTTTGGTAAATGTTTAACTATTGACTTTGTTACTTTTCATTAATAATGAGCATTAATAAGCTCCCCAAAATTGCAGGGGGAAGCAACAACTTGACCTGTAGCACCAGTGCCCTGGGATGGAAGTTGGGTTGTTTTGTTTGGAATGAGGGTACTTGAAGCAAGAATTTTCACCTTTCCCTACACACAGAAGAAGGCAGTGGGGGGAGGGGGCAGGAGATGAAAGGAAGGGAAGTGTTGAGAATCAGAAGGGAAGGCTGCATCCAGCTTTAACCCCAGGGATCCCCTGTTATGTCGTTACATTCCTCCTCAACTCATTCAGTCAACCAACGCAGCTCTATCTGCCAAATGCATTCTTTCGGTTCTGTCTTCTTCACTTTCTATCACTTCATACATATCTTGCATTGTTGTCCCTGAATTCCTTGAAATCAACATTCTTTATTCCATTAGAGTCACGTACTATAATAAGAGCTAACAGTTATATAGAGCTTTCAGGTTTGCCAAGCATTTTACATATATTGTCTCCTTCGATCCATAGTTTGCCCGGTCATTCCCCAATCTAGAAGCAAATATTTTTTCCCTAGCTTTTCGTTATTACAATTAATGCTGCAGAGTATTCTTGTCCATCTATGTGTTTTCTTGCTTCTATTTACATGCTAAGAATATGATGCAGATGGTGGGGTCAAGCTACCTGAGATAAGAGAGATCATTAGTCTTTCCTATGAATTCTCACCTTTAATTGGATGAATATAGTTAAACATCACTGCCACACCACTAAAAGTGAAAGTAAAATCCAAAAGCGCAAACCATGTATCCAAGTAATATGTAGTTAAGATGGCCGGGGTCCAGGATGATGAATAAAGGAGACGAAATAACAGTGCCTGTAACATTTCTTCTAGATTGGTGATGAACCTTCAGATCTCTGCAACAACTATCTTCTCCCACTCCCTGCAAAAGCCAGGAAGGAAATACAACTTGGAATTCAGCTCCTCTGCAATTCATGTGGGCTTTCTCATTTATGAGGTATAATATGCAAAGCCTCATTTTTTAACCTATACCTTGGAGAGCAATGGTTGACTGGAATGCACTTGCCCAAATTCATAACTGGTCATTTGGGCTGCTCCCAGTTGACACACATTCAACAGCCTTGGACTGCAGCTTTTATCTCAGCAGTAGTTGCTGTCTCAGGCTGGGCACTTTGGCAGTGAAGCTTTTTATAACAATCGTAGGAAGTGTCTTCAGAGATGGTCACTGCTCTTAGTGGCCATGTGACTCTGCAGACCTCCCCAAGAGAACTAGTCTGTGTGTGTCTAACAGGCTTCCCTCTGTCCAGCCTCCCAGCCCTGGTTCTTTCCTGTGCTCTCCTTTTAAAAGCCAAGTCCAAGGTTGTAACTCGCATGTATGGCTGTGAATCAATCATTCTCAAAATGGCGTTAAAGTAGCAAGCTAAGTGCCTTGGTTTAGGCAATTTCATACCTTAGTAAAGAATTAATCTTGTCAGAGACACAAAAAGGAGTTCAAGAGGACCTTACCAGGTTCCTTTTGGGCTTACTCACTATAGCAACCTAATTGGAATAGCACCAATTTGTGAAGAAATTTGGATATATGGCATCATCCAGTCATGAACACTGACTGTCATCCCAATGATTTGTTTCCTCTTATTTCTATGAAACGGGACAGCTACGTAGGGCAGTGGATAGAGTGCCAGGCCTGGAGTCAGGGAGATCCATCTTCCTGTGTTCAAATCTGACCTCAGACCCTGGACAAGTCACTTAACCCTGTTTGGCTCAGTTTTCTCATCTGAGGAGATGGCAAACCTCTCCACTGTCTTTGCCAAGAAAACCACAAATGGGGCCACAGAGTCAGACATGACTAAAAACAACTGAACTGAATTTCTATGAAAATTGTTTTTAGAGTTATATTTATAGAAGTCCTAGATGAGACTTAGTGGTTTAATTTTCAGATATTTAGTGCATTTTGTTATTATTTTATTTTATTTTATTTTTGCTTTTTGGAGGGCAGTTAGGGTTAAGTGACTTGCCCAAGGTCACACGGCTAGTTTTTTGTGTTCCGTGTCTGAGGCCAGATTTGAACTCAGGTCCTCCTGACTCCAAGGCTGGTGCTCTATTCACTGCACCACCTAGCTGCCCCATTTTGTCATTATTTTAAATGGAATTTGTTTTCTTATCTCTTTCTTCTAGCTTTGTTAATCATATACAGAAATGTTTATTTGTGTTTATGAATTTCTTATGTGTCTTGCTACTTGGCAAGAACATTTCATTGCTGGTACCCTTTCTGGTTGACTTTTTAAGCAAATTATCTTATTATCTGCAAACAGAAATAAGTATGCTTGCTGCCTTAGTTTCTTTTTCTCTTGTCTTATTTCTATAGTCAGAATTTCTATTACTATGTAAAATAGTAGTAGACACACGGGACGTTTTTGCTTTAACCTGGAGCATTATTTTTGCACGTAGCCTTTCTTTCCAACTGCTAATGCTTTCCCCTCCAAGGTGACTTTGTGACTGCTTAATATGTTTTTATATGTAACATATGCATGTTGTATATATAGCAAAATGTGTATGTGTTGTGCCCCTCCTTAGAATTTAAGGGCTTTGAAGACAAGAACTTATATCCCTATAGCCCAGCACAGTGCTTGTCAGATGGTTAATGCCTATTAAAGATGTCAGGAATATCCCGCAGGATTCTATCCTAGGCTCTTCTCACTATTTCACTTCGTAATATCATCAGCTCCCGTGGATTTAATTATCAGCCTTATGCTTATGATTCTCAAGTCTACTTATCCAGGCCTAAACTCTCTGCCCATCTCCAGTCTCAAATCTCCAACTGCCTTTTAGACATCTCAAACTATGTGTTCTACAGACATCTTAAACTCAATATGTCCAAAATGGAACTCATTATCTTGCTCTCCAAGTCCTCCTCTCTTCCAAATGTCCATATTACTGTCAAGGAATACCCCCAACCTCCTAATCACTCAGGCACACAAATTAGGTGTCATGCTAGACCCCTCACTCTTTCTTACCCACCTCATCCAATCTGTTGCCAAGAACTGTAGATTTTCCCCTTTTGACATTTTAAAAATATAATCCCTTCTCTCCTTTTATACTGCTGTGACCCTGATACAGGCCCTCATCCCCTCATACCTAGATTGTTGTTAACAGCCTGAAGGTTGGCCTACTTACCAAAGTTCCTCCCCCTCTCCAATTCATCCCCCACTCAGATATCCTTAAGTTTAAAACTGACCGAGTCACTCTCAATGGTCAATAAACTCCAATAGCTCCCTGTCAATTCCAGGATCAAATATAAAAGCCTCTGACATTCAAAGCCCTTCATAACCTGCCCCACCTTGCCTTTCCACTCTTCTTATACCTCACATCTTCCCCTCCACAGTGCAATCCAGTGACACCGGTCTCTGTGTTGTTCCTTAAACAAAACACCTCATCTCTCCACTATGGGCATTTTCTTTTTAAGGGGTAAGGCAGGGCAACTGGGGTTAAGTGACTTACTCAAGGTCACACAACTAGTAAGTGTTACGTGTCTGGGGCGGAATTTGAACTCAAGCTCTCCTGATTCCAGGGCTGGTGTTCTGTTCACTGCACCACCTAGCTGCCCCTCACTATGTGCATTTTCACTGACTGTCCTCTGTGATTTAGTGCTCTCCCTCCTCATCTTTGCATCCTGATTTCTGTGGCTTCCTTCAAGTCCCAACTAAAATCTCACCTTCTACAAGAAACCTTTCTTGATCATCCTTAATCTAATTAATACCTTCCCTCTGTTGGTTATTTCCTATTTATCCTGTATAACCTGTTTGTAAAGTTATTTGAACTGTCTGTCTATCCCATTAGAGTGTGAGCTCCTCCAGTACAGCACTGATTCCCGTCTTTTAAGACGCAGTGCTTAGCACAGTAGCAGGCATTTAATAAATGACTGACTGACTGATTTTTAAGAGCTTGGAATGTTTGTCCCAGAGAAGACTGACAGGGGATAGTATAACCGTCTTTAAGCATTTGTAAGGTTTTTGTAAAGATTAGGAAATATTTGTAAAGCACTTAGCACAATGCTTGGCATAGAATGGGCATTTAATAAATGCTTATTTCCTTTCTTTATTTGAAAGAATATTTATTATGTGAAAGGGGGATCAGTTTAGGTTCAATGTAAGAAAAATCTTACTCATTAAAATTATTTCAAAATGGAATAAATTACCCTGGAAGGTAATGAGTCCTTCAGCACTGGAGGTTCCCCCCAAAAATGTTGCAATATTACTTTTCAATTTTATTGTAGGGAGCATTATTTTCCACTTAAGGGTTGGACTTCAGTACTAGAAGACCTTTCCAACTCTGACATTCTGTGATTCTGATATTCTGTTCTACTTGGGTATAAGTAAATAGTTTCTAATTGTTGTCTTCGTTTCTTCATTATAAGCTCTCTACTTTCAATATGTCTACTTGGTGTTTGATCTCTCATTTTTTTATATCCTTAATATTTATTTTTTTTTTATTTTTCTCCAGTTATGTGTAAAAGCAATCTTTAAAGTTCATTTTAAAAACTTTGAGTTCCAAATTTTCTCCCTTCCTCCCTCCCCACCTTCCCCCATTGAGAAGGCAAACAGTTTGATATCGGTCATACATGGGTAGTCATGCAAAACATATCCATAATAGTCATATTGTGAAACATAAGACCAAAAGAAAACCTGAAGAAAAATAAAGAAAGTTTAAAAAAAATATGCTTCCCTCTGTATTCAGACACGACCAGTTCTTTCTCTGGGGATGCACAGTATTTTTCATCATAAGTCCTTTCAGAGTTGTCTTGGCTCATTATATTGCAGAGAGTATCTAAGTTATTCATGGCTGATCATCTCACAACAATGCTGTTACTTTGTACACAGCACATTTCACTTTGCATCAGTTCATACAAGTCTTTCCAGGTTTTTCTGAGAGCATCCTTCTCACCATTTCTTATAATACAATAGCATTCCAACATAATCACATACCATAACTTGCTTGGCCATTCCCCAGTCAATGAGTATCCCCTAAATTTCTGATTCTTTATCCCTAGAAATGAGCTAATATAAATATTTTTGTACGTATAGGTCCTTTTCCCTTTTTTATATCTTTTGAGAAACAGACCTAGTAGTGGTTTTGCTAAGTCCAAGGGTTTTATAGCCCTCTGAGCATAGTTCCAAATTGCTCTATAGAATGGTTGCTTACCATGCTACCAGGGAAATACAAGGACTTGCCCAAGGTCACATAGGTAGTAAGAGATAGAGTTGAGATTTGAATCTGGGTTCTCTGACTACAAATCCCATTTTCTTTTTATTGTGTCATGTACTTCTGCTTTTTCATATATTTCCCTGATTAAATTTAATTTGTGTTATGTTATGATTCATAAAAGATGGGGTTAATAATTCTTCCTTTCTCTGTTTGTTTGTGCACGTTTTCCTTACCAGCTTGTGATCAATGTTCACAAGGACCGAAGAGTAATTACATTCTTTTAGATTTCTATTCAGTGATCTCCACAAGAGATAACTGCCCTTAGAACAAGGAGATTATTGGATCAAGTCCCACTTCTAACATGCGCTGTGGCTCTGGGCAAATCTTAATATTTCAGGGAACTATCTTAAGACTCTAAGTTGCAGCATCGGTTCCACATTATGCTGGTAAGAGCAGTTTCCTCAGTGAGAGTTTCTGTTAAATTTGTCAGAGTTTGAAAGTGTTAAAATTACCTACAACTATTATGTTATTATTTAAGTGGTTTTACATTTCAGGCAGCCTTTTCTTTAAGTACTTAAATACCATGTAATTGAGTATATGCATATACAATAGTGACATTGTTTCATTATCTACATTATGTTTCAGCACAATGTTGTTTCCTTGTTTGTATAATAATAAGTATAGACAAAGAAGCAAAGTTATTTCTCTTTGCAGCTAATACAATAGTTTACTTAGAGAACTCTAGAGATTTTACTAAAATTAATTGAAATAAAAACTTTATCAAAGTAACAGTATACATAATATGTCCTCAAATCATTAACCTTTCTGAATATTACCAATATAAACCCAGTAGAAATTCCATTCCAATTAATTACAGAATAATAAAATAGATTGCAGTTCTTCTAGCAACATACACAAAGAAGCTACATGAATACAACTATAAAACATTATTTACAGAAATAAAGACAGAAAAATAATTGGAAGGATATTAATTACTCATGGTTGAGCTGCCACAATATAAAAAATGACACTAATACCTAAATTAATTTAGACATTCAGGGCCAGACCATTCAAACTCCTAAAACATTGCATTGCATAAATAGAAAAAAGTAATGATAAAATTCATCTAAAATTACAAAAGTTCAAGAGCTCAAAGAAAATAATGAGGGGAAGAGAAATAAGGGGGCCTAGTGGTATCAGATCAAAAATTATACTTATGCAAAATTTGGGCAGAGTTTGGATGAATAGCATGCATCAATACTGTGTGTGTGTATGTGTGTGTGTGTGTGTGTGTGTGTGTGTGTGTGTGTGTGTGTGTGTAAGCATGCACAGTGGCAACTGTAGAGCGATGGGATCAGGAAGCACAAGCCAGTGACAAAAAGAGGGTTTCTAAAAATTAACTAGAAAGGCCTCCTCAGGATGAGCAAGATGGAACTTTAACTATGCTAAATCAGTAAGTTTACTGGAGAGTTTCAGTAGCCAATTCTAACACTGGGTGTAGTTTAAACTTTATGCATATCAGAGTTGTATAATAGGAGACAGTTTTAGGAGAGAGGGACCATAATATCCTCTGGTTATTCACTACTACAAAACAATAATCATAAGAGACTACGTGATACTGGTTTAAAAATAGAAAAGTTGATTAGTAGAACACTGATTAGATGTACTAGGCACCCAAGATGCAAAAGCAAATGAGCACAGAATTATAGTGTTTGATAAATCCCAACTATTGGGAATAAAACTCACTATTCAACAAAAAAATGCCTGAAAGATTGAAAAGCAGACTGACAGAAATTCATTTCAGACCAATCGCTCACACAATGTATCACAATAAGCTCCAAATAGATACAGAATCTATGCAAAAATAATTTTAATAATCACAAACTAGAGGAATAGGGAAGGAGATACCTTTCACAATTATGGATAAAGGAATAGTTATTGGCCAAACAGGGGATAGAAAGGATGACAAGAGATAAAATGGACCATTTTATTATATATAAAATTGAACTTTTAGCATAAATAAAAATCAACATATGTAAAATTATAAGAGAAATAACTGGGGGAAAATCTTTTCAGCAAACCTCTCTGATGAAGCCTGTAGATAGGTAGACATCCATTTATAGTTATATATGTGTCTGTATATATATATATATATATATATATATATATATATATATATATATATATACAGACACATATA
>CM053582.1:362559126-362593426 GCA_028627135.1 Pseudochirops cupreus
ATTGAACTTTTAGCATAAATAAAAATCAACATATGTAAAATTATAAGAGAAATAACTGGGGGAAAATCTTTTCAGCAAACCTCTCTGATGAAGCCTGTAGATAGGTAGACATCCATTTATAGTTATATATGTGTCTGTATATATATATATATATATATATATATATATATATATATATATATATATACAGACACATATAAAAAATTCCACACATACAGATATATATATATTGCATAATTAATTCAAACATACAAGAACAAGAACTATTTATTCCCCAGTAGATGAATACTAAAAGTATACAAATAAGTGATTCTAAAAAAAAAACACCAATGACCAAAAACCATACAAAAATGCTCCAAATTACTAATGATAACACGAATTAAAACTAAAATAACTCAGTAACTATCTCACAACTATTAAGCTGGCAGAGCTGACCCCTGACCCCATGCAAGTTAGGTTAGTTATTCCTTAAAAGTATTGACTCAGAAGACTAAAGGCTCAGGCTGTTGACGTCACTTCCTAGTTACCTAAGTACAAAATAGCCACAAGGTACCCCAGGTAATGATTCTGATGCTTGTCTAGAGTTTCAAAATGAACAATTTAGGCAAGATGAGCTACATTTGACTAAAACAATTTGAGGTGTCCTCAGTGCCTCTTTATTAAATATCCTTCTCCCGATCTAACAGTCTTTTTGTCATTGTTGTTGTTAACTGTTGAACGACCTACTTCTGATTCATTTTGTGCTAGTATTGAAACTAAACTACCAAGGTTCAGATTGGAGTCAGCCCTGGTTCAGAACCTTGATAAAAAGTAGAAAATTGAAAGTGTAGGAAAGATTGTGAAAAAAGAGACAAACTAATACATTGCTGGCATAGCCCCACCCATCTGGAAAACAATTTTTAAAACCTACTCAGTTATGCACATACTTTGTTTCTATGATACCACTACAAGTTATATAGGATGCACTAAATAGAAGAAAGAACAAAAGAAAAGACCTGTTTATGCAAAAATATTTATAGCAGTACTTTATGTTGTACAAAGGAACTGTAAACAAAGAGGGATATCAATCAATTCAGGAACAAATTATGCTATATGAATATAATATGCCATAAAAAATAATAAAAGGGATGGATTCAGAGAAACATGTATGAACTGACATACAGTGAAGAATTAAGAAAAATTATACAACTACAACATTGTAAAGGGAAGTAATTTGAAAGACTTAGGGAATGTGATCAATGCAATGATCAATTACAGCTCCAAAAGACCAATGATGAATCAAACTTTCAAACTTCCTACATCTAGACAGAGAGGTAATAAATTAGAGAGGCAGGACGAGGTATGTATTTTCTGATGGAGCCAAAGAGTAGATCTGTTTTACTTGACAATACTTATTTGTTACAAGAGAGAATGTTTATTTTCTTTGGTCTTTTTTGGGGGGGAGACTGATGGAGAGAAGGAAAAATAATAGTGATACTAAAAATGAAAGAAGAATGTTACTATATTATTTACAAAATGTACTAAAAAAAGAGCAGAAGGAAGACCAAAAAGAGACATGGGTAAGCAAGACACTATTGGAATTATCATTATTTAATTTATTACATGTACTTAAAAAACAAACTTTTCATATTGATATTCAGAGTTTCACATGCATTTTTCTGTGTTTTTATTTAGATATGGAAATCATCATATTTCTATCAAGTTCATAACAAAAACAGGAAAAATAAAAATTTTGAAAATTAAAAAGAAACTATGTGATCAATGAAAATGTTTTGTATGGCTACACATGTATGACCTATATCAAATTGCTTTACCTTCTTAATAAGGGGAGAGGGGAAGAAGAGAGGGAGAGAATTTGAAACTAAAAATTTTTTTTTAAAAACAAATGTTAAAAATTGGTTTTGCATGTAATTGGAGGGAAACAAAATGTTAAATCATTAAAAATGATCAACCTAGTGACCAATCAAAATTCCAGAAGACTGGTATGTGCTTCCTGCCTCTTTATAGAGAGGAAATGGTGCAGACTGGGGTGTGCATTTTCTGCATAGCTAATGTATGGGTTTGGTGGCTTATTTCTTAGGTTGTTTTGTTTTGGTTTTTGTTTCGCTATGCTTATTTGTCACAAGGGAGAACTTTTTTCTCAGGGAGAGGAGAGTAGAAGGGGAGGAAACAGAAAATTGTGAGAGAGATACAAAAGGAGAAGGAGAGGAGGAGAAAAAGAAGAACGAGAAGGAGGAGGAGGAGGAGGAAGAAGAAAAAGAAGAGCAGGAAGAGGAGGAGGAGGAGAAGGAGGAGAAGCTTTAATGAAACATTTTAAATTCTCAGAAAAGAACAGAAGGAAGTTCGGAGGGAGATACAAACAGGGCAGCTTTGGACTGAAGGTGTTGAATTTATTATATAACTTTTTTGAAAAAAGCTGTACATGATAGTTTCATAGATTCATATACAATCCTCTTTTTTCTGTTTTTCTTTGTATATAGAAATGCCCATGTTAGTTAAATTCATAGTAATTTTAAAATTTTAATTAAAAATTTTAATTTCCCTTAAAAATTTAAGGGAAAGTATCCTTATGTTAGAAAGGAATGATTTATTCATGTAAGAATATACTCCCTTTCATTAAATATGTTGTCCTGAATTATAAGCTATTTTCCTTTGATTTTTGGTATATCATATTCTAGTAGGGTTTTTAAAAGATGTTTTGTTAGCTATTCTCCACTATTATGAAACACTGATAATAAATATTTTGGTATTTATGAGGACTTTCTTTCTTGTTTGGGGGGTATAATCCTAGTAATGGAATCTCTGGGTTTAAGGAGTATGAACATTTTAATCGTTTTACTTGTGTAATTCCAAATTGCTTTCCAAAATGGTGGTTCTGATTCACAGCTCCAACAAGACCCTAGTGTGCACTTCCTACAGCCCCACCAACATTAGCTATATTCCATCTTTCCTCATCTTTGCCAATTTGATTTAAGTAAGATAAAACCTCAGGGTTGTATTGATTTGCATGTCTCTTATTATGTGATTTGGAGCATTCTTTCACATGGTTGTCAATAATTTGCAATTCTTTTGTTCATATGCTCATATCCTTTGATCATTTAACTATTGGGGAATGACTTTTGGTCATATATATCATGGATATATAGATATTCATATATACATGTATACATATAGGTAGATAATCACATATATACATATATGTGTGTCTGTGAATTGTTTACACATCTTGGATACGAAGCCTTTATCAGAGAAATTTGATACAAAGATTTTTTTTTCCCCATTAGACCATCTTCCTTTTTAATCTAGGTACATTAATTTTGTTTATGCAGAAGCTTTTAAGTTTCATGTAATCAAAATTATCTGCCTTGTTTTTGTAATTGTCTGTATTCTCATATTTTCTTTTCTTTTGTACTGTTGATGAATAGACCTACCTGATACAAACTGGCATTCTGATATAAAACAGTATACATGTTGTACCCCACTTCAGTAGAATGAAAACTCCTTGAAGTCAAAGACAAATTCATTTTTGTCATTGAATCATGAAAACCTAACAATACCTTGCACTTTTTTGGGGGGTGGGGGAGAAGAGAGGGAAAGAAGATGTCTGAACTTTTTGTCTACCTGGCACAGAGAACTCCCAGTAAGGAAATCATTCCATGAATGCAGATCAGCAACAATTCTGCAACTTATAGTCTTAGAAGGGTTTCTAGATCACTTCAGCTTAAATTTTTTGACCAACTTAAAAAAATATTTCCTTCATTTTAGATGTCCCAATTTCTTACAGTTCCTGCTCTTTCTAATCCATATCCATGCATCACACAGAAATATTCTCTTTTTTTCCTTCCTTTCTTTTTTTTTTTTTGGAGGCAATCAGGGTTGAGTGACTTGCCCAGGATCACACAGTGAGAAAATGTCTAAGGCTAGATTTGAACTGACTGGCCATCTCCTGACTCCAGAGCTGGTGCTCTATCCACTGTGCCACCTACTTGCTCCTGTGTAGAAATATTCTAATAAAAGGATGGTCAGTGCTAGATAGAGCACTCAAAATACCTATGAGTTGATACAACCCAATATTAAAGTTTACTTTAGTAGTAGACCATTTTTCCAGATGATATCTGAGGTTGAGATGTCCAGTGATTTCTCCACAATCACATGGCTAGTAAATGTCTGAGGCAAGAAGTTCACTCAGTCTTCTTACAGGACTCTATGTCCTATGCCATGTCCAGGGTTTTATCTATGATACTAAACTGCCTTTTATAAAATGGACTCTCTGCCCTTACTATATCACAGCTTTCCTCTCCTGGTCCTGTTCCGGACTCTTTAGACTTTAAAATCATGCTTCTACTATTGTCTCATCTCAGCACCTGGAGTGTCCTTACCCTACAATGGTTCTCAACCTTCCTAATGCCTTGACCCTTTAATACTCGTATGTGGGCATATCTGCATGTGGGTGGACCCACCTGGAGACAGATAGAGGAATGGTGTCTCAGTTCCTAAGACCATTGGAAATATTTGTTTTCCGATGGTCTTAGGTGACCCCCAAAGGGGTCGCGACCCACAGGTTGAGAACCACTGCCCTAGAATATCGTAGCATCCCTATGGCACACTCACCCTGAAACATCCTTCTACTAGTCTCACCCTTCCTTTTTCCCACTGATGAGTAGACCTGCATGATACAAACCAGCATTCTCTGATATAGGAACCTTGTATATGTTGTGCCCTACTCTAGTAGAATGAAAATTCTTTGAAGGCAAGGACAATCGCATTCTGAAGTGGAGGCTCCATTTTGTGAAAGGGTCAAGATGACCTGCCTTCATTCCCCTCTTGGCCCTGTTCCCGACTTTCTAGACTTCAAACTCATACCCCCTTCATTCTTTCCCTGTTCCCCCTCCATTCCCAGCTTTTCAGTTCTTTTCTAAGTAAGACTCCATTAGAATATAAATTTCTTAAGCCCAGGGACTATTTTTCTTTTGTTTGCACTTGTATCCCCAATGTTTAGCACAGTGCCTAGCACTTAGTAAGTGACAATAAAAAGATGTATTTCCTTCCTTCCTTCCTTGTTGTGAGGACTAAATAAACATAGATCTAGAATTGAAAGGACCTCAGAGACCATCCAGTTCAGTCATCTCATTTTGCAGATCAGGACGTTGATGCCCAGAGAGGTCAAATGACTTGACCAAAATCATAGAGGCATTTAAGAGTCATTGCTGTTTTTTCACTGTTTACCTACTATTCACTATTTGTAATGGACTTTTGTATAACTAGAATTTTAAGGGACAGAGCTAAGCCTGAGTAATATAAGTATAAATATAACATAATAAAAGCTTATGCCATAACTTATTTAGCCATTCCCCAATTGAAGGGTAGATCATCAGTTTCTAATTCTTTGCTACCACAAAAAGCTGCTATAAATATTTTTGTACATATAGGTACTTTTTAAAAATTTAATCTCTGAGATACAGACACAGTAGTGGCATTACTAGGTCAAAGGGCAGTCATGGTTTGATAGCCCTTTGGACATAGTTCTAAATTGCTCTCCAGAATGGTTGGATCAGTTCATAGCTCCACTAACAACGCTTTAGTTGGGGGCAGTTAGGTAGCATGGTGAATAGAGTATGGGTCCTGGAGTCAGGAGGACCTGAATTCAAATCTGGCCTCAGACACTTAGCACTTACTAGCTGTGTGACCTTGGCAAGTCACTTAACCCCAATTGCCCTAACTCCCCCCTCCAAAAAGACAAAAAATACCCAAATGCATTAGCTGTATCTATTTTTACCTCATCCCCTCCAGCATTTGTCATTCTGATGGGTGTGAAGTGGTATCCCAGAGTTGTTTTAATTTGCTTTTCTCTAATCAACAGTGCTTTCAAGAATTTTTTTTATTTGACTATAAATATCTCTGATTTCTTCTTCTGAAAAGTACCTGTTTATATCTTTTGACCATTTACCAGTTGGGGAATGGCTCTTATTTTTATAATTTTGACTCAAATGACTATATTCAGTATATATTTGAGGAATGAGGGCTTTATCAGAGAAACTTTCTATAATTTTTTAAAATACTACTTAATTGTCTATGGTACCTTATAGCAATAATTCTGTGGTTATCTCTTTTAATTAGTTCTATTTTCACTTTTGCTTTGTCTAAGATTATGAGTGCTACCTCTGCCTTTTTTTACCTCAGCTGAAGTATATTAGATTCTGCTCCAGCACCTTATTTTAACTCTGTGTGTCTTTCTGTTTCAAGTATGTCTCTTGTAAACGACATATTGTTGGATTCTGGTTTCTAATCCATTCTGCTGTTTCTGTTTCATGGGTGAGCTTGTCCCGTTCACATTCACAGTTATGATTCTTAACTGTGTATTTCTCTCCACCCCATTATCTTATATTTCTTTCCTATCACCTACAGACTCTCTGTCTCAGTCTCTCTGTCTTTCTCTCTCTCTCTCTCTCTCTCTCTCTCTGTGTCTCTGTCTCTGTCTCTCTCTCTCTCTCTATCTCCCCCTTTTCCTCTTTCTCCAAAGTCTATTTTGTTTCTAATCACTGCCTCCCTTAATCTATCAATAGATGCTGAAAAGGCTTCTTTGCAAAATTCAACACCTTTTTCTCCATTACTTGGAATATTGCTTATGGTTTTAGATAGACTATTCAACATGTTAATGACATGTCCAGTTGTTTTTAACGGACATGTCATCCATCCAAGTAATGGAGAAAAGCTAGAGACCTTACCAGTAAGACCAGGGATTAATCAAGGGTGTTTATTATCAACACTATTATTTTATATAGAACTAGACATACTTACTCTAGAATAAGACAAAATAAAATAAAGGAATAAACACGGACAAAAAGTGAAAAAACCAATTACTTTCTGCAGGTAATATAATGATCTATCTAGAGAAACCTAAAGAGTGAATTAAAAGTTAATTAAAATAATTAACTTCAGCAAAGTAGCAGGATATAAAATAAACCCCACATAAATCTTCTCTACATTAACATTTAAACCCAGCAGAAATGGAAAAAAAATATTTCGTTAAAAATAATTGAAAAATATAATTATTATCATTATAATATTAACCAATATAGCACTTTAAAAGGTTTACAAAGCACTTTTACAAATATTCATTTGATCCTTACAACATTGAAAAATAAATGCTATTGGTAAAATGCTTATTTTGCAGATGAAAAAACTGAGGGATACAGAAACTAAGTTACTTCTGTAGGATCACACAAACAATAAGTATCTGAGGCAATATTTGAATTAAGATCTTGCTGACCCCAGGTCCAGCCCCCAAGCCATTTCAGCTAGTAAATATTTGATTGTCTACCTGCCAAGACACACACAGGAGCTATATAAATACAACTACAAAACACTCTTTAGAGAAATATCCTTAAATAATTAGAGAAATAGTCATTGTTCATGGTTAGGCCATGCCAATACAATAAAAATGACAAAACTATTTGAATTAATATATTCAGGGTCATCACAATCAAACTACCACAGAATTACTTTGCTGAGCTAGAAAAAGTAATAACAAAATTCAACTAGAGGACCAAAGATTCTCAAGGGGAGAAATGAAAAAAAAAAAAGTAGAAAGGAAGGGAGTCTAGCAATACCAGATCTCCACCTACACTGCATTAAGTAGCCATCAAAAGTAGTTAATACTGATTAAAAATACAATGGTCAAACAGTGGAACAGATTAGGTACACAAGACAAAATAAAATAGTAGCATATTCTTAAACCCAAAGATAGAAACTACTGGGATAAGGTCTCCCTATTGACCTATTGAACAAAGAGTGCTAAGAAAAGTAGATAGCTTTCTGGGAGATGTTAGTTTTATGCCAATATCTCACATCTTCTACCACAATAAACTCCAAAAGGATGAATGACAGGTTACATCATCAATAAAGAAATAAGAAGAGCAAGAAAGAAAATATCTTGTACAGTTATGTAGAGAATTCATGACCAGACGAGGCACAGAGAGGATTGTAGAAGATCAAAGTTTTGATACATAAAAGTGAAACATTTTTGCACATACAAAATAAACACAATTAAATCAGAAGGGAAACAGTAAACTGGGAACTTTTTTGCAGTAAATTTCTCTGCTACTGACATGGTGGTGCTTGGCACCTATCCTTAAGCATGTTCCTTGATAGTGCCACATTTTCTAGTATGGCGCCTATCATAACCATGGACAGAGAAGCTGTCACAGTGGATGGAGTGCTAGGTCTAGAGTCAGGAAAACCTGAGTTCAAATCTGCTCTCAGACTAGCTGTGTGACCCTGGGAAAGTCACTTGACCTGTTTGCCTCAGTTTTCTCTGCTATAAAATGGGGATAATAACAGCACCTCCTTTGCAGGATTATTGTAAAGCTCATATAAGATGTACGTAAAGCTCTTAGCATGGTTCCTAGCACACGGTGTGTCCTATAGAAATGCTTTGCCCTTCCCCCCTGTTGGCATACAGGTCCTGAAATGTTTTCAAATTTTCGGTAAGATGTTGTAATAAGATTTGTTTGTTCATGTTAGTTACAGCAAACGTCATTTAAAGAAATATCACTGGTTTAAAAAAACCGGCTGATCTGCTGGTTGCATTCTCTGTCGTCAGTCTCTAAAACAGCGGTTCTCAACCTGTGGGTTATGTTCAGTTTGTAACAATGTATCCTGCATATCAGATATTTACATTATGATTCATAACAGTAGCAAAATTACTGTTATGAAGTAGCAACAAAAATAATTTTATGGTTGGGGGTCACCGCAACATGAGGAACTGTATGAAAGGGTCGCGGCATGAGGAAGGTTGAGAACCACTGCTCTAAAAGGACTTTTAGAAATTCCAGTCTGGAGTGATTCTACATTCCTTGGTCCCAAGATCCAAGTTCCATGTAATTCAGCTCCTTTGGATTTATGATCGAAAATATTGAATGCAGGTTACATGCTTGAGCAGCTTAAAATTTCTAAGATTCATTTTTATGTGTAAAATAGGAATAACAATTCTTTTAATATTCATCTTAAAGGTGATTTGAGGAAGTCACTTAATTTCTCTAAATCTCAGTTTCTTCATCTGTTAATTGGGAACAACACTTACAACAATTACCTTGTAGAATTGTTTTGAGGAATATGCTTATTAGCAAATATGAAAGTATTATATACATTTGAGTATTTTGTTCTTATGTTTGTTGTCCAGTCATTTTCAGTTGTGTCTGACTCTTTGTGGTCCCATTGAGATTTTCTCCAGCTCATTTTACAGATTATTATTATTATTAGGGTTATTTTATTGTAAAGACTAGAAAATGATCTAATGACATTTTTTACATTAAATTATCCAAGACTGGAATTACTTTTTTAAAATCGCATGTGTGCAGGTACATGTGCATATATGTGTAGCTGTGTACATATGTACACATACACATGTGTATATATATGCACATGTGTATAAAATTTTAGGAGAGAGGCTTAAGGACAGGAAGCCATATTTCTATACACCACATTTCTAGGAAGCAGTGAAGGTGGAGGGCAGAAAAACAGCCTCTTTTCTGGACAAGGGCCCCCAGTGAATTAAGGTTAAATGGATTTACACTTACAGGACCCCAGGTCTCTAATTGGGGCCTTTAATTCCTGTAATCCAGAAGGATTTAGAACAGATGCTTCTAGATTACTGCCAGAGCCCACAGGTGACTAGTGAGGAAAAAACAATTAGTGTCTGAGTCACCATTAGACAGAAAAGGGCAGCTCAATGAAACCTAATGCAGGCCCAGTCAGTGGGGGGCAGGAGGATAGAGAGCAGCAAATACTCAGCCCCAAAGGCAAAGAAGGGGAAAATCTGCTCCTTGTCCCTCTTCAGTTTTGGATCCCCCTGGAGGTCTGAGGATTTGTTTTTTCAAAGTAAGTTAATTTGTTGTTTTAAAAAGGAAAAAGAAAAGGAGAGGGTGATTAGATTCAAATTTAAGAAAAACCATTTTTCATCCTGTCTTTCCCAGTTCAAAATAATGACCAGAGCAATAATAATAAAATATATTGCATCTTTAGACCTGAACTTCCATAAAATGAAGCACCCATCTAACGTTCTTCTAACAGTATAGAGACAGAATAAAGAAAGCAAAGTGGCTTCAGAGGAAAGAGCTTCAGCCTCTAAAGGTGAGGTCAAATATAATTATAGGAGCCAATGTTTCCATCTCATCCTCTGCTTAACATTCATTCCAACCCAACCTGTACCTCACTGTGTCTCTTTTACCTTGACAATAGCCAAATCCTTACCCACTATTGGGTATATGTTGGTGGGTTGACTTACCTTAGTTATGATATGCAAAAGGATATTTTTATATTTCGTAGCTTTCCTCACTCTCATATTATTCCTAAAAAAATTTCCTCCATTAGAGTGAAATTTAAACTCAGGAAGGTTATAAGAAGCTTACTTTCTTTTTACCTCCCATCCACAACTTAGGAAGCATTATGATGTTATAGAAAAAACCGCTAGATCTGAAGTCAAATAACCTGGATTCAAATCCCACCTTTCAGTCAAAGAGCATTTATTAAGCACTTCCTACATGCCAAGTACTGTTGTAAGCACTGGGGAAACCAAGATAGACCCTATCCTCAAGGACCTCATAAGTGACTTAATCTTTTTGTGCCTTAGTTTCCTCATCTGCGAAATGAAAGTTTTTTATTTCAGAGATTGGGGGGATGTTAATTCAAGTACCAAAAACTGAACTTTCCCTTGTATAAAGAAGGGATAGCTAAGCAAATATAGCTATATATGTATGTATATATATATATGTATATATATATATATATATATATATATACATATGTATGTATATAATAGCTATATATAATAGCTAAGCAAAAATACCCTACACAGTGACTCCAACTGGCAATACATACGTCTTTCTGCCCTGGTGGTCCCTCACCTTTCTGTTGAGCAGATAGGGGGATGTTTCATTTATCTGTTAATGTTAATTATCTGTTACCTGTTACACAACCATTATTGATTTTTCAGTAACTAAGAGTTCAGCTTCCTTCTGGGGATCTTTTCCCTTATGTTGTTATAATTGTAAATAATGATATCTTGGTTCACGCTTTCACTCAATATCAGTTCATCTGTCTTCCCATGTTTCCATGAATTACTCATATTCATGCATCATCATTGCTTACTAAATAATATTCAAGTTTACTTAAATCCACAGTTTGCTTAAATATTCTTCAAATTATGGGCACCTACTTTGATTCAAGCTCTTTCCTACAACAAAGAGTGTTGCCATGAATATTTTGGTGTCTATAGCACAACTGGTTTTGCTTTGGGTTTTTTGCTTTGAATCTTAAGATTTCTGGGAAGTTTTCCTCCTTTTCTTCTTGCTATGGAAAGTGAATATAACTAAATCAACACATCCTAGTAGTTCTCTGATATGTTCTCACTCATTTTCATATCCTTACTCCTACACATCTGGCAATTGTCGAGCTACCAGATTTACTCTCCAAGGTCAGTAGTGAGGATTTCTATTCCCAATTCCCCACTCACTTGACCAATTGTGCTTCTCCATTTTCCAATAAACTGATCATCATGATTTATCGTATCTAATTAGATGTGATATGAACACAAATTATTAACAAATAATGGATAACAGATAGAAATGAATAATTATGATAAATTTATCATAAATGTGGAAATGTCTTGCATTGCCTTGATTGTAAAGAAATTCCCTCCATGGAAAATGTTTTCAGATGCTCAGCTTTTAGCTTTATTCAGGTTACAAATTGATTGCATTCGTCTTTATCATTTGGAAATTTTAGGTTTTACAATATTATGTGTACGGGCGCCCTCTGGTGGCCAAAGTAAAACATCTAAATTGAACAGAAAGTAAAACATAAAAGGAACAGATTCTAAAGAAATCACTGGATCATAGATATGCAGCTGAAGCGAACTCTAAAGATCATTGAACCCAACTCCTTTTACTTTATAGATGAATAAACTGGAACCCAGAGAAGTTAAATTATTTGCCTGAAGTCTCATAGGTAGTAAGTGACAGAGTTGGAGTTCAAACTCAAGCTCGATTTCTCTGTCACTGTCTCTGCCTCTGTCTCTATTTATCTCTGTCTCTGTTTGTCTATCTGTCTCTGTTTCTCTCTCTCTCTGTCTCTCTCTCTGTCTCTCTCTCTCTCTCTCTCTCTCTCTCTGTCGCTGTCTCTCTGTCTCTCTGTCTCTCTCTCTCTCTCTCTGTCTCTCTCTCTGTCTCTCTCTCTCTCTCTCTGTCTCTCTCTCTGTCTCTCTCTCTCTTTCTCTCCCTGTCTCTCTCTTTCTCTGTCTCTCTCTCTCTCCTCCCCTCCCTCCCTTTTCCTCTCACCACCTCCTTCCCATGGATTTAATGGTCATTTCTATGGAGATAGCTCATAGATCTATTTATTTATTCAGCCCCAATTCTCTCCCTCCCTCAACTTCAGGCCTGTGTCACCAATTGCCTATTGAACATTTTAAAATGGATGTCTCAGAGATATCTCAAACTCCACGAGTCCAAAACAAAACCTACTGTCTTTTCCCAAACTCTCCTGTCTTCCAAGCTTCCTTCTTTCTGTGAAAGGCACAGCACTTCTCTCAGGTTCTTGATTTTATTTATGATCATCTTCCACTCTCCCTCACGTGCCAAGACTAGATAGTTGCCGATGTGTTTTTTCTACCCCCACTATCTCTCTCATTCCATTCTACTTGCACAATCATCACTTTGATTCAGGTGCTCATTACCTCTCTCCTAGGTCATAGTCATAGCTTCCTAATCACTCTTCCTATCTCAAGGATTCAAAACTAGAGGAAGGGAAGAGAAAGGAAACAAGGATTTATTAAGCTCCTACTCTGTGTCAGGAACACAGAGTATAGTGCATAAGCACAAATATTTCAATCCTAAAGGAAGGGAAGATACCGTGGAAATAATGAATGATGTAAGGAAATTTGACCCAAGCGAACATATTCCTAAGCAAGATTGCCTCCTTTTCCCAAAAATATTTTCACAACACATGTTGCATTTCCATTCACACAGTCACTGTCCTCAGCTGAGTCCTTACCATATATATCCTGAACTATAGCAATGCTCTGCTATTTGACCTCTCTACCCCAAGACTCTCCCAACATAAGTACATCTGCCACTCAGCTGCCAAAATGATTTTTCTAAAATAATGTTCTGACCATGTCATCCATCTACTAAAAAACTCCAGTCATTCCCTATCATCTCTAGGATCAAGTATAAAATCCTGTGTTTGGCATTTAAAGCCCTTTCCTACCTGGTCCTTTCCTACCTTCCCAGTCCTTTCAAATTACCCTCCTCTATGTGTTTGAAGATCCCAACATATTGGCATACTCCCTCTTTCATATACCTGGCTCCCCCTGCCCATTCCCTACGTCTCTACACTTGCTGATATATTTTCTGATCCTCCCAGCTGCTAGTGAGCTCCCACCCCAAACTACTTGTTTATTTACATAATACACATACGCATGTATGTATACATGTGTATATGCGTGTATGTAAAATATACTTCCACATGCGTATGTTTTCTCCTCCATTAGAATGTAAGGTCATTGAGAGCAGGAATATTCACTTTGGTCTACTTCCCTCACTCTTAGCATGTAGTGCAACCTAAATGCTTGTTGATGATGGACTGATCTCACCCAGCACCTGATACCCCAGCTATTAAAACGTTCATTTGAGCCAGCTAGCAACTAGCTTAGAGGCTTCTGAGAGAGTTAAAGCAATTTACTAGAAATATTTAGTCAGATTCCTTTCTTTTTAATATCTGAGAGCTATTTCTAGAAGGAATGAGTTTTTTGGTGGTGGTTTGGGTGGTTGGGAAGGTCAGAATTGTATAATAATATAAAACCAACTGAATTTGGAGTCAAAGGGGCGAGGTCCTGCTACTTACTACCTGCTGGACCATGGTCAAATGATCACATCTTTGGTTCTCAGTTTCTTTATCTCCAAAATGAAGGGATTCAAATTCCAACAAAGATGTGAAAAGTTATATCCATATTTCAACTGACCTTCCAGACCATTCCAGAGCAAAGCCAACTCCTGGTAGGAGCTAAGGTGATATTCAAGGGGATGGTAATATGGTAGAGGTACCCAAGCCTATCTCCCTATGCTGGACCAAGATTGTAGAAGAGGTCAGGGAGGGAGACCAAGACCCAGGCATCTCATTCAGAATTATATGGGCATAAGAGCAGTGGCATCCAGAAAACAGTAAGGACAAGGCCAGGGTCTAGGCACCCCATTCAAGAGTGTAAGATAGGGTAAAGACTGGCCCTGACACAAAGCCTCAACCCATGCACTGAAGCTAAAGACATGAGTAAGCACAAGAAAGCTCCTTGCACAAAGAAGAAGTGCTGGGGATTTTTCATTCCATTAATATCTTTCGTTTTGATATTTCCCAGTATTCTGGGTCACTCCATTCCCAGCCATCCCTTATAACAAAGAATAAAAACAGAGGGGAAAGAGTTCAGCAAAATTGATCATTTCATTAACGTGATTAAATTAATCATTACATTAAGTATTCTGCTGGGGAGGGGGGGCAGACAAGAAGCCTGAAACCATTGCGATCTTCAGTGGACACACCAGGGTTTGAAGGAGACGGGTACAGGTACCTCAGCAGCAGCCTGTGCCGTGGCCCTCTGCTTAGGCCTTGGGCCAGCATGATTCTCTGTATCTGGCTGGAACCAGTCAGGGCCACAGGAGGGAACAAATCCAGCTTCCAGGTGATCACTACTCAAGAAGGAGACTTTCATGAAAGAGGCTGAGGCTGGAAACTGCACTGAAACACCCTAAAGGGAGATGGAAATGAAGGATTCAGGCAGAGGGTGGAGCCTGAGCCCAACTCACAACCCAGCTCCCTGAGCAGGGATTATAGGAGAGAGGAGGGAAAGGGACCAAGACCTAGCCACCTCATTCAGAACTCTGACAGGGCAAATCAGTGGCATCCAGAGGGCAAGGGGGACAGGTCACCCCATTCAAGAGAGCAAAATGGAGGAGAATCCTGCCCTGGCACAAAGCTCCAATCTGACAACTGAGGCTAAAGACGTGAACAAATACAAGAATACTCATAATACAATGAAGAAGTGCTACGGATACTATCATTTTTTAAAATGTCTTTTGTTTTATATTCCTCTTCTCTTCCCCGTAGAGTCATCCCTTATATAATAAAGAATAAAAAAGAATGGAGGGAAATAGTTCAACAAAATTAACCATTTCATCAACCATGTCTGATATATTATTCAGGGTACCACATTCATAGTCTAGTATCTTTGTAAAGTAAAAGGGTAAGGGGATGGAGAAAGATGAAATTCTTTGGATTAAGACAAGCCTAAGAGCTAAACCCAGAATATAACAACTTTGTTACGTTTGATATAAAAGGAGGAAGAGGAGTTTGACCACAAAGACTTGAAGAATGGATAGAAAAAATGAAGCAAGATATTATAAAAATAAAATCAGTGCTCTTGAGGAAAAACATTGGAAGGAAAATTAATACCCTAGAACAGAAGATATAAAGCATGACCTGATAGCCGACTTCTTGAAAATTTGAAAGGATCAAAAATTGAATGGAGAACTCAATGATTTAATAAGACAACCAAAAATATTAGAACCAACTCAAAAGACTGAAAAATTAGAAGACCATGTGAGTTTTCTACTATTAAAAACAACTGATGGGGGGGGGAGGTCAATGAGACATAATTTAGGAATCATCTGATTTCCTGAAAGTCATGAACAAACGAAAACCGGAATACTGTATTTCAAGAAATCGTAAAATAAAATTGACTAGATCCATCACAGGCAGAGGACAAAGTAATAATAGAAAGAATTCACTCATCACCAGAATGTTGTAGTTAAAATCCAGAGCTTCTAAGTCAAATAAGAAAAATGTTGCAAGTCACCAAAGAGCTCAAGTGCCAAGGAACCACAGTACTGATTGGACAAGACAGTGCTGTGATTACTATGAAGAAGAGAAACTTGGAAGGCAAAACGGGAGAAGTTACAATCAAGAATAACTTATCCAGCCCAACTAAGAATAATCTAGAAGGGAAAAATGAATCTTTAATAGAATACAGGATTTTCACGCATTCCTGATTAAAAAAAAAAACTAGAGCTAGGGAGAATCTTTGAAACACAAATACAGAAAAGGTGGAATCTAGAACCTAGAAAGGTAAACACATTTGAAGAATTGAAAGGAACTGAATGATAAACAAGGGCTTTTATTTCCTTCTTAGCGCTATTCCTGGATTCCAGACTCTAAAACCATGTCTCTGCCGCTGTCATCCTGGAACTTCTCTCAGCACCTGGGAACCACTTGTCCTGGAACAGGCGTATATGTACGCAATATACATGTATATAGATACATCTTCCTCAACCTGGACTATTCCTCTGTAAAGTCTGACCCTTTTTCCCATTGGTTGCTTCTTTCTAAGGTTCCATTTCATGGAAGAGTTTACATTTTTTTGAAAAATAACATAAAAATATTGAGATTGTTTTGTATTCTTTTGAAAAAGTACTGCTAACATTTTTCCTATAGAATATGGAATCCTAGTATTAAAATATAAAGTTTTAATCCAATATGTACCTTCATTTCAGAGTCAGAGTTTGAACCTCAAATCTCAGCTTATATTCTCACAAATATGTTATAGATCACAAAGAGGCCTAGGTAAAAAAAAACTTACTGCTGATCTAGGGAAATGAATCAACAGTAACAGAAAAACTACTTAAATTATGTGTCCGGCTAGTAATATGTGCATGGCATCACCTACAAAGAAAACAATATTTTATGTAATAGTAGCAGAAAGATGATACCGGACAACCATCGAAACGGTATTTAAATTGTTACTTCTTGTGACGCTCCAATTCATTGGACGCTCAGTAAGTACTCATGACTGTCCCCTGTGCCAGTTTCTATAATTCCTAGAGTGGGGATTCTTAACCTTTTTTGTGTCATGGACCCCTTTGGCTATCAGATTAATTTAGACACCTTTCAGAAAAACATTTTAAAATATATGAAATTACATACATAGGAAAGTAATCATGTTGAAATAAAGATATAATTTTTTCCCAATCAAGTTTGTAAATCATCTGAAATTTATCCACAGACCATGGGGTCCACAAACCCCAGCTTAAGAACCCTTATAGAGGAACTTGGTAAAGAAAGATCCTTCCACTAAATCATAATGAGCTTCCTTTATTTGGGTATGGGAGAGATGTGATCCAGAAGCCACAGCAGCATGAGGAAGCCCAATCCTCCTCCTCTACCCAACCACAACAACTTGTCCTCCCTTCCTTACCAAACCTGGCAACGCCTTCGTCCTCTTGGAATTCCCCCAATAAACTCTTTTTGCTATGAACAACCACTGCTTTACACTGATCACACCCCTCTACCTCCCCAACTGAAGTTCTGTTCTTAGTGTTAAGGATCCCAAAGTGGATATTTTTACATGGAATCTGGGGTTTTTTTGCTGGGGCTTTTGAAATGCTCATAAACACCTAATAACTTTTCTTACCAGAAATACTACAGCCATCATAAAACAGCTCTAACACAATTCTGCACTCAGGTCTTCTTTCTCCCCTGTACCCTAACTCCCCACAAAGCTCTTTAACAGCTGGGGCCATTCCAGAAAGTGTGTCAAGTCAATCAAAATCATTGGCTGCCAAGATTTTTTGGCTCTGTTTTCAAAAACAGACAGTGCATTCAGTTGGCAAATACTGCATTTCTCATTAACAGTGCATTTGGTTGGCGAATTCTGTATTTCTTATTAAACCTTTGTTTTTCTACCAATAAAATCTTTAACAACAAAGAGTGAAAGAAAAGGAGGAAAAAGAAGTTATTTGTGAGAGGGAAGCTCAACCACACATGCAAGTAAATCTAGGTATTACTTTCTGTGAGAAGTCAAAGGAACTTGTGAATGAACAGATCTATAAATGGATGAGGAGAGGCCTGTGCGTTCAGATTTTCATCACAAGGATTTGTAGGTTCCAGTTCATGTCCTGAGAGACCTTATTCCAACAACAGAACAATAGCGCCATCTTGTGTGTAAAGGTGTTATCTTTTAGTCTCCTGTGATATGTCAACAGTGAAAGAGAAAACTATATTTTCCCTTTTCCATAGCCACCTATTTCCAAAAGTTCAAGTGCATTTATTTAAGTCTCCTCCAGTACTGAAAAGAAAACTGAGAAAAATTAATCTCAGAAATATCTCCTGAAATTTTTCATTTGAATAAACGTGGGAACCATGATACTGTATCAAGAGCATTTGGAAAAACAAGTGATCTCTTACCTGGAAAACCTGCAAACTTAGGACTTGGTCATATTCAATACATCAAATCACCTTGTAACAAGTATTCTAAGCCATTGTTCTAAATCATTGTAATTATGTTTAAATCATTGACGGGATTGAGAGTTACAACTTTGGTAAAGTTTTCTAATGATGTGATTTAGAGGTAGCAACAAAATTGGGGCTGGTATTATAACTTCTTGAAAGGGAAATTAGATCTCTAATTTGCATAATTAGCTTTGCTGAAAGACACATGACACAGTGGAAAGATCACTGACCTAAGTATCAAGCAAGCCTGAGTATGAACCTTGGTTCTGCCACTAATTTCTTGTGTGACCTTGAGCAAATCATTTCACGTATCCAAGACTGGTCTTTCTTCTAGGTAATTTGGACTAGAGACTATCTCAGTATTTGCAAGTTCTAACAGTCTTTTCATAAATTACTTAAATGCCATGGTTAAACTCCAACCACTAACACTACCCTCAAATAAAATAAAATTACTGTGATTTTCAAGAAGTCATGCTGTAAACACTCATAGGCCTTAAACACAGTAGTGTGGTTAAGAATTAAGGCAATCTCCCAACTATAAATTACCAAGCAGGTCATTGAGAAACTCTTCTTGGATTTCAAATAGCATATCACTTGTGCTTAGATGGTATTAATAACTGTGTAATGAAATGCTAACTACCCAAGGAAATAGGCTTTTATTGCTCATATAAAACTAACCTCTTTTCAGGAGCCCAAAGCAGTGCTACAACACACAATAAAAAGTCTTTAATAAAAGCCACCTCGTACGGAGCTTTGCTTCATCTAACAAAGAAATTATAGTAAACTTATATACACCCTGAATTTGGCAGCCACTGAACAGCAGTGAGATCATAGAGCCAATATAATTTAATAAGATTACACAGGCCTCGACTTCCAAGAAAGATTCTCTTCATACAAAATTTTTACTAATTCCAAGGACTGAGAATAGTGTAACTAATTCTAGCTGTAACTAAGGCCAGTTGAATAAAGCAATGCAATAATGAGTAGAAATAAAAATCCATCAACAAGCATTAACTGAGCACCTTTTTGTGCTAGGCACTGTGTTGGCACTTGGCGTACAAGAACAAGATTTAAAGCAAAACCCAGCTGTGAAGAAGCTTATGGTCTAGCTGTGGGGAACAATGAGCATTTATACAGGTATGGGGGGGGGGTCAGGTTCACGTGGGGATACTATCAGTTTCCTAAGATGGTGTCCATCCAAGTAGAACATGCAAGGGTCTTGCTTCTAGGAGACTAGAGGACTGGAGCATGCATGGACATTCTGACTTGGTCTACCATCTAGTTGGAAGAAATTGTTTTTTTTTTTCCCATTGATTGCATAGCCAGGATTATTGTGGTCTTCAAAACAACCTGGTTCAGCACTAGCTAGTTTTTGCAGGATTTAAGGCTGAGGCAGATGGCTCCTTCACTGTCCAATATGGTAAAGGGTTGGGTGTCTTTTTTCCCCACCTGAGGCCATGTGGCCCCTGACAAGCCAGTGCGGTGCTTGACCTTTTTGTTCAGTCTTTTCCATTCTAGATGCATGAAGCAGTCTCCAGTCAAACCTAAGGGCTCAAGCTCTGGGTACCTGGGAGTTGAAGAAACCAAGCTAGATGTTCTAGCCACTCCAGCGGCAAAACCCTGAGAAGCCAAGATCTCAAGACTCCAACCTGAGAGAAATTCCATTTAAAATAATTGAAGACAGTACAAAATACTTGAGAGTCTTCAGGCCAAGACATACCCAGGAACTATAAGAACACAGTTCCAAGATTCCAGCCTAACAGAAGCTGGCAACAACATGAGCTTTAATGTTATGTAGGAACTGAGCAGTTGTAAACCTCTTCCCCCTCCCTACCCAGAGACTGAGAGGGTGTTGGGGTGAAATGTTTGTGTGTTTGTTTTTGTTTTGTCTTTGAAGTAAATATTTCTTTGTAAAAGCTAAATGTTAAATGGCTAAATGGAACTGGTAGGGGTAGGGACATGGATGGTGGCGTCTCAAGATGTTTGGCAGAAAAGAGAAACATCTCTTCAAGGTCCTTTAGAACCCAAATTGAACATGCCTGGATTTGAGAGAGTAGGGCTAGAGTCAATCATGTTGTATAGGTATATACAAAATAAATATGAAATAGATAGGTGTTGGTATAGGGAAAGGGGAGATACCCACAACTGAGTCAATCAGTAATGACCTCATATAGAAGATAACATTTGAGATAAGTCTTGAAGAAAACTAGGAATTCTGAAAGAGTGGGTAAGGAAGATGACTGATGCAACAGCGTGGAAGTGGAAGGTAGAGTTCCACGTATGAGGATCAGAGGGAAGGCCATTTTGGCTGGACCACAGTATGCTTGGGAGTAAGGAGTAAAGGCTAAGAGGTAAGTTGAGGCCAATTTGTAAAGGGCCTCAAGAGCTAAAAACCAATAAAATACCAAATTTGATACTAGAAGTAAAAGGAAATCTGCCACTTATTGAGGAATGTGGTGAGATGATCAATCCTGTGCATTAGAAAAAAATCACTTTAACAAGCTGTATGAAGGATGAATCAGATGGAAGAGAAGCTCGAGGGGGTGAGACCACATAATAGGCTATTTCAACAGTAAGTAATGAAGGACTAAATTAGGCTGATGGCTGTGTGAGTATTTAGAAGACAAGTAAGAGAGATGCTGTGGAAGAAGGTAGAAATGGAGATTTGGCAACAGATTGGATATGTGGAATGAATGAAAACGAAGAGTCAATGATGAAACCAAGGTTGCAAACCTGAATGACTGGAAAGATAGTAGTATGTTTGATAGAAATAAGGAAATTTAGTACAGGGGTGAGTTTGCAGGAAAATATAATGAGTTCAGTTTGGGACATGTTATATCTATGGAACATCCATTTCAAAATGTCCAATAGAGATTTAGTGATATGGTATTACAGCTTGGGATAGAGAGCAGGACTGTATATATAGATCTAGGAGTCATGAAAATAAGGTTGATAATTAAACCTATATGAACTGATGAGATCATTAAGAAAGTGTGTGAAAAGAGAAGAGATGGTGGAAAACATAAATTTCGGGATTTTTTTTCTTATTTGAACAAAGAGAAAATGAAGAGGGAAGAAGATAATGAAGCCATGGGAAGAGGAGGAAAGATCATAGAAGCTTATCTGGAGGCCTAATGTTCCTATGCAGCTATGTGATACAATGGTTAGAGTTCTGGGCCTGAAGTCAAGAAGATCTGAGTTCAAATCCAGCCTTTGTCCCTGATGTGACCCTGGGTGAGTCAACTTAACCTTTGTTTATCTCAGTTTCCTCATCTGTAAAATGGAGAATAATAATAGCCCCCACCTCCCAGGATGGTTGTATCAAATGAAATATATAAAATAAATATAAAATAATTAGCATCGTGCCTGTTACCTCACTATATAGATGTTAAGCTAACATTATTGTTACTATTAATTATTCCTCCTAGTAGTTTCCTATGTTATCCATGGAGTAGCACAGAGTGGTGATGGATAATTAGTTACCTGGAAGATCCTAATTATCTGCAGTGGTAAGAAATGCCCAAAACTACCTGTGTGGTGTTCCTGGTATTGCTCAGAAGTTAGACACTTTCACTTAAAGAGCTCACCACTTCTTAGAATGTAAAAACTAGCCTGAAGCTGAAATATAATTCATATATTTCCCCCTCAGAGACAATCAGGAACTTCCTTTATTCCATGCACCTTACAACTGAACATTGAGTCAGATTTAGTTGTATGGCCTTCTATGCTTCTATAATGCAGGATCATTTTTGTTCTTAAAGGTGCCAATTAAAAGCTTACAGAGCAGACTAGATTCTTTTTGGAATTTCAAAAGGAGGAAATAAAAGGAGAGCATTAAGGCTTTGAATGCAGCTGTGTCTGCAAGGCCTAATTCTCCTTGTTGTTAGGCATTCAGTACTGTTGGCTTTTTAAAAGAGCATCCACAATTATACATGATAGAAGGCTGTATTAAGACACACTGAACTTGGCACTACTTGCTATATTTGTCAGTGTACACAGAGCTTTTTTTTTACATAGTGTAAAAAATAAATACTCTTTATACCAGCACCAATTCTGGACTACCTTTGCATTTCTTGGAATGTCTGTCTTAGAATTCCATGGGCAAATTTAAGGCAGGCTCTAGATGTCAAAATGCTATGTGAATTTTTTTATTTTGTTATTCTTTACAACATCCCCAAGAAGTCAGTTTACATGACTATCTCCATTTTTCAGACTAAAAAAAAGAAAAAATAGAATTCAGAAAATCTCAGTCTAGATGACACAAGGCAGAGACGAAACTGGAATTCATGATAGCTAAGTTTTTATCTGGTTTTAGTTCTTCAGAATATCTGTGATTTTATCAAGATGCTCTCTCTGCCATGCACATTGGAGCCCCATCCAGGTCTTAGTAGATGCTACTTCGAGGGTTGTTTTGGCCAAAAGAACTCATCATCTGCTTGCCAACATTCTGGTGAGGAGATTTCTCCGAATTTGGAAACATACGTTTGAAACCCATTTGGAAACATACGTTTGAAACTTTTCCAACTTGGAAAGATCTGTGAAAATTTACAGTCTACTAGCATTGCCTACAAGAATCGAGGAGCACCTTCACATAATCAGTCAATCAAGAAATGGTTGCTAGTTACCTGCTAGGTGCCAGGAGCTGCACTCGGCGCTTAGTGTGCAAAGACAAAAATGAAACCATCTCTTACACTGAGGAGCTTACATTCTATCAGGTCCCAATTAGTGCAGATGTGAATCCTGTTAAGTGATCATATTATTTGAATTAACCTTGCATATTTCCATTGGACTGGAACCAGCTACCATAGTTTATATAATTATAACTTCAAATAGTGCAATACATACAACACTTTCATAGAATTCATTGTTATCGCTAATGGGGACCCAGCTGTACATATGTAATATATGTGTGTGTATACAGAATAAACATAAGGTAATTTAGCATGGAGAGGGGTAGAGAGGCATGAATGTGTGGGGAAGTCAATGATAGCCTTTGGTAGAAGGTGGTGCTTGAGCTGAGCTTTGAAGGAAACCATGAATGCTAGGAGGCAAAGACAAAAAAAGAGTGCCTTCCAGGAATGGGGTAGACCCTGAGAAAAAGAAGAGGGATGAGAGGGAGGATTTGCTATGAAAAACAACAAAAGGGGCAGTCTGGCTGGACTGTGGAATTTGTGAAGGTGACCAGTAAGGCTAGAGAGGTAAGCTGGAACCAGATTGTGAAAGGCCAAAAGGAAGAGTTGGTATTTAATTCTAGAGATATTGGGGAGCCCTTAGATATTTTGAGTAGAGGAGTAGTATACCAGGCTTCTGCTTTAGAAATATCATTTTGGAAGCTATGTGGAAGAAAAACAGGGGAGAGACTTGGGGCAGGGAGGCCAAGTGAGAAGTGATGAGGGCCGGAATTAGGCTGGTGACTGTGTGAGCAAAGAAGTGAGAGACCTCGTGGAGGTAGAATCAACAAGATTAGCCATGATGCGGAGCAGAATAAGACTTTAGTAGAGGTATAATCGCAACAGGTAACACTATGGATCCGGCACTGTGCTATGAACTTTGGGGTACAAAAAAAGGTAAATATAAGACATGAAGGGGAAATAAAACCTGCCCACAGGCAATTTGTCATCTGGTTGGTGGAAAAGTACATGCAAATATGAAAAATGAATGGGCAAGAGAGCATTTAGTCACAACATAACTAAGTGACCAGGTAGGTGAGGTGTTGATATGGGTGCATGTTTATCAGTCACAACTAGCAAAGGCTCATGAGGGTTTGGCCAGGGCAGTGACTTCTGGGGAGGTCTGCCTCCTCCTCACCAACTACACAGGCAAGCGTGGTCACCTTAACTCACAGTGCTCTAGGGGCCCAGGGTACAAATTCCCTTGTCTTTTTTCCTGGGGGTATAGGCCATCCGTTCTTTCTGTGACCACATTCCCAAGATTCTCTGTATCAGTGCCCAAGGCAATTTAATGTAGCTGTGACTCTGATAGGTTTTTGTGCATAAACACAAACGTGTGTGTGTGTGTTTGTGTGTGTGTACGCATGTGTGTATGTAAAGTATTACCCTTAGGGATTTGAGGGTATGCTATATATGCCATATGCTACATCTCTGGAGCCCCCACAGATGTATTTCCCATCATGATTGTTAGTAAACTTTCAGTTAGCCAATTATCTTTTGTAAAAAGGATATTTTACTGCAGTAGAATTGGAACATACATTCCCCTAAAACTGTAACACTCTCACATCAACATATACAGAGCCTATAGGAAAGTGAGCTAAAACCTAGGAAACATGTGGCAAAGATGTAAGTCAACGACTCTGATCCTAGAAGAATTTTTGCTAGAATTTTCAAGGCATTACCTTTAGATATAATGCAGCTTTTCTTTCGGCCTGTTTGTTGAGTTGTGGGCCCAAGACTGAGGCCAAGGCCAGGGATGCTGTTCCTCACCCACTCCCACCTCCTCATCAATTCTTTGTCAGGGTTTTAGCTGAATTCCTATTTCCTCTGAGTGCTTAGTTCTTTCTTGGGTTCTGAACTAACTCCTTGGTTTTATTCAGGCTACAGTGTGTTCTAAGTTTCCTCAGCCAACATTAACATTCTTCTAGAGCTGACATTGCTCCAGTTGATCAAAGACTTTTTCACATTTAGCCTATGATTGATTGCAACATATTCTTATTCGGTTAAGATGTGAGGCCTAGCATATCATCACATGTTTCAAATGAAGTGGGGTGACTTAATAGATTTACTCAATTTGATTTGCCCTCACCCTTACATAAGGAGTCTCAGGACAAGATGATAAAGACATAGATAAATAAGCTAATAGAAAGATAGATAAATGAATATCTAAACATACATATGAGTAAATAAATAAATGCTAAATCACAGAATCTCAGAGCTTGAAGGCACCTTAAAAGTCATCTACATATGTGCTTGAATATGCATACTCATTATTTTAAAATAATGCATTCTCATTAAAAAGTGTCTTACATATAATAGGAGATAGGTAAATGTCTAATTATGGCGATGACTTCTTAAAAATAAAAAATAGGAGAGCATATAAGAAGAAATAAATTATGCAATGCAGATCACAGTTCAAATAGAGTTACAAAAGGGAGGTCAATGTTGGCTGGAGATGACACTTGAGCTAGATGTTGGAGAATGGGTAGGATGGGTGGGAAAAGGTAATCCAGAATTAGGAGAATAGCTCAAGCCCTGATATGGGAGAGAGTGGAGAGAAAGTAAGGCAAGAAGCCTTGATTATAAAGAAGGGTACTTTAAGACTGTTGTAGAAAATAAGATTGGAAAGAAAAGAGAAGGTCATTTTATGGAGATCTGAAACACCAGGCAAAGGGGTTTAATCTGATCTGGGTAAGTGAGAAGTCAAAACAAACTCCCAACAAGGACAGTGATATGTTGAAAGCATTTAGAAATGTCGGTCTAACCATGATGTATGGGACAGAATGAGGGGAACAGAGGGAGGGAAAAGACTAGAGGCAAGAGCAGTAGTTAGGATGAAGTTGTAGTAGTCTGCCAGTAAGGCGATAAGGGAATGGAGAGGAAAAGATAACCCACGTAGTGACCAATAGTTTCCTGCCCATTAGTCAGCAGGCCACAAACCCTATCTGACTTGTACCGTGTTGAACTAACTGAGAAGGCATTTGAGAATTTGTTCACCATCCTCTAAGACAGGGGTTCTCAACCCTTTGGGGGTCAAACGACCCTTTCACAGGGGTTGCCTAAGACCATGGGAAAACACATATTTCCGATGGTCTTAGGAACCGAGACACGGCTCCTCTATCCGTCTCCAGGGGGGTCCGCCCACATGCAGACACGCCCACACACGAGTATTAAAGGATCACGGCATTAGAAAGGTTGAGCACTGCTGCTCTAGAGATACACACACTTTTTGTAATTTCTGTGTGATTAGGAAGTTGAATCTCGGCTATAATTCATCATGTTGCATTATAGAATTTCAGAGCTCGGAGGTGTTTTAGAGAACACGTAGGTGACCCTGTGTTCCAAAAGACTACGACAACTGAATGCAAGCTATAGGTCTTCCCAAGTAGAAAAGATTTTAAGTAGGGAGGGATTCAGTGACAGACTATTTTCTGAGAATCAGTCTAACTCATTTCCAAGAAAGTCATCATCAAAATCACCCACTTTTCCAAATACATCCCTCATTCTCTCCCCACTTGTAAGAAATAAAGAAGCAATTCACTGAAATCAGCCACACCTCCACCAAGTCTGAGAGTAGAGATACCATTTTATATCCATAGGCCTCCACCTCTACAAGGAAGGGGAGAGAAGTACATCTCTTGGATCCTCTAGGGTTATACTTGTGGCTTTCAGTTTCCCATTTCTTTTATTCTTTCCAATCTTGTAGAGTCTATTCCCCATTCTGCTCATGGCATTCTGCATCAGTTCATGTAAGTCTTCCCAAATCATTCCCACTCCTGAAGCCATGTCCTCCAAGGTGGATCTACATCAGAAACAGGAGAACACAGCAAGGATGAGCTGGGACCAGCTTGAACTGGCTCACAAGAGTCAGTCATTAAATTTTCAGTGTGAACATTTATACTTTCTTGTTGTTGTTCAGCTGTTTCAGTTGTGTCCAATACTTCAAGACTTCATTTGAAGTTTCCTGGGCAAACATACTGGAGTGGTTTACCATTCCCTTCTCTAATCATTTTACAGATTAGGAAACTGAGCCAAAAAAGGTTTGGACTTGCCCAGGGTCACACAGTTAGTCAGTATCTGAGACCAGCCTTGAGCTCAAGAAGGTGAGTCTTCCTGACTCCAAGGCTAGCACTTGATCCACTACTCCACCTAACTGCCCATTCTTTATACCCTAGAAATCAGTAAATACTAATTAGGGTTTGATTTATTATTTTGTTTATTGTCTAGACTGGGGTGGGGAACCTTCGGCCTCGAGGCCACATGTGCTTCTCTACATGTTGTCTTCAAGGGCAGTCCTTGAAGACCTCAAGTCCTTCAGTCAGAGGACTGAATCCAGACTTCACAGAACAAATGCCCTTAAAGAAAGGATTTGTTATGTAAAACTTGGACTCAGTCAAAAAGCCACACCCAAGGACCTAGAAGGCCGTGTGAGGTCGAAGATTCCCTACTCCTGGTCTAGACTTTAAAAAGTGATGGAAAAAAGTTAATAATTCAGATTAAATTTTAAAATCTGTGTACAAATTTTGTTTCCCAAAGAGCCAATTCTTAAGCATTTATAAGCACACCCCTACATGTCCATCAACAGAAGATCACATGGCTTTGAAGGATTGGATTATAATTGAAGTATATGAAGATTGTAACCTACTACCAGCCCTGTGTCCAGTGATGTCACTTGACGTCCAAGAAATGTCATTTTTTGCAACACCGCCAAAAAGTTCAACATTTGCCCAACATGCTTTACAGGAGAAGAAGAACCTGTACAGGTCTTTTAGTTGTTCTTGGGTGGAGCCAGACCCAGTCTTTTCTAAGAAGACTTTCACATAGTAGGACTTCAGTGTGACACGTAAGTGCTAACTGTTTTGCTTTCTGAGGTTCTATGATTTATTTTTTTTTATTTTTTTTTTGCTTAGGATAGGCAACCGTAAATGGGGGAAGAAGCAACAGGGATTACGGCAAGTCACTATTAGCAAGCAGACTACGTGTGGTTTTCACAGGATGATCTTAGATAGCTTCTGAACTGCATTGTGTCTCAGTTTGTTGTCCTGTAAATCGGTGGAAAGACTCACATCTGCTCCACGGGGATACTGGGCAGCCTAATTAATGTTTTGAGGTCCTCTGATGAAAAGTGCCATAGCCAAGCAACATATAATTAGAGACAGATTTGTCCCTGTGTTTCATTGGGAAAGAAACTTACATGAAAGTACTAATTTGTACTTCTACAGTCTCTCTCATCCAGAGATCAAATTCTTGCTAAATGTATATCATTGTCCTGACTTTCAGTTTAAGAAACCTGGTTGCCTAATGGTTACAGACACACAAACAAGAACCCAACTTTACCACGTTATTTTTCCCTGCAACATAAAGGGCCATTTTCCAGTACTTTCTCCAACACCAGCAAACCTGGATGCCTGTCAGAGTCCAACAGACTTAAATAAAATAAAATAAAAGATAAAAATGTAAAGAGATCAGGTAACTTGTAAAGTTAATTTAGACCTTGAGACTTTTATTCCCATTCCAATGATTGTCTCTTCAAATAGATTTAACTGCAAAATAAATTCACTAAAAATATTGTAACAGGGCCAGAGGGAAATATTATTATAATACCTAAATATGTGGTTCTTTGAAAGGTCAAATTATTTTAAATTGGAATATATTCTATGCACAAAGATAAGGACACTGGATGCTTTCTTCGAGCCAATAACCCATTCCTATCTAAATATTCTAGGTTTGTTAGTAGCAAAAGAATTATGCTGTCCCTCCTGTATCCGGTAAAAAGCAGTTTTAAATGTACTGCAGATTGTTCATATTTTCTTTGGAAACCAAAGCTGGGTTGTTGCATAATCAGTGGATAGCTGCTAAGTCCCCCTGCCACTCACTCGAGACAGCATTCTCTCATCTCATTCAGTCTGTTGGCCCCAAAACTTCGGGCATGTTGAAAACCAAATCATCTTCTTGAAAGTCTCTATATTCATAAAAAGCAAATATTTCACTTAAATGCAAAGTAGATCAGAGTGTTCTTGCACCGAAAAGAGCTTTGGGAAAAGCAGACCCAAGACTTTTCATATCTTGTTTGCATAACAGAAAAAAATTGCAAAAGAACCGGTAGTTTAGCTCTGAAAACACTGTGGTTTACATCCATGTAATGCCCCAGTGCTAAGTTTCTGACGATTAATTGATCTCTAGGGTCCCCATTCCCCGAAGAATGCTTTTTATAAAAACCAGTTGCTAAGGAGGAAATTGAATGATAAAAAATCAGTTTATCATCTCATCACAGCATCAGACATCATTGTAAAATCCAACAACAAAGTCATGTAGAATGCTTTAAGTTATTTACATATGATGTGGATAGCCTGCCTCAAAGTAACAACAACCTAGGTTCCAATTTTAATTCTGCCGTATACTGGTTGCATGTCTTAACCTCCCATTGCTCTGAGGCAACGCTAAATGGTAGAGAAGAGGTGCATTGGCAAAGTAAGTTCCTTCCTAGGAGCTTCCTCCACAGATAACACAGGTCTGGTCAATGTAAAATGAAAGCTAGTTATCTTGTAACTTTCTCATTTTCATTTTTAATATAAACTTGATGTTTTCAATAAAATAAATATTTCAATAGATCTTTTCACCCTTTTACCTTAAGAAAACTACAATGGAAAAGAAATTATTTCCTTTTGAGTTGAAAAAAGAAAAAAATAAGGCTCAAAAAGGAAAGCTTGTTATAATAAAATCACATTACTGGCATGTGGGGGGTGTGAGTGGGGAAGGGAGTATACGGAATGGAATATTGCTCCCTTGATAATCCATACAATGTGCTTTTACTATGATGAGAGCTTTAACAAAAAAAAAAAACCTTTACATTGAAATACAATTGTAAATTCCAATTCATTCTATCCAGCTTCTTTTAATCCTGATTAAATATTACAGTCTTCTCCAAAACCTAAAGTTAACTTTTTAAAGTTTTTTAATCCAATAGTTGGCAACAAAGAACACAGAAGAAAGCCAAGTACTCAGTGTCCCAAGGAGGGTACAATAATTTCACGCATATGCTATGCATCATGTGTGAAAAGTGAATCTCATAACAAAGATCATGCTTGGAATGCATGGAGTGTACAATATTTGTCTTCCAGAAAGTTTTTTATATGAAAAATTACTCAAGATTAATTTTTTGTTATCCATTCTAAGGAAAGAAAACAGGGCTTTTGAAGTCTGGAGAAATAATTGTATGAGTTCTTCCAAGCTTAGAAATATGGAGAAGTTATTATTGCTGAAGACCAGGAGCTGTTTTAGCATTTTAGACACACACACACACACACACACACACACACACACACACACACACACACACATAGTTTTACTTGGAGGCACATCATAGAGGGAAAATTACTACAAACATTGCTAAATGCTACACATTTCCAATGTATATTTCTATACAAAATATGACTCGTAATAAATTCGGCAAATAAACACAAATATGAGAACCTTGCATACAATTTGCCCACAGCAAATATTTGTCGATTTGATCTGATTTATTAAATGAGCCTAAAACAGTTCATATGCACTATAGTCTTGGTTTCATGTGACCAACCCACAGATTTGGATTTAATGGAGGTTCATCCCTTTAACAACTAGGTTGAAGAATTGATTGAAGATTGGTTGATGGGACCAGGGTTATTTAGCCTAGAGAAGAGAAGACCAAGGGGCAGGGAGAAATGGAGAACCAGAGAGACAACAAGTATTTGAAGGACTGTAATATGGAAGAGAATTAAACTTTTTCTGTTTGGTCCCATAAGACAGAATCAAGAGCAATGGGTGGGAGATGCAAAGAGACAATGTAGGCTTGAGGTAAGGTATACATTACTAATAATGAGCATTAGTCAAAAGTGGTGCGGGCTGCCTCAGGAGGTAGTGGATTCCTCCACCCTGGAAGTCTTCAATCACCAGTTGCTGGACCACATTTTTACCCTTGCATGCTTTCTGATCAAAATTTTTTTTTCAGTTGTTCTGGACCAGTGATTTTTTTTTTCTATGTAGGTAACTCCCAAAGGGGAAACTTGCTCCATCAACTCAGATAAGCATCTCTTTTGCAAATTATAGTCTTAGAGAGTCGCCTAGAGGAACTGAGGGGTTAATTGATTTGCCCAAGGTCACATAGTCAGCTTGTGTCAGTATTAGAGTTACCAAAATTAGCTCTCATAAAGAGATAATTGTTTCCCAAATGCATTCACCACATAGAGTAGAAACATACCACATCCTCCCAGATGAATTTTCACCATGTTGCTGGCTCTCCCTGTTAGTGTGCTATGGTTGAAAATACTGGTGAGTTTGGAATCAGAGGTTTTGAATCTAGGCTTGAGTATTTATTACATATGTGACCTTGAGCAAGTAACTTAATTTCTTTGGAGTTAAATGTTCTCTGTAAAATCAGTGGGATTACACTAGATGATCCCTAAAGTTTCTCCCAGTCCATGGTCTACAAAATCCTCTGAAACTTATTTATAAGAAATTTTAATCCACATACTCACAAGTATGAAGAAAAAATGGAACTTGAGTTCAGAAAGATCTACAGGGAGTTTATAGCTTTTAAAGACCAGAAAAAGAACGTACTATTTTCTTCTTTGCTTTTATGCCTACCTCTACTTTTCTCATAATTCATTTAATAGAGGTGGGAGATGGGGATAGGAGGCAGGTCTACATCCTAGGAATCTTGCATTTAGCTTATTTCAGTACACTCTATTAGACCTGAAGTGTATAAACCACTGAAAGAAATAAAGAAAGGAATAAATTAGGGCTCCTCTCTCCAAATAACTTGCACTCTCCTAGGAGAGATGAATACAAAGTGTAGAGCTGTCAGTAGTGCCCAACAATACAGCTGATTAACAAGGATGAAAATGTGTTAACTATCCCCAAGGCAAATTGGACTGTGCTCTCTCTGGTTTATGAAGAGTTGGGAAGAAGATGATTGCCTCTCAGCTAAGCAATGATTGAATAAATTATAGAATATGAATGGAAAAGAATACTAATGCACTGTAACAAATGACAAATATGAAGAATACAGAGAAACTTGGGATGATTTGAATGGTAGGAATATCTACTAAGATCCCTGACTTCATAGACTAGTCTTGGTTTTCCCTACAAGGCAATGAAGTTATTCTCAAGACTCAGACTGATCCAGGGAACTGACTTTGAGCCATTGAATTAGCTACCCAAGTACAAAAGACCAGCACACAAGTAGTTACTGGTCCCACAGACTTGACATCAATGCTGATGCCTTAGTAAATGTTGAGGCAGGAGGCAGTTTCACCAAATGAATCAATGCCATATCCTTGCTGAATACTCTTTACATGATATTATTATGTGAACATCCTTTTGTTGATGTTATGGCCCATTGAGTATCTGAACCTCAGGACTAAAATGAGTTAGGTTTGGTCCAGAACATTTGTAGTGGTCAGCAGAAATGAAATGAATGGCCTTCTTGGTTGACC
The DNA here is from genome assembly GCA_028627135.1 of Pseudochirops cupreus. NCBI lineage: Eukaryota > Metazoa > Chordata > Mammalia > Diprotodontia > Pseudocheiridae > Pseudochirops > Pseudochirops cupreus. The sequence goes on from CM053582.1 coordinate 362,591,603, forward strand.
TCATGGTTGAATTTGGGGAAGGATAATGTAGAGGAAGAGAATCAGAAGATGAGTAGTCTTTTCCCAAGGAAAACTTCCCAAGGAACTAAGGAGGCTGCAGGTTAAGTTTACACAATTACCAGATGCACCATTAGAACAGTGTTTGGTGAGGCCCAATGCAGAGAGCTCTATAACCTGGGAAAGGTTACAGAAGACTTAATTTCAGTTGAATCAATTAGAGATTCTATATGAGGACAGTTCTTTGTTCCTTTTTAGGTAAATAAAATGGGGAGGTAAGCCTACCTGGCCCCACAAAAATTAGCTCCATCTGGGGAACTAATTCAGTTTTCCTGGCTCCCCAATGGGTGTCAGCAAGGGAGGAGGAGAGTTAGGAAGTTTTAGAAAAAAGAAGTGGTTTTGGAAGACTGGATCTATGCCACTCTGCATTGGCATCCCACACTTTATGACCAGTTACCATTAGGAACAGTTAGACTCATCCTTATGAGCCCAGTCCCACTAGAGTAGTATCAGACTTTAGCTACAGACTCCCCATGCCACACTATAATATGGGCCTGGGCAGACAAACTGTTCAATTCTGATCAGGAGGTCAATATAGTCCCAGTGGTACCTGGGCAAATACAGCTGACCTCACAAACAGGAACTCTGAAAATGGTGAAAGGAGACTTGGTGCTTACAGCCCCTTTCGGTAGGGAGGAGGTTTCATCCAAGTCTGGGTGGTGCTTATCCACTGATGGAGTGGATACAGTGCTAGGACTGGAATTGGGAAGACCTGAATTTAAATCTGGCCTCAGACACTCACAGCTGTGTGACTCTGGCCTAGTCACTTAACTTCTATTTGCTTCAATTTCCTTACCTGTAAAATGGGATAATAATAGCACCTTCCTAAAGAATTGTTTTGAGGAAAGGATCCACATGTACAAAAATATTTATAGCAGCTCTTTTTGCAGTGGCCAAGAATTGGAAATTGAGGGGATGCCCATCAATTGGGGAATGGCTAAACAAGTTGTGGTATGTGAATGTAATGGAATACTATTGTGCTATAAGAAATAAACAGGTGGACTTCAGAAAAACCTGGAAAGACTTATATGAACTGTTGCTGAGTGAGGGGAGCAGAACCAGGAGAACATCATACACAGTAACAACCACGGTGTGCAGTGATTAACTTTGATAGACTTAGCCCTTTTCAGCTATGCAAGGACATAAAACAATTCCAGAGGACTCGTGATGGAAAATGCCATCCACATCTAGAGAAAGAACCAAGGAGTCAGAATGTAGAGCGAAGCAGACTAATATTTGTTTTGTTTTGTTTTGTTTTTCTGTCTCGTGGTTTCTCCCATGCGTTATAATTCTTCTATATAACATGACTAATGTGAAAATAGGAATGTTTAATAGGAATGTATGTATAGAGCCTATATTGGATTAGATGCTCTCTTGGGGAGGGAAAGGGGAGAGAGGGGGAGAACATTTAAAATTATGGAGGTAAATGTTGAAAACTAAAAATAAACAATTTTTTTAAAAAAAAAGAATTGTTATGAGGGTCAAATGAGATAATATTTGTAAAGCACTTAGCAGAGTGCCTGTCACATAGGTGTTTATTAAATTATTTATTAATAATATAAATTTATTAAATTATTAAATACTTCTTACCTTTTAAATACCTTTTAAATCTTTTATACTTTTTAAAAATTTTTTAATTTTATTTTAGTTTACATCATTCATTTCCACAAAATTTTGAGTTACAAATTTTCTCCCCATCTTTCCCCTACCCACTGCCCCAAAACAGCCATCCCAGTGTATCCCCCCTCCCCCAATCTATTCTCTCCT
>CM053582.1:362593926-362605155 GCA_028627135.1 Pseudochirops cupreus
TCACCCCATCTCTCATCCCTCTTCCCCCTACTCTTCTATGTGGCAAGATGCCCAGTTTAGAGTTTATGTCATTCCTTCCCTAAGCCAAATTCAGTGAGAGTAAGGTTGACTCTTCCCTTTTGCCTTCCTGTTCTCCCCCTCCATTGTAACAATTATCTCTTGCCTCTTCCATGAGATGCTCAACCCCATTCTGATTCTCTCTGTCTCCTCTCAATCTAACCCTCTCTCACCTCAGAATTTCACCATTTGGTATATTATCCCTTCCTATTCAATTGATCTTATGCCTTCTATGGATTCATTTATACTAAATCTTATATACTTAAATCTTAAATACTTAAATACCTTCTAAATCTTACCTTATTAAATACCTCCTTACCTTCCTTCCTTCCTGTAAGCTACGGATGTGGTTCCTGAAACATAGAGTGAATTAAGAGCAGATCAATAGCCAGACTATAAGGGTGCTAATAAAACTACACCTAGACATCCTGTCCCAGAACAGGAAGGGTCTTTCAGCCGCATCTAAGCCTAATGCATCCCCTAAGGTACATGACACACTTGGAAATCAAGGGTGGCTAAATACTGGCAACCAGGTTACTGTCATACTAGGACACCCCACAAGGATCCTCTGGGCCACCCACGGTATTTTTCTGACAGCATGCCACCAAGGGAAGGCGCATCATGAGCTTCTAAGAGCTAATACTTGTCAATACAATACAGTAAGTGCCAATGCATTTGATGCAACCTCTCTGTCAGCTATTTTAGGCAGGGCTAAATGGAAACTGCTGGAGTCACCTGGGCCATTGTATGTAGTTAACACTGAACAATACTGGGTCCTAGAAGGGGTGAAAGCTACTTCATTCCTAGTGGTAGAGATGAGGGAGGCCAGAGTATCTCCCTATACTACCATCTCCTCTTACAACAACCCAGTCTGACCAATAAAGAAGGTATATAGATTACACTGGCCTCTAAGGATCTAAACAAAGTTGTCACATTAATCTCTATGGACATCCCTGACCTCATCAGTATGGTAGACCAGGTACCTGGTAAGGGGTTATCAACCTTAATGGTACCGTTTTCTCTATTCCTCTGACTGAGACCAACCAGAAACAATTTTATTTTACCTCTTTAGGTCCCAGCAAAGAAGGCTGCTTCATGGGCACTGGCAGTGAATAGTGTGTCTGGCAGAGTTCATAAAAAGGTTAAAAATCTGCCAGAGTCAGAGGCCTCAAGTCTGAGCTCTAACACTATTCATTCTCAACTGGTCTGAAGAGGGCCTGTGAGGACCTGGCTCCTGAGGACCTCTTTTTTGACCTTTTATTGACAATTCTCCTTTCTGTGAGAGAGGCCAGTACAGCTGGAGCCTATAACCATCAATCAGGTAACTGGGGACACCTTAAATGATGGGAATATTGGCAAGTACTCCAGTGGGATGAACTGCGATCTATATAGCTATATAGCCTTGAGGAAGCTGGATAAGATTGTCATCTACATTGATTTTAGGGTGGTATCCATGAGTTAGACATCTGGGGCATTGGAAAAACAGGACTGAAAAATTAAAGCCCAACTTTGGGCTCAGGACCAATGGAGAAATTTGGAAAAAAAAGTCCCCTTTAGGGATGATCATCAACTGGAGAATGGCTGAACAAGTTGTGGTATGATTGTGATGGAATACTATTGTTCTATAAGAAATGACAAGAGAGATGGTTTCAGAAAAACCTGGGAAGACCCATGTGAACTGATGCAAAGTGAAGTAAGTAGAATCAAGAGATCATTGTATACAGTAACAATATTGTAATGATGGTAAATTATGAGAAACTCAGCTACTCTGATCAATAAAATGATCCAAGACAATCCCTAAGGACCTATGATGAAAAATGCTATCCATGTCCAGAAAAAGAACTGATGGAGTCTGAATGCATATTGAAGCATCCTTTTTTTACTTTATTTTTTTTCTGTTGTTGTTTTTTGTTGGTTTGTGTTACCTTTTGCAACATGGCTAATATGGAAATATTTGCTATTCACACCCAGAGAGACAATTGATGAACTGTAAGTGAAAATTGAAGTATAACTTTCCCTCCCTCTCAAAAAATCCTCATTTAGGGACAGCTAGGTGCCACAGTGAATAGAGTACTGGCCCTGGAGTCAGGAGGACCCAAGTTCAAATCTGACCTCAGACACTTAACACTTACTAGCCCATGACCTTGGGCAAATCACTTGACCCCAATTGTCCTGCCTTCCCCCCTCCAAAAAGCAAAAAATAATCCTCCTTTATACAATAGTTGGAGGCATGTCAGTACTCATCAGACATCATACACCCTCTGCTATGTAACCCCAACCCTAAGCAGATTTGATAGTCATCTGAAGGACACTACTGTGATGCTGCCTCCTTGCTGGGAGATGAGACTCTTGGTGATCTGAGAAACTTCTAGAAGATAGAAATGGAGATGGAAAGGAAGGATAGGAAGAAGAGGATAAAGTGTGGCGTGTAAATAAGACTGAGACCACAACCTTTGCGGTAAATAGATTCCATAGGCCAGTCCTCTCTGGACAGGAACCAGGAAGCATCCAGTTGACATCCAAAAGATGTTTTCCCTTATATTCTTCCAACAATTTTCCAAATAAGGTATCATCCTCCCTAAACCACCCAAAAACAAAATGTAGCATCTCCAAGTAGTTCATGTCACCAACCACTTTTTCCATGAGTCACAGAAAAGTACTGGAACCAAAATGGCCAACACAATTCCAGAGAACCAATAATTAAGAAGAAGACCCACCTCCTGACTGAGAGCTGATGGACTAATATGCAAAATGAGACTTTTTTATAATGGCCTATGTAGGAATTTGTTTTGCTTGACAATGCTCATCTTTTACAAGGGTTTTTTTTCCCATCAGGTGTTGGTGGTTGGAGAGGTAGAAGAAGAACGGATAAATGCTTGATAATTGAAAAAAAAAAAGAATTTAAAAGACAAAACAAAATTAAATTAAATTTAAAATCTTAAAAAATGTAAGTGGCCCACATAAATCGCTCCTATTAACATCTTCCTCTATCCTAAAGCTCTTAGAGCAATCACTACAATGTCCTAAATTGAAAACCAGTCTTCCCAGCAGACAGCTCTGGACATTTCAAATCATTTTATGGTGTACTGATCTACCTGAACTCTCTTATTCAGTCAGAAACTGAACACATACTCTAGAGCTGTTTCTACTCTTTCTTCATACTACAAGTGTGAGTAAGGCATAACGACTTTAGAACTCTGTTGGGATGTTTTTACTAACAGTTTTTAGTTGGTTGTTGAGGCTCTCTATCTCTGACTATTCTCCATCTCTGAATATTCCAAAACTTGAGAAATTTCTTCCCTAGTCACTGAAGAGTCTTCAGCCTCAAACTTCTCTAGAACCACTTTTGAGTTGTACAATTTGGTGCTTTGTCAATGTTCAGGATCAGAACTGGCATCAATCTAGATAGATAGATAGATAGATAGATAGATAGATAGATAGATAGATGGATAGATAGATGGATGGATAGATGGATGGATGGATAGATAGATGGATAGATGATTAAGTAAATGAATGACTGAACTAATAAATAGGTAAATGGATAAATGAATGAATAAATGAGAATGAATAAGTTCGCAAAGTTTGAGTGCTCAACTTCAGCTCATGGCCAGTGGTATTGTTCTACCAGTACTTTGAACAGGCTAGAATTGGCCCCAATCGCTGCTGAAACTCTAAGCATATGTGTGGACAAGCAAAAGTCATAAGGCCCACCTCATTAATACATTTACCTTCCTTTGGAAACTCCAAATTCACCATAAATAATCCAATTATAGGTAGTCCTCACTCGGTCCACAAAAATACAGATACCGCATGTACTATCAAGGGTCATGATATAAATGGTCTGCATAGAATAACAATAATATAATTCTCACTAGGGATACATTGTCCAGTGCAGAAGGATACCCTATTACAGGATTATAAATTAATAGCTGAAAGGAAGCTCAAGGTCCATGGAGTCTAGTTCCCCACCAATTTGAAGAAAAGGAGTCTGATACCCTGAGAAATTGGGTGACTTGCTCGTGGTTAGCAAATGTTCGAGGCAAAATTTCAGTCTCGAAGCAGTACTATCACAGCTGCAGAGAATCCTGGGTACACATGGAAGGGACTCAGGAACAGTTGTCAGAGCTTTTATTACCATCATCAGGGCCTAAGTGACCTCCAACTCCAACCTCATCTCTGTTTCCTGAAACTGGAGCCATGGGCTTCAGGATCTGGCAAATTAATCCTGGATTATCCTCCCAAATGCATTCATCAGATGTTCCCACAGTGATAATAAAAGACGGCTCCGTCCCTTTGGCTGGGTTCTATTTTTGCTTACCAGCATTCCAAGGGTTTTCTTCTGGATCTCTTGACAATAAGTGGGTATTAATGGGGCATGTGGGCTGTCCATCAGTTATCCCTTGCTCTCACCACATGACCGTGCCACCTTCTTTCCTAGTGATATATTTCGTCGATGATAACATTTATCCCACTTTTCCCAACCAATTCTTTGCTGGAAACATCTCCATGCCCCTTTGAGTGACCTAAAACGTAACTCTTCTGAAAATGTTGTGTTCGTGCTTTGTAGTCATAAATCCTCATTAGAAGAATATTGGTTTGTTGGTTGGTTTGTTCTTTAAAGATCTGCCTCAGTTGTCAGAGTGACTAGGTCGGAGAACAAGCACACTAATCCACCATTAGTGTAATTAGGCTCTGGTTTAGTCATATGAAACTAAAATCCAAACGACCACTAACTTGTGTTGAGGAAGTGATCATCAAGCCGTGGCCATCTTTCAATTCCCTCAAAATATATATACATTTTTGACCCTTTACTAGGAATATACCCTGAAAAGGTCAAAAACAGAGAAAAAGGATGTAAAAATATTGTAACAACATTTTGGTTGCAGCAAAGAACTGGAAACAAAGTGAATGCCCATCAATTGGAGAATGATGAAAAATATACATACTTTATGAATGTAACAGACTACTATTATACTACAAGAAATTATAAAAGACACAGGTTCAGAGAAATTTGGGGAGACTTGTATGAACTGACACAAAATGATGGTATAATAGCACAGCAAACTTAGTATTATCATGTTAAATTCAATAAATTTCCTTAATCAGACTGTATCCATATACATATATAGATACATAAATATAACAGAGATTTACAACACTATATACAATCATCTTTTCCTACTCCTTGAATAAGAAGTTGTTTATGTTTGTTATATTCATAGTAAGAATAAGCTAAGTCTTTGTTTTGGAGAGATGCGTGGAGTTGTTGAAAGCATTGCGTAATTTCCCAAAGTGTGTACCTCATTATTGTCCCTCCCAGCATCAGAAATCACTTTTGTTCTTTGATTTGCTGATTTATTTTCCCGTTTTAAAGCATGCTCCAATTTTAAAAACAAATCTGCAAAACGCCATATCCTACAAAAGTTTGAAGAATTATCTGGTGATTAACAGCAAGTCAAAACAGAATCCAAGCACTTCCGGAAAAATGAATTTAAAGCCTCCAATTTTCCAAGTAGAGCAGTACATAAAGAAAGAGCTTTGTACATGCTTAAAAGGCCTAAAAAGTAGATCTTTATTAGAGCTGGAAAAGAAGATCCCTAAAAAATGTTGCTTTTGATTTTTCGAATATCAAATTTCGAACGTATGAATAGGTACCTAAAAATTAAATCCAATTCTATAAGTGGAAGATAATAATAATATTTCTATAGCTCTTTTTAAGGTTTTATAAAGTGTTATAGGTATAATCCATTAAAGAAAAACAGATTAGATATATAAGAAATTTATATAAATTATAAGAACAAGAGCTATTCCTCAATAGATAAAAGTGGGAAATGACTCTCACTCCCTAACCATGTGAACAGGAAGTTCTCCAAAGAAGAAAGGCTGTCAACAATTTTATTAAAAGTGCTCCAAATCAGTAACAATTAAAAAAACTGCAAATCAAAAGAATTCTGAGGCTCTACCCCATATTCATCAGATTGTTAAAAAATGACTGTTGTAGGAAGTACTGTGAGAAGACAGGCACACTAATGCTCTATTAGGAGAGCTGTGAATTTGTTCAGTTGTTCTAGAAAGCATTTTGGAACCATATCCAAAGAGTCACCCAACTGAGGAAACTCCTTTCCCTCACTGATAGCCCCACTAGGATAGGCCCTTAAAAATTCAATGGTAGAAGGAAGACACATATGTAAAAAGTATTTATAGCAACACTATTATAGGAAATAGCCAGAAATATCAAGTGAGGTATTACTGAGCAAATTATTTATATTAACGTGATTGAACATAATTTCACTAAGAAATACCAAATTCAGAGAAACCTGGAAACATTTGTTTGAAGTCATGCAGAATAAAGTGAGCAGAACAATTTATATAATAACTATAACATGGCAAAGAAAAACAATGGAAAGACTTAAGTACTATGTTCAATGCAATGACCAGAAGATGGTGTTTGAACCAAACCTTCAAGGAAACAAGGCATTTTAAGAGATGAAGATGAGAGGGGAGTATATTACAGGTGTCATAGCCCTTAAAATACTTTAAAACAGCTATCCTGACTTCTCTTCCCTGGGTTCAACATCCCTAGTTCCTTCAAATAGTCCTTATGTGGTTTTCTCTAGATCTATCACCATTCTTGCTACCTTTTGGGGATACCCTCCAATTTTTGTCCTTTCTAGAATGCTGAACTGAACTGAACACAATTCTCTAGATGTAATCTAAACTGGAGGAGAAAAGCAGGCTTCACCTCTCTACTTTGGGACACTACCTCTCAAGATAGCCTAATACTGTATTTGGGATTTTTGGCTGCCAAATCACACAATTGAGGTTGCAGTCTACTAAAACCTCCAGATCTTTTTCACACTTCTCTCTATTCACACCCTTCTTGAGGTCACTGATTAGATAGTGGAGGGTCAAGCATAATACTTTGAGGGTTCCCCACTACAGATCTCCTACCAAGGTGACATCAGATAATTAACAAAGATTTTTAGGGTCCAGCTATTCCATCAGTTCTGAATACACTTAACTATATTATTATCTAGTCCACATCTCAGCATCTTACTCACAAGAATAACATTAAAGTCTTTATTAAGTGGTCCTCTAAAATCTAGGTAAACCATATCTACAGCATTCCCTGACTTCTGAGTCTGTTCGCCCTGTCAAAATAGGAAAAGAGATTGGTCTGGCATGTTTTAGTCCTGGGAAAATAGAAACACAGAGAGACAAAGACGAGGAGAAACAGAGAGCTGGAGACACAGAGACAGAGAAAGATAGAGAGGCAGAGAGAGAGACACAGAGATAGAGACAGAGATACATAAGATTATATATGGCAGTCATTTGCATAGAGATGATAATTGAGCCCATGGAAGCTGATGGGATTACCAATGTCACATTTCCTATCATTCCATCTTCCCAAAACTTACTCTGTGTCCTCACTAAGACCTACATTCCTTCTACCCCTCAGTACTTTGATAGGCAATCAACCTTGCTTTGGCAACATTCTCCTCCCTTTCCAATCTCAAACTTTCAGTGAACCAGTTCAATTCTATACTATCTGCTACCTAAATCCCTTACTTCTTTGTCATATTACCATTCATGCCTAGACAAACCCCATCTGCCTTCTCCATGCCTACTCATATGCTGCTGAACAGAGCTAGAAGAAGTCAATCATCCTGGCTGTATCTAATACATATATACATGTATACACACATAGGCATGTATATATGTATATGTGTGTATGTACACACATACTATATATATATATATATATATATATATATATATATATAGTCTAATCTCAACTGAACCCTCACTGTAACAACTTGAACATCAACAAACGTGAACATTTCAACGTATGAAGGAAAAGAGAAGGGAAGGTTGTATACGTGGCCATGAACTTCTATTATGTGTCGTTTGGGTTTAATTGTATATTAATTTTAATTAATTATATTATTGTTTTATTACTATTGATTAATATTTTATGAAAATACTATATTGATATAATATTTTATTAATAATATTATTAGAGTTGTATTCATTCATTCATTTTGGGTTTAGCTGCGTATTAAATTTAACATGTGAGCGTCAGAGAGAGACAAAGAAGAAAACAAAGGGAATCTCTCTCTCACACACACACACACACACACACACACACACCATCCCTGGGTGTGATGCCTGCGGTCCAAAGAAATTTGTTTATGCACCTGGGCAATTATGAAAAGTAGGGGGAAAGAAAAGGTGCGTTTGTTGTTAGTGACGCCACAGTTGATTTTGCAGACAGACTCCCGTCTCTCCCCACACCTGACAGATGGGGTCATTTTGCAAAAGAAATCAGCGTGAATGACAATACAGCTCACTCCATGGTTGCAGAGCTCAAAAGGCAAAACCATTGTTGATAATCTCAGTTTCATCACGTATCCGGAGTGGGAAGAATGCCAGAACTCTGAGTTTACAGGTGACCAGATAAAGAGCACTGCCTCGCTCATGCTCTCTGTTGCTTCTGAGTGCCTAAATGTGTATGAACTAAGCCCAGCAGACTTGCCAAAATTGTCGCTTGCTCCTAGACTTAGGGCCAGGAGAGTTTTCCAACAGAACAGAAATAAAGTTTCACAGCTGTGTTTACTCCCTTTGGAGAACAGGTCACAGAGTCTGGCCGAGAGATGGCAAGAATTTAGATGGACTAGTAACTCTTTTAATCTAGACCAAAAAAAACAAGTCACCTAACCACCACCCCCCCAAAAAATCCCACTCTCTAGGATTGGAATCAAGAGGCCTGTGTTCTAGTCCTGGATTTGAGAGACTAACTCAGTGATTTCTCTGTAACCCATTAATAAAATGAAAATAATAGTGCCTGTACATCCTCAACTCACTAATAAAGATGTTGAGGACAAATAATATTATACATATGAAAGTACCTTTCAGAATAAAAGTAATAGAGAAATAAAAAATATTATGACTGTCATTAATAGGAAAAGGCCAGGCAAGTATGTTACAACAGGCAAGAGAAGAGAAAGGGAGAGAAAGAGGAAGAAAAAGCGAGACAGGGAATAGGAAAGAGATGGGGTGCAGAATAGGAGAGGAAAAGCAAGCATGTGTTAAATACCATCTAGGTAGTAGAATTTTTCTGAAAAAGGTCTCGGGGTTTTAACATATTGTATACTTCATTAGAGTCCACTATACGATATGGTGATCAAAAAAGTTATTACAATCTTAGGTTGCATTCAGAGAAGCCTGTTATCCAGGAGACAAACAAAAGTTCTTTGCTGACCAGTCTGCAGACCAGAAGTCTTATGTTCAGTTTTGGAAGTCTTATTTTTGGAAAGATATTGATAAGCTGGAGGATGTTCAAGAGTAGCCCAACCACGAGGATGAGGGGACACATGAAGATCAGTTGAAGGAATATCAGATGTTTAGCCTGGAGAAGGCAGTCAATACTTAGGGGATGAAGAGATCAGAGCTGTCCTTGAGTCTCTGAAGAACTATTATGGAGAAAAATGATTAGACTTGTTTTCCTTGGCAACCTCCCCCTCCTCTGAGAGCAAAACTAGGAAAAATTCGCAGAAATTACAAAGAGGACAACTGAGCTACCTCAGAAAAAAAGAATGTTCACACTTTCTTGAAGCAGCCAGTAGTGCAGTGCATAGAGCACCAGGCCTGGAGTCATTGCAGTCAAGTGAAGTTGAAGAATCAAATATCTTATCTTGTCCATGTCAAATCAAATCAGCATTTATTAAGCTTCTACTCTGTATCAGGCAGCTAGGAGGCACAGGGGATAGATCATTGGCCCTAAAGTCAGGAGGATGTATGTCCAAATCTGGCCTCAGACATTTACTAGCTGTATGACCCTGGGCAAGTCACTTAACCTTGTTTGCCTCCGTTTCCTCATTTAAAAAATGAGCTGGAGAAGAAAATGACAAACCGCTCTAGTATCTTTGCCAAGAAAACCCCAAATGGGGTCATAAAAAGTCAGAAATGACTGAACAACAACAAAATATATCCAGCACTGTGCTAATAATCCCTGGAAATACAAAAACAAAACAGAGAGTCCCTGCCCTCAAAGAGTTTACATTCTCATGGTGGAAAGACAACAAATAAAGAAGAAACTGAGAAAATGGGTGAGGTGATGAAGGTAACCAGCACTAGGGCATGGTGCAGAAACTCTGGTCAGTCAGGAGCGTGTCCTAGACAGGAATGAAGACATACATGGCCTGAGTCCTTCTTAAAAGGGAGGTTCTGGGAGGAACGAGTGAATCAGAAGGAGAAGTCACAGCAGCAGAGAGAAGTCATGGCTGGAGTAAGCTTCCATGCCAAAGTGGTTTCTATAGCATTGTGGAGCAAGTGCCCGGGTGGCAATAAATAATTCCTAAAACTTTTAAACATCTTCCTGGCTTTTTTTCCAAAATGATTTACCTGAGTTTCTTTTGGCCTCTGGATAAGTTATATCCCATGAGAACAAATAAGAAACACTGCAGACTTAGCCTAAATCATGTGTGGTGGGGAAAGGGGAAGAATTGGGGTAGGAGAAATTTTCTTTAAGAGCTTTGACCAGCCTACCCCATTCTGCATTGAAAAAGTTCTTCTAGAGTTTTACTCCTGTGATTTGTCACTCCCTTAGGAACTTCACCTTAGGAACCATTCTTAGATAACAGTGGATCAAAATCCCTTTGCTGTTCCTTTGAAGGAAAGTTGCAAATACCACATACTAAATAATGTGTGTGTGTGTGTGTGTGTGTGTGTGTCATTCTTTTTGGGGCCATTCCCCCAACTGCTACTCACATTGGTGAAACAAATCCCCAGAGGACAACTGACCACTTCCCGTGACATTATAGGGGCAGCCCTGAAGAGCTGAAGACTGGTATTGTTACTCACAAGCCCCCACTGGTGTACTTCCCATCAACATTAGTCAGCCACACATCATTTAGATTTTGAATAGTATATTTACTAAGGTTGTATAGCAAGAATAGTTGGTACAGTACAACCCCCTGAAAGTCTAAAACAGTCTCTCCCAAAAATAAATACAGAGTCCAGAAGAAGAGAAGTCTTAAAACGATGATAGTGAGGCATATTGGTAGAGAATTCATGGTCCAATAAGTAGTATTCTTCTCTAGAGCAAGGAATTATATATACCCCTTGAAGATTCTATATCTGTGTTTGTCTTTGGGATGTCCTCTAGATGTA
>CM053582.1:362605255-362622407 GCA_028627135.1 Pseudochirops cupreus
AGAGATAGAGACAGAGAGAGAGACAGAGAGACAGAAACAGAGACAGAGAGACAGAGACAGAGAGAGAGAGAGACAGAGAGAGAGACAGAGACAGAGAGAGACAGAGACAGAGAGAGACAGAGACAGAGACACAGAGAGAGAGACAGAGAGACAGAGAGAGAGAAAGAGGAAGAGACAGAGAGAGAGAGAGAGGGAGAGAGAGAGAGACAGAGAGAGAGGGAGAGAGAGAGAGACAGAGAGAGAGGGAGAGGGGGGGGGAGAGAACTCTCTTCCATTAAAATTGATTATGTTCCTGTGACTTACGCACAGTAGAGTCTTAACGAACATTCATTGAATTCCTGTATCAATGACCTTTTCTAGATCAATGTGAAATATAAAACAATTCTGATGATTTATTTGATGACTTGAGCCTTGTAGGTCTGGTAAAGGCATGAATAAATACCAAAATATAACCATCCAAAGGTGAATTTCTTTACCCATAAAGCCAACAAACCTGCATCTAAAACCTCACAGTTTTAAGCAGGTAGTAAATCGGAACTTTTGCTGAATACCTATTATGCACATGACACAGAGTTCTTCATGAGGGTGGGAAAGGCATAAAATTAACAGCTATACCAACAAAGGCAAATAGTGAGAGAAATTTTCCCTGGCTTCATTTTCCTGTTTTCACCCACTTCTGCCCTAAACTGGACTCGATCAGCTCTTTCAAGTTCCCTCCCAGCTCTGACATTCCATAATTCTACGAGTTTGTTCCCACCTTTCAGATTCTTTGGATTCCCTTGAGATAGACACACCATCATGGCCATCATCAACGTGAGAAGGCCAGGCAAGTGTGGCTAGACGGTCAAAGAGAGGAGGGGAGAGAGGGGCTCTGACCAGACAGGCACTAAAGATCAACAGACCAGGGCCATGCCTGCACGTTGCCTTTCTCTTGACACTCTTGGAGCTTATTGATGCTACACAAGCAACCGTTATTCTTATTGTTTTTACTATTATCAGTCATAACCTCCTCCCCTGAAAAACAATCCCCTCCTTCCAAGTGGGTGTTTCACATAAAGGGAGACACTCGAGACAAGTAAAGTAGGTAAAACATGCTGGAGAGGAAGCAAGACAGCAGAGAGTTGGGAAGGCGAGGAAATGAGCTCCCCCAAGCAGAAGAGAAGAGCAAGGGGCAGAAAGATTCAGAAAACCCTCAGGACCTGAGGGAAAGAAAGTGTCCTACTCCTGACCACAAACTGAAAATGTCTGTTTGCAAAAATGCATAGCCAAGCAACGAGCACTCCAGTCTCTCAATAACCTCTGTCTGAGGCCTTTGAAAGCCTCCTTTCTCACATCCTTCACCTCCCTCTCTCTAACAGGGGTCCAAAGTCAGCAGGCAGTGTTGACATGATGTGCAAAGGACCAGAGCCCCCAGGTAAAGGAAAAAAAAGATTCCTGCAAAAAGACAAATGGGAAGAGAACTCAAGGAAAGTTCACAGTGGAAAAGCAAATATCCACACAGGGGAGGAAGAGGGAAACCAAGAAGTCTGAACCTAGCCAGAAAAAATAAGAACAAAATCAAAAAGGAAAGCCAAGAACAGGAGAAAGGATGAATCAAAATAAAAAACAGGAATAATCGTCGGAGTTCAAGTAACAGATGTAGGGCACCCCTGCCAACCTGAGTGACTTCTGAATCAGACCTCGAGCAGCACCCACAATCCACAGTCATTCAACTGCGGATCATTTCTTCAGAGTGATCCTGCCTCCCAAAGACTTGCTCCCCCAACTCGCAACCCGCCTACTCTTGCACACATTACTCAAATAGCACGGGTGTAAGAGTTGACACCATAGCGGGTCTACAAAGCTTTTGAAGTTCTTCAAATGGAACCAATATGGGCCCTTCTAAAGTAGCTTTCTTAGAGGAAAATGTAGCAATGCAGAATAATTCGGGGGTTATGCAGTGGATGCAATGGGGATGATCCTTATCTGAGCCCTCATAGATATGGTGGCAAAGCTGAATGGGTGGGGAGAGGGAGAAGGAAAGGATGGGGGTACAGTGAGCCTGGCTGAGTTCATTCGTGTACATGAGGTTAGTGCAGGAAGAGGAAAAGCAAGCAGCTGCTAAAAAGAAGCTTCAGGGAGAGAAGGCAAACCCTTAGCCCTCTGCCCCTTCTTTTTCTTGCCCCCTGACCTGACCCTCTCACCCTGAATCTGCCCGTTTGTCTCACCTCCCTTTGATCTCTAGGCACTAAAGAAACACAGACAACCCTCAGCTCTAGGCTGTAACCCAGAGAACACTGCTATAGACACGTCAGATTCTGGCACTAAGGAATGGGCAGTACCAGACTTCACCAGTTTATTGACTATCTTTTTTGTATTTCAATTTAGAGACTTGTGAGAAAGAGAAGCTGAAAGAGGTGGTCAATTTTATCAGGAGTCGCACTGGAGGAAGTGTGACAAGCAAGGTCAGATTGTACGTTTGATTTCTAGATGTCTGCTCTCCCTCCTAGTTCTTAATTCTGGCTTCCCGCTACCACAAGATAGTAGCTATCAGAACTAATGGGATGCTCACAGCTCACAACCCCCCCCCACCCCAATTGCTTCTTAGTTAGGGGAGGAAAACATAGGAGATCCAGAGGTCTAACCATTCTAGCTTCCCAGCCAAAAGCAACCAGCGCCCACTTATTACCTCCCATCGGGCTTCTCCTCAAATTATCTTGTGTATCCCTGTGTACAATTATAATCAAAAAACTCTGGAAGCAGCCTCCACCCTTGTTTTAGGTCAGTGTGTAGAGAAATCTGAGAAGAGATTTTGATCCCCTTAAAGAGAGAGAAAGAAGATATTATCCCTGCTCTAATGTGAGCTGAGATTTAAGGGGAGGAGTGGAAGCTGATCTCACTGGGATTTCCCATAAGCATGAGAGATGTACTATAATCTTACCCCTAGGCAAACACAAGTTTTCCATAAACAGGAGTTTATAATCATATACCATAATTTATATCCAGCTAGACCTAATGTAGATAAGCCCTTCAGGCAAATGAGAACCTGAGCAGGATAAGTCTCATAAGGGGAATATTTATTCTAAACCAACCTCTCCTTGCCCAGATTCACATGGAGGGACACTAGGGGATCAGGAAGTTATCTCATCTGAAAGTCTCCTCCTAACACCTTCAGTCCCATTTATTATTATTACAGGAGCCCCATGGTACAACGATTGGTGTTCCAATTCAGAACAAGTATTGCTCACATTTACCATGTTGGAGAAATTGTGGGGAGGCAGGCACACTAATGCTAATGGTGAAACTGTAAAATAGTACAACTATTCTAGGAAACAATTTGGAATTACACTAAAAAATGTCACCAATGTACACATACTCTTCAATACAGCTATAAATATTCCTAGGCAAATGCTTCAAGGTAAACATCTTTCATATAATACAAAAAAATTATAATAACTTCGTAGTACCAAAGAACTAGATAAAAAATGGGAACTCATCAATTAACGAATGACTGAACAAATTGATATGAAGATATAATGGAATATAATCATGCCATCAGAAATAATGAATATATGAATAATTTAGAGAAACTTGGAAAAACATGAATAAAGGGATATAAAGTGAAGTAGTACCCAGAGAACAGTATACACAATGAGTTAGTCAGTCTGTCAAGAAACATTTCACAAGTACAAGCAGAAAGACAGTCCCTGCCCTCAAGGAGCTTCCATTCTAATCGAGGAAGACCACACAAAAAAGGAAGCTGAAGAGGGAAGGGGAGAGAAGAAGGCAAAGAAAGTACAGAGAGAAGCCTGGAGAGAAATGATGAACACAATAATGGAAAGAAAAAAGAGAGAGAAAAAAAACACTGAGATGCTTCAGAACTCTGATCAAAATGGGTGCAGCACACGTCCAACCTCTTAGCAGAGAGGAGGTAGACCACTGGTGCAGAATGAGGAACACATTTCTAGACGGAGCCTTGGTGGCGTTTTGTTTGGTCATACTTATTTGTTAAGAGAGAAGGCTCTATTGGGGGGGCCTCAAGTCAGGAAGACCTGGGTTCAAATGTGCCCTTAGACCCTTCTACCTATGTGACCCTGGGTAAGTCACTTAACTCTGTTTGCCTCAAATTCTTCATCTGTAAAATGGGGGCAATAATAGTGTCTACCTCCTAGAGTTGTTGTAAGGATCAAGTAAGATAATAATTATAAAGGTCTTAATGTAGCACCTGGCACATAGTAACTATTACATAAACGTTAGATATTAATTTCTTTTAATTTTATATATGTTTTTAATTACATGTAAAAGCAATTTTAACATTCTTTTTTAAAATTTTGAGTTCCAAATTCTCTCCCTCTCCTACTCCCTCCTTGAGAAGGCAAGCAATTTGGTATAGATTATATATGTACTATCATGCAAAATATATTTCCACATTAGCCATGTTGCAAAAGAAAACACGGACCAAAAAAAGAAAAGAAAAATAAAGTAAGAAAAAGTATGCTTAGACCCGCATTCAGACTCTATCAGTTCTCTCTTTGAAGGTGAATAGCATTTTCCATCATGAGTCCTTTGGAGCTGTCTTTGATCATTGCATTGTTGAAAAGAACTAAGTCATCACTGTGCAATATTGCTGTTACTGTGTACAGTGTTCTCCTGGTTCTGCTCACTTCACTTTGCATCAGTTCATGTAAGTCTTTCCAGGTTGTTCTGAAACCATCTTGTGCACAACAGGACTCCCTCACAATCGTGTAATATTAGCCATTATTGACAGCACCCCCTGGATAGTCATTTTCTGCTCTTCTCCACGTACACAAAACAGAACTGAAAGATCAATTATTCCTAGTCTTCTGTGACTTCTGCAGAATGCACCCATTCAATCCCACTGAATTCCTATGTAAACTGGACCCTCACTTGGTTAATCAATGGTTTACTCCTTTCTCCATATCCCTAACCCATGATTCCTCTCTATATGGTTAAAGGCAGATCTCTGGCTAAACGACTTTAGTTTAGATTCAGTGAGCTATTCTCATCTTTTCTCAGTCCTTCTTGCTTACATTCCCCTGCTTTCCATTATGGATTTATTCTCTGACAAAGACTATGAGTCAGAACCCTCAGGAGCCTTCCCTCTCTCCAACCAGCAGCAGCGGCTAGGCCAATCTGACAATTATTATTGTGACTACTATATGTGGTAAGGTCCAGAAGGGCAGGGAAATGTTTGCATAGACATACTCCTAGTACAACACCTGGAACATCATAGGCACTTACAAATATTCAAAGACACCAGTATCTGAATGAATGAGAAAGTGAGTGAAGGAAGCAATAACAAGTTATTTGCTCATTCATGTGTTACCAGGAATCTGGCGAATGCCAGTTCTCCCCAAATACAGGGCATCCCAAAAGTTTTAGTGTACATTTAAGCTATTAAGACATAAAAACAGCACTAAGATTTTTGGGACACCCTGTATAAAGGAAGGAAAATAAGACCATTGTATAGAGCTGGAGTCAGAGGACCTGGGCTCAGCTCCCGTTTTGATATTTGTTATTTTTCTAACTTTAGGCAAGTCACATCACTTCTGTGGGCCTCCATTTCCTCACCTTTAAAATGAGAGATTGGACTAGAAGGCCTTCCAGTTCCCGATCTATGATGCTAAGTATTTATTGTCATCTGAAGGCATGATACAGTGAAGCAGATACAGTGAAGGAAAAGTGAGTTTATGGGAGTGGAAGAATATAGGGATCTTCCTATCTATTTATACAGCAAATTAGTAACAGAGACCACACGATAACCATCTCTCATGCATGCCTGGCTCCCACGTGGTAGTACCAGAAGGACATATATCCACATCTCTTTTCAATAATAATTGGCATTCACAGGGCACTTTGAGGTTTGCAAAATACTTTACATGTATCATTTCACTCGAGTCTCTCAACAAACCTAGGAGACAGGTGCTGCAGATATTATTATGACTGTTTTACAGATGAAGAAACCAAGGCTTGGGAGGAGTGAGTGATTTGCCCATGGTCAAACACCTACTATCAGAAATGAGATTTGAACTCAGGTCTTCCTAACTCCTGGTTCCAGGATTCTATCTATTATGTCACACACAGCCTCTCCTTCTTAATCAAAGATCCAGCAAGGGCACAGCTGCCCCGGGGCCCAGAAAGGAGTGTCTATCAAACTGTGACACTCAGTGCAGCTCAGTACCTGGGAGTCGAACAAGGGCCTCCTTTGTCTCTGACAGCACAGTCCAACAGACGCATGACCAGCTTTAGTCTCCAAGGTTCTCAAGACTTCCCCTTTTCACCAGAGCTACAGTGCTGTAAATCTGGAAAACAAAGTACTCCCTGTAAGAGAATGGCTTCTGGAGAATCTATTTGGGTATACCATGGGGTGGAGCTACCCTACATTTCTAAAAGGTGAACCAAGCCACCTTGCTAAAGAGAGGAAAACTTCACACAAAGAACTTTGAAAAAAAAGACCAGAGCAGCCAACATGGGCAGCAAGCCTCTCTGAAACAGAGCCTTCAGTGTATGCCTCTACCAAGCCAAAACAGGGATTTGAATCCTCATGACTAGTATATTCTTTAGACAACTGCTATTCTCCCATGACAGTCAGAGGTAGGCCCTGACAATCCATCATTGTTCTGTTTTTTGGTACACTGAGCTGCTTCTTTTCAAGGACGCCTATTTGTAGGGGTTGTGATGTAGGGGATAGGGAGGAACAGGAGAGAGATCTTTGCTTTTCTCTTACTGGCTTTTCAGGGCATTCACATTCCCCAGAGACCATGTAACCCTCCACCATGCAGTAAAGTGTGTATCGGTGATTGGTACATCACTAATAGAGGACTTGACTCAGCTGAATTCAACAAACATCAATTATGTCTTTTTAATATGCCAATTGCTGGGGATATGAAAATAAAAAATGAAACAGTCCTTGGCCTCATGGAGCTTATATTCTCCTGGGAGAAACTACATACATTCAGGGAGAATTATGAAGAACTGGGATGATGGTCAACAAAGGCCTCTTCAAAGGAAGGCTTGGGCTGACCCTTGAAGGCAGCAGGAGACTGCAAGATGAAGAGGTCTGAGGGGACAGCCTCTGCAAAGGCATGGCAGCAGGAGATGTCTACAGGAAACAGCAAAGAGGACCTGCCACTCTTCTGAACTGCCCTGTTCCTGTCAAGGACACCAACATCTCTCCATGAGGGTTTACAACCGTGGAATCATCCTTGACTCCTCCCCCTCCCTCACCATATATCTACTAGTTGCTAAATCTTGTCAATTCTGCTCCTACCATATCTCCTACATCTATTCCCTTCTCTTGACTCAGCTACCACCTAGTTCAGGTCCTGAACTCATACACCTGGACTATTTAAATGGCCAATAGCTAACTGGTCACTCTTCCTCAGGTCTCTTCTCCATCCTACACACACACCATCTCCTCCATTCATGCCATACACTTTACTTTGTTTTCCAGATTTAAAGCACTGTAGCTCTGGTGGAAAGGGGAAGCAATATTCCTAAATTCCAGTGGCTCCCTATTACTTCTATGATTAGAGGTAAACACAAAGGCCTCTGTTTAGCATGTAAAGCCCTCCAGAGCTCAATTCCAACCTATTTCTCAAGGTTTACTGTACTTTACCCCAGGTGGCATAGTGTTATGGATAGAGAGCTATCCAGGAAGGCCATGGTTTGTCTTTCCTCTCCTATATACTACTTGTATAGTTACTAACCCCTCAGCCCTCTACACAACTCTCTAAGACTCTAAGTGGCAGAGAAGGCACTAACTTTCATTGATAGATTTCTCTCATCCAGGAGCTCCCCTTACCGAGGAAATCACAATCCCACTGTTGTCCTCCCCATACATACTCTAAAGTCCAGCCAAACTGGTCTTCTTGCTGTTCTTTACAAATGACTTTTCATCTCCAAGTCTTTGCACTGAAAGTATTCCATGCATGGAATTCACTCCTTCCTCACCTGTCCCTCTTAGGAAAGAAAGTTCTACTTTTCTTCAAAGTTTAGCTCAAATGCCATCTCTTACATAACGCTACTTTTTTATTCCCTCTGCCCTTCCCTGATTAAAACATACACACACATACACACACACACACACACACACACATACACACACACACACACGTGTGTGTGTGTGTGTGTGTGTGTGTGTGTGTGTGTGTGTGTGTGTGTGTAGAGCGCTATCTTGTCACCACCAGGGTCATCAGGACTCACCACTGAGAGATAGTGTTTGTTTACACTTATAAGTAGGCATGTTATTTTCCCCTGATAGAATGCAGGATCTTTGAGAGCAGGCATTATTCCATGCGTCTGTTTTCCCAACCTGCAGCCCAATGCCTAATTCCTAGGAGCCACTTAATAAATAATTGTTTATGGGTTTGGGGGTCAGTTGTTTGGTCTGTGGGCTGGTTAATTGATTAGAATAGTGTGCATACAATCTGGAAAGAAAGGTTGGAGTCTGATTATGAAGGGTTTTAAATGCCAAGCACAGGCCTTTGTGAATCACTTTTCCTTAGTCTGTGTGGACAATATGGCAGTCAAGCATTAACTTCTAATGCCAAACCATAGGCCTCTCTTTCAACACATAATACCCTTGTCCAACATGACTTTGCAGGTCCCTCAGATTCACTGGCTAAACTCCAAACACAACGTTGGTTTTCCTGGCCCAGGAAGCCAAGCTGAAATTTATCTGCCAAACAGGTGTATTTGCTTTTGGATGATAAAGGACATTCTCTTGCTCTCTGCTTTAATCACACTTCAGACATCCTTCTGAGTTTGAAAGAGGCAAGAGTAAATAAAAATCCCCGACGGCTACACAGAGACTAAGTGTATTAACAGAGCACCATCCCTTGAAGAAAATAAGACATTTTACAAGAGCTGGGCATATGCTGAAAAATTCTCAGGGCCAAGAAAGGTTGGTTGTTGAATCCTCTTGCCCACAAATGGAGCCCCACCTAATTAATTAAAAGTAAAAGTGATGTCTAAAATCAAGAGAAATGCAACAATAAACATAGTACATTGGCTTTTTTGAAAAGGCGTCAGAAGGGATCAGTACTGAGGAAGAAGCTTTCTTCTTTATAACCTGGTAATAAATGAATGCACAGCCTGTGAGCAACAGAGACTTTACTGAAGTGACGGTGGTCAAAGCAACAGCAGAAGGATAGCTAAGTGAAAAAGGAGAAAACATGAATGCTGAAGGGTGGGATGGAGGAAGGGAATGGAGATGGCACCAGGGAAGGGAAAAATCAAAAGAGCCACCCACCTGTCCTTCAAACAGACTGCCTGCCCAAAGGAAGTAATAGCTTTTGGAATGAAATGTAAAGGGATACACACGAGAATTCACACATCTGTGCCCATCTGGCCAACTGGGCTTGGTTTTCAGGTGGTAGAGGAATAGGCTACAGTAATCATATGGCATGGAAAATGGGAGCAGGAGAGAACAGAAGAGGAGGTATACAAAGGTACAGTCCATTTCCCCTGGCAATAACCCTGAAATCTTCTCCCCTACCCCCAGCAGTTTGATCACCTTTCACCTTTGATTCTGAATTGTCCCCTCTTATATTTTACCTTCAAAAATTACTTAAGAGGAGATTTTTTTGGCTGGGATTTGACAGGCATGGGTACAGCTGGCTAAAAGGTTTTCAATGTGTGTTGGCTTACTCACAGTTCTTGATCTTTGCTCAACTCTTGTGGATAAGGAAAGACCACAGTGGATGCTTAATAGGGGTGTCATTCACAAGTCTCTCTGGGTGTCTGATTGAGGCATGTGTGAGATGAGCTGTGCTTCTTCAGCCCTGAATTAAGCAGCAGCTAAAAGAGTGGCCCTTAAAATTGGAACACTAATGCATTGTTGGTGGAGTTGTGAACTGATCCAACCATTTTGGAGAGCAATTTGAAACTATACCTAAAGAGCAGTGAAACTGTGCATACCCTTTGATCCAGCTAGGTCTGTATCCCAAAGAGATCATTAAAAGGAGGGAAGGACTCACATGTACAAACATATTTATAGCAGCTCTTTTTAAAGAATTGGAAATTGAGGGGATACTCATCAGTTGAGGAATGCCTGAAAAGTTGTGATGTATGAATGTAATGGAATACTATTCTATTAGAAATGATGATTAGGGGAACTTCAGAAAAACCTAGAAAGACTTGCATGAACTGATGATAAGTGAAGTGAGCAGAACCAGGAGAACAATGTACACAGTAACAGCAACACTCTGTGATGATCAGCCATGAATGACTTAGCTCTTCTCAGCAATGCAATGATCCAAGACAATTCCCAAAAGACTCATAATGGAAAATGCTATCCACACCCAGAGTGTGGGTCTGAATGCAGATTGAAGCCTACTATATTTACTTTTTTTAACCTTTTTCTTGGTTTTTCCCTTTTGTTCTAATACTTCTTTTACAACATGACTTATGTAGAAATAGGTTTAATATGATTGCACATGTATATAATCTTCATCATGTTGCTTGCTGTCTTAGGGAGGAAGGAAAAGAGGGAGAAAAGGAGAAAAAAATTGGAACTCAAAATCTTATAAAAGTGAATGTTGAAAATTATCTTCAAGTGTAATTAGAAAAAATACTATTATGTAAGTGGTGGGGAGGGGGGAAACAAAACAAAATGAACAAAAAGTAGCCCTTGTTACAAAGATCAGAGATAAAAAGAATAGCAAAGTCTCCCATGAAAGGAGTGCTTGTAATGATTTTCTCTTGCTTTTTCCGCAGCAACCTTTGCTTCATGCATTTGGTTTTAATGACTCTTTGGAAATCAAGCTTGCATTGACCCTGAAGAACTGATGAGGAGATGTAGAAACAGAGGTCTGTCAGTATGGAACATTGCATATATTGTCAACATTCAATTGATGTGTTAGTTAATTCTACTGAACTTCCTTTTTCCCATCCTCCTTTTTCAATTCTTTGCAACAAGGGATGGCATATTGGGCAGGAAGAGAAGGGAGGGAATTCATTCAGAAATGAAAGTGACATAAAATGCAGAAACAATCAAGCCTACACCCTCTTTTGCTCGTTTTCTACACACCAAAGCAACCTACTTCTAGAGCGTTTTGTTTACTCTTTTGTCTCTTTTTCCCAAAATTTAACTATGCAAAACTAAAATTTGTTTTTGAAAATGTATTTTTAAAATTTTGCCTTTAGGTCATAGAATTTAGAATTGGAAAAGATCTTAGAAATTATCCTGCTCCAATTCTCTCATTTCACAGATGATAAGACTAAAATCTAGAGAGGTAAAATAGCAGGTCCAAATTCAAATGGCAAGTAAGTTTTTCAAAAAGGTTAGGATTCAAAAATAATTAGTTTCTCATGTTCCAAATCCTACTGCTCTTTCCATTAAACGTGCTGACTGGGTCACTGATTTTGTAAATGAGAAAATATTTGTGAATTTCAATTCTGGTGATGGTCTTTCCCTTTCCTATTGTTGGTGAACACTTAGGTATGGTGTGAAGGAATTTGGATTCTTAAGAGTTCCTGGTTCAACCCATGACTAAGTAGGAGCCCTCTCTATAACATCACCCCAAAATAATCATCCAACCTTTGCTGAAAGACTTTGAAGTGTTTGGAGACTATGTTTCAATGCATTCCATTCTACTTTCAGACAGTTCTAGCTGTCCATTTGGATAGTTTTAACTTTGGGGACAGCTAGATGACACAGTGGATAGAGCACTGGACTTGGAATCAGGAAGACTCATCATCATGAGTTCGAATCCAGTCTCAGACACTAGTTGTTGTGACCCTGGGAAAGTCACTTAATCCTGTTTGCCTCAGTTCCTCATCTGTAAAATGAACTGGGGAAAGAAATGACAAACCACTGAAGTATCTTTGCCCCCACCAGAAAAAAATCCAAATGGGGTCACAAAGAGTCAAGCACAACTGAAACAACTGAACAACATCAATTATTAAGAAGTTTTCATTTATAGTGACAAAAACACAGACTCTGCACTTTTCACCTGTTGCTTCTAGTTCTGGTGTCTGGGGCCAATGAGAAGGAATGTAATCTCTTTTCCCTAATGCTAGGACTTCTAATGTTAGAAGATTGCCATCATTTCCTTCAGAATCTAAAAACAACAACAAAAAGAAGTTCTGGAGATGCTATAGGAGACTAATTCCTCCACATATTCCTTGTTTTTATCTCTTTTACAAATGAAACTACATTAAATGAGATCTTTTGGGTTCTTCAGGTATTGCACCCACTTTAGCAATAATGATAATAGATTCGCAAAGATTTGCAAAATGTTAAGATTTGCAAAGCACTTTAAAAATACTATCTTGTTTTTTCTTTACAATAATCCTGGGAGGTAGGTGCTATTATTTCTCCATTTTACAGGTGAGAAAACTAAGGCATAAACAGATTAAGTGGCTTGCCCAGAGCCACACTGAGAGTATCTGAGCCTGGATTTGACCTGGTCTTCTTGACTTCAGTTCTAATGTTCTATCCTCTGTGCCACCTAGTAGCTAAAACTGGAAATGCAACAAGAGCCAATGAATTAGGGAATAGCTGAATGGGATACGTTTGCATCATACAAAACAACATAGATAAGGAATTCAGAGAGGCAGATAAGGAATTCAGAGAGGCATGGGAAGATCTATGTGAACTGATGCAAAAAAAGGTAGAGCTAGGAAAATTGTGTCTACAATGACTGCAGAGATGTAAATTAAAATAATATTGAAAAGTAGCCAAATTCTGATTAGTTATAATGATCACCTTGGTTCCAAAGGGTAGATGATGAAATACTACCCTACTTTCTGCAGAGAGATGAGGGAGAAGGGGGGAGACCCAAGAATCTGGAATGCTGCAGACCCAGTTGTTGTACCAATTGGTTTTGGTTACCTGGTTTTCTATGATACAAGTTCACGTCCAATGTATATGGGAGCATACTAGAAGATGAAGATGGCATAAATGCAAAAGGCATTAATAAACATTTTTAAGAGACATAAATTAAAGCCACTTGCTCGTGAAGTCCAGGACTCAAGGATGAGTGTACTCCGTTTATTGCTTTCTCCAAATTTTCACTTTAAAATAACCCAGCTAAGCATAGGTTTAACATTTCAGCAATGTGCTTCTTTCAGACTATTGGGCCAGATCCAAGTGCTTCAGTCTAGAGAATCTTGCTACCTCTGGCTCTGCCCTGACAAGTCGCCAGAATGTTAAACTGAAACAATTGGACACAGCCTGACAATCCCACTGAGCAGCAGCCATGAAATTCTTCAAAAATAAAATTAGCTATAACTGCAGAGAGAATGGGGGATTGGAATGATGAAAAGATGAGAGGAGAAGAAACTAAAGAATTAGGAGCCAGGAAACAAACTGACCTGTCTGTAAGGTAGAAAGCCTGGTTGAATTTCTACGCTTAGTTCTTGTTCATTTTCAAACAAATATTTAAAGTGCCTAACTTTGATTGATAACTCTAGAAAATTATATTCTTCCCTGTCACTCCCCCACCCCCGAATTACTAAGGCATAAACCAAAGCAATATAACTTCCCCTTTCCCCTGATCCCCCAGGCCTCAACTTTGGCCCAGGTCTTGGAAAAGTTTTCTGTTTTGGAAAACCCAAACCATGCAAAACTCAGTAGATTTGGGGTTTGAAGAGGGAACTGAAACAAGCCAAGTTTCCGCCTGACCTTGGCTAACCTTGAAATCAATCATTCTCCCATTGCTAGGCTGGCCGGCAGTGAAGTTTGTGGTTTCATCTTGGTTTTACCACAAAACTTTGTGATGAAATACTAAGAAGCCACTGAGGTTTCCACTTCCATTCCTGAGTTAGTCCAAACATTTTCACAATCTGGTGAATCTATGATATTATTTCGACAATTCAATTTAACAAACATTTATTAATCCTCTGTCATGTACCAGGAGTTGTTGATACAAAGACAAAAGCAAAGCAGGACTTGGTCTCGAAAAGTTTACTGGGAGGAAGGTAACACATGCACAAACAAGGAAATAAGAAATACATACACATACACATATATAATCATAGATTCTCTCTTTTGTTACTAGAGTGTGGAATAGTCAAGGTTAATTTAGAATATTTCTATTTTTGAAGTTTATTGTCAGACTTTAGAATGTGATAATAGGGATTTCTAGAAGTACAGCTTCAAGCCAGCAGTGCTGCCAGCTTTTCATTTACTTTCAATTTATTTTTGTTTGGGTTCAATAGAGTAGGTTAGCCTACAAGAGAACATAGACGGCTGTTTAGGACATCTGAGCTAAGTATTCCAGAGGGGGTTAGCTATTCTGAGGCTTTTCAGACTATGGGTATCTATATCTATATCTATATATCCATATGTATATGACATACATATATACACATATGTACATATATATGATGTATATCATATATATATATATATATATACGTGTGTGTGTGTAATTTTGGGGAGAAGAGAGCACTAACCGCTGTAAGAATAAGGAAAGATCTCTTTAGGAGGTAGCACTACTTTAGGAGGTTCTTTATGGGGGCTAAGGATTCTAAAAATCAACAGTAAAGAGAGAGAACATATTCCAGGCATGGGGAAATGACCTGTGCGAAGTCATGGAACTGGAAGGGGGCATATCACATATGGAAAGCAACATGTATGCCAGTTTGGCTGAAATGTCCAGCCATGGGCAAACAGTCATGGAAACCTAGGGAGGAGAGAGTATCAAGAAGGATGGGGTGGTCCATAATGTCAAATACTGCAGAGAGATCAAGAAAGATAGGAATTGGGGGGGGGGGGGGAAAGGTCATTAAAGTTAGCAATTAAAAATTTAGTTTGTGAGGGATAAATGTGAAAATTTTGAAAAATTGTGAAATCAATCTACAAAGATAAATTGAAGGCAGATTGTGAAGATACTTAAATGTAGGGATCAGTGCAAGTCTAAAAGCACCTTTGGTGTTGATGGTCACAGCCCAGTTGCTAAAGCTCACAGAAAACTCTTGTGCAAGACCACTCACCTAATGAGCGGCAGCTGAGATTGGCTGGCTCGGCCTGTCCTTCCATTGGTCCATCCCTCTAGCCCACGTGGATATCATGCTTTAATCATGTACCTCTAGGGTATATAAGGAGGGCACTACAATATAATAAAGGACAGCTGCTGTACACTTCTCTCTTGCCTCTGGTCTCTTCAATCCTTCCTGAGAATACAGCCTAAGGCTGGCCCTTAGGCTACAGAGTTAAGAAGAGGCTATTGCACTTAAATGCTAAAAAGAGAGTTTCTATATTTTCCTTTAGGGGATCACAAGTCACTAAAACTTCTTGAGCAGAAGACTGATATGGTTAGATGTGTGCTTTAGGAATATCAATTTGACAGATGTGTAAAAAACAAACTGGAAGGGGAAAATGTTGAAAGCAGAGAAACCAATTACAAGTATGTTGCAATAGTCCATGCAAGAGAATACGAGGTGCATGGAAAGAAGTGGATATATGCCATAGAAGTAAAATTAATTAGCCTCAGTAACTGATTGGATGGGGAATGGGGGAAGGGAAGTGAGAGACAGCGAAGAGTTGAAAATAATTCTAAGGTTATGAAGTTGGGTAATTGGAAGGAAGGCAATGCCCCTAAAATGAAAGGGGAAGTTAGGAAAAAGAGTGGGTTTCATGGAAAGGAACAAGTTTCATTTTAGACATATTACATTCAGATATCTATGGAACATATGGGTGGAGATATCCAAAAAGCAGTTGTGGGACTGGTACTCAGGAGAAAGAAAGACAGAGACAGAGAAGGAGACACATCCCTGTCTGTGGTTAAAGTGAAGTGAAAGGCCAAGAACTGGAAATTATGGGGACACCCATCACTTGGCATCCTCTTAGGAGGAATCTAGCTTCCATTATTTTGTAATAGGGCCCTGAAGTCAGGAGGAGCTGAATTCAAATCCAGTCTTAGACACTTACTAACTGTGTGGCCCTGGGCAAATCATTTAACCTTGATTGTCTCCCCCCCCAAAAAAAATTTTTTAAGTGTGTACTTCAACAATTGAGCAGCAACAACAATGGAAAAATAAGATCCCACACCTCACCCAAAACTTAGCAAGTTGAGCTGGGAAGAATTGGTAGCACAAGGGTAAAAAGAAGGACTAAAAGAAGAAAATGAAAGACTATCAGCTCCTCACAGTCATCTTGGAGCAAAGGACTTAGGTAACTACCAATTTTGCCCACCTCTTCAAGGACCAAAGAAAAGTCAAAAAAAAAAAATCTGTTCATTCCCCAACTTCTCCTCCCTATGCCTGTCCAGTAACAAACTTTGCAATATGTACTTTCAAAAATTAAGACACAGTGATAACCTCTACTTGAATATTAGGGATTTTCCTAACTGGGGGCTCTGAGCTATTATGACTGTATTACTTTTCATCTGATATAAACTCCACAAAACAAAGGATAGTTACAAGTGGCCATTCTAGTTCCCTTTACTATTTCCCTTAGACTAAAAATAGAGCTAATTGTTACAACAGGGTGTGGCTTATTAAATATCCTGAAAAGAAATAGGAGGGGAAAAGCAGAAAGGATTTAATACTGGAACAGCCTTGTCCACATCTACTAGTATTACAATTACAAAAAGGAGGCAGGAGTGTGAGAGGAAGAGATTTATTATTAAGGGAAGTTTATTAACAAGAACAGAAGTCCAGAAAGCACCATGGAGGGGAAGGAGTAGGCTCGGATGAGGACATGGAAGTAATAGTGGTAGATAGGGAAGGAGGGGATTTTTTTTTTCAAATAATCAGTCTTTGATTATAATAGTAATAATGATCACAGTCCATTCTTCTAGGAAATTTTCCCTTCTTTTCCATATGAGTTTAAAATCGAAAGTCACATTAATCTTCCCTGAGTTTCTGAAACAGATAAGGTCATTCAATTTCACACAAAAGCAAGAAGAGTTCTCAGGCTTATATCTAAAAGAGGCCACACTGAACACAACTCACAAAATCCAAGCATCTGCTTAAAATAGCTCCATAAAAAGCTGCTTGGAGAGAAGCAGTGTGGAGCCAAAGCAGTTGGGACAACAAGGAGAGAAGTTCTAAGAAGCTCAAGAGTGGAAATATTAGAATTGTGCTAACACTATGGCAGCAAGATGACACTGTGGACAGTGGATAACACTGGACCTGGAGTCAGGCACATGTGAATTCAAACCCAGCCTCAGACATTTTATTAGCTGTGTGATCTTGTGCA
>CM053582.1:362622907-362692122 GCA_028627135.1 Pseudochirops cupreus
AAGCAGCCTGACCACTGTGCTGCCTTTTACGGCTGTAGAGAGTGGCCGAGGGACCTGGGCATTTAAATGACTTGGACCCACGCCCTCCGAACTCAGGCTGGTTCTCTTTTCACTTTGTTCTACTGCATATGTTATTATAGCTCTAGAACTAAAAAGGGCCTTAGATGTCATCCAATCTGGCCTGCTCGTTTTACAGATGAAGAAACTGAGGTCCAAATCCTGAGTCTGAACTTGTGTGACCTGACCTGGTGACTGGTTCTAGGTCACAGAAGCTGAGCAGCCATCAGGATGAGATTTGAACCAGGCTCTGAACCTAAAGACAGTGCTCTTTCCATTGTGCCACAAACACTTCCAAAATAAAATTATTTTTTAGAAGAATATATTCACTTAAAATCATTTTTTCTAAGTACAAAGAAGTTGTTAAACAAAGCTTCTGTTTCCCAAATATATTGTGATTTGAACGTTTTTGGGGCAAAATACTAGGAAAAAGTTTTATATTTCTTAGAAAACTTGTTTGATATGTGGGTTTAATCCTACATGATAAAAATGTTCCAAGCATGAAATATAGCGAATGAATCCTTTGCTGTATTGCAAATACTCTGCCATACAGATGTTCTTTTTTCTTTTAAATGAAAACCAGCTTTATTTATGAGTTGCTTTAATATCATTCCCAAATGGAACGGGACAAGAGTATCATATGTTCTGAATTAGCATCTTACTTGCATCCCATATCAATTATGTAACTCAAATGCAAGACAACTTAATTGTGTCAATCATGTCCTCCTGACAGGATCATTAAATATTAACATAGAGCTCCCAAGTTACAATATTTTAACAGTGTGCTTTTAAAGACGTTGAAACCATTCCATCAAAAATGCAGATAACAGAAGTTAAGATCAAATGGCGTGCTGACGTGGCATTTGACTGTTGAAGATTAACTTTTAAATTTGAATATTATTTTAAATGTCGATAGTTTATTTCCACTGCCTTTGTAAGGATTAGTTAAAATACTAAAACCAAAATACTCTGTGAAAACACAAGTACATTAATTTCCACAAATAACTTAGAGAACAATATGAAATACTACTAGTTGTAGTTTAAGGTAAACTAACCCTGTAAAAGAAAGAAAATAGATATTATAATGGCCTAGGAGAAAAATATGGCCATATAACTTTATCTAGGAAAAAAAAGGTCATAGATGTATAGTTAAATTCATTCAACTAAATTTGTTTCTTGACTGTTTCACTTCTTATATTTCGAAGTTTGAGTGATTTATTTTTATATTTTAAAGAATCCTTGCAACTGAACATTTATTAAATTAATAGGTTTTAAAACTTTTAAATCTAAAATAATGTACCTTACATTAAAGAGGTCCAAGTTGAAACTATTTTAAAAATATGCATACTTTAAAATAACATTACAAATTCAATTTGGCTACAGAGCTTAAAAATGTACAAGTAAAAATCTATGTACATTATTTTATAAAGTCTGTCTGGTTTATTTCTGACACTTGAAATTGTAAGCGAGCAATAAATGACATGAATAGTACCAGACTTCAAAGGAACTATCTTTATTTTCCATAATGCAATGAATATCACATTAAAGAGTTTTTTTCTGAAAACAAGACACACACAAGCCAATACACTAAGATAGAAGCTTTAGTCTAAAGAAAGATTTTGAAGTAAATTTAAAACTTCTGAAAACAGCTTAAAATGACAGCCATAACAGAGCTACGCTGAAAACTAAAATGTTGTCAATGTTGGTAATCACATAATAATGAAAACAGGTCGCTGCAGTGTTCAAGTTGGGATGTTTCAGTTTAGTTATGTCAAGCACATTTTCTTGCAATGGTTTTGATTCTGATTTTAACTGTACGCAGTGTTATACGTGGCTACATATCTAAAGATGCCTAAGCATAACTTTATAAAGAAAAAAGTACAAGCTGTAAACCAAATTTGAAAAAGTTGGCCTACATTCTAGTGAAAGTTCACACACTGAAACAGGATCACCAAATCTGAAGGCCTGCTAGGTTTGGTATTATAATTTTTTGAAGTGACAACTTCACAACAATTTGAAAATAACATGCTTTCTCTTCAAGGTCTATTCTTTCTCACAGTTTTTGTTCTACAAGGCAAAGATTTCATATAAATGATACTTTGGGGTTCTTATGAGTTGATTGTTAAGTATTCAGCATTCTTAATTAGGAATTGAAGTTTTATTAATGCATCTTATATATTTATATAGCAAAAATTAAACATTTTACACAAGACATTAAGCTCACTGGATACAATGCACTGGAGTATTTATGGAAAAATATAGATAGGATTAGCACAGAATGTGAAGGAACACAGGAGGAGTATCCATACCAATGAAATTATGACTTCATTAGAAACATCAAAAAAAAGTACATGTGGAAATGAAATATTTTTCCTTACCCACTATTGTCGCCAGTTAGAAATTGTGAAATTGCACCAGGAAGTTCAGTTTTAATAACTAAAAGATAAGTTGACATCGCTGCAAAGAAGATGAAAAGACTTAATATTAGATTATGTAACCTCTAGCAACTTAAAGAACAATTTAATTCAGGTACTACAGGAATGGCAGGCAGTAAAGCCCCTAGAGCAATACACACAGAATAAAGGTTTGCATTTAAAATGGATACCTATCCTCACCATCCATATTAGCATGCATATGTATATGTAATATATAAACAGGGCAAGTTCATAAAGTCATAGGTAGAGATGGAAGGGACCTCAGAGGCCGTCCAGTCCAACAAACTCATTTCACACGAGGAAACTGAGACCCAGGGAGGCTGACTTTCCCAAGTTCATGCATACGTAGTGGTAGAGGCAGGATTAGAACCTGGATCCTTCAACACTACAACCAGTGCCATTTCTTCTGTTGACAATTCCATTTTGAAAAGTTAACTGCTAAGGTAAGAGAGCACCCCTTAATTCCAGGTCATTAAAAATGAAATTATGTTTAGATTTCCCTTAATATATTAAAATTTCATACGAGGAGGCCAAGCACCAAAATCGTCACACGCACTTCTGCTCAAAGCATAAGGCTTTACTTTAACAAGAATTCTACTTCACCATA
This sequence comes from Pseudochirops cupreus, assembly GCA_028627135.1. Classification (NCBI taxonomy): domain Eukaryota; kingdom Metazoa; phylum Chordata; class Mammalia; order Diprotodontia; family Pseudocheiridae; genus Pseudochirops; species Pseudochirops cupreus. Next base: position 362,626,007 of record CM053582.1, read on the forward strand.
ATTAGCTTGGGAGCAAGGATAATTAACACATTTGCTAACTGCTCTTCACTTGTAGGGACTGATCCAAACAAACTAAAGTTCTCTACAGACAAATATATAAAAACTAGCAGGACAGAACTACCGTGCACAATGAATTATTTCTAAATGGTTCTCCGAAAATTCAAATAGTACTTTATTAACGTGCCAGGTATTGTGCTAGGCATTAATGATATACCAAGACAGAAAGAAAATACTCCATGCTGTCAAGCAGCGTACAATCTACGGAGGGCAATAAAACGTATGCAAATAATTAAACACAAAGGACAGGCCGGGTGAGGAGGGGGAACAGGAAAGGAGTCACACAGAAGACGACCCTGGAGCCGGGCTCCAGCAGGAAGCTGAGGGTTCCAAAACAGCAGAGGTGAGGAGGGGAAGGGTTCCAGGTTTGGGGCACAAATGGATATGGAAGATGGAATGTTGTATGCTGGAAATAAATGTATCTAAGGGGAAAATCCTGTTCTGCGAATAGTGAGATCATTTATGTCATTCAATGAAAGAAAAAAAGCTTTCAGACCTAACATTTTTATGTAGCTTTGTAAAAATCAAATTCAATAAACTCTTCATTATATGCTTGATTCTAGTTAGATACACTACCTATCTATGTTAAAACACTTAAATTTAGATGTTGAAATATACGGAAACACAGGTACACTGGGGCTAGCATCAGAAGTCCCCCTCTCTTTCCCAAGAAATTGAGGCAGAAAAAAAAATCACCAACACCCAGGGAGGATAACTCTCTCCTTAATCACTGGCACCCTTCCTGCTGCTTACATACATGCCCACATCTCATCCTTAAAAAAAAAAACTCACTCAGAAAATTTTATTATCCTTTCAATTTACCATCCTACCTCCCTCTCCCCTTTCCCAATCAAATTCCTTGATAAAGCTGCTCATACCAGTTGCCTGCATTTCCCGCCTCACACTCGCTTCTTCCTGTCTTGCAGTTTGGCTCACCACCTTGATACTCAACTGAAATTGCTCTCTCCAAGGTTAAGCGCACTCTCTTAACTGCTAAATCCAGCCTGATCCTCTTTTTCTGGGCGCTGCTGACCACCCTTTCTTCCGTGGGCTGATGCTGCTCTCTTGCCTGTGTGTCCACTCCTTCATCGGTTCTGTCTCATCCTTGTCCTACGAGCTCCCTTCTTGTCACCCTCTACATACTCTCTTGGTGATCTCTTAAGTTCCCAAGAATTCAACTATCACCTTTATGTGATATTTATATCAATAGCCTCAGGCCCTCATTACACATTAAATGTCTCATAGTCATCTTAAACTCATTACTATTTATCTTTTCCCCTAATTTCTGTTGGGAGGGAAAAGTTAACCATCCCTCCAGTCACTCAAGTGCCCAAGCCTGGAGTCCTCTAACCTTTCACTCTCCCTCACCAACCAGCTGTAAAGTCTTGCCAATTCTAATATGTATATTATATACATGCCCTTCTCTCCACTCACCCAGCCAACCCCTAGTCCAGGCCCCCATCCCCTTTCCTTTGGACTATTGCAATAGCCTCATAATTGGTCTCTTTGCGTCCAGTCTCTCCTACAGTCTATAGTCTACACCCTGCTCAAGAAACCACAGTAACTCCTTCTTGCCTTTAGGGCACAGTATTAACTCCTTTAGCTTTTAAAGCTCTTTGTAATTTGGTTCTAGACTACCTTTCCAAACGTAGTGCACATTACCCTAACTCATGTACCCTGTGTTCCAGTCAAACTAGCCTATTTGCTCTCCCCCATACATGAAATAGTACCTCCTATGTCTTGTTACTTTGTACAAGCTATATGTTTGGAATGCAACCCCTTTTCACTCTCACCTCACAAAAGCCTTTTAAAACTCAGTTCAAGTACCAACTTTCTGCATGGAGGCTAGCCTGATCCCCCTACTTGCCAATGCCTTCTCCTGAGAAATTACTCTGCATATATAATTGTAAATGGTATCCCTCTCCCCCCTACCATGTGTAGCAGCAAGCACCCTAGCACACCCACGACGGCCTACTTTTAAAGGAAAGACTGCTTAAAAAGGGGGTAACAATCCTACTTTTAATTACATTCTCTAGTTCAGGGGAATGGTTGGCATCCCGAACATAGAGAAAATACAAGCAGAGAAATCAGCACAAAGACCAACAGACAGGGCTCCAAATATCTGAAAATAGCAACATTGCTATACACTTTACAAATATCACTGGATCGAGGGAGCACAGACAATACCTGAGCAGTCGGGGGGGCTCTGAACATATGGCTACTCAGACTCTCGACCAAGAAATCAAAAGATCATTCTCATGAGTGAAGCCCCAAAGCAAAATGCCAGCCTCCCAGAATATAAAACAAAGACTCTGCCCCTGACTGGCTCAGAGCCCGAAGGCACAAAACCTACTTGACTCAGCACAGCCACGAATTATCGGTGTTCCAAGGAGATTAATCCTTCAGATGTTTACAATTCACCCTGAGCCTGGGACCGAACGGAACTCCAAAAAGAAAACAACAAAATCCCGCCTTGCTTGCACTTATGCTACGGCACACAAATTCCTTAAAATGAGGGACTCTGTTTTTGTTGTCTCCCCAGTGCCTCACACGACAGATGCTTAACAAATGATGAGTGGATTTAATTCAGTTCTCCAAATCTGATATATCTTTGCTGATATTTTCATTGAAATTAAGGTTGAAAGTTAAGTTTCATCTTATTAAATTTGACCAAATTTTCACAGGATCACAGATTCTATGAAATTAAAAGATGAGGAAACTGAAGCATGGGGAGGTTAAATTTCTTCCCCAAGGTTACACAGGTACCAGGCAGCCAGACTGCACAGGGGATGGAGCACTGAGCTTGGAATCGGGAAGCCTCGTTTTCATGAGTTTAAATCTGACCCTACATGTTTACTAGCTGTGTGGCTCTGAGCAAGTAATTTTACCCTGCTTGCCTCAGCTTCCTCTTCTGTGAAATGAGAAAGAAATGGCAAACCACTCCAGTATCTTTGCCAAGAAAACCCTAAACGGGGTCATTAAAAGCAGAGTATGACTTAACAGCAACACAGGGGTGGTAAGCATCAGACAGGATTTGAACTCAGTTCTTCTGACTAAAGAGCCAAAGTTTTTGTAGTTTATAAATCTCCCTCTAGACTATCAGAATCTTTTAAAATTCTCATATCATACAGTGTACTTAATATAGTTCTTTAATTTTCTAGGAATTAAATTCGAGCTCACTGGCTTATAGTTTATAAGCCCCTTTTTCCTCACTTTCCCACACCCCCGTCTTTGTTTGGGAAGGGGGAAGAAGAGAGAAGCAGGGGGAAATCAAGAATTTGCCTTGTGATATATAAACATGATGGAAATGGAGTGGTAATGTGATGTAGTAGATAAAAGTAATGGATTTGGAATCAAGAATGTCTGGGTTTCAGTTATATCTTTGACATATATTGACTGTGTGACCACAAACAAGTCACTTCATATCTCATATCACAGAGTTTAGACAACTCTCTAAGACTTTAAGTTATAGAAGACATACACACACACACACACACACACACACACACACACACACACACACACACACACACAAATGGAGGGAGTTTCTACAGTGGGATTTCCATATACCAATAAATAGGACAGCTATGGACCAAAAAAAATGTAGAGAAATTCAGAGAAACAAGGGAAGACAACTATAGACTGAAAGCAGAGTAAAGTAAGCAGAACCAATAGAATATACAATAACCACAATAACATCAATAAAATTTAAAAATTTAAAATAAAAAAAGTTGAACGCTGATTTACTATAATGACCAATCACGGTCACTGCGCCTCTCCTCTTAGCAGGAAAAGTGGACCACAGATGTGGAAGGTAGTCTATGCTCTCAGAAGGAGTAATTGTATCATTTGGTTTTACTTTAAATATTTTTTTCATAAAATCAGATGCACTGAGGTAGGGGAAGTTTGGTTGATTAATAAAGGGGAAACACCTGGGCTAAAAAACCCCCAAAAGGCAACAATAAAACTTAAAAACAACAACAACAAGACCTATCTTCTCATTCTCCGGGAGCTTCTACCTTTTTTTTATTGTAGGCTCCACCCTTTCATTTAGTACTCAAGAATGCAGTTCATCTTGGTCAAGTGATTTGAACTCATTAAGGGGACACAGGTGTTCTTTCACTCACTCCTAACTTACCTTGGTATGTTGTGGCCTCCCTATTAGCCATTTTTGTTTTCTCCTTTCTGGTGCGAAAATCATTCTCTTTGGCAGAGAAAACAGAAGCTAAGGAAAAGCTGAGCAGTTCTGCCTTTTTCCTTTTCATTAATTATCTCGGTTCCATCTTTTTTCTTTGGTCCTTCCCACCCCCTTAAAAAAAGATAATGACAATGACAACAATGCCTTTTTTGAACCTTCACTTTCCTTACCAACCTCAGCTAATTCTAATTTTTAGCACTCCCCAGGACAGTCACACTTATATTCATCCTCTGTGACTTGCCTTTGTTTGCTTACAAAGCTCTTAAAAATTTATGCTGGCAGTTTCTAGTGTATCCACATTGGTTTCTATAGGTTCTTTTTTCTTCTCTCCGAGTTCTTTATGTACCTCCCCATATTCATATGTAAGGTCTTCACATTCCTCTTGTAGCATTTCAGTTCTTGAGATCCTAATTATTCTTGCTCTGAAACTTTAGAAATCTGTTCTATCAAAATTCAGGGTGCATGTTAGATTATTCCCAGCTTTCTTCTCCTCTACCAAAAAATCAAACATGAAATGGCTACTTCCTCCCAAGGTTCTCATTATTTTCCACTTCAGCAATCAGTTCCCTGCCTTAAATAAGTTAAGACTAAATAAAATGAAAAAGGATCATTGAATTTAAGTGCAGCCCGGTTATATTCCTCTCCACCCTTTTTAAAGAAAAAAAAAACAAAGCTTTTAAATGTTTTCTTTTTTAAATAAAATTTCACCTTAATATAGCAAACCTTGGCATTATATTTTCTAGTTTTCTTCTAAAAAGAACAATATGCAAAGATGGTCTTACATAATATTAAAACTGTTTTTAATATTATGCAAATTATGTAAATAAAAAGTTTTAATATTATGTAAATAAATATTCAATATTTTGATATTGAAACTATAAAAAATCATGAAGAATGTGGTAATTCTATATAAAGCCACATATATTTTTTTATTTGCAGACTCATAATCTCTGACACAAATGATGTATCTATAGCAAGGTTAAATTAAAAACAGTTGTTAGACCTCTAAATAAGGAAGTAATCATCTCTCAGTAATGGAAGGATCAGTTTTGTTCAGTCTATGACTGTTCCATTTCTTCCCAATACAAGCACAACTACTGACTAAAACCATGATAACTTAGAGAAATCTATCTTTCTGTTATAGTTATGTTCCTGTTTTGTCATTCTGGTACAATGCATGAAAGACGTTTTAAATTGTTTGTATCTGTATAAGAAAGAAAATACCAGTTTTTCTTAGGAAGATTTAGATTAGAGTTTTAGCTTTAAAACTATGGAGTCTTTGTTTATAATACTTTATCTGTTCCAAAGAACTATGCACATATGGTGTGATAATGAGAATCAAGAAGTGAAGTTTCTGAAACTGGCCTAAGGCTACTTAAATACATCTTGTAAGGAATGAAAGACAAGAGTATTCTTGAAAACTAGGAATGCAGACTTTCTATACAATGTAATTTATTATCTCTCCATCAATCTCTCTTGCTTGGATTAATCCAATACATACACACATTTCTAAAGTTTCAGACATTTATCTCCTTCAGAAAATTTCTATTATTTCTTTTGGCTCTTGAGAAGTAGAAGGCTTCAATTAATTTAAAGATCAGGTTTCCTCGTAATATACAATCTGTCACTCTTCCTATGAATTCCTACTACCCTCTGGCTAATCATTTGATCACATATATCCTTTGTTGTAGCTTACTCTTTTGTTTTCAAATGGGAGTCCAATTTCACTGAATTTTAATCTGAAGAAGTGAAACATCTTTGCCTTAAGAAACCTGGACACATCAAATATCTGTTTTCTTTCTCAAATGATCTCTATAGATATAAAACATACAACAAAAATTAATTTCCTTTTTTAGACTATGTTAGCATATGTCTTAAGGCTTATAAAAAAAAACATGGAGCTCTCTATAGGAAGAGCAAATCACTAACGAAACAAGTAATGCTGTGCTAGGTATTCTGTTGTATTTACTATCAAAAAGGTTAACAGCAAGACACACACACACGTATATCTGTATATGTATACCTGCAAGCACATTTTCATGTACGGACCAGCACCTATCCTGGTCATCAAACTAGGATAAAAAAAATCTTAGCTGCTTTCACACATGAGAGTCAACTTCTAAAGACAAACGTATAAAGTTGTGAAGAGACGCGAATGGAGAAGATTCCAGTCTCCATTACTTTCACTTAAGAGGCTTACCAGACCACAACAGCTGCCACACCTTTCGTTTCATGTCTTCCATTAATAGCATAAGGAAGGGTTTAAAATGTATCTCATGCAGAGGGCACAAGCAAGGATGTGTCAGTGATTTTCACTGACACAGATATGTAAGCAGGGCCCTCCCTAACACAAGACATACCATGTTGTACTCTAAATCATAGTTTTGACCATACCTCTTACAGATGACCCATAACAGGGTCATCTCTAAGAGGTATGGTTATGAAAACCACGTAGTTCAGTGGCTCTGGCATCCACACCGAGGCCAGTATCACCGCTATAAGACATACCTTGATGACAGGTATTTAGCTATTACAAATCACTCAGTTTCACCACATTTACTAAACAGAAATTCTCTTCTGCCTTTTAAATGAAGGGTGGAAATGATCTAACAGAAAACTACTAAAAGGGAAAAAAAGTAGAACAAGTATAAAAAAAGTATATTTATCTACCTGATTGACTATAGTTCCAAGTATAGAATCTAGAGAATAAAATCTTTCATATTAAAGAGCATATAAAATGAAAAAGAAACAATGAAATAAACAGCAAATAGTACTTATATGGTCGGTATGACATCTATATGAGGGTAGAATAGCCCTGTAGATAGAGCGCTGGGCTAAGAGCGAGCAGACCTTTGTGTTCAAGGATTGACTGACATATACTAGCTATGTGAGCATAATAACAAATTATAATCATAACATTTATGTAGTGTTTTAAAGGCTGCAAAGTGCTTTATGAGCAACATAATCCTAGGTTATGGTCTGACCCTCACAACAATCCCGTGAAGTAGGTATAAAGGTAAACATTACAGGTATTATCAGGCCCATTCTACAGATGGGGAGCTGAGGTCAAAAGACTTCACAAGACTCGTTTCTGGAAGCAGCAAATGTGAGCAGCACCATTTGGACCTCACCCTCTTCCTCCTCTTTACAGCACTCTGCCTACTCTGCCTCTATGGAAGTCACTTAACCTCTTCTTAACCAGGCAACTCTCTAAGACTTCAAGCTGCTGACACGTTGGAGTACGAAACCGCTGAAGGTCTGAACTTAAAAAAAAGAAGGGAGAGGAGAAGGGGGTGGAGGTTTTGTGTGGTCACAGAAGTTAGAACATGAACAGTTAGAACATGGAAGCTGGCAAGCATACAAAAACGAACGGCCAGATTAAAAAGGATTCCTCAGAATTACCTTTCAATTGAACACAGCATCATAGTATTAGTCCAATGCTTTATTTCTTTGATGACAGACCGGATCATTTACAGACACAGAAACCATCACAAGGTTAAATGTCTAAAACAAAATTGCTCAACAGAGCTGAATATTTCTATCTTAATTTATTTCTATAACTACAATCCCTCCCCTTTGCTTGTGTGCTAGTCTCTCAGAAGCTAACTTTAAAAATTCATACCCGAGATTTCATGGTTTCAGTGGTTTAGGGAGTTGGGTGGTGAGGAAAGTTCTGTTACCAACGCAAATCAACAAGAGTTTCCCAACTCACTCTTGAACAGTTGCCTGGGGGCAAAAAGGTCAGGCTTCCCAGGTCACACAGTCAGTAAGGAGCAAAGACTCAACACAGACTGTTCTGACTCCAAGGCTGAATGTCCTCTACCCAAGTGAACTATGCTCTTAGTGCTCTGAAAAATTAAACGGAAAAAAAAATCACTAAAAACACCAAAATAATTACTAGAAACTCTTCCTTTTCAGCACTGTAAAAATGCTCGCCAATTTGTTTTAATTGCCATCATTAAACTGGAATAAGAGCTTCTTTAAAACATCTCTAATTGGAAGAACCCAGCATTAGAAAGCAATAGTTTAAACAAAGATAATTAACTTTTTGACTAAACAGCTCAAATAAAAGTATGAAGAAAGGATTACTTGAAGCTATTTTAAAAAGAGATTTAGGTTTTCAGCACTTGGGGAAGTTTAGCGACTTCTTAAAGGATTAGTCAGTCAACCCAAAACAAAGAGATGCACTTAGGGCAGAAATACTGTTTGCTTTTCAGTCTATGGGGGTTTTCATTTTACTTCTAAATGTTTTCCAGGTATTCATTCTGATACTTAACATCTTGATTTTTTTCACTGAAATTCTAGATTCTGAGTTTTCTTTCTCTATGTAACCCCCTCTCCCAAAGTGGTTAAAAAAATCTTGATATTTTAAAAGATCTCAACCCTGAGTTTAAAAATATTTCCCCTCACTGCCCAGAAATCTAAAAACAAAATGTGTATAAGGAGTCAGCGTGAAGCCTAAATCTGGGTAAAAATCCAAAGATTTTTACCATTTAGAAAATTATGTGCCACCATAATAGCATTTACTTCAGTTAAATTTTAATTCATTCATTCATCTATTATAGAATCATAAAATGTTAGAGCTAGAAGAGACCTTAAAAATGCCTCAAACCCCTCCTTTTACAGACGGGGAAATTAAGGCTCATAGGTGTTCCGGGAAGTAAATAGATGATCACAGACTTAAGTCTTCTTCCCTCTTAGCAGAATACAAACTCTGTAACTAGCAAATCTTGGTCAGCATCATGGAGGACCCAAGCTTGGGGAAGGGTAGAAAGGAATAATATAGGTAGATACACTATTTTACAATGCATTTAGTAAATTTATAGAATTCATTCATTCAACTGAAGTTTAGTTCCTATTACGTGCATTAAGTTCCCATCATGTGCAAAGCACTGTCCTAGGCGCAAAGATAATTCTTAAGTCATAAACATTTCATATATGACCTTTAAAACTATTCCTTTTTTTTTTTTTAACTATTTCACTCTTTCACTGTTTCAACAAAAAAGGTATAGGTAGATCTTTTGGAGTAGACTTATTAACAAGGGAACTGATTAAGTAACAAAACTATGCTGCCGCCATAGGTTAAACTGGCCAGCAGAGGGAGTCATGACAGTAGAGTACTGCCCCAATTCTGGTTCCCTTCCATGGAGACAGTCCACATTCTTTCCTGTGGTAGCGTCTAACTGGAAAGAAAACCTATAGCAACCTAGTATCTGGCATCTTAAAACAGGGACTTCAGTTTTCTACATCCAAGGCTTATAAATGATTCCATATTAAATCACAGATTTTCTACCTAGAACTATAAGCTCCCCCCAAACACAAAACCAGGCGGCCTGATTAGGAGGCTAAAGTTACTGGGCTTGATTGTAACTGATCTCGTTCTTACCTTTCAGACTTAAGAGTGGAAGCCCAAGATGCCAGTGCTCTGCTGCATTTCTTCCTAAGGCTTAATCACAAATGAACTCATTCCAAACCTTACCCAGCCTAAGCTTATAGCACAGAGCCTGGTTCTGTGGAAGCCTGGGCATTTAAAACAATGTTTGAAGGGGCAACAACACTACTAACTTTCAAGATTCTTTTCTTTTAACCTGTGGCTGTGACTACATACAAAAATCATAATTCCTTCAGCTATACTTCATGTTAATAATAGTAGGAAATAATTGCCTACCATTTTGTTCCACTTACCTCAGGTTATATTATGTGAACATATATGTATTTTAAGACTGAACATAAAATGAAGTTAGAAATATTGATATCACTACATCCTGGCAAGATGATTTTCTTTGCTCTAGGAGAGCTGGAGATTTGGGGGTTTACATACATACCCAAGTTGGAGAATTTCATTATTATGCTATCTGTCTCTGGCAATCAGCTAAATGCAAAACTAAGTCTGTCCAAATTGGAGTTTGGGTTTGGTTTTTTTTTTTTGAGGGGTGGGTGGGTGGGAAGAATTACACAATTCTTCAAATTTGGCTCAATGAACTCCCTGAGGGGGACTACTTCTGCTATTAATCTACTAAATCCAAACTCTCTAAGTCCATGCTTTCTGCCTTCAAATTACCTTCGTACATATTAAAACTTTCAAGATGCTTATATGTCTGAATATATCTCTCAGCAACAACGACCTCCTGTCCCTCAACAACCGCCACTCTTCATCCAGAGGAATTATGTGGTTCTTCAGCCCTCCCTTCCCATTCCTATATTTTCAGATTCCTAATGCTACAAAATTGTTAGTGTTGGCTAGAGATCACTAACTGCTCTGAATTCAATTCAGTTTAACATTTATTATTTTATCACACGGATCTCCATTTTCCAGTTCTTACTAAAATAACTTGCTCTCCAATTTCATCCAGCATGTGCAGTAACAGTCTTGCTATGGCATGTAATTTATTATAACTAGTCCTTGAAACAAGATCTCCTAATTTAGTCCAAATTTTTTTAAAAAGTTACTTAGCGATATTCTAAAATAGCAGATGTCTCCCAAATAGTGTGTGATACTCATATTGTAAACAGATAATTGTTGACTAATCCATCACAGCAGGTATCACAGCCAGCACAGTAGGTTTTCCATAAAGTTTTGGTACCACATTCTCACTAAAGAAAATTGCTATCAATAGTGTCCAAATATCCTGTAATCTTCTCCTCAGATCAATTAATAGCTTTCCTTCTCCCTCATGAATCTTAACCAAGATAGGCCACCAATGTGGCTGGGTCAGCATAGGACCTTTCCTCCCATCATTCTAGAATATTATCTTAAGTGTCTATCTTCCTCACCATTTTTACATATTTTTGTTGGTGGGCATGATAAGTTTAGAAACATTAGGAATGCAGAAGATGGAGATTTTGCTCAAAGATGCCTCTCGAAATTGGGATATACTATATTTACAAAGCATTAAACAAGTATTTTGCTTATTGTATCACTAATATTAACATGAGCTACACGCACACACACAAAAGGACTTATCATCTAACTGGCTTCTTTTTTAAAAAGAGAGAAAAAAGTGTACCATTTGGGGAAAAAATAGTATTTTTGCCAATATTTTATTATGAAGGGTTTTAAAAGCCAAAGAAAAGAGTGCTTTTTGTGTTTTTTCCTAGTGGTGAGAGAGAACTCCTGTAGTTTCAGACGTGTGCTTTTAGGTCTTCTGACAGCTAGCTATGTGGAAAACGGATTAGAGGGGGAAAAGACAGGAGGTGAGGAGATCAATTCTGGGCCTATTGCAATAGTGCAGATAAAAGGTACCTGAACTCGGTTAGTGGCTATGTGCAGAGGGTCCTATGTTTCCTCCTTTAATCATCTTCAGTTCCTTCACTTGGTCCTTATACTGTATGATGAATCTCTCCCCACTTCAGTCCATACAGCTGCAAAAGTGATTTTTCCTAAAGTACAGGTCTGACCACATAAATAGCCTCGTTTCCTATCACTTCTCAGATCAAACTCTTCTCTTTGGCATCCAAAGTCCTTCACCACTTGGTCCCCACTTACCTTTCCAGTTTTATCATATATTACTACTTTCATGCTGGCCTTCTTAATCTTCCTCATACGTGATACTCCATTTCCCATCTCCAAGCCTTTGCACTTGAAGTTCTCCATGCCTATGTATGCCCTCCTCTCCTCTGCCTCTTGGAATGTCAAATTTCCTTTAAGACTCAGTTCATGCACCACCTTCTACATAAGATGTTTCTTGATCTCCCCAGCTGCTGGTGCATTCCACCTGTCTTGTATCTATTTACATTAACCACTTTTTAAGGATAACGTAAGGTCCTTGAGGAGAGAGGCTATCCTGCTTTATCTGTTTTCCCTTGCACCTAACAAAGGGCCTGGCAAAGCAGGTATTTAACAGACTTTGCTGACTGATGGACAATCTTTACAAAGCCTTTTATAAGCCTCCACACTCTGGCTGCTCGCCTTTGGATCTTCTAAAGCTTATCAATGTCTTTAAAATATGGCACTCGGAACTGAACATAGTGCTCCAGATTTGACGTGAACAAGGCAGAGGACAGCAGGATTATGACCTTCCAAGTAGAGGCTATTTTGTGTGTCTTAACAAAACCTCCCACTCCCTGCTGTAGGTTTTTGTTGTTTGTTTGATTTTTGGCTTCCATATCACACTGCTGCTTCATGTTGAACTCCCTCCCCAGCACCACCCCTCTCCATCCCCTCTGGCCTGGCATTGAAAAGCCCTCCCATAGTTTAGCTTGCATCTACTTTTTCAGTCTTATTTCACATTACTTCCCTTCTCACACTTTCTGAATAGGTAAGGACCATGGACTGTTTGTTGTTCCCTGCTCTGACCTCTCCCATTTCTGGGAAACTGGTCAGTACATCCCCCATGCCGAGCAACCAATCTCTCCACACTGTGCCTGTTGAAGTCTTCCTCCTTTAAGATTCAGTGTGGGTGATAACAGTAATCACAGCTAACATACAGCGCTTACTGCCAGGCACCATACTAAATGTTTTATAATTATTACCTCATTAATCCTGGCAGGAAGGAACTATGATTATCCCCATTTCACAGATGAGGAACTGAGACAAACAGAGGTTAAGTGACTTGCCCAGGGTCAGACAGCTGGTGTCTGAGGCCAGATTTGAGCTCAGGTTTTCCTGACTCCAGGCCCAGCACTCTATCCATCTGGCTGCTCCATGCAGGTCTCCCCAACTCCTTCCTTCCAGCTCTCTCACTCTTCTCACAACACTTTGTTGTTACTAAATTCTTTCTAATATTATACTTATTTACTTATACTTTAATTCCTCATTAGATTGTAAGCTCCAGTTTCACTTTTCATCTTTGTAGAGATACTTATATAGAATAGAAGCTTTAAAAGTTTATTTAAGTGAATCATACTCAGTCAAATTTGACATCACTATAACTTCCCCCCCATCAGTCTATCACTTTTTCTGGAAGAAATGCTAGGTAAAGAGATCAAATTTAAAAGCCACTCTTAAAAACTACACTGTAAATTCCGAAAATGGTAAGCCATTTTAAATAGACCTGGCCAAACCTGGCATATTGGTAACATCCAGGTTTTGGAGTAGAACCCTTCTCCCCAAGTGTCACAGTGACAGACTGAACACATCAAATTCTAGGTTCATATTACAAAATGGAACATCATTCAGAATAGACTTTCAAATCAGCATAAGCAAATATACTGACTGAAAAAGTGAGAGGTTGGCTTCCTTGATTACAGCAGGAGCTGCTGAGGAGAAAATAATTCTTCCTAAACAAAAACATAACATTTTTTCCATGGGAATTCAAAGAAACAAAATATTAATTAAATCTTGTGAGGTTCAGAACTTCCAAGCACAGTGGTAAGCACAATTTTTGATTGGCAGAAGGTGAAGGAGAGGGTTGCAATGTGCAACTGCCCAGGGCTTCAGGTTTCAGAAATGAACTTTATTAAAACTACCATAATCAAAGGCTATGAATTATTACGTACAAGAAACCGATTTCAAATTTCTTTTGACTATGCAATCTCGTATTAGACACAAAATTTGTAAATTTTGTAAATCTTCCCCATGTAGCTTTTTGTGTAGTTAACATTTATTTAGTGGTCTGGAGAATGGTCAAACAAAATGAGTAAGCTGTCTACCACCTGTGCAAAACTTTAAATTCTATACAAGAATCCTGTATTTAGTATTTAGATGCATAGTACCTTTACTTAATTCCAACTGGCATTAACCTCACCATTTCATATTCGCTGTAGCCTCTAATACTGAAATGGGCTCTCAGCTGATTTCAAAGTTTAGTTTTAGAGTCAAGCTGTAATGTAAGAATGTAAATATGTACAGAATGGCCAGTTCATATTTGCCATATTTGTTCCCACCCAATGTTTCTCCCACCTGCTTCTTCCACTGCAGCCATATTAGTAAGTCTGCCTCACTGAAGACAAGCCAGTTTTCATATAAGATTCAGAGTTTGAAGAGACCATTATGACATAATTCACTACTGTCCTTCCAAAGCATGCCAGAGGCCCACTTCTAGAGCAGAAACCTAACAATGAACTAAGGCCTTGATTGGAGCATTGCTGTTGTTGTTCAGTCATTTCAGTCATGACCATGTGCAGTTTTCTTGGCAAAGATACTGGAGCATTCTCCAACCCATTTTTCAGATGAGGAAACTGAGGCAAACAGGGTTAAGTGACTTGCCAAGGGTTACACAGCTAGTAAATGCCTGAGGCCAAATTTGAACTCAGGTAGCCCTGACTCCAGACCAAACGCTCTATCCACTGGGCCAACTAGCTGCCCGAATTACTGGTAGATTTAATTGCTACAGTGGCACTAAGATGAATCACACATGCCTTCCAAGGCAATATGAAATATTTCAATGGTCACAGAAACTGCTCATGGTCACAAATACACCCAAAATCAAAACAAGAAACAACTATTAAGTCATAAAACATAAGTACTGGACTTAAAACTTCCTTACCTCCAATATTCTGAATAAATATCGTACTTGCCACAGCCACCTACAAAGTAACACATTCATTCAGAAGACGTAAGAACATTTAACAAGAAATATCAGAATATCAGAATCTTTTCAGTACAAGAAATATTATCACTAAACTAGAGAGAGAAGGCACTCCCAACATTGAAGACAGGAAGTGCGTCATGCCTAGCATTTCTAACTTTACATCCAAAATAATACTAATAATTGTCTCATATGAAACTTTTTTTTAAAAGCTCCCCTAGAGCCTTTAAGGTTTTGTAATTTTAGCAACGTGGGTACTCTGTCCAACTAATTCAAATCACACCCCTTCTATTAACATCAGATAGTTCTGAGAGTTGCTGTGGCTAAAAAATTCATCACCCTGTGGCTAAGCGACTGAGCCTCTCTGAATTTAGCTCTACCAGCCATCAGACAATAGATACAAAGTCAATTACTAGGTCTATGCTAGAAATTTTTTCTAGTCTAAAAGAGCTTATGCTTTTCTGATATAAGCTTCAAAAACTCAGGGGGTACCTCTATGGCACTAGGAAACTTCAGAGGACTTCAGTGGAAGCCAATAGTAAAGCACAAAAAAACTTTAGAAAGGTTTTTATGTGGGGGTGTGTGCGGGAAGAAGGATGTTGGAAGAGGGGATGAGGCAAATTTCTTACCTTGCCAAGTACTGACAGAGTTTGGTATTAATCAATGAATGTTTTATTCTCATAGAAGCAGAATGGCATGGTATAGTGCTGGGCTGAGTCAAGATGCCCCAGGTTCAAATTTTACCTTGGAACTGTATGAACCTGGGCAAATCCCTGAGTCCCTGGGACTCAGTTAACACTAAGAGTCACAGATAGGTTGTGATCTCAATGGAATCCATCTGGGTTTTTTTTTGCCAACTTAGGCACATTTTTCTGTGGGCAGCCTGATGCATGCTACTGCTATGTGGGCAGAAGGATGACATGTGGTCCTCAGAGCTCATTAGTATGGCACACAACAGGTCTGTGGGATTCTCTGTTCCACTGTTAAGTAGAGGTAGGCTGTCTTGAAAAAGATAAAGGCATTAACTAGGACAAGTTCAAAGAGTTATAATATGGTAGCTCTCTAACCACCTAAATCCAAAGTATGGAAATTTTGTATCCTATAGTAATTAAAAAAAACAAAACAAAAAACCTTATTCTCTCTAACATTTAGAAACCCCAGCCTTGGGGTTGGATCAATTCATTGGCTAGCCCGTAGTGTTCAGTCAGATACACCAAAGGGGGTGCAGAGGAAGAGGAGGGAGTACCCTCAAATCATAGTGGACCTACATACTCAATATATCTCAGGAAATATTTAGCCTCCTAAAGTCCTTTAATTGAACCTTCCTTCAATGACACCTTACACTCAAAGTGACCTAGGGGTTTGGACAGAAAGCTGAGCAGATTTGTGATGATCTAGGCACTTGTGATTTCTCTTCTGGCATTTCCCAAAAAGGAATTTGCAAGTGGCTTCTTTAAATAAGCCAAAATCTATCTGTCAAAATGATGGCTTGAGCTTTTTTTTGTATACAAAGATGATGCCTCGTATTTTAGGACACGTACTCAAAGTTGTTTTTCTGGGAATAGTGATAAGTTGCACCACGCCAGAAACACTCTCTTGCCAGTTGCCCTTGTGATAAATAACAAACGTTTGCAAGATGGATTCCTGAAACTGGAAACTGCAATTGCTAGCCGTAGAACAATTTTCCTCCAGGCAAAGCTATTTAAAAAGTTCTGAGAGCTTTGGCTACTCCTGCATTATACTTTAACTTCTCAGACAGATGCAAAAGTGTAAGAGTACCAAGTCTATGACCACATTATGAAATCTGTAAAAGAAATCAAGTAATCAATATTAAAATATCCTTTGTTAATAGTCCAAAATTTTATCTGACTATAACAGGTTTACAAAAATAATTTCAGAAATATTTAAAAATACTTTTCATGACTCACTTCTCAGAAGAAAATACAATACACAAAATCTCCTAGTTTCACAGATGTCAAAACAGACCCAGAGAGGATTCTCTGTAACAGAAGTGGGTCAAAAGTTGAGCATCTAGTTCTCAATTTGGCCTTTATCTACTAGAAACCATAGCACTTTTCTGCTTCGTGTTGATGAGAACATAAAAGAAAAAGGCAGTGAACATCTTTGCTTATTTCAAGTAATAACTCTAATAAGTTTCACTTTTTAGCAGTCTATACTCTTCCAGAAAATTGATGCTGAAGTAAGAAACCCAGAGAGATATACTAATGCAAATTAACAGTGATGATAGTGAAGATGCTTGGAGGCATGTTTATAAATCAAGACGAACTAATCAGGATGTTTTCTTAAAACATTTTCTTCTACTGAGTCTTCAACAAATTTGCTCTTCAGTCAAACCACATGCAGGAAGTTCCCTGATGACTGAATACATTCTCATATTTATATCTTTATAAAACAAACATCCTGTTGTCTTAGAAATAAAAAAACTGTCAAGGATAATTACCAGAAACTTTTACAATTAGTTTCATATACTTGTCATATTCTTCACTTTGTCAAAGTTGTAGTTCATTCAGATCACTAAGGGACTAAATCACAAGGTTATAGAGTTTATCATTAAAATAATGTCTTTTTGAAACATGTTTACCTTAGTTTGATTATAAATCAGAATTTTTTCCTATCACCTTTACAATATCTTCCTGAAATAATACAGTATGTTTCAAAGCACTGAGCTTGGAGCTAGACGACTTGGGTTTTGATTCTAATTCTGCTACTTCCTAGTAGAACATAACATAATGTCTCTGACTCTTAGTTTCTTCATCTGTAAAATGGATCACCCATCTCACAGGGTTAACGTGAGGGTTGAATGCATTAATGAAGGCAAAAGCATTTCATAACTGCAAAGTACTTTGTAAACACTGGCTACGATTATCATCTTTCCTACCATTCTGAGGAATCTATTTAGCTGTTCTAACAAATACAGAGAGAGGTAGCAGGGCTTAGCAGACAGAGAGATGACCTTGAATTCCTCAAGGCCTGGGTTGAACTTACACTTCTAAAACATACTAGTTAGGCAGCCCTGCATAAGGAACAACCTCTCAATGCTCCAGGCACCTGTTAAGTTGGATAAGACTGAGCATCTGCAGTTGGGTATGCATTTCTTCTCCAGGAGTTCACACCAACAAAATCAGAGATCCATACCAAACAAAACAAAATAGACAGCCAATGTAGCTATCTTTCCCCTCATACAGCTGACATAGATTTAGAACTGAAAGGGGCCATGAAGTCAGATAATTCAATCCAATCATTTTGTAAGTGAAGAAACTACGGCCCCAAGAGGTCACACGATTTCCCCGTATTTACAGAGTCATGTCAGAGGGAGAACATTTTGGAACAGTACAGTACAGAATAATAACTTTGGAAGCAGAATGGGGTCATTAATATGGCAGTTTATGACAGAAATGAGTCCATTTGTGACTGCTTGTGGAAACAGGTAGCATGCTCATTTAATAAGCCAAAACAGCGGTCAGGAAATTGGGTCTCTAGTGCTCACTGCTGCTTACTAGCTGTGTGACCCCAAACAAGTTTTCTAAGTCAAGATGCACCTAGTATGTTCTAGAACTGTGCTAAGTACTACAGATACAAGAAAAGCAAAAAAGAGTCACTGCCTTAAATGAATGCAAACTGATGGACAAAAAAGATAAAAAGGATAAACAGAGAGCAGCCACAGGGGGAAGACATTAGCACGGAGACAAGGAAGTCTTTGCCAAGGAATTTTTAGCTGAGGCTGGAAGCCAGGAAGCAGAAATTAGGAGGAAGAATTCCAGGTACTTGGAAGAGCCAGGGAAAATTTGAGGAATCGGAGTGTTGAGCGTCTTATATGAGAAATATCAAGGAAGTCAGTGCCCCTGGATCAAAGTATGTGGAGGAGACGAAGGTGCAAGAAGACTAGAAAAGCAGGAAGAGACGATGTTACAATGTTAAAAGTCAAATGGAGGATTTTATATTTGATCCCGGAAGCAATATGGAACCAACGGAGTTGTAGGGGTTGGGAGGGTAATGGGTATGACACGGTCAGATCTAGGCTTTAGGAAAATTACTTCAGCCATCATGTGGAGAATAAACAGGAGTTGGGATGTACTTGAGGCAAGAAGATAATGAAGAGGCTATTACAATAATCCAGGCATGATGTGATAAGGCAATGGTTCTCAACCTGTGGGTCGCGACCCCTTTGGGAGTCGCCTAAGATCATCAGAAAACATATATTTCTGATGGTCTTGGGAACCAAGACCCCACTCTTCCATCTGTCTCCAGGAGGGTCCGCCCACATGCAGATATGCCCACATACGAGTATTAAAGGGTCACAGCATTAGGAAGGTTGAGAACCACTGTGATAAGGGCTTGTATCACGGCAGCTGGGTGAGTTGAGAGAAGGGAGTGATGGTCGAGATGTTGGGGAGGTAGAATGGAGACAACCTGGCAAATGACTGGATATCAGGGATGGAAGCTGAGAACACCACGTAGATTGTGAACCTGGGCGACTGGTAGGATGGAGGAATCCTCAATAGCAGTAAGTTTAGAAGAGGGTAGGGTTTGGGGGTGTGAGTTCCATTTTCAACATGTTCGGTTGAGGTTCTCCACAAGACATTCAGTTTGAGATGTCCAGTAAGTATTTAGAAAAGAATGAAAATATGTAGGAGCACTTATAAATGACTCTCTCAAGAAGTTTAGCCAGGACAGGGAGAGATCTAAGATGACTAAAGGTTATCCACAGATACAGTGAGGTGTTTTTTTGAGGATGGGGGAGACACGGGCTATATATTACAGAGAGCAGGAAAGCAGCCAATAGAAAGGGAAAGATGAATGATTAGTGAGAGTGGGGACAATAGAGGGACGAATCTGCTGAAGAAGACAGGGTGGAATAGGTTTGTACACGTATGGTTTGTCTCAGGAGAAAGGCCACTTCTTCACGTGAGACGGGGGGAGGGACGCTGTGACAGAAGACATCTTGAGTTATGAGGAGGGGAGAATGTGGAGTTCTCACAGAGAATGACCTCAGTTTTTTGTGAAATATAAAGCAATGTTTTCAGCTAAGAGGCTATGGAGATGGGCAGCACTGAGAGATGTAAGGAGGAATGAGAAAGTGAGGAAAAGCACTGAGGTGAGTAGTACAGTATATCGATTAGGGAGGTATAAAGCGATCCGTAGTCAGCAATTTGGCACTCCAATCTCGGTGTCCGTAGCTTTCATGGGACACAGTTGTGCTCCTCTGTTTACAGACTGTCTATGGCTTCTTTCATGCTACAACGGCTGAAGCGAGTTAGGACAACAGAGACTTTCTTCGGCTCTCATTGCTTCACAATGTCGCTCAGGGCTCTGCAAACTGCAGTGATGCAATTACAATCCAACCATGTTTCAGATGCCACGTGTATCCCAGAAACATAAGATTTTATTTATTTTTTGTTTCCAGTGCAGACCCATCATGGTAAAACAAGAAAAGAAGAAGGGGAAAATTGTCGTTGCAATGTTTTGAGCTCAGGGCTAAGACAGATTTTTCTGAGAACTGCCCTCAATCACTATTATTGAACACTGATTGGTTTAGGAAATTTGTTTTTGCTGCAGACTCGACAATGTTTCTTAATGAATTCAGCCTAAAATTATGAGGCAAAACAGTGCTTAAATCTAAAATTTATACGGAGATAAAGTCAATTAGACAACTAATGTTGTTTGAATCAAAATGTCAAGTTTTTTTATACACTCCCCATACTGTCAAAAGTTAAAACAGGAAGTGAGATTGCCACTTCCACACAAATTTGTAGCAGCTATTTCTGGAACTCAAACTTACAGTTCCAACAGCATTTTTCAGTCCTTGATGCAAAAGGAATCTCCATATTTCAAAATCCATCTAACTGTGCAAATGAGGAGTTCCACCTAATCTTCAATGGGAAGTAATTAATCTACAATGTAATAATATACTAAAAGGCAAACTTCAAGAGAAGAATCTAACAGAATATTACAGATGCCTTCTAAGCAATGAATATACTCAATTAAAATCATATGCTAGTAGGCTGTTAGTAGTATTTGGTAGTATCTACGTGAAGAGACTTCTTCAAAGATGAAACATGTAAAATCTCACTATAAAAAATCATTAAAGATGAACATTTGCAATCAATTTTGATAATAGGGAACAATAACTTTGAACTCCAACTACATGAAATGTCATCTTCCCCAAAAGCATTCTGTTTTTCTCATTAGACCTGTATTACAAAAAAACTATACTCAGTTATTATTTTGAATTTTATCAATAAAAACTTGATCTGTTTTCTCTCACTATGTAAGTACTACTATAGGCTGTAAGTATCCTTGACTTTGCTTCTTGGCCCACAAGCCTAAATAGCTATCGTGGCCCTTTACAGAAAACATTTGCCGACTCCTGTATAAATGGACTGCCTGGCTGAAGTGATGATCTAGTTAATATGTCACTGTCCAGCTGATGTTATGTTACATAAATACAAACTGGGCTTTGCTTCAAGATGTTATCCAGCTCTGTGCAGGAATAAGTAAAAGAAGCGGGGAAGACTGGGCCTTTGGACTCACACGTGCAATATTTATAGCAGTTCTGTTTGTGGTGCTTAAGAACTAGAAATTGAGGGGATGCCCATCAACTGGGGAATGGCTGAACAAGTTGTGGTATATGAATATAATGGAATACTAATGTGCTACAGAAATTATTGACAGGAAGACTTTAGAAAAACCTAGAAAGACTTACATGAACTGAGGCTGAGTGTGGAGAGCAGAACCAGGAGAACACTGTACACATTAACAGCTCCAGTGTGCAGTGACTGATTTTGATAGACTCAGTCCTTCTCAGCTATGCAAGGACCTGAAACAATTCCAAAGGACTCATGACGGAAAATGTCATCCACATCCAGAGAAAGAAATATGGAGTCTGAATGCAGAGTGAAGCAGACTATTTTCTTCTTTTGTTTTGTTTTTTCTTTCTCTTGGTTTCTCCTATTTGCTATAATTACCTATACAAAATGACTAATGTGAAAATAGGAATGTTTAATAGGAATGTATATGTACAGCCCATATCAGATTGCATGCTATCTTGGGGAGGGAAGACGGAAAGAGGAAGAGAAAATTTAAAACCTATGAAAGTAAATGTTGAAAACTAAAATTACATTAATTTTTTTAAAAAGATTGGGCCTTTGTACAGCATGATCAGAAATAGGATAAAGGGGCAAGGGACTAGAGAATGGAGCATAGTATACAGTTGAACTGGCTTATTAAGGTGTCCAGATGGGAAAGGAAGGAGAGTATAGCCAATACAGGGATTATGGCCTGGGAAAGAACAGAGGGCTATTGGGATTGGAGGTCAGAGTGATAATGAAGAATATGGTTATGAGTTTTAAATCAGAAGGAAAGATGGAAAGAGAACAGATTATGGTAAGATAAAAGAATTTACAAGTTTATGAATACAGATATAGAACACTTGGGGGTGATGGCAAGATACAGGGCATGAACATCTTTGTATATAGGAATAGGTCTTGGAAAATGAATGAACTGAGGAACTAGGAAGTTTGGATGTCTGAGGGAATACTGATGATTATGAAGGTTATGTCCTGTTTCAGCCTAGTTTGTATTATAGATAATTGAAGAAGCATGTTGTAAACTGTGAAGTGCCATATATATATATGTAAAATATTACATCTTATTCCACTGCCAGATTGTAACATTTTTTGAAGGGGGGAAGGCAGGGCAATTGGGGTTAAGTGACTTGCCCAAGGTCACACGGCTAGTACATGTGTGAGGCTGGAATTGAACTCAGGTCCTGCTGACTCCAGGGCCAGTGCTCTACTCACTGCATCACCCAGCCGCCCCAGATTGTAACATTCTTGAGGGCAGACCCCAACTACCCATTTTTCCCCTTTCTCCTAGTATTTCTAGGACATGTTATGGTGCCTTGCTATAATAGGTACTAAAATAAGGATTAGATCTGTTGTAGGGGAACTCCCAGGGAGGAAATGCCTTTTACCAATGCAGATCACCAACTGTACTAGAACTCATCGTCTTGAAGGGCTGTTTGGGGTATTGATGAAGGGATTTGCCCAGGATAGTGCAGCCAGAATGTGAGAGAGGCCCAAGGAAACTAAACGCAGGCTTCCCGAGTCTAAGGCCAGCTCTCTATCCACTATCACTCTTCATGCATTTCCTATCATGTATTTGTATGGCTGACTTTTGTACCCAAGTATAAGACTTCACATTTATCGGTACTGAACTTTATTTCAAGATTCACCAAAGCGTCCAAGTCTATCAAGATCTTTCAGTACCTGCTGCCATCCTGTGGGCTGGCTACCGTGTCACCTGGGAATCTGGCAGGCGTGTCATTCAGTGCTTTAGCCAAGCCGCTAATGAAGATGTTACACATCCAGACACAGAGCCCAGCCGCACTCACGGCCAGATGACAAGCTAACCTAACACAGAACCGCAGAGAACAGAACACTACTTTTCTTGTTTGGTCATTCAGCATTTCTGACTGTATCTAACTGTATTATCATCTAGTCCCTTGCAATCTTATCCATAAAAACAGCACAGGATACTTTATCAAATGTAGGCTTTATAAAATCTACAGAAAACTGAGTCACCTAACCTCCTAGTCTAGTTACTGTAAAAAAAAGACATGAAGCTGGTTGGGCAAGATCCGTTCTTGATGCAGCATGTTCGCTCTTTGTAAACAATGCTGCCCTAGATGTTCACTAACAGTCTCTTAAATATTTTACTCTAGAATTTCTCCAGAAATCAAAGTTCGGCTCATTGGCCTGTAATTTGTGGAATCTATTCTCTTTCTCCTTTTTCCTGAAATTCAGGAATTTGCCCTCCTGTAGTTCTGTAGTGTTTGTCTCGTCCTCTATTAAATTTCAAGTATTACTGGGAGTGGTTCAGTAATCATAGTTGTCATTTCTTTGAAAATCTGAAGATACAGTTCATTGGATAGAGCACTATGCCTGGCCCTAAGACTCAAATTCAAATCCAGTCTCAGACAAGTACCAGCTGTGTGACCCTGGGCAAGTCACTGAACTTGTTCGCCTCAGTTTCCTCATGTGTAAAATAGGAATTATATATTATTTACATATATATGTGTGTGTGTGTATATAAATAATATTACATATATATTATATGTTACAGCACCTGTCACTGTGAAGATTAAGTAATAACTGTGAAGCACTTAGCACAGTGCCTGGCACACAGGAAGTACTATTTAACATTAACTATGATGATACAGGCTCATGAACGATAATCACATGCTCACTTGCTATCTCGTTTGTTGTGGCCATCAGTTCCCAAGTCAAAGTTTTTGTTTGTCATTTCCATTACAAAGGTCACACTCGCTGGAAAAAGGAGACTAAGACTGAAGCCCCTCTGCCTTTTCTGTTGTCAAGTCATCCTCATTGAACCTACTCCCGGTAGCAGGCCTAGCTCCTCTTTTATCCTGTTCTTTCCTCCAATATAACTGAAAACACAGACACACACACACAGACACACACATAGACACACAGACACACACACACAGACACACACACACACACACACAGACACACACACAGACACAGACACACACACAGACACACACAGACACACACACACAACACACACACCCACACCCCAAAACCTTTTTTGGTATCTTCAGCTTCGCCAACAGACCATACCTCACTCTGAGATTTCACACTTCTGAGCTACAGGTTCAAGATCTTTTGGAATCTGACTGCCAGTCTGCGAGCTGGCTATTGTGTCATTTATACCAACTCTGTATCATCTGTAAATGTGGTGAGCATGCTGGTTAATCCTATTTTCATAGGATCCTGCCACACTCTTCAGCCTGTCACTTATCTCTGCTTCTGTACTCACCTTCTAAAACTCAAAGATAGTTTTATGGGTTGTCCTCCATCTCTCCTCATCTCAGCCTCCTGGCTTCCCTGGCTTCACTCCAGTCTCAGCTGAAGTCCCACCTTCTGCAAGAAGATTTTCCCCATCCTCCTCCATCTCAGCGCCTTCCCTCTGAGACAGTTTTTTTGCATGTTACCTCTGCCATCAGTCTGAGCCCAAGAGCATGAAGTGTTTGTTTTGGACATGTTCAGTGTAAGTTCTCTAGAGGACCTTCGGTTTGAGATGTCCAATAGTTATAGAAGAGGAAAAAGAAGCAGAGCCACCTATTGTTAATGGTTTTCTCAAGGAGTTTAGTCAGGAAAGGGAGGAGATCTAAATTGGTAACTAAAAGGGATGGATAGATCCAGTAAAGATATGGGGAGATGGGAAAGACACAGGCCTATTTATAAGGCAATAGGGAAGCAGTCAACAGACAAAGATGAAATCTCTTCAGTACCGAGGCTGGCCCATAGTAGTACTTAACA
Source organism: Pseudochirops cupreus (assembly GCA_028627135.1). NCBI lineage: Eukaryota > Metazoa > Chordata > Mammalia > Diprotodontia > Pseudocheiridae > Pseudochirops > Pseudochirops cupreus. Next base: position 362,651,098 of record CM053582.1, read on the forward strand.
AATGCTGGCTGACTGTCACTGTCTTTTTAGGTAGCTCTCATTTCCCCCTCATCATTGCAACTGCTTCCCTGTCCATCTTTAGAATTTCATTCTTGAATGTTTTCCATGTAATTCCATTTATCCTTCCTCTGAAGTTTACTCTTCTCAAATCTAAGGTGCACGTCAGAATATACCTTTCTTCACCTCTTTCATATACTCAAAAAAATAAGTGGTTTCTTCTTCCCAATGTTCACCTATCATTTCCACCCCAGCAACCTTCCTGCTGCTAAAACATCCAATACAGATCTTCCCCTTGTTGGCTCCTCCACATTCTGCAAACAGGGAGAGCAGGTAGATGTCTGGATAACTAAAGCTGCCAGTCACTCCTATCTCATGTCTCTGAAACAGGCTTATGATCTCTTCTTCTAATTTTTTCTTTCTGTCCAGCATGTAAAAAAAAAATATACTCCTAACAAAGTCAAGTTTTCCTGCCTCCATTTATTTTTACCAAAATGCTTTAGGATTTTTCATTTGTTTCAAGACTCAGCTCAAGCACAAGAAGAGGCCTTTCCTAGTCCTCCTGGCTGCTACTGCCTCCTCTAACCTCAAGGTTATATTCTAATTGCATATTTTTTATAGGTATCTATCTATGTATGTTTTCTCCGCAATCACAGAAGTGACTAGTTTTCATGCTAGCCTAGTACAGTGCCTGGCTTCATAAGGAACTGCAGACTGAGCATCCCTTCTGAATGCTAGATTTACACTAAACGCACACCTTCTTGATACGCTGTTCTCTACACAAGCAGACCCCACCTACCCCCTTGAAATGCTCTTTCTTACGGAGGAAGCACACCCAAACAGAGCCGTATTCCTGTAATACATTTCATGCCAAGACTTGGTGAGAGCCATAAGGTAAAATCCACCTCCTTGTGTTAGGACATCTAGTTCTTCTCTTTGCTTCTTCTCATAGACAACTGAGGCCAGAAGTTTGACTACTAGCTCCTTACTGGGATTCTGTCATCTATAATATCCTGACTAAGGTGCTCTGCTTCCTTCCTTCTTTATAGCTGTTCTCTTTTGTACCAACTATAGTATATTCATTCCATCTACTATTTGAGTAATTCTGTCAAAAAAGAGAAACTGTTAAGTCTGACGTACTTGTTCTTGATGACACCATCCTGGCTTGGGATATTCACTGCTTGCCTTTCTGGATGGTTCAGCAATAATCTCTTTAATATGCTCTAGTGTGTGTGTGTGTGTGTGGGGGGTGTGAACTTGTGGCCTTAAGGCCACATGTGGCCCTCTAGGTCCTCAAGTGCAGTCCTTTGACTGAATCCAGACTTTATAGAATAAACCCCTTAATAAAAGGATTTGTTCGTAAAACTTGGACTCAGTCAAAAGGCAGCACCCAAGGACTTAGAAGGCGACATGTGGCCTTGAGGCCACAGGTTACCCACCCCTGTAGAGTTTTTTTCCAGGAATCAAAGTCAAGCTCATAGACCTAAAGCTTGTAGACTCTACTCTCTTCCCTCCTCTGAAAATCAGGACATCTGTCCTTCTCCAGTTTTGTGGTACCTCTCCTATTTCCATAAAGGACATACTCATGACTTTTCAAATATCACTAATATTGGCTTAGCAATCAGATCTGTCAGTACCCTAAGATGCAGTTCATCTGGGTCAGGTGACTTGAATTCATCAAGACCAGGTATGTGCTTTCTTATTGTCTCCTTACAAATCTAGAGTACTAATTTTGGTGTAAAGGTCATTCTTTTTTTTTTTTTTTTTTTGCTTTTTGCAGGGGGGCGAGGGCAGGGCAACTGGGGTTAAGTGACTTGCCCAAGGTCACCTGGTTAATAAGTGTTAAGTGTCTGCGGCTGGATTTGAACTCAGATCCTCCTGACTCTGGAGGTGCTGGTGCTCTATTCACCGTGCCACCTAGATGCCCCAAGATCATTCTTCTTTGCAGAAAAAAAAAATAAGAATCAATTGTTTCCTTCAGTAGGCAGCAGTGAGGAAAACATAAATCATACCCATTCACTTTCTTGTCCAAGACTTTGTAATCCTTGCCAGTACTTTATGCCCTCTGGCAGTATCCTTTCTGTCCACACAGACTGCCAGAATTGGGTAGGAGTCATACATTTAGACAGGTCTTGGAAGGATGATAAATTTGTCCTTCATGGGATCATAAATGCAGAGCTGCAGAGTACCTCAGAGATCATTCAGTCCAAACCCCTCATTTTACGGGGGAGGAAACAGACCCAGAGAGTTTGAGAGGCTTGCCCAAAGTCTCACAGGTATTAAGTGAAAGCCCTGGGACTCTTTGTAATGTCTTAGATACAGAACTTGGGAAGAAGATGAACCTGTCAATTGTTGTTATCAGTTTGAAATTACCTCCTGCAGTATCTCTGGGCAAGGAAATCACCAACTATCATTATTTTTCCTTTCTTCTTCTGACTTTTAATAGAGGACCTGTCATATGACGCCTGCTATGGTTCTATTACTTCATTTCTTGGAGGACCACTTGCTCCTCAGATTATCTTGTTTTCTCCTCTTCAGAAAGAGACTCAAATTTGCTTTTAAGCTTAAAGTTTATATTTGTCCATTTCCCTCTCTTCCTCCTCTATGTGAACACTTTTCTACTCTCTAACCTCCCAATAAGGATCAAGCTATGCCTCCTCTCACTCTCAACCCCCACTGAAGAACACTTCCCTATTTTTATAGGAATATTTCATTTTCCCTAATAACCTGGGGTATAGAAAGACATTCCTTGAGTTCCTTCCCCTTATCTTCTAGGAAGAAGTACAACCCACCCTTGGAACATCAGCAGCAGTCACCAGTCATTTATGTCATTTTTTCCTTTGGCTAATAAGTCTTCCCTTTTATATTCTTGTTCTGCTTCCCTTATATTTCCTGTTATTCTCTTAATTTTTTATTTCCTCCTAATGAACCGCTTTCCATTCATCATTCTCTTGTATTGAGAAAAAGAGGAAAATAGTACCCAGTTCTGGTTTGGTCAACAGTCAGGAGAAAAAAAGTTACCTTTCCAAGTGCTCCAAATGCAAAAAGACCAAGGTCTTCATAAGACGTAACAGCTGTCAGGAGAAAAAAGAACAGTGGTTTGGGGTTTTTTTTTTTGGTAGATTCTATATTGTTTTATCAAAAATTTATTTATTATTATAAACAAATGATATCATCATTTTCACGGGTCCAGAGTAACTGGAATCAGTCAAACACAGAATAGTTCTGATTGGGAGATAGTTTGTGACCTTCCACACAGAAGAGCTGCCTGACTGGTGAACTATATATAAGACAGTTTTCTGATATCCTACAATTAAATTTTGTGGAACCTGAAGAAATATAGTCCAGGTCCTAGTACTTCTTGATCCAAAACTTCAACCTATAAAGATTTTGGATGGTCTTTTAAAACTGGAGCCTAAACAGATATTGTACCACTCAGAAGTCGCCTCGAATCTTGTGAATTAAGCTATTATTACAAGAAAGGCACTAAGAAGTAACACCAGCTACCGCGGGAGAGTTCTGCTGACTAACTACACCACAGCAATTTTAAAAGGGATAACTGCAAAAAGTGATCACAGTTTTTTAAGGCTGCAAAATCCACTATAATATTTTCACTATGTAAACTTATACAGGAAATGGGCCTTGGAAACTAAAGACATGAAGAGGTTGAGTCAAATAAACAAGGTCTGACTGAACTTTCAAAGAATTTGTTTTCATGTCACTCAGGATAATAATAATAATAATAATAATAATAATGTACTTTCTTTCATATAGCACACTAATACTACTGTCATATTGGTCTGTAAGTGAAGGTTTTGAGTGTAGGCTTTCCTAAAACTCTTATTACAGGAAAATGATTCCCTTAAGCTGTTTATTTTACAAGCCTTCCATCACGCATTCTTTTTAGCACTTCACAGAACTATAAAAACCTTTTTTAAAACTAAAATGAGAGAGGCAGTGTGGGATGGTGGAAAGAAAACTGGAGCATCTTCCAGAAGCCCTGTGCCTTAATTTCCTCATATATAAAATAAGGGGGTTGGGCTAAATGATCTCCGCGGTCTTTCCTAGTTCTAAATCTCCTTTGAGACCTTCCTCAGATGTTAATACTACCTCCCTCTTCAAACGACCTTGCATTAAGGTTGTATCCCACCACACCAAGTCATTAGAATATAAGGTCGCTGAAGGTAGGGGCTGTTGCACTTTTGTTTTCTATCTTCTGTGCTTTAGACATATTAGGAACTGCTGCCAAAGTCACTGATTTTACAGTCAGTCAGTCAGTCAGGAAATATCTAAGTCATTCAGATAAGCTTTTCTAAAAACTTGTGCATGGTCTGGTTATTTTTAAATAGTAGCACTAAGCAAACATTTACCATCAGTAAAAGTAAAAATCTTCATTAAAAGGTACAAAGCTATAACTTAATTACCCAGAATGAACATTATTAGTTTGTTTTTCCACCTAAAAATTAAATAACTTTTACTTCTCAAGCAATAGTAAACCAAACTGGAGCGGCTAGGTGGCACAGCGAATAGAGCAGCCGCCCTGGAATCAAGAGGACGAAAACTAGCTGTGCGACCTTGGGCAAGTCATTTAACCCCAACCGCCCTGCCTTCCCTCCTCCAAAAAGCAAAAAAAAAAAAGTAACATAAAATAGCAAACCAAACTGAACGCTTCTAGAAATGCTGTAACCATGTGCTTATCTTCTCTACGCAAACCCCAATGTAATTCCCAACTGCGCTCCTGGCAAAGGCCCGCCGTGGCAGCCACTACTCTTTTTTATCTAGTAATCTGTGGGTAGTTCAGCGTGCAGCACATTGCGGCAGGAACAGGCCTGCATTTGGAGAAAAGAGACAGGGGTTGCAGTCCCAGCACTATAAGCTTCCCAAGGAATCACTTCTCGGCCTCTCAAGGCCAGGAAGATCACTAACTACCGCACGCCAAAGTATCTTGAATGGCGGTCGCCCTACTGTCTCGCCAGCTGGACGATCTAGGGCCCAGTGAATCCAGTCACTGTGGAATCGGGGCTCTCGCCCGCGTACACCAGAAGACTGTATCAGACAAGCTGGGAAGGGCGTCCAGCTCTAAAATTCTGGGACCCTGCGAGATAACTCAATTCTGAGATCAACAAAAAAGATCACTGAGCGCAGTAAGTTCCCAGACAGACTGGAGCAGCGCTCTCAGCTGTGAACCCTGAATTTCCAGCTTGAATATCTGTGTAGTGACTATAGACTGCCATGTCATCAGACTACAAAAGTACAGAAATTATGGGCACTTTTCTACACCTGAGACAAGAATAATAATTTTTATGCTTAACAATCTTAAGTCACAACTTAAAAGAATTATCTTCATTTATTCAATAAATGTGTGGTTGATACTCTTTTAAAAAAACTCCTGTTACTTAACTGCTAACAACTTCAACCTCCCACCTCATCCATACCACAAAATATTACTCGATTAAATAAAATTTTGGCTTTCCGTGTCTGCTGAAATTTCTTCTTGTTTTATCGCTGTTAGGCATTGGCTTCTTCTTGTTCCCCCCCTTTCTCCACATGGCTGCTATTAACAATAGCTGACTTTCAAAGAAACAAGCACACTGAGAAACATCAAAATGATAGAAAGAATAATTATCCTCTCTTGCATATCCTATGGCACTGAAACAATCTGAAAGATGGAATTATTTTCATCTTTTACAGGAATTCATGTTAGCAGTACCTGGCACAGCCCATGTTAAATAAGTAACTGGAAGCAATCAGAAGAACGTGAAAGGAATCTATTTTAGGAAACCTTTTATATATATATTTTATATTAGAGAAATCAATGTTGTGTTTTGAGGAGACTGAAAGTCTGTAAATCTTAATCAAATAAACAGGAGAGAAAATCTTATTTAGTGTGCCACTGAGGCCTATGTCATGGCTATTTTGGTCTGGCAAAGAGTTAAGTCTTCACAGGCACAGTTTAGAAAGCTGCTTCTCATGAACATGTGGAACATTTCCATCCAGTTACTGTCTACTCCGCATTTTTCCTTCAATGAAAAAGGACAATTAATAAATCTCGGCTCAAGTACAAAGCTCGAGCTTCTCAGCAGCAGCAATGTTATCTTTGGATCTAGGTTGTGGAACATAAGTTATTTAAATCCAGTTCAGCCCTCGGAAGGCTGGCCACGTGGAATGATTCCTTATTATTTCAGAGTTTCTCTATTTGTAATGTTTTCCAACCTTTTCATCTTGTTTCCTTTTGGCTGCACGGTGACCATAAAGGTCAATTACCTAAAGTCACTAACTTATCAAACCCTTATTGTCTGACTACTACACGGCCTTCACCATTTTCAACACTGTTGGTTTACTGGCTCATCTTTGATAAATATTTAAACTTCACCTTCAGGAAACTCTGTTTTTTGTACTACCTCTTACTTGTCTGACCATCTCTTCTTTTTTGATTTCTGGTTCTCTTTTTTCATTATCTATGTTCCCTTCCCTTAGCAAAATAATTATCGAACATATTTTCAACTACCAAATACAAGGAAAACTTCGAGATCTCTAGCTCTGCCTTAGCGCTATTTTACAGACAACCCCGCTCACACACATGCCTATGCAGTGTACACCTTGCCATTTAAACATATTTAATGAACATGGCCTATGGCCCAATTTTTCATTGCTTTTCAAACATTTTTCTTTGCTATCTTCTCAATCGGCCAGGCTAATAATCTTAAGGTTCTCAACGACTCCTTTCTATCCTCAATTGTTTCCACGCAGTTCGTCCCTGAATCTTGCCAGTCCTTGCTACCCGGTATTTCTTACATCCCATAACACTCTCTGATTCCAATCTCTCCTTCTTCATTCTATTCTACACTTAGCAGTAAGAATCATCTTCCTAAAAAATTGTTTTGAACATGCTGTCTTTTACTCATTGTCACAGTACTTCTCCAGAATTAAAAAAAAAAAAATTAGAGGCACTTTTCCATGTCTGAGACATCATGAGCAATGTTTTAGAATCCTATGATGGTTCTCAGTAGTATGGGGAGCAGAAGCTATGAAGAAGAAGGCCTAGATTAAAATCCCCAATCTGAGCAAATCACATAATCCCTCCAGAATTCAGTGTCCCTATCTGTAAAATGAAGAGGTCAGACTAGAGAACCACAAATGTCCTTTCCAGCTACACATTTATGTTCTTGTTAGAGCACTACCTCTTACATCAACATTAAAATTTCTGACTGTAATCTTTAAAAAGTTTACTTAAGTACCCTGATCTTTCACTCCATCATGTCTCATACTTTTCATTTCCTCTCTTTTAATCTGCCATTTCCTGCCTCTTGAACAATGATCTCAATTCTCCCGGCCAAAAACTACCCGTACCCTCATTTAAAACTCTCGGATCTTACCTCATCCATGGGACGTTTCCAGGTCGGCTGCACTTCTAGTGTCGCCAATACTCATTCACACTCATGTGTAAGGTTCTGCACGCTGGCAGATTGGCTTTGTTGCTTGTTTTCAGACATATATTTGCATTCTGTCTCCTTTATTGCACTGTACCCAACTCATAAGCATTAAGCATTCCTTCTACTGGCTTTAAAACTCTCTCAGCACCAAAAGATGCCTAAAAAACACCCCCAGCTAACCGAGTTACCTATTAGATAATGAACTAAATGTTGCATTGTGTATGAGGGAAATGTGTTTTCTTTGTTCAGTCAAGAGGAAGTTGAGCTTAATCTTGAGCTCTGAAATAAAACTGTTCCACCTAAAATCTGAACCCTGCATAGCAACCAATTCTAATTATACCTCTACTAATAATGCAGAGACGATCTGCCACGCAAGATCTAGAAAAATGTCTTGGGACTCAGAGAGTCCAACATAGGACCTGCGGAGTGTATCCCTGCCACAGAAGGTGCCCGTGGCTTCTAAAAAGGGGAGATAAAAATTCTCCACACTTCTGCCTTATGAAAACTCATGATGAGGTTGGTTACCTACAGAAGTTCTGCATAATTCTCTGCCTGACTTATGAGTTATAATTGGGTATCATAATTCTGCTACAAGAAACTTCTTTATATAATCAAGCACATGTTTTTAAAATGTCACTGATGTCATTAAAAGAAGCCTAGCTCAGTAGAGTATTTTTACGGTGATTGAAGGAATTCAATCAACAGAAGAAGGAAGCAGCAGTATCTGTGCAGGATCATGAAGAAGCCAGTTGAAGAACCCAAGTAGGTTATTGGGAGCAAAGGAAATTAAGAAGGAAAGAAAAATGGTTTTCTTCTACTTTATAATGCCCTGAAGTAAGAAAAACAACATAGATATTAGATTTCTAGAGCCATCAGAGATGGACTGGCATGGGTAGGTAAGAAATTTACATTTCAACTAGGAAATACCTAGCTGAACTAAGGTGTTTATTTATTCATAATCTGAAAAATATATGTAATCATAACAACAGGTTAAAATCTTTTTTTTAAAAAGTGGTCTCACAGAATTAAGATCCAAGATAGGAAGAATACAGGATAAGGAGCCTTTACTAAATCCTCAAAAACTAAGGAATAATAATTACTTTACGTAAAGTAATAAAATGAGAGGCAACTCTGGTGAGACAGAGGACCACAGTCTGCATGAAGACGACCTATATTCAGGTCCTTCCTCTGACAACAATAGCTACGTGACCTTGGCAACAAGTCACTTTACTTCTCAGTACCCCAAGCCATTCTGAGAGATCATAAATTACAGAGAAGTTATTCCTCTATATCAGAAAAGGGAGACTACCCTGGGTGTTCCCCATACTGCTGAAATTACAGGTCTAGATTTTTTTTAAAGTTAAATTAAAAAATAAAGCAAATCAGACTTTGAGTCATCCTTTCCTGTGTATGAAGATGATGTCAATGCCCACTATAAGCAAAGAATGCCATGGAGATAAGTGTGCACTGACCTGCCCGCTCTTGGACCTCTGTACGCCCAAGGGCACTTGTCTGCTGGCTGGTTAGCCAACAAAGTGAAGGTCAGCATAAATGCCACCACCAGGGCATTTATGGGCTAAACCATCTACCTGATTTTCATTCATCTAGATTCTAGATACCAGTTATCCCTTTAATTGAAAAGGAGACTGTAACACCTGCTGGAAATACAACTGAGAATGCTAGTTTTCTCCTCTTTCTAGCAGCATCATTGCTGGAACTGTACATTTTAGCCTTCTGAAAGGCCTCAATTCACCTGTCCTGTAGTATCTGCTCATCCCAAAGTATTTCAAGGTCCCTGAAGTATGCAAGCAATTGGCAAGTGTAATGGCTACTTCAGAATACGTATGATATTTTTACTTACCTGTCTGAACACACATAGTAAGAAGAAGATGAACTGAATAAGAAGCCAGGAGGGCAACTATCAGCAGCAGGAAACTAAAACAGAAAAGAGTACGTGATTAAACGAGTTTGTTTTCGTCCCCTCTTTCAAGAGAAAAAAAACCCCTACCTCAAGAATGTCCTTACTTAGCCCTCATGTTTGTTGACTGCTAGTCACGTCAACGACCCTGCTATACATCACTACTTCACTATATTTATGTGCTAATCGATCAACCAGCCTAAAAAAAGGGGCCTACTACATGCACTACGGTGGCTGCTGGGGATACAGCGAGAAAGAATGGAACAACTCTTAGTCATATTTCAATAGAGAGGCAAGAAGTGCAAAAGGAAGTATAGTTAGTGGGACAAAACCAGTACAAAGTTGTTAAAGACAAAGTAATTTCAGAGGGAGGGAATGAAAAGCTTGGGAATTAGGAAAGGCTTCATACAAAATGTGGTGCTGGAGATGTGTCTTAAAAGAAGAGAAGCATCCCCTGAAGTGGGGACGAAGATGGACTGAATACTGTAAAGCGTACTAAGTTTTATAGTTCTAAAGTGCCATGAACTACACCTCCTTCAGGGCTTTCTACTTAGAGATGAGGACCCTATTTTGATTGTACTTGTACTAAATTTAACCTACAAATCCTGTCTTCTTCAAAGACTCATAAAACTGCAATCTGAAATGCCAGCCAATCATATATATTGTTTCTTTCTAAGGACTAAAATGCAGGTGGTGAAAAGCACCATATGCACAATCCCCTTCGGAATACAGAATCCCCAGCTCCTACAGCTTTTCCCTAAGAAACAAGACACTACTGCCCTGAGAGCTCTTCTCAGGGAGCTGTCAAGGAGCACTCCACTATTTCCAAAAGATAACCAGGAAAGCTGTGGAAGAAGCTCTGTCTTTGTGTCCTATTTAATGCCTGACCTTGTTGTAAACATGAGTGTTAATAAGCAGTAAAAGGTGTGCAGGGGGGAGGTTTGTGTGTCAAGTTTTATGTAGAATTGGTCTGCCATAACAATTCACAACTCTCCATCAGGTTTTTAATGACTTGAAGAACAAAAGAACTTTCAATAGTCATTTTCCAAATCAGCCGGTGCAGTTGGGTGGGCGAGTGAGCGGTGAGAATAAAGAGACGGTGTGATCAACAGTCTGTTTATTCTCACCTCGCGAGCCCACCCAACCACACTGCCTGAGCCACCGGTGCCCACAACGTGGGACATCAGGACTGCTGTCAAGTCTCTAGTGACTGGGCCCGCAGGAGACCCTAGGGACAGCGGGCTTTTTTCAAGGTAAGGGGAAGGCTCCAAGAAGAGCGGTCAGCGCGTTGAGTCTTCATTTTACATAATTGGAGCTCACAGAGACATGGTATGGGAGGAAACGTAGTGAGGGGCTTAAAAGATAAAGGAAAAGGTTGGAGAATACTACCACTTATAGTGTGTAAGAGATTTCAGTTAAGAAACAGATTCTGAAAAAAATTCTAAAAATAGTCTATCAGGCAGCCCCACGGCTCCCTAGCAGTTCTCAGATCAGAGGACTTGATTGGGAAGCAGTGGGAGAGGCTTTAGTTAATTATTTTAAGGAGAATGGACAGGAGAGTGACTCTGATTCCATATTTGCAATTTATAACGTCATCAAAGTGTGCCAAGCAGAAAAAACAGGTTTTAAAGAAATATTGAGCGGCATGGGTGAAAGTGAAGGCAGTGATCAGGAAGAGACCACACCTCCTGAATTTGTGGAAGAAAGATCCCCAAAAAGAGGAAGACTCCTAAAAAATACCAAACCTCTTAATCTCACTCTGTGTCCATCTTATAATTCCTCATGTGGAACTGAAAAACCTGGAAAGCCCAAAGGCTTCCCAGTAGTTTCAGAATTATATACACCTTTTTGAAAACTTATGAAAGAGAAAGGACAGACATTATGAGAAATGGGATTTAAAGGCTGCAATTTGTTAGCATACCTTGTTATAGCAGACACCAGGCCACTAGGACATGGCAAAAATTAAACATAAAACATCTTAAGGAGGTAAAAAAAAAGGCTGCACAGGAGTACAGGGCAACAGCTTCTTATACGATGTCATTATTGGAAAATTTAGCAGTCACAGCTTTGACACCACATGATTGGAGGCAAACAGCTACAATATGTCTAATCCCAGGGGACTACTTACTGTGGGAGGCCAATTATAAGGAAAAATGTCATAGCAAACTATATGATCTCATGTCAGCAGAGGGGCCTAAAGCACCCAGTATTTTCATGCTTTTGAGTGAAGGACCTAATACATTACCTAACACACAAATGGCACTGGCAGTATATAGCACTATTCAAGAGTGCGCAATACAAGCATGGAAAGAGATAATCAGTTCTGGTTAAGCAGGAAAAATTTTTACAAATATCGTGCAGGGACCTGAGGAATCATTTCCTGATTTTGTGGCCAAAATACAACAAGCAGCTGAGTGTACATTAAGAAGTACTGTGGGATTGGAAGAATTTGTAAGACAAATAGCCGGAGGGAATTGCAACTTAGATCATAAGAAAGCCTTTTTGGCACTTCCTGCTGATGCTTCCTAGGATCAATTAATTTGAAAATCTATGGAGGTAAAGTCTATGGTCTTTCAAGCACAAATTCTAGCAGAAGCACAAGCTGCCACAAATAGACAGAACAAGAATTGTTTTAAATGTGGTAAAGGGGGTCATTTCAAAAGGGAACGTAAAGGGGGTGGCAGTAATGGGGAATCACAACCAAAAACAAAATGCCCCAAATGTCATAAAGGCTTTCATTGGGCTTCAAGGGCTTCAAAATGTAGATTTGGAAATGCACGGAAATGGCCTCAAGGGCCAAGTCCCGGACCCACAAAAAACAGCAGGAACTTAATGTTCAGTTCTGGACTCCAGAGGTTCAGGAGGGCAAGCCAATTTGTATCCCTCCCCCTCTGAAGTAATTCCCCTTATCTTACAGCCCTCTGAGGTTACATCCCTAAATATTTATCCCGGCCAGGAGAGATAAGTACTTTTTAGGAGCTCCTCTTCAGTCACAGTAACCTCAGAAGGGGAATATGTGGATACACAATTCACTCCAACCTATGTGGAACAAAACGACTGGGAAGATTATAAGAAGATTAAAATTAAAATTATGAATCTCAGCAATTCCGTGATCCAATTAAAACAGGAACAATGTATATTTCAAAAACAGAATCCAGAGGTCACGTGGTCTCAAATCATTACAACCTCAAGGCCCACCCTTTATATATGCGTGGAGGGCAGGAGAATTCGGGGTCTCTTAGACACTGGGGCAGACAGGTCCATTACCAATCAAGAACAATAGGATCCAAAGTGGACCGCTCAATAATCAGATATAAACATGAGAGGCATCGGAGAAGTCAGCCAGCCCTCTCAAAGTGTGAGGAAACTAACTTGGGAATTTGAGGGCATGTCAGGAAAATTTCAGCCATATTGTCTGGCTTCCTTGCCAATGGCTTTATGGGGCAGAGATAATTTATCACGACTTAAGGTTACCAACACAACAAATTTTCAGGAGGGGCCCTGACTGATGGGCAGCCAACAGCTGATCCTACTGAATGGCTTACCACGAAAACAATACAGGTGGATCAGTGGCCCCTAAGTGCAGAAAAAACTGTTGCCCTATTAGACATTGTGCAAGAACAGCTGGAGCTAGGTCACACTGAAATGACAAACAGCTCATGGAATTCTCCAATTTTCACAATTAGAAAAAAAAGACATCTGGAAAATGGAGAATGCTTATGAATTTGTGGGAAGTAAATAGGGTCATAAAGGATATGGGGGCATTAGAGCCTGGTTTACCCTCTCCTAATATGGTACCGTCACAATGGCCTTTATGGGTCATAGACATACAGGACTGTTTCTATAGCATACCTCTCCAAAGTCAGGACCAAGAAATATTTGCATTTTCTATAAATGTCTGCGTTTTCTACTTCCATAAATCTAAGAGAACCCTAAAAAAGATTCTGTTGGAAAGTATTACCCCAAGGGATGAAAAATAGTGCCATATTATGTCAAAAGTTTGTCGTAAAGGCTTTAGAATCAACTGGAAACAAATATCCTACAGCTTACTTAATTCATTACATGGATGATGTTCTATGTGCACACTAAGATGAATTTACCCTAGAGAAGATACCAAAGGAGGTTACAAATAATTTTGCTGCTGCAGGACTTAAAATAGCCCCTGAAAAGATATAGAAGACAGCTCCTTTTATGTATTTAGGTAATAAAGTGGAGAATACTACTATAGCGCCTCAGAAAATGGAAATTAGGAGGGATAATATTAAAACATCAAATAACTTGCAAAAGCTTATAGGGGATATAAATTGGATCAGACCTCATCTGGGTATTTATCACCATTATATCAATTACTGGAAGGTGATACCAACCTTAACTCTCCTAGAATTCTTATTACACCTGAAGCTAGGAATGCACTGGATTACATTTAGGAAGCTATCAGAACTGCAATTACATATAGGATAGACCCCTCTGCAGGAATACAACTCACTGTGCTGAACACGAAACACGGCCCTACAGGTGCCTTAATGCAAAATGATTTCGTGATTGAACAGGTTATATTTCACATCAGCCAAAATATTCTTTACAAACTTACCCTGATGGGATGGCTCAGCTCATAAAGAAAATGATCAGACGATGTTTATGCCTAAGTGGTCAATTGCCTGAAGTTATAAAAGTTCCTTATACTCAGGACCAAATCCAGCAATTGATTGAGAATCAAGAATCTTAGCAATTGTTGTTATTATATGCTATCCTTATACAACATCATACACCAAAAGGCATTTTCAGATTCTTAACAAACAATGAGTTCATAATCACTAAGGTATTAAGGATCAACCTATTTCAGGACTGAATGTATTTACTGATGCCACTAAAGGCTACAGAGCTTCTGTGTACTGTCCTGATAAACAGGTTATGAAAATGATCACCACTCCTTATGATTCCATGCAAAAGAACCAGCTCACAGCTATAACATCTGCTCTCACTCTATTTCCTCAGCCTATTAACATTATTACAGATTCTCAATATGCAGCCCAAGTAACTCAAAAAATAGAAACAGCCAATACACATAGAGATAAAACTCAGTTGTACACGTTGTTCCGTGATTTACCAGATGCTATACAACACAGATCACATCCCTTTTACATTACGCACATCCCTTCTCACACCGGTCTTCCCGGACCACTTTTTCAAGGGAATCCCATAGCTGATCAAATCCTTGCCAGCTCTGATATCCCTAGAGAGCAAGCTGGACAGAGACTTAAAAGCTGTCCGTCATGTGTTGTTTGCAGTCTCTCCGGACCCAAGTGTGTAAATCCCTGTGGACTGTTGCCCAGTGAAATTTGGCAATCTGATGTTATCCATTATTCTGTTTTTGGGAGGATGAAATATATACACTTAACCATCGACATGTATTCAGGGTTTACGTGGGCAACTGCTATGTCTGGGGGAAAAAACCTCTCATGTTCAAGAACATCTTATTACATGCTTTGCTGCTGCGGGTGTGCCAAAACAATTAAAGACTGACAATGGCCCTGCCTATACTTCAAAAAGCTTTGCTGAATTCTGTCTTCAATGGAGTATTCATCATGTTACAGGGCCTCCTTATAATATTCACCATGTTACAGGGCTTCCTTATAACCCCACGGGTCAGGCTATTGTTGAAAGAAAAAACACACACTTAAAACTGCTCTTCAAAAACTAAAAGGAGGGATTTGGTGCTTGGGTACCCCGAGACGAATTTTGGGGTTGTCACTATATGTAATAAATTATTTAACATTAGATCGTGAAAATAAAACACCAGCTGAAAAATTTTGGGGCACTACTAACCATAAGATCAGCAATTCTAAAAGATCACAGCCCCAGGCAACTGCAGATACGGAATGGGTGAAGAGGAAAAATGGTAAGGGACAATGGTGCGGTGTGCACAGAGCAATAGTGTGTGGCCAAGGCTATTTGTGTGTTTCCACAGATGAGAAGGAGGAAGTCTGGATACCAGAAAGGAGAACAAGGACTGTGTCAACAAACAGAGAGACTGCACATTCAGGGGCCAACAGTGGCGGAGGAGCCAGAGCCAAAATGAGGGCAAATGGACGGTGATCCTGCTTGCTACTATCCTTGCTCAACGTCCCATAGCTGCCTCTACAAGACACTGGGCAGTCAGGGATCATCCGCCTTGGGTGGACATGGTTGGGTGGGGGGGAGTTTCTTCTGGAAATCACCTTAGAAGGAAACGGGTCAGTCATTATTGCCAAAGATTTTGATGTTCATAATGCAAACATGACCCGTCCTGTGCTTGACTTTAACTTCACTGGGTTAATTGATGAGCCGCCTTCATGTTTTTCTCCTCTTAATACCTACTCATGTAGCTAAGCACAATTATCAAGTATCATTATGAGTATCATCCTTGGGGCAGAGTCAAACATGCTCATGCCCCTGTGGGCATTACTGTTAATGTATCTTCTACATCTATGTGAAAGGGCAGAGTTAAAAGAGAGGTGAACGCGAACGTCTATGCTGAAGGAATTTTCAGAGTTAATGAGCTAGTACACTTTGGGAACATCACAACATATACTATGGGAATTTGGGGGACTTTTTCGAATTGTTCAGGATTGTGGGGTAAACATCAGATGCTGTGTCTGGACCGAGACAAGTGGGACTCATCTTCGGCTCAAGCGGATCCCCCATTTTTAAACTGTAGGACTAATGTACCTGTTTGCCATCAGGTGGAACAAACCTACGTCTCCTGGCACAATGACATGAACATTAAACACAGACGTGGGGGATACCCTAAACAAAATTGGTTTGGACACTTACAGAGAGAAAACTTGGAAATATGGAAAATCCTTTTACCACGGGCCCCAATAACAATGGTTTTTGCTATTTTTGCTCCTAATGGGACATACTCGAGTAAGACCGACCACAGCTTTGTACGTGCTTGTTTAGGAGAAAGGTATGCATTCGTGTGGTGAAATAGCAACGTAAATATGACTAAAATTGATAAGCATTGCAATGTCACATGTGTTGACTGTAAGGTTTCTGAATGTCATGATAATACTTCTTTCGGACAATTGTTATTTGTTATAAGAACACCTAGTATGGTTATGATACCTGTAGAGAACGAGCACTGGTTTCACTCTTGTGCTGATCATTCTATTGCTCAAATTAATTAACAATTAGGTTTCAATTGAAAAAAGAGGTGGTGTTGTTGGGATAATTGCTTTAATTACTACTATCGTGGGCAGTGTTGTTATGTCTACGTCCATCAGCACTGCACAAAATCAGATAGTGTGAGCTCAGTTTTTGCATGAATTATCTGTCAATGTTTCATGAGAATTTCTGTTACCATCAGAAACCAACAAGAGTTTTTATAAAGCAATAACACAGCTCAGAGATGATTTAATTGCTATAGCTGATGAGACTGAATTAATGCAAGTTAGACAGAGGTTAGTATGTGATTATAGATATATGTATTTCTGTATGGTAAACAAACAATGTAACGCATCAGAATATAACATAACTCAAATCAGAAATCATCTTAATGGGCTATGGGGTGAGCGTAACACATCCCTTGACATAAATGATTTAGAGAATTTGGCTCACCTCATGGATCATGAAAGTCAGCGTTCACTACTACCGAATTCAGAGGCAAAGAACACTGTAGATTAGACAAAGAGAGCTCAGGGAATATTGCCCGGAAGAGTACGGCAAATAATAACTTTCTTAGGAACAGGGCTGGTACTACTGGTTCTATGTACCTGCTTACCCATCCTTATTTTCCGTCTTTCTCATATCATTCAACAAGCGGCACATAACGTCCAATTGCATGACTCCGCCTGCAGTGTTTTAAATAAATAAAATGGGGGAGATGTGGAGAATTTTGGGGGGTCTCTCAGCCCCACTCACGGAATGTTCCCCTCTCCTATACAAACATCTGCAAGGTGGATTTTGAGGAGGATTTTGATAATGAGGAGGATTTTGAGTCTTGTGTGTTTGTGCCTCCAGATGTGGTCCTAGGATAAAGCCCTAATAAATAACTAACCTGAAGCAAGGGTAACGAGGGAACGAGATCAAAGGAGGGGCCTTGTACACAGCCTTTTTTTCTGGTCACAAAGACCTTCTGCTGGGGGACATATGAACTTTGTGGGCTCCTCATATCACCGGCTCTGTAATACACAGACGATGGATTACACCCCGTCTCCGTATTCTCACCACTCGCTAGCCCACCCAACTGCACTGGCCATCGCACAAATCACTTCAGTATGCAACATTACATTCAGAGTCCAGGTTTTTACCTGTGTCACAGACATACACACGTGGCCAAGAGCTGTGGTTTTATCAATGTGGGAAACAAAGTAGTGTGAAGACTCCTTTCATCAAAGCAGATCAATCACTCATCTTTAATATAGTCTTAAAGAACTCTCTAGGGCACTGAACGGTTAAGTGACTCATCCACAGTCACACAACTAATATGTGTCAGAAATAAGTCTTCAGTCTGGGTCTTCCTGATTCCAGTGCTGACATTCTATTCACAAACACACGCTATTTCTCAGATTTGTGTGAGGTCAAACTAAAGATACATCTGGTTTTCTAGCTGACAAAATGTATGAAGTCTTAGATTTTATTTATTGTGTTTTGTCTAAAGTGTGGTTTACAATACTCCTGCTTCAAAATAATTAAAACTATTTGGTCTCTTATGAAAACATAATATTCACTAAGAAAATTGGGCAACTGGTGCAAATTAATTTCCCTAAAAATTACAGGAAGTAGACAAAAAACTTCTTAGATGAAACAAAACTACATTTCCAGTGCTTTGCTTTAAATTCATGACTGAGCAACTATTAATATTTGTTTCTTCAGGCAAAGCCTTTATATATAGTGAAGTCTGTAAGATGTCAGGGGAGAGGATTACAGAGGAAAAGACTAGTAAGGAGAAGAATAAGATCGTATGCTTAATCTTCCTTTTACAGTTGATAAGTAATATGAATAACTGATAAACCTTTGTTCACTTTGACTAAAATGGCACACAGAATGTGTCAATACTTAAAGGTACGAGAGAGAAGGGAACAACTTTTTCATTAGGATTTTTATTTTAGCCATTGGATTAAAATACAAGCTAGAGGGAAAAACTTTTTTTTCTATAACTAAGTAACTGCTTTAAATCAAATTCCATTAACTAATAATGCATTTTCCCACTGAAGTCTCACTTGTGAAGGTGATTCTGAGATCTCGAAGGCTCTGCTAGCAGAGTTTAAAGTCAAGCAGCAGGTGCTGATAAGCTGGAAAGGTTTTGAATAACAGACTTAGATTATACGACTATTGTGTGAGTGTCGGCCCAGCTAATTTAGCAGAGGTTCATCCACCACAGGGTTGGCCACTAGAAGATAACTTTTTTCATTAATAGCTCAAAGAAACCTATCGAGGAATAAAATAAATTGATTTCAATCTTCTGCACTGAAAGGAATGAAATAAAACATTTCCAAGGTAAAAACTAAGTTTAATTAAGAGGATTTTGTTACATATATAAAGAAATAACATAAAGACCATATTGATTCACATACAGTCTACCCTCAAATATAGGCAGCACTCCTAAAATAAAATCGGGGGCAATGGTCAACTCTCTTTAATTTATTTTGACCAGTATCTGATGGTGATACATAAATGACCCTGTAATTATCAATGACAGTGGGAGCAAGAAAAAGGACACGTACCTAAATGCGATAATACCTGTATCGGCCATGACGCAGGCTAGACCAAAGGTGCTCCTGCCCGTGACGGCGTTCATTAAGTTAAATACTGAGAAGCTAAAAGAAACTCCTGAGCATTCGTCACTCGGAAGCCCCTGCAAGCAAAAACAGTGAACAGTTTAAGTACTAACTTACTGGAAGGCAAATCTATCCAAGGAACTACTTGTATAGATACGCGAATCTATTCTTCCAAACATTTTTCCCAAACTGAAAAGAATATTATGGTACTTGGTAAAAATAAGGAAAGGAATGTATGTTTTCTCTTCTGTGGACACTGTTGTACTTATAAGAATTTCAACAATACTGACACTGTTTATCCCAGTCTCTCAAGAGGCCCCAATTCTATCTTGCCTGATATGACCTTCTGAAGGCTTCTCCCTTCATCCCAACCCTGCAGATTAATGCCCCACTGTGGCTCCAGGGCTACGGCTAGAGGCGGGTGCTCCTCAGAGTCTTTGTGGTAGGAGATGGACGACAATCACCTACAACCAATTTGCCTCACAACACGTTATTTCTTGGTACTAGCTCACCAAATGTATACTGGTTTTGTTTGTTTTCTTCTCACCAGTTCTGAGGGATGGAAAACGAAAAAGCATTCAGTAAGTACTTTCTATGTATCAAGCACTTTCCTAACCATGGGGGACATAAACAGAAAAAGCAAGACCGTCTCTGCTGTCAAGAAGTTCATAGGCCAACTGGTTAAGACAACACTCACAAAGGAGGCTTCAGTTTCATGGCAGATGGAAAAGCCAAGTGTACTAAATATCTGGCAGGCAACATGGTATGGCAGCTATTCCCTGACCACAGACTGTTGGGAAAACAGCAGTGGGTCCAAGGATGAGAGCAGGGTGTGGCTCGGGGCCACCTGCAGAAGAGGGAGATATGGGGGGGGGGGGGTTCAGCATGAGCTGGAAAGAGAGATTCAGGGGCTGGTGGGAAATATGCAATTAATGTTGTCCTGGGAAAGGGTAGATCCTTGACTTCCGATTTTGGCAGGTTGCTGGCGTTACTGTTCCAGAATGATCCGATTACCAGTTGTCTCAGGAGAACTGGTTTTAGGCAAACCATCTTGAGGGCATCCATAAAAATGGAATGTCGGTCACATTAAAGGACTGGTGGCACAAAGTAAGCATCTCAGAGGAATGAAAAAAAATCAATACAATCCAAGTTTTAAAACAACTGAGTCCGCCTTATTGACCATGGGATATGCTATAAATAATTGCTAATATTATTTCGAACTGACATCTCCAAACCAAGTAAATCTAACAGAAGACAGTTAAGCGAAACAATTTCGATTCTGTAAACCCAGTACAGGCCAACTTGAAAAGTGCATTCTCCCAAAAAGGGTTTGGGTAATAAATCCCCAGAAGTCAAAGAGAACTCAAAGTCAGATGACATGACAGTGTCTTTATCCTAAACTTTAGGGTCTGGGAACTGTTAACATTTCCATCAAGATTTTCTTTTTTTTGGAGATTCCTATCTTTTGGTAAACTGCTTCTGCACCCTACCTGTCTCGTGTTTGCCTATGTACACACGTGTATTCTCCATATGTGTGAACCTGTATGTAACAGCACGGGACTTTGGAGAAGACTTGAGCTTAAGTCCTACTTCCCCTGCCTACTCTCATGTGACTACAGATGGGCAAGCTACTTCATCTTTCCTAGTCTCAGTGAAAATGAGTATAACACTATTTATTCCACTCACCTCACAAAGCTGTTCTGAGAAAAGCATTTGCAAAGTATAAAGTGAGTTACTAATATTAGTATTATTATTCAAGAACTCCCCAAGTCATAACAGACAGTTCAACTGGAAAAAGAAGTATGTCATGATACTACCTTGCGGCATACTTCAGGGAAATGGAAACAGGAAGATGACAGAAACCGTAACACGTAACAGTGAATCATAGAACCCGAGGCCTGGTCATCTCACCCAGCCCCCAGCTTCCTTTCCAGTGCTAAAGTATTCCACCTAAAGCAGCAAAAGCTTTTACTCTGCCATGGAGTATTAACTATCCGTATTTCTGAGTTGCGGACAATAAAAGGTTTGTTTTATCTAACCTTGGTGCTTATTCTAGGTCACTTTCCTTGCTCACTCCCCCTCCCGGCTTTTCCAGCTGTTCCAGGACGCAGCCTCTCCTCTCCCAGCTTTAGGCATTCTCTCTGGGGCTGTCCCCTCTGCCTGGAACACTCTTCCTCTTCCTCTCTACCTCCTGGCTTCCTTCAAGTCCTAGGAAAAACGCCACCTTCTACAGAAAGCCATTCTCAATCCCTCTTATTCTAGTGCCTTCTCTTGGTTAACTGTTTTCTTATTTTTCTGCATATGGCTTGTCCAGTAAGTATTCGTTTGCTGGTTGACTTCTCTTGTCCTTCCTCCCCCCACCAGACTGTGAGGTCCTTGAGGGCAGGGACTATCCTCAGACACATAACAGACACTCAGAAAGGCTGCTCTGCTACAGATTTTTTCCAGAAAACACCCCTGGTTCACTCCTTTTCTTTGACGTGACTCTCCACCACCGCCAATTTTAAATCACACAACCAGCTGTTAGGTGGCCTTTTAACATCCCTAGAGTCCAAATTCCAAATCACAGTGATCCCATCTTTCTCAATTCTATTTAAATAGGACTGTCGAATACCCATAACCCAGGCCCTGTAACTTTGGAACTGAGAATGAATTAAACGGAGCAGGATCCAACTTTTAGAGCTGAAAGGCATCTGACAGGCAATCTAGTCCAAATTCTTTCTATGAAACTGGGACCCAAAGTGGCAAAAACAATTTGTTCAAGGTGACACAGTTACTTCTGGTTTCCTCACTCCTGATCCACTGCCTTTCTCACTTAACAATTCCAGGATCAAACCCTCACTTAGTACCCACCAGACTCCCCAATTTAGAATGGAGGAGAGGTTTCTAGGCTTGCTTAAACATCTAGCATCATTAGAGAATTTCTGAGCTAGAAACAAATGGAAGACTCTGTGATGTGGAGGGCTCAACCTTTTCTCCGTCAGACCTTTTGGCAGCGCAGGGAAGCCTTTGGACACCATCTCAAAATGTTAAACACATAAAATAAGACACAGAGCTTTACAAAGGAAACCAATGATGTTGAAACGAAGATGTGTTTTCTTTTCTCCTTCCCAAACCATCGCCTGAATCCTAGGATCCAGACTAACACGCCCCTTAACAAGGCTCCTCACAACTGTGCAGCTCGCTTCCTGTAACTAACTACCTTACAGCAATGAATCAATACACATTTATTTGGCACCCGCTCCGTGCCAAGCACTGGGGATAGAAAAGCGGAAAGCAAGCCCCGGCTCCCCCGGAGCAGAGCTCAGGACGCGCGGGGGACGCGCCGAGCACAGACAGCGGATAAACGGGACGGAATCAGAGAAACGGCACTGGACGAGAGCGGGGCTGGGAGGGCAGGGTGGGGAGCAGCCCAGGCGCGGGGCTCCGGCCAGGATCGAGCGTCTGCTGCCCAGGCCGGCACGGGGGCGGGGGGCACCGCACCGCGTCTGGGGTGAGGGTGGAGGGGGGGGATCCACGCGGGATTCGCTAACCGCGCCACAAGCACCACGTGCCGAGCACAGAGCAAAACGAGGTCCTGCCCTCGAGGAAGGCGGGGGTCTGCATGGGGGAGGGTGTCGGGGGGCGAGAGGGCACCGGGGGTAAGGACTGGGGGCGCAGGGGGAGCGGCAGGATGACCATCCTGGGGAAGGCGCTGTTTCTGTCGGGACAGGGGTGGGGCGTCCAGGGGGAGCCGGTGTCCCGGGCCCCCGAACACTCGGAGGGGGGACGGCGTCAGGGCGTGAAGAGCTTTAATTCTACGGGACGCCGGGAAGGAGCCCGCCGCGGGCAGCGCGTCCCACCTGCGCGAGCACCAGGGGCTTCCCTTCCCCCAAGGACCCTCGCGGCTACGCTGGAGGCGGGGCCCCGGGGCTCGAGGGGACCTTAGCGAGCCCCCAGTCCGCGCGAGAACCGAGGGCCCCCGGGGAGCAGGGTCCAGAACCCCCGAGGGGAGTCCGACTCTGCCGCCGCCGCCCCGCCGCCACTCACGCTGCGGAGCAAAAGGCTCGACTCCTCTTGCTCTATGTCCTCCTCCTCCGGCTCCTCTTCCCGCTCCGGCCGCGCGGAGACGTACCAGCCCCGGCCGGCGGCGTCGATGCTGCCCCGAGCGCTCTCCATGCCGCCTCAGCCTCCTCCTTCAGGCTCAGCGCCAGCCCCGCCCCCTACTTCTTCGAGGCTCGCGCTCCCTCCTCCCGCGCACGCGTGCAATTCCAGCCGCGGCCGCAGCGGGGCGACCCTCGGAGTCCGCTCTCGTTAGGGATGGGGGAGGGAGAAGCAGGCGCGATTTGATGACGTTTCTGTTTAGGCCCGCCCCTCCCCAACAGAGTGACGATGCCGTCGCGCCCCGGCCTCCCCACGTGCAGGAGTTCCTCCTCTCCTCTGGATGATGAGGTGCGAGCGGTTTGCGTGAGTTACTCGCCCCCGGGGCCAGAACCGGGGAGCTGAGGGGGTCTGGGGATGGTTCCTGACGTGGGGACCAGCGGAAGGGACCCCCTGGAGGTGGTGAGAGGTCCCAACTATGACAACCCTCCAGTGGAACCGGGAAGTGACCAGCGACAACTTCTGTGGCCAGTCTCGCCTTGCTTCAGGAAAATCTCGCGATATTACCTGGAGGGTCAGAGGTCACCGTTTTGATTCTGGGGCTCGCGCCCTCTCCCCCGGGGCGTCTCCGAGCCCTTTGCTCCGGGGCTTATTGAAAGATGGGAGCTGACCTTTTGGTTTGAGACCCAAAGCTTTGGGGCCGGAGTGTCCCCTGGACTTAGAGCCGGGAGGGGCGTCTGGGCCTCGCCTTACTGAGCCTCGGAGAGGTTACATGATTTGCTCGAGGTCACAAACGGGAGGTGGGAGAGCCGGCCGAGCCCTTCCCCAGCCCCCCAATCCAGCCCTCGCCCTGGGACGCTGTGAAAACGCGGGAAGCTGGTTTAAATTTTAGCCCCCAAGTCCCCGTTTTCCGAATGCTTAGAATCGCGAGCGCGAAGTGTTGCTTCAGTAAAGGTTGAGAACCTTTTGTCAGGGGTAACGAGCAGCGCGGTTACGGAAGCGGTTTGAAAGAATCGTGTGAAGTAAGTCATTGTTAAAGCTGCAAACGTTACCGGGGAGCCGGCGTGGGTTGCTTTTTAATTCAGACAGCTTTCAGACTTACCCTCTTCACAAGTCCCGCAGTGGATTTTTTCCCCTTTTCTCCCCGGAGTTTTCCTATAGATGGATATCTGCATCTGCTTTTTGTACTGTTGTTTAAGGGGAAGTGAACTTTGCAAATACAGTTAATTACGTGCCACATCTGTACAGGATATTATTCTCCTGCTTCGTGAACTACAGTGGCTCCCTGTTGCCTCCGGGATAGAATAGAAACTCTTCCCTTTTGGCTTTCAAGCCTCTTCCTGAGCTGGGCTGGAATGAACTTTCCAGCTTTATTATACATTGATCTACTTTAATCCAGTTCCTCCCGTATGTATCTTGCATGTAGCTTTTTGCATCGCCTCATCAGACTGCGAGCTCCCTGAGAAGAGGGACTAGTTTTCTGACTTTGTATCCTTAGCGCTTGGAACACTGCCTGCACACAGTAGGTGCTGATTAAATGCTTATTGACGTTGATCGTGCCAAACTGGCTGCCTCTGTTTCTCACAAAAGGCAAGCTGTTCCCTGGCGATTATGCATTTGCACTGGTTCTACTGCATACCTGAAATGAACTTCCTCCTCAGCTCCGCTTCAGCATCTCCTACTTCCTTTACAATGCAGTTCAAGTGCCCATCTTCTACATGGATGAAGCCTTTCCTCTTCCCCTCAACTGTTAGTGCCCTTCCTCTCAAACATTTCTGTACTTACCCAGGCTTCTTGAATAGGAGGTTTTTTAAAACTTTTTTGCTTGTATTTTTAACTGTTTGTGAAGAAGCTCCCTGAGCAGCATCTGAACCATTGTGAATTATTTCATACAGTTCTTGATTTTTACTTTCAGAAACTTTTACTTTCAGAAATTACTGAATATTTGCATTTTGACTTATAATTAAAAATTTTTTTTTTTTTAGGATTTTGTGGAGATCATTTGGCTACTCAGGATTTCTGAAAACATATCTTTATGGAATAATTACATCAGATTCACAGATTCCTTTCACTTCGATATCGCTGGCACAGAGTCTTCATAAAACACTGGCTTTTTACTTGTACAGTCAAAGAAACAGATTCTCTACAATGCCAGAAACAGACATGAACAAAATTGACCCTGAATTGTATTCCCCACCTTCTCAAGTTCGTGGAATGACAAAACTTGATAGAACTGCATTCAAAAAAATAGTTACTATTCCAGTACTTAATGTGAGGAAAGAAATGGTAAATAAATTAGTGAGATCCCTAAAAAAGGTACTGCTACAGCGTCCAGGCATAAAACGTGTGATTGATGATCCCAAGGATGAAGGAAATAAACTTGTTATGTTGGATCCTTATAAGATAGTTTCTGGTGATTCCCTCGAAGAATCCGAACTTCTTCTTTTAAAGGAGCTTAATGTTAACCCCCAGATCTCTTTGTATAGTTTGGAGCTAACTTATGAAAACTTTAAGACAGAAGAAATCTTGAGAGCTGTGCTTCCTGAAGGTCAAGATGTAACTTCAGGGTTTAGCCGAATCGGACATATAGCCCATCTCAACCTTCGAGATCATCAGCTACCTTACAAACAGTTAATTGGTAGGTACAACATAGAAAAACTTGGGTTCATTGTGTATGTTCTAAGTTATGTAAAGACTAAAGAGGCAACATGATAGTGAATGGAGAACTCTTCTCAGGGACACATGGGTTTGAGTCCTGCCTAGGACATGGACTAGCTGTGTCATGGGCAACTTTTAACCTTTATATCTCAGGAAGTTTTCTGAGCTTATAATTTACAAATGAATTGAGGATTTGTATGTAGAGGGAGTTTGCATACTGAGAGTGCAGTTCATTTCTCTCCTTGCACATAGATCTCCTCCTCTTTGACCAACTAATGAAATTAAAAGTCTGGACCAAAACCAAGAGTTTTATTTTACAGCTGTCAGGTTATAGGAGGAAGAAATTTGCCCAGCTTAAGTTTAGGTCATGTTCTGAACTGTAATCTACCTCATTTAAAAACCCATTTAGAACATCCTCTCTGGAAGTTGTATCTGTGAAGAAGTTTAGTTGTCTGCCTAGGCTTTCATGGTCATCAGTATGTAAGTGAAGGTATAGACTTAAAAATTCAGAGTTATTTGCTGTGCCAAAATTCACTGGTTGGTATATTGCAACAAGGGCATTGTTGGTACTTAGTGATTATTGATCTTTAAGTCTAAATTGAGATCCCAGCTTTTGTGAATTTTTGATTTAGGTCTGAATACAAAGTATCATTTATTTTTCCATGGCTATAGATCTAGATTTTTGGCTAGGTTCATTATTCCTTGGTTACTCGTCCTGAATAGTCTTGTAATTAATATAACACTAATTTGTTGGAGAAGAGGGTGAAGGATTAACAGTCTAAATATTAAGTATCATTAGCATTCCCTGGGCAAATTAATGTTTCTTAGATGTAGAATAATTATTAATAAGCTTGGATATTATGCTCATCTTTAAAACGTAACTCTAGCATTTTGTTCAGGTTAAGACTTGTCAATTCTCTTATATTATGCTTTTCTTTTCCTTTATTTTTAATGATAAAAAGGATTATCAGAATATTGAATGCTACAAGCAGATGTTATGGAATTTTCTATATTAACATAGCTATCACTTGAGTTTAGGTCTCATGATTTCTCATCTAGATTATTGCAGCAATTTTTTAATCAGTCTCTGTTCCACAATTCTCTTCCCACCATAATCTATCCTCCACCTAATTGCCAAAGTGATTTCTTTACGTGAAGATCCAATCATGTCATACCCCTATTCAGCCAGCTGTTTAACTTTTGAAGTCCTTCACAACCTGGCCCCAACCTATCTTTCTAGTGCCGTCATTGTACCTTACCGTCATTGTACCTTATTCCTCTTCCTATACTCTGCCATACAGCTAAATTGGCCCTCTCTTTAATCTCCCTTCTCCAGACCTTTGCACTGGCTGTCCCTCTTGCCTCACCCCCACGTCATAGGACTCTTTGTCTTCCTTCTAGGTGCAAACCAGGCATCACCTTCCTTCTGAAATCTTTCTGGACACCCCAACTGCTAGTGCCCTTGTAATGGGAATGGAAATTTGAAGATCTTCCCTGTCCCTTAATAGACCTAAGTGGTAATTTGAAGAGCTCCCCTGCTGTGAAGTAAACTCTGCCCCCTGATAGGCTGAATGGGGTCACATGGAGCCTTGGTGGGAGGAGTTTGCTGAGGAGAAGCAAAGCCCACAGAAGAGAAGCTGGTAGACAGCCAGCCAGACAGTTGGGGACAGAGGAGCTTAGGCAAGAAGATAGAGGTTTTGTGAGTAAATATTGATCTTGTATTGG
This sequence comes from Pseudochirops cupreus, assembly GCA_028627135.1. Taxonomy (NCBI): domain Eukaryota; kingdom Metazoa; phylum Chordata; class Mammalia; order Diprotodontia; family Pseudocheiridae; genus Pseudochirops; species Pseudochirops cupreus. The sequence goes on from CM053582.1 coordinate 362,678,670, forward strand.
TTTGTGGGAAGGCCAAAGGATGCTGTGGCTCTCAGCATTATTATGGCTTCTGAGTATCTTTGGTACTTCAGCTTACTGGTTTGGGGATTTGGTTTTCTGGTGTCTAAATAAATCCTTCAGCTTTATCCTTCATCTGGAGATTCTGGCATATTTTGCAATCAAATGTCATGCCATACTTACAGTCATTGTCTTTATTGTGATCATGGGCACTGTAAATATTGCATTGGCTCTCCAGCCCTCCCTCCCTAATTTCTATGTATGTATTTGTACTTATTCTCTTATGTTTACACTCTAAAGAGAAACCCCTTTAGAAGGTAAAATTTTTAAAGTTGAAATTGTTCCATTCTTTGTGTCCCCAGGGCCTCACCAAAAGTGGGCACTAAATAAATGTTTGATTGCTATATATGGATAGATGAAGGGTCCTCACAAGAAATTGTCTACACCAGTGATATCAGAAGTTCTGACCATCCCTACCCCACCCTCTGCCCCCAAGGAAATTAAAAGCTTTACTCATTGGTCTTTAGATTTTTTTCCCCAAAAATTTTATTCTTAATCTTATGCAAACTGTCTCACTTTGGGTATTTAGTTCTGATACCAAAGAAGAATGCAGAATTGGAGCTTTTGCCCATTCATGTTACTGTACTGAAAAATTCACAGGCAGGTAATTATAGAGAAAGTATTTGATTTGAATTTCAGCTCCTTTATTGTTCGTTTGCATTGTTGGTTATTTTTATTAGATTTTTAAATCAGATTCTCTTTTAAATATCAGGATAGTCTCATGGAGGTTTCTAAACCAGTGTTGAAAACTGTAATTAAAAGGAAGGAAACATGCATATATTAAATACCTACAGTGGGCCAGGAACTGTGTTATTTCTTTTGAACCCTGGGAAACCTTCAACCCTGGGAGGCATGTGCTATTATTATCTCCATTTTATAGCTGAGGAGACCAACGCAGACAGGAGGTAAAGTGATCTGCCCTGGTTACACAGCGTGGCAATTGTCTGAGGCGGGATTTGAACTCATCTTCCCGACTCCACACCTAGTGTTCTATCAGCTGTACCAGACTTCCTCTCTTTTTGACCAAAAGGATTACAATTACCGTACTAATTATAAATGTGTAATATTTAATTATAAATTATTTTTAAATGGATATATTTATTGTTTGGCTTTTATATAATGGCAAGTAAAGCCTGATGGGAAAAAGCAGCCCTTTGAATGAAGAAGACCTGACTCCAAATTCTCAAATCCAGCATCTGACAGATAATTGTTTTATGACCCTGAGCAAATAACTTAACCTATATTATAAAACTATGATTTGCAGATTTGCATTGCTGGATGAGGCAAGTTCTGTATAACAGTGAAGTCACAGATCTGAACAAAACAAAAATTTGATAGGTGTACAGAGCCAAAGACTCAGAATATTTCTTTTATTCAGAAACATTTGTTTTCTTTAAAATATTTCCAAAATGAACATTTACCTAGCTGGCTAGAAGCTCAACTGTTTTTGCTGATATTTTCAAAGTTTTCCCTCCTACCCTTTCAACTCATGCTTACTGATTAAATAAACACACTCAAGGGGCTTCAACTATGGGGTAAAATTTTTTTCTAATTAATGAGACCATCAGATAACCCCAATGGCATTAGATTTTTATAATTACATTCCTTCAGCACATTCTAGATGCAGTTTTAAGGAAAATGTTTATTTATACACACACACACACACACACACACACATATGTACAGTTTCAGGCTTTATTTTGTAAGCATTAAAGAAAACTTACAAAAACATTTTCCCCCATTCTTTTAGGTCAAGTTATAATCGACAAAAACCAAGGCATCACTTCAGTAGTAAATAAGATCAATACTATTGACAGTATTTACAGAAACTTTCAAATGGAAGTGCTGTCTGGAGAGGAGAACATGGTAACCAAGGTACAGTATATCTGCTCATCTATTGTGTTGAGTCAATCTAAGTAACTATTTTAAAGGAATAAACTCAATTTTTAAAAATAATAATACATTTGTTCATTCTTTCAACCATTTACTCTTTCTTTTAACACCCTGGCAATGTTGAATTAATTTCATCTTTCCCCTTCCAGCATTAAAACAACTTATGTTTATCAAAACTCTTATAGTACATTTGTAAGTAAATTTTAGTCAGTTACTTCTTATTTGTTATTCAGTCATCTTGCTCTTGGTGACCCCATTTGGGGTTTTCTTGGCAAAGATATTGGAATGGTTTGCCATTTCCTTTTCTAGGAGGAAACTGAGTCAAATAGTGATTCGTTCAGCAAGCATTTATTAACTGCTCATGATAGGCCAGGACCTGTGATAAGCCCTGGGAGTACACATATCAACCCAAAGATAAGTCCCTGCCTACAAGGCCCTTATGTGTTAATAGGGGAAGACAGCACATAAAGCTAAATAGGGTAATACGGTAAAGTGAGGAAAAGATGAAAGGGCTAAAAAGAAGCCTTGTAGAATGAGCCCTGAGAAAGCAGTGCAGCCTGTGGTGTTCTCCTCAGAATGGTCCACCTAAGCTAGGAAATGAGTTAAAGCTACTCTCTTAGAGAACAAGGTTTTACAAGAAGCCCTGTAGGGGTGGCTAGGTGGCACAGTGAATACAGTACTGGCCCTGGATTCAGGAGGACCTAAGTTCAAATCTGGCCTGCTTAACACTTACTAGCCATGTGACCTTGGGCAAGTCACTTATCCAATAGCCCTGCCTTCCCCCCTCCAAACAGCAAAAAAACAACAAACAAAAGAAGCCCCGTGTTGTAAAATGGTAGAAAAGTAGAAGTAATAGAAGAGCCAAAAAGATGGATGGAGAATACAGATTCTTGTTAGCTACGGAAAACTAGGTTTTCTTGAAAATTTGAGTATGGCAATACCTAAATTATTGATACTCTTTTTAATATTGTTCAAATCAGAATCATTAAGTGTTTAAAGGTTTCCGTGTACTTTTAGGAAACCCAGACTGCTCTGAGTTCGGGGACACGGCATCATATAAAGGCAGGCAGTGACGAATTTTATCCTGTGGGACAAAAATCTATGCCCAGTTTTAAAAAACAGAATATTTGACATGAGGGTATTGATAGTTTTTCAGTTGACGTTGTAAAGGTTCTAGGCTGGTAATTACAGGTTAAGGTGATGGCCCTGAATAGCGGTTACGGGGGTGGGGCTTCCTGTCTGGAAACACCAGTTTTAAGTCGTGTGTGTGCATATTCTTTACTTTTTCTTGACTCCTGACGGTAATGAGCAATTTTATCTCAACAACTATACCTCTGGAAGTCTTTTTGTATTTACAGGGGGCACTTAATGTTCTTAGATGATTAAAGATTACTCTGGTTTTATGTTTTAAAAACCATATTAAGTGTGAAAGTGCTTGTGTTTCAATCATATTTATGTTCATTTGAAGTATATTTACTTTTCCTTTAAATGCTGAAATCTTTTGATGTTATGCTTGATTATAGTCATGTTAGCTCTTTGCCATAGAATCTCATGGAATAAAATCACACGTGTATTTCCTGTTGTCATGTCTCTGTAAGATGATTCCTTAAAATGAGAGATCAAAAGTTAGATGTTATTAAAGCTGACTAAAGCAAAAACTATAAGGTAACTAACTTAGAAAAATGAGACAGTGATACAAGAATACTAAGCATTTAATATTTCATGTCTGTGACAATCACAGAGCAGTGTCACAAGCTGTTAGGTTAACTTTTTCTCAGGTCTTAATATCACCTGCATTTTAATTTACGAAAGGTAAATTAAACTTGGCAAACGGAAAAAAGTATGAGAAAAATTACTCATTTGGCCAGTTCATTACATTGATTGCCTCTCATCACCTTGAATTTGGAATATAATCGAAAATTTCCAGCTGTGTCCCCCAGCTACACAGATTTCTAGATTTGAAACCAGCAAAGCCCCTTCAGACTTCTCAAAGTCTGAAAACTGCAGGATGGCTCTGAATTTAGTCTTTCCATTTCCATCATCGTTCCCATTGATAGTTAACTCATACCTCCTTCTTACAGACAAAAATCCAAACTATGGAGGTGACTGTTTTCTGGGGTTGATTACTGCAAAATAACTATAAACCCTCAAAATGTGTGTGGTATGTTGTTTCAAGTTATAGGTTTTCTTCTTCCATCTGGTGGTATATATGAACATAATTAAGCTGGTCTATTGGCCTAAGAAATTCCTTATGTGACTGGAGAAGCACTTTATGGCCCTTGAGGATAAGGTGGGAAAACCATTAGACTTTGAAGAGACTTTTCTCAGGAAAGGCTAACGTAGGAAATTAACTAGTCTCAAGGATATTATAAACACTGGTTTGTTTTAATTAAACTTGTTTTGAATGTATTGCTCTTTGCTCTTAGCTTTAGCATTTAAGAATACTTATAAATGATGAGTCCTGTGAAAATATTTACATATTAGTGTCAGGAATTTAGAAATAACCTAATTGACCAAAATGTACCTTTTTCAGGTTCGAGAAAATAACTATACATATGAGTTTGATTTTTCAAAAGTTTATTGGAATCCTCGTCTTAGCACTGAACGTAACCGTATCACAGAACTTCTGAAGCCTGGAGATGTTTTGTTTGATGTTTTTGCTGGTGTTGGGCCTTTTGCTATCCCAGTAGCAAAGAAGGACTGCACAGTATTTGCTAACGATCTCAATCCTGAATCCCATAAATGGCTATTTCACAATTGTAAACTAAACAAAGTGGACCAGAAAGTAAAAATCTTTAACCTGGATGGTAAAGATTTCCTTCAAGGACCAGTAAGAGAAGAATTAATGAAGCTGGTGAGACAACCATTAAAGGAGAGAAAGCCATCTGTGCACATAGTTATGAATTTACCAGCAATGGCTATCGAGATGCTTGGTACTTTTCGTTGTCTCTTAGATGGACAATCCAAAAGCTGGGAGCTTCTTCCCACAGTGCACTGTTACAGCTTTTCCAAAGCAGATGATCCTGCCAAAGATGTTGAGCAGCGAGCCGAAGCTCTGTTAGGTGCCTCTTTAAAAGGACGCAGTTCAGTGCGTCTCGTAAGAAACGTGGCTCCTAACAAGGAAATGGTGTGCATCACCTTCCAGGTCCCAGCCTCGGTGCTCTACGAGGAGCAGCCGACGACCCAAGAAGAACGGTTTTGGAGAGCTGGTATGACTTAGGTTTACGTATTTTACACTTCACTTTTCTAGTGGCCCAACCTTTCATTTGGGAATGGGGAATGGGGTGAAGCAACCTAGTGTGATATTGAAGGCTTCAGTTGCTTTCTGACCCAGTTGTGTTTCAGTCTTATTGTGATTGAGAGAGGCGGCTGTGCCTGCACCTGTCACGCTGTTGCTAGGTGAATGACATGTGAACATAGGATCATGGATTTAGTTGTATGGCATGTCAGAAGTCATTTAATTTAATTTCCTCATTTTACAGAGGAGGAAACCGGTTCAGAGAAGTATGTGACTTACCCAGTGTCACAGAGATAATAAGTAGCACAGATAGGACTGAAAACCAAGTCCTCTGACTCCAAACCCAGCATTTTCCATTGCATCATATTCATACTCCACCACTTGATTCTGAAGAATAGTATCTAAAGCTCTTAACACGTTGACTTAAGTATCTTAAGGTTTGTGTGGTGTTTCTATTAATTTTTGTAAGAAAGATTTTAATAGCTTTTGTCTTTAGTTTCGCCTTATATTCTTCCTTTCTCCCCAAAAGGCCAAAGAACGTTTTTTAAAAAGAGAGGAAGATGGGGAAAAATCTTAGTAAAAATGATCAGCACTTTGAAAAAAATTTGCTATCATATGTCGTGCTGCATGCTCAGGGAACCCGACCTTCCCCAAGGAGCAGGAGGGGCCAAGCTTAGTCTTTGTAATCTCACAGCCTTCAGTTTGGTTTTTTTTGTTGCTCTTCTTTTCATTCGCATTATTGGTCATCATATTTACTGTTTCTTGAAGCACTAGGTAGCATTATATTTTTATGCCACAATTTGTTTAGTCATTCCCTACTTAGTATGAATCTATTTTGTTTTAATTTACCACAAAAAATGCTGCTATGAGTCTTCAAGTAGATAGAATTTTTCTTCTTGTCAGGGACCCCTCCCCCCCTTTTTTTGGCGTATGCTTTTAGTAGTGGGTTCTTTGAATCAGAAGGTTTGGACATTTTAGTCAGTTTATGTGTATAACTGAAATTGCCTTCAGGAACGGATATACTAATTCACAACTCTCCAATCCCTCCAGCATTAGCTGTTTCCATTTCTTGTCATCTGTTCATCTTGAAATCAGTCATTTGAAATATTATGTAACATAAGTCTGTTTGGTTTTGTTACAGAAAACCTTGAGGGGCCTCCTTTTAAACGTCAAAGAACAGGTCAAGCCTTATTGGAAGAACAATCACAAAATGCTTCACAAACATGATCAGAAATGTTTTCTACCTCCATACTTATCCTTTGTGGTACTAAAAGCAATTTGTAATTCCCTGAAGCTCATGTATTATATTACTGTGGTATGGAACCTAGGTAGTTTTCTCTTGCCTTTCACAGTTGTTTTGTTGAAGATTATCAGAATGACATCTTCGTTGCTGAGTTATAAAGGTGATTAAATTTACTTTCAAAAGTTATTGAAGAAATGTTTTCTTTTTCTTTTGGGAAGAGAGACTGACTCCTTTCCTCTCTATCATAAACTCTAGGAGTCACCATTTTCCTCCACTGTTAATTTCAAGTCACACTTGTGAGAATCCCATCCAATAATAGGATTTCCCCTGATTATGAAGATCAAAGCAGTAGTATCATATGGCACAGAAAGGTTAAAGATTTCTATAGTTAAATTGGCCCAGCAGTTAAGTATAGAGGACTCTAAAAGTTAAGCAGTGAAAGGAGGGAAGTGAATGGCTGTAGTTAAGGAATAGGGTCAAGGAAATGTCTTTTAGCCTAAGGGAGACTTTAGCATGATGTAAATTGAAGAGAAGTACTGAGAAGAGAGGGAGAGATTGAAGATTAATACAAAAAGAGGGATAATTGCTAGAACTATCACAGAAAAGAAGGGAGGAAACAGAACAAAGTTACAGGTGAATAGTATAGCAATGGCTAGGAGGACCACCTGTTCAGAATAAAGGATACCGAGAGTAGGAGAGCTGCAGGAGTTCATACGGCTTCAGACTGTACAAGTTATCTGCTAAGGGGATGGGATATAATTGGGGAGCTTAGGGCTTGAAGACAGGTAAGAACTGGAATAGCTGCTGTGCAAAATACTATTGATAGGAAGAACTAAAAGCACTGAGGGTCCAGTTCAGAGTACATGGTATAAGTAGTAGTGGATCCAATCAATATGATTTCATGATTTCCCCTTTATTGTTCTTCTGGCCATTTAGAAATATAGGCCAAGGAAGCAAATAGTGTAAATTACCAAGAGATGAAGGTTACCAGCACAGGAATGGTCTCAGGTCAGTGAAACATGAGACTTGAAGGTGAGGGCATCATTGAAATTGTTGAAAGAAGAGCTAATTCACCTGAATAGTAAACATTAAGTGTCTCCTACATGTAAGGTATTGTCGAGTGGTTAAAGAAGAAAGTGAGGCCAGAACCAGAGGAAGGAATAAAGCAAATGTCTCCATTAAGTAAAGAACAGATTTAGCTTAAGTAGGGGAATTAAGGAGACAGAAAGACAGAAAATTATAGTGAGGAAAGAGAATTTCAGAATTCAGAGTCCTGGAGATGAAGCAGTGTAGTAAGGTGTAAGGTTACCTGTATGAATGGCTGAAATAGAATGAAGATGGAGGTCACAGGACTGAAGTTTGAAAGGATAATAGAGCAAGGAGCTGAAAGAGTATGAACTAGATATCAAAGTTGTGGAGGTGAGCAAGCATCGCATTTGAAATTACACACCTGATGTTAATGTTCTTAATTAAGAGCTTTGCAGACGCGAAAAATGGGAGGAAGCTTTGTATGTGGACAGAAAACTGGGTTTGGAAAAGAGGAGTCCAAGCCTTACTTTTAATTTGTCATTAAGTTGTGTGACCCTGAGCAAGCTTTGTTCCTTAGCTTTCTCATAGACATGATATAAAATTATTAACTGATAAATGTTAAATATGTGTTCTCCCCACTTTAAAGGGTTGTGAATGTATGTAAAAACATAGGAATATTGGCTTTAGAGTTAAGACGACCCTTTGAGATAATTCAGGGGTAGGGAACCAGAGGCCTCAGGGCTACATGGGGCCCTCTAGGCCCTCAAAAGCAGCCCTTTGACTGAATCCAAACTTCACAGAACAAATCACCGTAATAAAAAGATTTGTTCTGTAAAACCTGGACTCGGGGCAACTAGGTGGCACAGTAAATAGAGCACTGGCCCTGGGATCAGGAGGACCCAAGTTCAAATCCAGCCTCAGACACTTAATACTTAATAACCGTGTGACCTTGGGCAAGTTACTTAACCCCAATTGTCCTGCATTCCCCCCTCCAAAAACAAAAAAAAAAACCCAAAAAAACCTGGACTCGGTCAAAAGGCTGCACCTAGAAGGCCATATGTAGCCTCAAGGCCTGTTTCCCCACCCCTGAGTCCAACTCCCTCATTTTTATACTGAAGTCAGATGATGTAGGGAAGCAGCAAAGCTGGGAATCTGACCCAGGGGCTGGGCCTCAAAAGTCCAGCACCCTGTTCACCACATAGTGTATTCCACAAATACGGCATTCTACACATGGTTTCACATTAGAGTCTGACCAGTTAAACCTGTTTCTATTTTAATGACAGTAAGAATTCCTTCAGTTTTCTTAAGAAACTACAGGAAACATTCACTGACATTAAGAGAGACAGTGATGCAGTGCAAACAGAATTAGCAGTGGCTTTTCAATGAGAAAATCTGTGTCAGGTTCCCCAGTTCCTAGCTGCGTAACTTGGTCGGTTCAGTGTGCCTTTGTGTCTGTATCTAAAAAAATCACTCTTTTTTATGACCGTTACACTAATGGGGCGGGGTGAGGCACGTGTTTTATGAACTATGAAAGAGCTAGACAAACTAAGCTATTGTGATTTGTTCAGATGTTTCACATATTTTTCCCTCTCCATGGCCAGAGAAAACCCTTACAAATAATTCTACATATTACAAAATCTCTTGTAGAATGAAAACTGTTTAAGGTCTATAGGAAAACACATCATAGTCAGTACAATGTGCAAAAGGTAAAATTTCCACTACAACAAATCCAGTCTCCTCTGATTTATCATGAGATTGTTTCATATGTTAGCTGAATGGTACGATTTATGTGTTTAAATGTTAAGATATGGCTTTAATTTTACCTTTGCTAAAAAGCTGTGTCTGCTGTAAATTATTCTGTTTAAGCCACGGTTCACAGTTGGGGGACTCCTGTAACGCCCTAATCAAACTTTGCCTCACGCTCCAAAGCAGAATAGGCATTAAGGCCAGATTTAGAGAAAGTGACATCTCACAGCTCAGATTTTACTTGCCACATCCTGCAGGTAGAAGGAAATAAACTCACTTGTCTGGACTGGTACTGAGAAGACACAGGAGAAAAAAAAATTATGAGGCAAAAGAATAGGCTTGAATATTGATTTAATGTTGTAATCAAAATGGCATTTAAATGCCTATTCAAATAAAATGCTATAATAAGAGTAAAACTGTAAAACTTAATATAAAGTCTAGCTTTATTTTTAAAAATTTACAAGTCTGTCTTTAAACTTAAAGTATACATAGCTAAATTATTCATATCTTCCACTAAATGTGACTTACTGCTTCAACTCCTCTCAGGAAAATACAAGTAAAAATGAATTTTCTTCCACAAAAATGCATCTCCCAATTCCATGACACTGTGTCCTGACTTTATTTCACATCGCTACCCTGAGTGGCAGCACTCAGATTGAGTTGCATTGGGTGCTGTGATCATTTAGTCATTTCATGTTTGTTTTACTTGGGCTAGGGGTTGGTTCCACTCCAATTTCTAAGCCTCACAAACTGGTAAATAAGTGCATGTTAACTGTATGGCCAGAAAAGTCCACTGAAGGCATCTTGTAAGGCTCGGTGGCATGCGAGAGAAGAAGTATAGCCTCCAGCGAGATCCTGTGGTGAAGCAGCTCGGACGTGATTCAGATACCTAAAAGAAAAAATTGTAGGTTTATATAAAAAGTACGATGCAGTAGGTGTAAAGACATTTTTAAAAAGCAACTAATTAAAATAAATCCTGAGTTACTGAAGCTTCAACATGTTACAAGTAATTTTTTACATTTCTATTCAGAAATACTAAATCCTTTAATTATGCTATATGTCTTTGTCAGGGCTGACAGGATAGAAAAAAACATGTTCCCATTAAAAGGGCTGATCTAGTCATTATTAAGTATCACTACTGAAAATAATTTTTTTTCCAGCTCCATTGTTATTCTTTTAGCAATTTATTTTATTCTCTTTGGCCAAAGCAAATATTTAAAGACTAGGAGTATGATAAGACATGGATCCTAGTTTGGGTAATATTTTAACCCATTCCAGAGATTTCGATTCTAGTGAATAAGGAACTAGCTAATTCTATGATCACTGTTTTTCATGTGTCAATGTTTGTTAAACGTATCCAAACTGTTAAACAAAAACAATACAAGAAAAATAAATGGAGAGAATGAGAGACCGTACAGAATCTTGCCCTGATGCCATGTTTTGTTTTAAGAGGAGAAACTGCTTCTGTGTCTGTATCTAATGGAAGACTCATCTTTCTGAGTTCAAATCTGGCCTCAAACACTATAGCAACGTGACCCTGGGTAAATCACTTCACCCTGTGTGCCTCAGTTTTCTCATTTGTAAAATGAGCTAGACAAGGAAATGGCAAATCACTCCAGCATCTTTGCTAAAAAAAAAAAAACCAAACAAATATAACCATCCCCCCCACCAAAAAACCGCAAATGGGGTCATGAAGAGTCAGACACAACTAAAGTGACTGAACAACTGGTCCTCTATTCCTCTGTTAAATCGCCAACAGATTAAAATATGTCTTCTGAAATCCACAAAACCCTAGGTCAGTGGTTCTCAACCTTCCTAATGCCGCAACCCTTTAATACTCATATGTGGGCGTGTCTGCATGTGGGCAGACCCGCCTGGAGACAGATAGAGGAGTGATGTCTCGGTTCCTAAGACCATCGGAAATATGTGTTTTCCAATGGTCTTAGGGGACCCCTGTGAAAGGGTCGTTCGACCCCCAAAGGGGTCGTGACCCACAGGTTGAGAACTGCTGCCCTAGGTTCTATGAGACTTGTAGAGGAATTCCCTCAGAGTAAATATGTGCATGTCAGATATGTTTAAATTGTACATCTTGGGAGTCTGATGTGTGAGAAACGATGTCTCAGAAATGCCTGTGGAGCAGGATAAAACGGCATGCATAGGCTACCAAATCTCTAGCAAGCAAATAAAAGCTTTACCACATCTGAAACAGCACCTTGAAAATGTTACCAATTTATATTCCTTCATATTCCTGACCTGTTTGTTTGCATATAGTCACTAGCCCAAGCTGTACCACCTTCCTTTCCCTTTCTCTTGCCCTTCAACCAGAAAAGCACTGTCTCAACTTCAATAGCTGTAAAGTCATGGACAAACTTAAGTACGCCAGTAGAATGCTTGTTAACCTTTAGAGGCCAGCTATCACAAAGGAGAACTGGTTTCACAGTTATAATGCAAATCACTGAGCTTAAACTCACTATTTTGATTTACCACATCTTGGTCTAACCTACTCCTGGGAAAGTTGAGTCATTCTACCTCTGGCTTGGCAATTCAAGCATAAACTTGCACTGTGCACACGGCTTTTTATGTTATCCTGAGAAACCTAAAACAGCTGCACTGCTGGCAGGAAAATACAGGATCACCAGTAAAATATCCAAAACGGTTGCATCTTTTAATTTATGACTGTGCACTGTTTCCATAAAGAGTATATAAAACAGTTCAGTTTTTATAGGTAAAATATAATAAACAGTCATACTCATTTATGCCATCAATGTAAAAAAAGTTTATTTTAAAATGATTAATTATAGTCTGAAAACAGTATTTCCTGCTTAATAACTGTACCAGGGAAATGAACAATATTTAATTCTATGCATGAATTAGTCCTAAGACACTTGATTTGTACTACCAAATTCAAGTAGACTGAGAACTGTTCTTTTGCTTATCAAAGAATATTAACTTCCTCTTTCTAAAAATTTACATTAAACATCTGAAAATGTAACAATAACTTTTTACAAGGATTAGGATAATTTTACTTAAAGTTTGTTATGCTCTTGAACAGCAGAGTGATTACTTTTGAAGCTTTCAACCTATTTTCCTCATAGCAACTTAATTCCAATTAAAAACAAAACAAAACAGTTTATTGTTGGCATTCAACTGCAGTCTTTTATTTTTAAAGTAGCTAACTTTTTTTGTCTGTCTTTTCTTTCACAGAATAATTTACATGGAAATATGTTTTGTATAACTACACGTGTATAAAACCCACGTCAAAATGCTTGCCTTTCCAATGCTGGGGGGGAGGGAGAGAATTTGGAACTCAAAAACTGAAGGAAAAAAAAGAATATTAAAACTGTTTTAACATGTAATTGGGAAAAAATAAAATATTAAATAAGATTACAAAAATAAAGTAGCTAATCTTAATGTTCTTAAACCTTTAATTATTGTGGTATGCCAAAGCATTTTAAAGGATCGGCCACACTGAAACCACACAATGAGAATTTAGTGTTTTGCCTACTTTTCCACATTAATCCACATCTGTGTTGTTTTAATGCCTTCATGACTGTTACACAAGTATATCTCTGAACTAAATTTCTGGGGTTTCTGGCAGAGGTCAGTATCATTTCATGTACACCTTTACAAAAGCACGAGGAAGAAGCATTTGCCAACTCTATTTCCAGAAGTCAAGCTCAGTTGAGTTTTGGAACCTGTAGATAATTGCTCTGACTGGTTAGCAAATTCTAACATACACTGTCTGGTTTTTATGGCTTTATTTTAGGTACCTGTAAATCTTATAAGAAGAAACCATTAAAAAGAAGTTTGCTTATTTTGATGTATAATTTTTCACATACCTTATTTTTTACTAAAAGTAGTCAAGATAAAAGATGATATACTTTATTATTTCTGAACAGGGCAAAATGAACCATATGTTCTTAAAATCTTTGTTTCAGACACGTCTGATTTAGAAGGCATTGTTGTCCTGAATTATACTCTAAGGAATATTTTCTCCCCTTAGTTCCTGCCCCTGGAAGATTATCCTTCAACTAACTGCACTTTTTTCTGGGGGGGAGAGGGAAGGGTGGTAGAGAAGAGGCAGAGGATTTTCCTTGAACTGAGATTTCTCACATTGCCAGTTCTTATTAATAAAATTAACAGTCTCCCAAGGAAGGCAGTATAATTTATGCTTAAAGACTTAACTGTTCTATAACAAAAAAGATTTCTTTAAAAAGGTTTTTTGCACAAACAAAACCAATGCAATC
>CM053582.1:362692622-362722756 GCA_028627135.1 Pseudochirops cupreus
AATATATAGAAAACTCAGCCAAATTTATAAAAATAAGAGCCATTCCCCAATTGATAAATGGTCAAAGGATATGAACAGTTTTTAGAAGAAATCAAAGCTATCAAGAGTTATGAAAAAGGTGCTCTAAATCACTAATAATTAAAGAAATGCACATTAAAACAACTGTGAGATACTACCTCACACCCATCAGATTGGCTAACATGACAAAAATGGGAAATGACAAATGCTGGAGGGGACGTAGGAAAATAGGTATACTAATGCACTGCTGGTGGAGCTGTGAACTAGTCAATTCTGGGGAACAATGTGGAACTATAACTAAAGCGTTATAAAACTGCATACCCTTTAACCCAGGAAATCCAAGGAAAGGGCCTATATCTAACAGTTCTTTTTGGGGTGACAAAGAATAGAAAATCTTTTGCCTATCAAGTTGGGAATGGTTGAAAAAGTTGTGGTATATAGTTGTAAAGGAATACTAATGTGCTCTTAGAAATGCTAAAGAGAATGGTTTCAGAAAAACCTAGGAAAACTTACATGATGCAAAGTTAAGTGAGCAGAACCAGAAAAACAATCTATATAGTAATATGACAGCAATATTGTAAAGATAATCAATGTAGCTACTCTAATCAGTACAATGGTTCATGACAATTCCAAAGGAATCATGATCAAAAATGCTATCCACCTCCAGATAACGAACTGATGAGCTCTTGAATTCATCCGAAGCATTTTCTCCCTCTCATTTTTCTTCTTTTTTTGATATATGGCTAATGTGGAAATTTTTCACAGGACATGCATCACGGTTATCATATTTCTTGCTTTCTTAGTAATTAGGGGAGGAGGTAATGGGAGGGAGATAATCTGGAACAGAAAAATAAAAATGAACGCACATGTCTTTCTACCTCCTTTTTCACTGGCCAATTCTACTTTTTAAGGAGTTCTTCTCTTTGGCAAATTTTTGTCTATCTTCTTCCATTTGGCCAAGCGTTTCAAGGCATTCCTCTCTTCACTGGATTTTTGTGTCTCTTTCATCATTCAGACTATTCCTTTTTATGCAGTTATTTTCTTCAGCATTTTTTGATGCCTCCTTTACTAAGCTGTTGACTGTTTTTTCATGATTTTCTTACATTACTCTCATTTATCTTCCCAATTTTTCCTCTACCCGTCTTAATTTGATTTTTAAAATCCTTTTTGAGCTCTTCCATGGCCTGAGACCAATTCATATTTTTCTCTGAGGCTTTGGATGCAGGAATTTTGACTGTTATCTTCTTCTGAGTGTTTTGATCTTCCTTGTCACCACAGTAACTTTCTGTGGTCAGAATTTTGTTCTGTTGTTTGCTCATTTTCAAGCCTATTTCTTGACTTTTAACTCTATGCTAAAGTGGGGTTCTGCTTCCCAAGTGAAGGGGGCATAGTCTCAAGCTTCAGGTTTTTTGTGCAGTTGTTTTCAGAGGTAATTCTGGAGATCTCTAAGTTTTTGGCTCTTCCAAAGTGGCATGATGTAGGGAGAGGTGTGTGTTTGCTACTCTCCTGTGCTGTGCAGTGCCTTTATTCTGCCATCTTGGCCTTACCCCCAATAACATAGCTTATGAACATGAAGTAGAGGTGGTGAATAAATTTAAGGGATTAAAACTGGTAGGTAGACTGCCTGAAGCACTATGGACAGATGTTCACAATATTGTACAGGAAATAGCAACAAAAATATCCCAAAGAAAAAGAAGAGCAAGAAAGCAAAATGGCTGTCTGATGAGGCTATAGCTCAAGAAAGAAGGAAAGCAAAGGGAAAGTATAAATGGAAAGATATATCCAACTGAATGCAGAATTCCAGAGAACAGCAAGGAGAGATAAGAAGGTTTTCTTAAATATGCAATGCAGAGAAACAGAAGAAAACAATAGAATAGGAAAGATGAGAAATCTCTTGAAAAAGATCAGAGATTTCAAGGGAAGTTCCATGCAAAAATGGACATGATAAAAGATGAAAATGTTAGGGATTTAACAGAAACAGAAGAGGTTAAGAAAAGGTGGCAAAATTATGTAAAAGAACTATACAAGAAAGATCTTAACATTACTGATAACAATGAAATGGTTACTGATGTACAGCCAGATATCCCAGAAAATGAAGTCAAGTGGGAGACTAGTAGAGGTGATGGAACTCCAGTGGAGCTATTTAAAACCTTAAAAAGATGATGCTATGAAAGTGCTGCACTTGGGGCGGCTAGGTGGCGCAGTGAATAGAGCACCAGCCCTGGAGTCAGGAGGACCTGAGTTCAAATCCTCCCTCAGACATTTAACACTTATTAGCCATGTGACCCTGGGCAAGTCACTTAACACCAATTGCCCTGCCAGTCCCCCTCCAAAAAAAGGGAAAAAAGAAAAGAAAAGAAAATGCTGCACTCAATATGAAAGCAAATTTGGAAAACACAACAATGGCTACTGGACTGGAAAAGCTCAGTTTAAATCCTAAAGAGGGCAATGCCAAAGAATATTCAAATGACTGAATAACTGTACTCATTGCACACTCTAGCAAGGTTATGATTAAGATTCTATAAGCTAGTTTTCAGCAATATGTGAATTGGGAATTATCAGAAGGATGGTTTTCAAGGAGGCAGAGGAATGAGAGACTAAATTGCCAAAATTCACCAGATTATGTATGAGAAAACAAGGGAGTTCTAAAATACATCTACTTCTGCATCACTGACTACACTAAAGCCTTTGTGTGGATCACAACAAAATGTGGCAAGTTCTCCAAGAGATGGGAGTACGAGATCATCTTACCTGTCTCTTGAGGAGCCTGTATTCAGGCCAAGAAGCTATAGGTAGATCCAAACATGGAACAACTGACTGGTTTAAGATTGGGGAAAGGCATACAACAAGGTTTTATCATTGTCACCTTATTTTTTTAACTTCTATGCAAAATACATCACATGAAATGCCAGGCTGGATCAATCACAAGCCAGAATTAAGGTTGCTGGGAGAAATATCAACAGTCTCAGCTATGTGAATGATACCACTCTGATGGCAATAAGTGAAGAGGAACTAAAAAGTCTCTTGATGAGGGTAAAGAAGACAGTGTAAAAGGTGGTTTGAAGCTTAACATTAAAAAAAAAACTATCTTAGCACGGGGTCCCATCACTTCCAAAAAGAGGGAGAAAAAATGGAAGTAGTGTCAGATTTTATATTCTTGGGTTCCAAGATCACTGCCGATAGTAACTAGAGCCATGAAATTAAAAGACCCTTGCTCCTTGGAAGGAAAGCTATGGCATATCTGGACAACATATTAAAAAGCAGAGACATCCCCCTTACTAACAAAGGTCCATGTAGTTCATATATGGTTTTGCCAGTAGTCATGTATGGCTCTGAGAATTGGACTATAAGGAAATTGAGTGAGCATTGTGCTTTTGAACTGTGGTGATGGAGAAGACTTTTCAGAGTCTCTTGCACAGCAAGGAAATCCAATCAGTCAATACTTAAAGAAATGACTTTAGACTATTCCCTGGAAGGTCAGATACTTATGCTGAAGCTGAAATACTATGGTCACATAATGATCAGATGGGACTCATGGGAAAAGATTGAAAGCAAAAGGAAAATATGACAACAGAGGATGAAGTGCGTAGACAGTATTATGGAAACAATGAACATGAATCTGGATGTACTTTGAGAGACAGTGGAGGAAAGAAGGGCCTGGTGTGCTTTAGTCCATGGGGACATGAAGAGTCAGATGTGACCAAACTGCACTGCGGGGTTTCTGCATAAACCAGTTACAATCCACGTTTTGGTGTCTTGGAATTCCTTCTCTGCGGCTTCCTGGCCTGATTACAGCAGCTGTGCTCCTCATAGCATCCTTTCTTTTGGGTTCTCATCCCCTCATTCTCTTGCATCCCCTGCAAGCTGTACACTAACTTACCTGATGCTGAGTCTGCCCTTCCCATTTAGGACTTAAAGAGGGTTTATCAATGAAATCCAGTTGCATCAGTCCTGGGGTCTAGACTACCTTATGTAGGGGTACAGGAGGACTTGGGGCGGGGAGCTTTCCATCCCAACCAGCAGTGGGCATACATCTCTAGTATCCATGTATATCTGGGTGTTACATTTATTTTAAAAGTTTTTATGTAATTCTTTATATAATTCTCTAGCAATCTCTAAATAAAACACTGACTTCTACTTAAGATGGCATGGGCAGCACAGGAGTCCAGCTTTCATACACATACTCAAATTATTTTGATGGTTACTGTTCTGTAGTAGATATAGTTTGAGACCTAAAACTCTCAGACCCTATTACTTTCTGTTTTTTTCTCCCCACTGTTTCCCTTGAGAGTCTTTACCTTTTTTTCTCCAGCTGGATTTCATAATTACTTTTTCTAGTGCAACTGAGTAATGCTTTGGTAGTCTGACTGTGTGAAAATTAATAAATAATACAATTTTTATTATGTTGGCTCATTCTGTCTGTGAGCAATTAATATTCTCTAATTACTTATATTCACCTTTATTTTTGTAAAAAGTATTTTGTGGCTGTGTTCATATATAGTTCCTATTCATGCTCTGGCAGACATGCTCCTCAGCATTTTATTCATTCTGAAGTTGTTTTAAATGGAATTTCTCTATTTTTTTAACATTTAGGTTTTGTTGTTTCCACACAGAAATGCTAATGATTTATAGGGAGTTATTATATATTCTATAACCTTCACTCAAGTTATTATTTCAACTAAGTTTCAATTGACTCTCTAGGATTCTATAAGTAAAACATCATATAATTGACATAAATTGTTTCTTCTTTGCTTATTCCCTCAATTTCCCTTTCTTACTATAGCTAGAGTTTCTAACACTGTATCAAAGAGAAATGGCAATAACAGACATGCTTGCATTACTCCTCGTTTATTAGAAAAGTCTCTAGTTTATCTCTATTACACATAACGCTAACATTTAATTTTAGATACTTAGATTCTTAAAATAATAAGGAAAAAATTTGCTTTTTTTTACAGCTTCTAGCATTTTTTGACAGAAATATGTACTAATATTTGTGAAAAAGCTTTCTTTACATTTAATGAGATCATCACATGATTTTTGTTATTTGTGCTACTCAGATGATTATTATATTCAGCTTTTTTCTGATATTAAACCAAATTTATGCATTCCTAATATAAATCCAACTTGGTCAAAGTATATAGTCTTTGTGGTATGTTGCTACCGTCACTTTGCTATCATTTCTATAAAATTTTTTTCTAAATATTCACCTATTCACTTAGGTTGTCAGTTTTATTAGCATGAAATAAGAAAGATTAATACAAAATCATAAGTCCCTGAAAACTATGATAAAAATATCCTAGATATAGTTAAAGAAATAAAAAATGAAAACTGCCCAGATCTTTTACAACCGGAAAGCAAAAGAGAAACAGAAATAACATATTGCTGATTACCTTTAGAAAATAAGCTCTAAGATAAAAAAAGTCCCAAGAATATCATACCCCAAATCCAAAGCTTCCAGGTCAAAGAAAAATATTAACAAGCATCAAGAAGAGATTAAATACTATGAAACTACGGTCACGATCACACAAGACTTACCAGCTGCTACTATAAAGAGATCCTAAACACGATGTTCCAAAATGCAAACTATAAAGGCTTATTATGATTAAGAATAAGTTACCTGACAAAACTGCATGTAATACCATCGAGAAAAACATGAAACATAAACAGAATAGAGGTCTTCAAGCATTCCTGAGGCAAAATACTGCGTAGAAGTTCTGCAAATGTGATCATAGCTGTTAAGAGGAAACTGTAAGCATCTCTCCATTTGAGCATTTCAGGGGAACTAAAAGATGAGTACATGCTTACATCTGAAGGAGGTAAAAAGAAACAAACATGTCAATATTTACCTCTGTAAGAGAGGGAGTTAAATAACACAGAGGACTTGAGGGTAGATTTGACAAGCCTTCAGAGAAGAGAGAAAACAGGGTGAGGAGGTAGGAATATATTAAAGAAGGAGGCAGCATTTACAGTTTTTCAGAATCAGAGAGTGAAAGGAAAACATGCAAACTCCTGTTTTCTGGAATAGACAAAGGAGCACTGAATACACAGTTTACTGAATAAGTGGATTAAACTCAAACAAATTAAGCAGGCAAAAGAAGGGAAAGAGGGGTTTAAGAGGTTATCAGAAAAGAAAGAGTCATAAGCAAAGCAAACTGCAATTTCAGAGATGGATCGTTAAGGGAGGAATGAAAAGGTTTGAAAAAAGGTAAGAAGCGGATTATTTCAATTAGAGAGCATTAGTTCTAATGACATTCCTTCTTTCTCTGTGTCTGTCACTGTCTGTGTCTCCCTCCTTCTGCCCTCCACTCCTTGCTGGGATGTGATGGAGGGAAATAAGCAATGAATAATCATAACCATGAAAGTCAACAGGAAAAACTCAACCATACAGTGGAAAAGGATAGTAGAACAGATTAGAAAATAAAATCCAATAACGTTGTTTACAAGAGACCCAAAACATAAAGATTTGTAGAGTTAAAGCTTCAAGCAGAATTTATTATGTCTCAGTTGAACTCGAAAAAGCAGGGTGTAGCAAAACCAATGGTATAATATCTTAGTGAATAAAGGGGAAATTAGCCAAAACACAGAAAGAAATAGAAAGCAATAATGTGAGATATCAGAGCACTCCTTTAGAATTAGACTAATTCAACCAAAAGATAAACAAGAAACAAATGAAAGACCCAAAGAATTTCAGAATAGCTACATAGGATAGATCACTGGCAATTACTATAGGGAAAGACAAAGAGAGACACACATTTCTTCACTTGGAATGGAGCTATTATAAAAACTTGACCATACATTAAGGCATATTCATAAACAGATTCACAGAAACTTAATTATTAAGCACATTCTTTATTGACAACAATGGGATAAAAATCATAATCAATAAAGGACCTTTGAAAACAGACTAAAACGTACATAGAGAAGAAATCTTTTCATCCTAAAGAATTAATGAGTTAAAGAAACTGACAATGAGATAACATACCAAAAGTCCCTAATCAAACCCCAAATTAAACACAAAACCAGTAATTCTGAAAATCAAAGTCATTAACAAAATTAAATGAAAAACAATACAAAAATGCACTTAAGAAGCCAATTTCTCTTTAAAAAACTAATAAAATAAATATTAGCTACTCGATTAAAAGAAAGAGGCGAACCAAACTGGAAATATCAAAAATGAAAAAAGGAGCATTTACAACAAATGGATATGATGTAAGGAAATTATAAAACATCTTGCTCAATTATATACTTGCTCAAATAGACTGATATTTATAAAACTGTGAAATGCTCAGAATTACAGTGTAAGAAACAGAGGATTTGGGGTGGCTAGATGGCACAGTGAATAGAGCACCAGCTCTGGAGTCAGGAGGACCAGAGTTCAAATCTGGCCTCAAACACTTAACACTTAGTAGACATGTGACCTTGGGCAAGTCACTTAACCCCAATTGCCCTGCCCTCTCCCTTCCAAAAAGCAAAAAAAGCAAAAAAACAAAAAAAACCCCAGAAAATTTAAAGAACCCAATCTCAGAAAAAGAAATTGTACAAACCACAAAGGAAGGAGAGAGAATAATGCCGGATGAATTTACAAAATAATTTTATCAAACATTAAAAAAACAATTTCAATATCCCAAAAAACTATAAAACAAGAAAAGAAGGGATTCTATAAAATTTCTTCTGTAATAAAATTACAGTTTTAGAAATAAGGCAGAAATAGATGAGTTACAAGGAGTTTTAAAAGATTTGAAAAAAACCTACATTTGGCCAAAGTTGGTTTGGGGTAAATATTTATTTTTTGATTCATGTGGGCCCATCCTTATTAAAACAATAATAACAACAACAAACCTCTATTTTACATTCTGAAAAGTGAATCGTCCCAACTAATATCGATAAATCTTTTGAGGAAAAATTGCCAAGCAAAGACAAATGCCATTGGTTAAAATAATTTTTTTCCCTTTAATTACAGAAAATGCTAAATCATGCAAGTGAAAACAGGTCACAAAATATCCAAAAACTGTAGCAATGACATGTGAAAAGAACCTGTAAATTATGGCACAATATAAAGAAATTTTTTAAAAGGCAATTTAACTTGTAAAAAGAATGTAGAAAATGTAAGCACTCAGAAGGCTTCACCCTCACTTCCAAAAACAAAACTGTAACGCCCCATTCTACCCCTTAACAGAATGTAAGGCAAGCAGCCGCACTAAGAAGGAGATGACACTGGAGGAGAAGGTTTAATAAACAAGCAAGTGAGTTTATTAAAAGAATAGCTGGACTAAGAACCTTAGGTACAAAGAAAACATTTTCCTCCTATTTGAAACATTATGATGTTATTTCCAACATTCAATTCTAGCTGCAGACTGCATTTTTTGGCAATGCCTTGTGGCGGCATGTGTTGGTAGACTATTTCAAATAAAAACATTCTAATGAGTTACATATGACTCAATTTTTAAAAAAAGTTTTAAGAGTTTCATTTTATAAAATCTACTAGAATACCTTGCTAACAATTCTTTATTGATAGAACTAGGTTTTTTCCCCTCATCTTTTACCAAAAAAGCTCTATTATCTATTACTATTTCTTAAGAGAAATTATTTCCACCTGGCATTCCAAAGAAAATGTTTCTCAAAATTCATAAAATAAGCTAGAAATATGTTGTTCTTAATTTTTTTCTATGTATTGCTCCAGAACAGACTTGATCTTTGACTTACAAAATATTAAAAATATTCTGAATCTAAATTATATTTAATTCTCAAGGCACTTTGTTTATACATTGTCTCCACTGGCAACAACATAAACTTATGATGTTGGAAGTAAAGCTATTTTATTTAAACTGGTTATAAATTAATATTGGCAAGATAAAAGATACCTTTTAAATAAATTCTTACTGACTGATGCCAAATGTGGCTATAAATTTCTTTGTCTTAAAAAACAAAGTGAGAATTGTCATAACTTGGGGGATTAGGAGTGTAATAATACTGGTTAAAGTACAGGTCTGGGAGATAAACTATCACTTTTGTCATTTAACTCATCAAAGGACATGGTTTTCTGGTATCTCGAATAGATATTAAATGTAGCATTATGCTTTAAAAGATTTTTAAAATAATGGTAAAGTGCTATTATACAGTCAAAATTGGTGTACCTAAACAGTCTCATTTTTATTACATAGTTTCAATACAATTGTTTATATAAAAACTAAAAAAAATAGAAATTTAAAAGGCTAAGGAAAAAGCTGAAAAAACTTGAGTCAGAACAAGTATCTGCCGTTTAAATGTAAAACACTTTCAAACTGTGAGATAGGTAGCATTAATAAGAATGGCCAGCATTTACAAAGCACTTTAATAAAACATTATTATATTTCAGATTATTGGTTGCAATCGCATATATATGCATACATGTATATGTACATATATAATTCTATTTTATGGAAGTAGAAATATGGATCAGGCTAAGTTTACAAGTAAAATCAGCAATGTATCAATGTGGATTTTTACACACATGAATATCAAATTTGGATAACATACTGTTACTGGGGCGATACTTAATAAGTGTTTGTTGATGGATCCCAACCAAAAGATTATTTCTACTTAGTATAATATTTAAAAATATGTTACTCATAATCAGCTCTAGGAAATTTGAAGAGTATTTTTCAATGGCTTTGAATTTCAAAAAATTCTAGCTCCTAAAGTTTGAAGCTGCTTCAGGCAAAATGTATTTGCAACAACTCTCCACAATACTAGTCTCATGTCTTCAACTATCTCCTGGACATCTTGAACTGGATGTCCAAAAACATCTTAAATTCAACAAATCCAAAACTGAATTAATTATCTTTCCCCCAAGGAAACTCCCCTCTTCCTCATTTTCCCATTACTAAAGATGGCACTACCCTCCCAGTCATCCAGGCTCACCATCCAAGTATCTTCCTTCATTTCTTTCACTACTCCTATCCAATTAGTTATCAACATCTCTCAATTCTGCCTTCAGAACAGCTATCATATGGGATGCTTTCTCTCCTCTGACACTAACACTACACCTTCCTCTCCATACTCAACAACCTAATGACACTGGGCTCCTTCCTATTCCCCACCCAAGATAATCCATCTTCCATATCAGGGCATTTCCACTGACTGTCCCTCCTCCCTGGAACTCTCCTTCCTCATCTCTATCTTCTGCCCTCCCTGGATTCTTTTGTGTCCCAACTAAAATCCTGCTTTCTGTGAGAAGTTTTTCTCATTCCCCTTAATGCTGAGTGTCTTCCCTCTGATTACCTCCAATTTATATTCTCATTTTCACTCTCTCTCTCTCTCTCTCTCTCTCTCAGGAATTCAAGTTGGACATCATCTCTGAGAGAGTGAGAGATGGGCACCACGCGTGCACATGTGTGTGCGTGTGCATGTGTGTGTGTAGCTTGCATATAATTGTGTACATGTTGATTCCCTCATTGTACTGTGAGCTCCTTGAGAGAAGAGATGGTTTTTGGCCTTTTTTCTCCAATAATTAAAAAAGTGTCTAGCACATAGTGGGTGCTTAAGACAGAGTTTTTTGGGGGTTTTTTGGTTTGTTATATTTCACTGTTACGTGACTCTCCTTTTGTGCACAACTGTGACATGGAAAGATATGAAGATCCAGAATAAAATTGTGGTAAAACAAAACATAACAAAATAATTATCCCCAGTTCTTCCCCAAACATTTTTCTAGTTCTTATAATTTAAAAAAAATTATGTTTACTTTTCCTTTGTTTCAAATACAAGTGAATTTACTCTGATGCCCACTTTCCATGTCCTATAGCAGTGGTTCTCAACCTTCCTAATGCCACGACCCTTTAATGCTTGTATGTGGGTGTATCTGCATGTGGGCAGACCTGCCTGGAGATGGATAGAGAAGCGGTGTCTCGGTTCCTAAGATCATCACAAATATGTGTTTTCCGATGGTCTTAGGCGACCCCTGTGACCCCTGTGAAAGGGTCGTTTGAACACCAAATGGGTCACGATCCACAGGTTGAGAACCGCCGTCCTATAGTCTTCTTTTCATACACTCCAATTAGGAGAAATAATAAGCTAAATAAGCTATATCTCCTTTCTACCCTAGTATATCCCTCCTTTTATTTTCCCTTTTCTTTTACCTTAGGTTCTGAAAGGACATTTGTTTCTTCTCCACCTACCGCAGTACTGGCATATTATGTCATCATCATAGTCCATGGGGTCACAAAGAGTACAACATAACTGAGTCTTTCCCATTGTTGAACTAAATATACCTTTCTAGGTTTCTCTTGACTCTTATGTTTGTATTCCAAAGCTCTTATTCATCTCTGGTGTCAAATTATGTGAAAGTCTTCTATTCTATTCAACATCTCTTTTTTCCCCTGTAGGATAATACTCAGTTTGTGCAATGTGAAACATTCTATTCCAAGATCATCTCTCATTTAGATGGTGCTGATCTTGATTGTGGTTCCTTAGTACTTGAACTCTCTAACAATATTTGTAATTTGTACAACTCTGTTACTATATAAAAATTTATGTGGAAGCTCTGGATTTTGGTTATGACCTTTGATTTTGTTCTAAGATTTCTTAATGTGTATTTCATTAATTTCTATACTGTCTATCACGTTCAAGGAGCGTTCAAAAGTGTTCAAGGAGTCCATTACCTTGGTAAGGTTTACCACTTTTTTTCCTAAGCTATTTATTTTCCTTCCAATTCTTTCATTTCAATTTTTCTCTCTCACTTCGTTTCTTCTATGCATTCAGGTAATAAATACTTGTGAAAAATCCATTTTTTCCTCCACTTTCAGCTATTACAGAATCACTTTCTCTTACACTGTATTTTTGAGCATTTCTCAATCTATAGTAATTTTTTATACTGGTTGATCTCTTCTTTGATGTTGATCAACATTGGTTGATGTATACCTTGAATTCCTAAGTTTGGTCTCTGTGCCAGAGACAATCTCTGCCCCACGCTGTGCTTTAGGGTGGGGTGGTTGGCCCTTCTTGGTTTCATTCTCTATTACTCAAGTTTCCACACTGACTTCTACCTTTCAAGGTTAGGGCTCAGAAATGTTAGGATATGGCTGCTAGGGACCTAGTACTATGAGCCCCTATGAACCTAGGGTGCCCCAGTATGAATGCTGCTATGTCTTGCTGGCTGCTGCTACTCTCTAGGACTTCCAAGGATTCCTCCAAATGCAGGTTCTAAGCACCTACATGCTTTCTGACCACATTTAGCTTTTCTAAGGGGATTCTTCCCCTCTTGTTGCCTCTGGACATAGGGCCATGGGGACAAAAGATCCTTCTTTTCAAAACTGTTTAGCTTCATCATCTCTAATCTGCCAATTCCATATGTATAAGAACTTATAAGTTTAAAGAAGAATAATCAATCAGTACAGATACTATAAGCCAGGCTGAGTTTATGAAGGTCTGCACTAGACTGGGGGTAGTGAGTTACAAGGGTTAGATTGTTTATAGGGTATAAAGAAGATGAGTTAAAAATGACCCAGAGGTTTTGAGCCTTGGTGAACTGAAAAATGATGGTTCCAGAAATAAAGAGGAAGCTAAGGATAAAGAAATTTTGGGGGAAGAAAAATGAAGAATTTGTTTTTGGACAATAGGAATTTGAGATGATAGCAGAATATCAAATAGAAATATCCAGTGAGTAGGTAGGTGGAGATATAGAACTAGAGCCCTGGGGAGAAGTCAAGAGTGAGACAGATTTGGGAATCATTAGTATAGAGATGACTGAAGATTAGTCACTAAAATCTGGAAGGGAATTTTGAGGTCATTTGGTCCTTCATTTATTATTACTTCATACAGCTGAGCCTCAGATTTACTAACTTGCTCAGGGTTCAATGATTACTCCACTCGAGTTTAGGACTACTCTTTCCTCATCCAGTTATCTTTCCGCTTCCCTAGCCTACCTTAAAACAAACAGATTTTAAAAAATGCTGGGTGTAAGGGTTGTAGAGATTTGAGAAGAAAAATGTTCTTGTTTCAAAGTCTAGATCTATGATCCCAAAGAGATAAGGCTAATTCTCAACATGTAAAGGCTGTATCAGTAAGAAATTTAAAAGGAAAGAAAAATAAAATCTGAGGACAGGGACATAAATTTCAGTTGGAAAAGATCTGGACAGACTTCATGGAGGAACCAGGCCTTGAAAAAAGAAAGATTTCAACAGACAGAAATAAAAAGTAAATATATTCCAGGACTGGAGGTCTTAAAAGGAGGAAGAAATTAGCTCGATGAATTTGAAACAATAAGGAGAGGGCACCTCTTAGAATAGAGGATTCGTATTTGGAGACAGTGGGCAATAACATTAGTTTGCAGTCAAACTATAGAGAACCTTGAAATGCAGAAAGAATTTAAACCTGGTACTATAGGCAATCAACAGCCATTGTATTGGCTGGATCAGAGTAAAGACATGGAATGTCAAAACTGAAAGGGTCCTTGTATATCATCAAGGTCCATCCCTTCATTTATTTTATAGATGCTGAAACCGGAGCACAAAAAGACTAAACAAACTGCCCAAAGTTATAAAGCTGCATGGTGACAGGGCAAAGGTCAGAATGCAGAGCTGACCTCTAGTCCAGTACTCTTTCTAAGAAAAGGCTTGAGATTTAGCCACGTAGCATCAGAAGGGATACAAGGGGAGCGAGGCTGAAATCTGCTCACCTAGCTAGAGGCTGTTACATAAACTGAGGCATTAGATGGAGATGAATGTGGATTCACATGGTAGCAGAAGGAATGGAGGCAAAGGGGCAAATCAGAGACAATCTGGGCATGACACAAACTGCATTAACCTGAGCAATTCATCTACCCTAAGTTTCTGTATCTCTAAATCAAGGATAATAATAATTACGCTCCCTAATTCACCAAACTCTTCCGAGGAAAGCACCTGGTAAAAGCTGAGGCCCCAAATAAATATAAGTGGTTGTTTCTAATTGGATAATATAGACTATCCAAGTCTCCATATTCAGAAGAGACTAAGCTGTCACTCTTTGCAGATGATATGATAATACACGTAGAGAACCCTGGAGAATCAAACACAAAACTACTTGAAATGATAATCAACTTCAGCAAAGTTGCAGGATATAAAATAAAGCCACATAAATCATCTGCATTTCTATATATATTACTAACAAAGGCCAACAGCAAGAGATAAAAAGAGAAATTTCATTTAAAGTTACTGTAGACATTATAAAACATTTGGGAGTCTATCTGCCAAAACAAACCCAGGGACTATATGAAACAATTACAAAACACTTTTCACACAAATAAAGTCAGATCTAAATAATTGGGGAGGCTTCAGCTGCTCATGGGTAGACCAAGCTAATATGATAAAAATGACAATTCAGATAGTTCTTTGTCACAAATGACCTGAGGTATGCTCTAAACTTTCTTATATAACAAGCACTATCCATCAACAGTTAGGTATTAGGGAGCTTTTCTTCTTTTTTTCCTCAGACTTACTTTGAAAATTCAGTTTTCAGCGACTAGGAGTACATCATTTGTTTATAAAGAACCAAACATATTAAAATACTTTTTAGAAAAATCCTTATATAAATTATACTTTGTATAAAAAGATCATGCTCACCTCCTGTATAAACAGCAGTATGGAAGTATAAATGTAATCCCAATTTTCTAATGAAAATGAAATGTTTTGTTCCATAGGAACTGTCAAAGGGACCCCCAGGTGATTAGTTAAGCCTCCTATGCCCTCCCACTGGAAAGGGGAGGGCACAGATCACAGCATTTTTATTTTGGAGCCAGGACTCACCCAAGGCTATTCATTGGTGCTTAAATGATATTTGAGTTGTAGTAATATCAGTTCTGAAAGCTGAGCTCCTCCCAACAGAAAGAAATAAAGGGAACAGACACTGCTTAAACTGATTTCTATCTGTCTTTTTTCCTGGCAAAGAACTCCCTATTCCCTAAAGCCTTGTGTAGGTGATAAAAAGTTTTCCATTGAGAGAGAATGCAGACCTTAGTGTCTCAGTAATGCATTTCTATACACCCCAGAATGAACACAATAGGAACGCACTCTATTAAGAAGTTAGAAAATGCTCTTCCAAATGTTACCTTGAAATAGTGCCCTGTAACGCCCCAGGGAGTTTGTGTAATGACAGTAAATGGTCCTTAGAAGCACTGAGGTTCTGATGAATGTCTTCCCATCAGCGGCTGAATCGCATGGCCCAATTTTTCATTAGCTGCCCAAACACTTACTTTATCGTCTTTGGGAAACGGCTCCAATCCCATTTACAGTGAGAAGGGTTCGAAACATGAAGAGAATCAGAGCTAACCCAGGGGAGCAGGTCTTAACCGCTGTGTTTGAGCTAGAGGACAGAGAGCTGGGCCTGCAAGCGATACAACCTGGGCTCAAGCCCTGCCTCTGACACAAACTGTAGGCGCCACCCTGCCAATGTCACACAGACTTGACAGGTCACATGACAGGCTGTCCACGAGTATTTACACCGATGATATTACAGAGTCTTTAAGAACTGACCACACTGGGATCATTTAAAACTCGTAATTATTATGTACTACATCCAAATCAGTATTTTCCAATTATGCTTTGACCTCTAACATTCTCTACTGAACATCTTCTTTCATGCAGCCTAGGTTACAAATTGATGAGAAAATATTACCTTAATTTAACCTTAAAAATTGAGATCCACAGAAAAATATTATAGTTTTTTTGTTTTGTTTTGGGTTTTTTTGAGGGGAGAAGGCAAGGCAATTGGGGTGAAGTGACTTGCCCAAGGTCACACAGCAGGTGTCAAGTGTGTGAGGCTGCATTTGAACTCAGGTCTTCCTGACTCCAAGGCTGGTGGTGCTCTATTCATAAATAAGTATGCTATACTGAAAAGTTAATCATGTATATATCTGTAATGGGCCAGGAAACTGTAAAATGCAACCATATAGCAACAGCGGCAATATATCATCTATAACAGCAGTTCTCAACCTGTGGGTCGCAACTCCTTTGGGGGTCGAATGACTCACATGAGTTGCCAAGACCATGGGAAAACACCTATTTCCGAAGGTCCTAGGAACCGAGACACGGCACCTCTATCCGTCTCCAGGTGGGTCTGCCCACACGCAGATAGGAGTATTAGAGGGTTGGGCATTAGGAAGGTTGAGAACCCCTGGTCTATGATATATACCACTCCAGACATGTTAACAAAAAATAACCATTACATCTGGGAATCCAATTTTATCTAGTTTAAGAACAACATAAAAGGAAAAATGACTCAAGCTCACAGAAAGCAGCCTCACCTTGCTCAGCCCTAGTGTCCTCGCAGTAAAATGGGAACAACAACGCCAATCAAACCACAGAACACAATTCAAGGGCCTTGCAAACTGCAGGAGGGGGAGCCAGGACAGGGCCCGGGGGTTGGGGGAGCACCAGCCCTTCTGGTCCTGCTTCCTTACAGAGGTGAGGGCCCGCAAATGCGGAATACTGCGTAAAATACCAGATCTGGGTGGTGTGTTGAGCAGTTTTAGCAAAGCAACACTTTACAGCAATAATACGTATCTTAAATTCGGGGCCCGGCTCCTCAGCTTCGCTCCCTTTTCCCCTTAATTACGAAGCACTCTTAGTATTTCTAGGCAGCAACGCAGCCTCCATACGCATGAGTGAACATCTGTAGGAGTGTTAAAAGAAAGGATTCTTTACAGCAGAGATTATATAACATGGGAATCGAGGCATCCAGAAGGCAAGCTACCATATTCCCTGCATGGAAATGAGAAATCTACATTCACTTCACTTGTCAATGTTCAAATTCATATTCAATTCCAAAGGAACACAAGTCTGATGAGGCAAGCGGTCCCCCAAGTTTACTTTCTTCTCATTACCTGGCTCAAGGACAAACTTAGACTGCAGCAATCCAAAAATGTGCATGCTTTGCTAGAACTCTAATTTGCTGACGAGAGGAAGAGATTCACAAAGCTCCCAGTTTTACTCATGAATTCAGCAGTTCTTAGTTCAATTCTGCTACTTAATGCTTTCGCGTGAAACAAATCCTTAAGACAATAGAAAGTCACCACCACCACCACCTTTGACCCACAGATCCTTCAAGTTGTACAATAAATACAAGATGTTCAAAGCCAACAAGACTCCACATATACCGAAATAATCACAGCACTTTTTAACAGAAGCAAAACAAAAACAAAACCCTGGAAACAAAAGGGCGCTCACTCACTGAGGCGGAACAAATTGTGGCAGAAACCTGACTTTGCTTTATCTGATCATAACCTTCTATTATCCATGTCTTACGTTCTACTTCTTTATGCACCAAGATCCTAAATCCTTCTACCGTTACTCCTGCTCTGACTTTACTCGCTTCCCAATCTCAACCCTCCTGTTAACCAATTAAACTCTACAGTATCACTAACTATTAAATCCTGTGACCCCTTGTCCAATCAATCTTTATCCTTCGCCAAACCCACAGCCCTTAATTATTCCTACCATCCACTTCCTCTGCTGCAGGAAATCATGTAATTACACAAACTGGATATGTTATAAATCAATGTCATCAAACTTTCACCTGGGTCCTCACTGACACTAAAATTGATTCCCAACATCATTCCTCTCGGACTCTCTTCCAAACCTCTTTTCTTCTCACATTTCCCATACCTCTTCACACCCTCTCAGCTAAGGTTCTTTCACATTAGACTGAAAGCTCCTTGAGGTCTGGGACTGGTTTTTATTTTAGCACTTCTAGTATTTGCTCAATGTTTGACACAGAGTGGGCACTCAGTAAATGCTTGTCGACTTGATTTGATGAGAAAACGGCAGCCATTTAAACTGAATTCTGGCTTATCTCTTAACCTCAAAATCTGACTGCTTATATCACATCTCACTCTCCCCTCCTTTCCCTAAGTCTCTGATAATGAATGATGTGGCCCTTCAATTTGCAAAGGTCAACCTCTCTATACAGGCCATCAATCTCAATCCCCTCTCTTATTCAATCCCCTATCAGCCCCTCAGGCTATTTTACCTTCGTTTCTCAGACCACCTCCCAGAAACAGTTGTCTAAACCTGGTTGCTTCTATTTTCTCTCTGATCACATCTTAAACTTTTGCAGTCTGGCTTCCAACTTCATCATTATCTCCAAATTATTAATAATCTCTTAATACACAAATCTGATATTCTCCCAGTTCTCCTCCTGCATGAACTCTTTGCTGTATTTGACTCTGAGGACCACCCTCTCCTTCCTTGGTAGGGACACCACTTTCTTCTGGCTTTCTTCCTGTCTGCTCTTCAGTATGCTTTACTGTCTCATCTTCTATATCACACCCCAAAACTGTGGGTGTCCCTCAGAATCTGTCCAAGGCCCTCTTATTTCTCTATTTCATGCTCTCTTAGTTACCTCACCAACTCCCATGGGTTTGTAGACATTTTATACAGATGGCTTACAAGCCTACATTATCAAATGACTATTTGTCATTCAAATGGGATGTCTGGGAGACATCTCGATCTCAATATATCCAAATCAGAACTCATTTACCTTTATTTTCCCCTAAGCCCAACCCTATTTTGAACTTCCCTATTTCTTTCAAAGCCACCGCACTATACTTCCAGTCTCTCTCAGGTTCATAACCTAGATGTCAACTTCAACTCCTCATACTCACACCCCACATATTCAATCAGCTGCCAAATATTACCATTTCTACTTTTCTGACAGCTCTCTTATTCAATCCTTTCTCTTTATTCACATAGCCACCACTTTATTTCAGGCTTTTGTAACACCATGCACAAGCAGCTTCCCAAAAGAATGCTACTGTGAACAGCTTTTAAGGTTCTGATTACACAGTATAGTGAACATTCCATTTATTCCATTACAAATCAAGGCAGACATTCACAACAGATCACAATATAATATTCACAACATTACATCTTATCACAGAAAATCACAATATAGTGTTCAAAACAGCTTAACATTAAAATGGCCACATAGTGTTCACTGAAGCGGTCACAGTATTTAGAACAAAGAACAATCATCTGGTTTGCCTCCTTACTTAGTCCTTCAGTCATCTCAAAATACAAGTCAATCTTCCACTTATGGGGCAATCATAGGTTAACTTAATCAGTCACTTATCTAGCAATCAGTCACAAAGTTTCCTTAATCACTAAATACAATCATTAGAAAATTACATAAACCCTCCACCCCTTAGTCTCCAATAAACTTCAATTTCATCACTGAATTCAATATCCAAGGAGAGGTCTTTTCTTCATCTTGACTCAAGGTGGTCTCTCAGATTCCCTGGATCCCCTTCCATGGTCCCAGCTCCTACCTGAATCCACCAAACAGTCACGTGGATTCAGAGGCAGGCGGCTCCTAGGTCCTCGTCCAGTCCTCAGAGGTAGACAGCTCCCAGGTCCTTGTCCAGTCCTCCAGGCAGTTCCTGCTACACACTGAAGTTCACAGACAGTTCCTGCTATGTACTGAAGTTCACAGGGTCCACACATCTGGAAACCTTCACATTTCCGTTCCCAGGAACTCAAGGATCAACCAAGCTACAAACAAAGTCTTATCCTGGTCATGCTTCTTCAGTCCTCCAACAGTTAGGCTGACCCTAGGACCCAGAAGAAATCTCAGCCTTCCAGGTGGCCTTCTCGGCAGCAGCTTCAGCCTTCACCAGATTCTGGTCTCAAGAAAACTCCAACTCAGTTCTCAGTCCAGAAAGTAGCAGCCCAGCTTCCAGATGCTGGGAAAATGCTGCTTCCTTCACCAGGAGCGCACAAGGAGAAAAAATTCGAATTCTGACTGTCTCTCTCTGGGGCTCTTTTTATACACACACAAAGCATTGACTTCCTGTTTCAGCAAAACCCTTCCTGTTATGTCAGCAACAGGAGACAGAGTTCACATCCTCTGCCTATTTCACAGAGGCTTGACTAAGGGCTAAGTACCTGCTTACTTGACATAACAAAAAGGGGTCTTCAAATTTAAATTAATTACCATTACACCCTTATTACATCTTGCCTAGATTAGTGCAACAGCCTTCTAATTAGTAACTATAATAGCTAATTTTTTGTACTTACTATGGGCCAGGCATTGCACTAAGCACTTTACAGTTATTATTTCCTTTGATCCTCACACCAATCCTCGGAGATGGGTACTTTTTTTAATCACCATTTTAAAGATGAGTAAACTGAAGCAAAATAGGTTAAGTGACTTGCCCAGGACCACACAGCTGGTAAGTATTTGAGACCAGATATAAAGTCAGGTCTTCCTGAGTCCTAGGCCTAGCATTCTATCCACTACCTCATGTCTTCACTATTCTAGTTTATCCTCTACACATCTGTAAAAGTGATTATAAGTGAATATTTGACAATGTCATTCTGATAACACAAAAAACTTCAGGTGCTCCTCATTTCATATTACTGCCCTTCCTGTACTCTGCAATCCAACCAAACTAGTCTTCTCTTCATGTATAACACTCCATCTTCCATTTCCGTGTCTTTGCACCAATAGTTGTTCCCCATCCATGGAATGCACTGTCTTCACCTTTACTTCACAGAATCCTTCTCTTTCTTCAAGACACATCTTATACACCACTTTCTATAAAGACTTTCTGGACCCCAAATGTTAATGCCTTTCCTTATTCATTTGGATTTATTCTCTTTATGTTTCTTTTGTATATACTTGTGTGTGTGTGTATATTTACTTATAGTAGTATATCCCTGTTTCCTGCATTAAAGTTTTGCATTTTCTGTATTTTTATCCTTAGCACATCAGAGGCATTTAATAAATGATTACTGATTGTGGTAAGAAAGAAGAAAAAAAGCAGATACCCATAGCTTGGGGAATGGCTAAATAAATTGTGATATACAAATACAATGGAATACACCATAAGAAATTATGAATACGACAAATTCAGAAAAGTATAAGAAAATTTACTGATACAGAGTGAAATAACCAGAATCAAGAAAACAATGTATATGACTTAAAAATGTAAATGAAAATAATAAAAAATTAAACAGTCTATAATTACAAAAACAGAGCTTGGCCACAGAGAAGAATTTAGAAAATGCACCTCCCACCTTTCTTTGCAGAGGTAGAAGAGATGGGTGTGGATTGTTGTCTAAACTGTTTATAATGCTGGCTTTTCTCAATTCTTTTTTTCTTTCCTCTTTTTCATCTTTGTTATAAGGGTTAGTTTGCTGGGTAGGGTAGGGAGGGAGGTAGATTCAGAAAGGAAAGTAACGTAAAAATCAAAGCTACCACTAAAATAAGCTTTAAAAATCAAATTTAAAAAATGTAAACTCATCAGGGGCAGAAGTTGTTCCTGTTTTTGCATGCCCAGTGCCTGGCACAAAATAGGTATTTAAAAAAAAAACTTGTTGAATGAACAGAGATCATAAGCTGGTAAGACTTAGATCTGGAAGGGATTTTAGACATCTAGTCTAACACCGTCATTTAACAAATGACGAAACTAATGTCCAGAGAGCTTAAGTGACTTTCCCCAGGGTCACATGAGTAGAGAGTGACTAACACTGTTAGGACTGAAGCTCCAAGTCCCCCTCCCTGCCTCCAAATCCAACAATACACAGTTACCACTATAACACTTTGCCTTGTTTTATAAATCTTAAAATGTAATTTATATAAATGTCAGTTGCTACAGTTATTCATTCTCAACAGTAACAACCGGCATTTCTCTTGTTAACAATAAAGGCTGTGAAGCAGAAAGATTAGATACCATGGTATCACAGATAATAAATACCAAACAGAACCAAAAAGAAGCCCCACAGGGCAAGAAGAAGCATTCAGAAGAGAATCCCCTTCAGAGCTTTCTCAGAGTTCCTGTACTAAGCTTTTAAGCAGCCACTATTCCACATAAAAATGACCAATTGTTGTCATTTGTCATTGCCACATATTCACTAATTACGTTTACTCTTTTTAAATTTTTTGTCCTTCTCATATTAATTTCTATGAAGTAACTCATACATATTTTTCCTTACAGAGAACTGGGCGCTTCTAAAATACAGCTGAGTAAAGAAAACGAACCTCAGAGAATAAGAAACAAAATAAACTATAACAATGAAAAGGAAGACAACAGGAAAGAACGCTAAGGCTCAAAGCTGAATACAATATGCAATGTAGTTCCAAGTGAGTAAAGCATCCGTCCTGCCTGCTGACACACAGCCATCGAAAAACGAGACCACCTGGCAAACCTCGCTAGGCGGGTCTCGCTCCTTGTTTCTGTGTCTGTATTCCATGGGAAAGCACTATGGCAGAGGAGAGCTTGTTTATCAAGACAAAACACAGCAACAAAAAGGAGATGCTTGAGAAGGTCTGTGATGTTTCCCTCTACTTCTTCCCAGAACCAATCTTTCTATGTGCCCAGTCTGAAACCATCCAAATCCAGGGAGAAACATTCAGCCTACAGTGAGGATTCTCCGCTACCTTCTGGGCACTAAACCATCTATAAAGCCCTGAAATATTTATTCAAACACATGGAAGATTAGGAAGCTTCTCTAATCCTTACAACTGCCCAAAACTGTTATTATACAATAGAAATAAAGCACAAGAAAACCAAATAAGGTAAAAATTAGAAGAACTAACACTATAGAGAAGGCTGATCTCTAACCCCTAACATACTTCCTTAGTACTCCCTCATCTACCACTCTACCCTGTTCCCAGCAACAGGACTATACAGGATGATCTATGCACTTGCAAAACAACTCAACTCTACTCCCCATCCCACTCTCCTAGTGCCTCGGATATTAAAATGGCAGAAACAGCAGCAAGAAATACAATAGTAGCAAGGAATGATAGCACTGTTTGCTGAAATGGAGCTTGCTCAGAGAAAGAAGGAACAGTGGGAACAGGTACAGTGAGGAAAAATGCAACAGCAGTCAGGAATGGTAGCACTGTGTGCTAAAACAGGGCTTGGCCAGAGAATGAAGGAATATTAGGAACAGGGACAGCGAGGAAAGACCCATGTCCACACTTGCAACAGATCTTAACTCCATATCTTAACAACCCTCACCTTCAACCTAGTGCTGCAGAAATACAAAGAGCAGAAATTTAGCTAGGCTGTGCCTAGCAGCATCACAATGGTCTGTGCTGTAGCCAGAGAACTCAAAAAGGAAGGAAACAGGAGGCAAAATACACAAGTATGGCTATGGGGCATTCTACTAAAGGTGAAATACCCTGAGCATCCAGCCAAGGCCAGTTCTACTCTCCTGGAAGTCATTTGGGGCAGAGTCCAATGCTGATGAAACATGAATTAGCAAGCATGGAAGGAGGCTGAGACTTTGTGATCTGTTGTCATCTATCTGTGATCTATACCCTAGAGAAATAGCCATCAAAGAAGAGGAAATCAGAAAGTGAAAATAAGGAAAATAAGGAAAAAAGACTAAAATTATCAAGTACTTCAGGAAAAAGAAGACTCAAAAGACCTTGAGTATAGGCAGATAAACCAATAGAGAAGATATTAATAACAAAAGGAAATATGGCCTCTGAATTAGGTAATGGCATCTATGAAGAAATATTTCAAGGCAAAAGAAAATTAATCAACAGCAATGAGGGAAAGAACCCTGTGGATTTGCAAAAGAGCATGTCACTACGGCAGGGTGTTCCCAATCAGTTAAAGAAAAATAAGAACTGTGAAAACAGAATTTATGGTCTGTACAGCTAAAATAATTGACAGAATAGAAAAACCTGAATCCACAGTGCAAGTCTCCCAAGTAAGCAAAGGAGAGGATAACTGATTGGGAATACAAATACACATGGAAGGGAAGGATAATCTAGAAGAAAAACAATTAACATTAAAAGAAAGTATGATCCCCATTACAGGCAAAACAATGATCCTGCAGACAGCAGGTATGAGGATTATAGGTCTCCCAGATGAACACAAATCAAAAAACCAGACTATCATAATGCAAGAAATAATGCAAAACCTCCCAGATCTTTTAAACATAGAAAACAAAGTGCCAATATAAAAACATCCATAAAATTGGAGGGTGAGGGGCAGGCAGGGAGGAAGCATGGAACCTATACAGCAAGTTCCAAGACATAGTGGTTAAATTTAACAATTGCACTGACAAACAATAAACTGCAAAAAAAAGAATAGGAAAAAGACCTTCAAACACAAAGGAAAGGAAACTTCGATAAGACAGGATTATTCTACACCCATAAGAAACCACAGGAGAAAATGGAATAATGTGTTCTGAAGAGCAAAGAAGTTACCAAAGTTGCACAGTCTGCAAACCTGAGCCTAACTATAAATGAAAATAAGGTGGACATTTCCATTTTTTAAAAAAGCATTCAAAACATTCCTAGAAAGAAAACAAGGCCTGAAGAAATGATTTATTTCTCAAACACAAGACCATCAACAAGTTCATTTTGGGTATCTATCTTGCCGGGCATTCCAACCAAGCAGATCCCAGAAATCCCCACTGTCTATCCTGGGACCTGTTCTCGTTTCTGTCCATACCACCTTGCCTGGTAATCTTCATCAGCTTGTAGGGGTTCATTTACCATCTCTATGCACTGACTGTGAGTTTTGTTTATCCAACCATTATGTCTCTGATCTCTAGTCTCATCTCACCAATTGCCTAGTACACATTTCAAGTCTGATGTACCAAACATGTTAAACTCAACACGTCCAAAAACAGATTTTATTATTTTCTATTCCCAAATCTTCCTGTCTTCTCAAGTTTCCTATTCTATCTAGAATACCCAGACTTACAATCTCAGTGTAATCCTCAATGAGATTCTAAGTCTATAGGAACCCTCTGGCTTTGGTCCAGGAAAGGTATTTTTTCATCACATATGCTATATTACAGCCCAGTTGGTTTTCTGTTGATCATCAAACACATCTACCATCTATCTCTCCTTGCTTCTACACAGACTGTCATCCCCCATCCTTGGAACTCCACTTTCGCCTCTGCCTCTTGGAAATAGTATCTCGCTTTAAGGATCAGCCCACATGCCACCTCCTAGAAAGGGCCCTTCCTGACTCCCTAGTTCTCCCCTCTCCCCCCAAAATTAATTCATATTTACTTTACATATTTTTTGTATTTGTCTGTGAATATGTTGTTTATCTCTGTCAACAGAACCAGGTCCTTGTGGATAGAGACTGGTGGGTTTTTGGTATCCCCAGTACCCAGCATGGTGTTCAATATACATTAGATGCTTTATAAGTGCTTGATGAATTAAATGGAACTGGTGTTAAAGTTTTAAACTAAAAGTTCAATTTACCCCTTATCACTCATCCTATTCCCAACTGAAAATGCTTAAACTACATAAGTTCAAATTTCCCAGAAAGGTTCACTTTTTTTCTAACTAAACCCTAATAAGTAGATAAACTGAAAGATAACATTTTAAGAAGGCTTATGAACAAATTTAAGTGGGAACTAATAAAGAAAATGGCCTTAAATTTTAATTACAGTTTTAGCTGTGAATAGTATAAATACAGTATTCCTGATGTTAACACTTTCAATTTTTCTTAGCTCAAGATTTTTCAGCTTTGCAAACTACAAAAACAATGATAAAGTCACACAGAACTCTAATGTTAAAGACTCAGTATAAAATATCCTCTACAAACAAAATTGTAGAAATTAGCTAAAAGTTTTAGACTTATTAAATAAAGAAGAAAATATCTACTCATAGAAATGAGAAATGAAAAAGAATTTGAACAGTATTGAGTAACTAAAAAAGAAAAGTTGAAAACTTTAAATATTTGTGAGAATTTTTCTACTTCTTGCTTTTTGTAGTTTGTGTTAATTATTGGTCTGCTATTTTAAAGTGGCATTTATTTAATTAGGATGCTACATATCCTAGAACCTTTCAAGAAGTGAATTTAACTATATTCAAATAGAGAGCATGGGTTGTATCTTATCAAAAATTTTAACAATAATAATATACATTTAAATAGTGTAGATTTTACATAAAATGACGGTTATAATGCTTTTACAATAATATCAGAAAGCAAGAGAGTTTTTTAAAATCCCTACTAAATTATACGGCAATTCATTTCTTATGAAAAGTTAATGCTTATTTCTAGAAGTGGTCCTCCATGTCACAAGACATAATAGGACTGTATAAACTGAATGCTTGAAGATCATCTCTGATGGGCAGGACATATGGCTGACCATTTGTCATTTTCCTGAGGTCAACAGCCCGCTGTCAGTCTTTGTGACACTGGTCTTCTTTACTTCAAAGTGAGCATATTTTGCTTCACTGAAATTTCTAAGCTCAAACCACTAGAAACAGCAACTCCTGTGTTTATCATAGAAACTCCAGAAACAACTGCACACAAGCATTTTTAGCATCCTTGAGCAACACTGAAAAGCAAGGGCCCTGCAGTCCTCGCTAGAACTCAGCAGACAGTTCATTCTCAATGACTAGGACAGGTTACGATTCGGAGTTCCTGAAACTGTCCCTACACTTTAGCCAGTGACAGAACATCGAGCGATACTGGACCCTGAAAAAGAACACCCCTGAATTCTAAGAGGGTGGCATCTCTATTTAATTTTCTTCTTTAAAAAACGCACATCGAGGGGCAGCTAGTTGGAGCAGTGAATAGAGCACTGGCCCTGAAGTCTGGAGGACCTGAGTTCAAATCCAATCTCAGACACTTGACATACTGGCTAGCTGTGTGACCTTGGGCAAGTCATTTAACCCCAACTGCCTTCCCTTCCCCCCTCAAAAAAAAAAGTTTAAAAAAAAGAAAAACCCACATCTAGCCACTAGAATTTTTAGATGTCTTGTATGCAATTTTTAAAAAATTTTCAGAGTAAACACACACACCCATGCGCACGCACGCACACACATACACAATTAGGCTTGTATTCCTAAGTATCAAATAGCATGGTAAATTATAATACTTATTTACAATGAATAATTTTATTTCTTTGTTAGAAACTAAAAACAAACAGCCATTGTGAGTTTATTACTCTTGACTAGAAAGTAAATCCTTTATACAAGTGATTAGTTCATCTGAGTCACTATGTTGTCAATTATTACTTTTATCAATAATTTTTAAATTCACTAGCAGTCAGTTAACAATCATGTATTAAGCAATTACTATGTGCCAGGAACTAAGTGCTGCAAGATTCAAAGAAAGGCAAAATATATGATCCCTGCCCTCAAGGAGATCACATTTTAATAGGAAAGACAAGATGCAATTAATTATGTACTAAAAGATAGATATATGGTAGATGGAAGGTACTCTGGGAAGAGAAAAGGACCACAAAAGATCTTCCATTTTATTAAAGGGAAGATTTAAGTCAATAGGCATTTATTAAGCATCTGGGCAGGTACTTTCTAAGTTCTGGAGATACAACAAAAGGATGTGTTTATGTGTGTGTACATGTACACACACACATAATATAATTGTGACATATAAAATATGTATATATGACACACAAAACAAGACAAACAAAAAACCTAGTACTTGCTCTCAAGGAGCTTAAAATCTAATTAAGGAGAAAAACATATTAACTACTATATAAAAAAAAAGATAAACATCAACACACATGATAAATTGGAGATAATCGCAGGGTTAGGAACTAGCATTTTAAAGAGGACCAGAAGACAGTATTTTAGCTGAGATTTAAAGGAAGCTAGAGAAGTCAGGGGGCTAAGATAAGGATGGAGACCATGCAAAGCATAGGAGATAGTCACTGAAAATACAAAGATGCAGGAGAGGGAGCATCTTGTGCAAAGAACAAGGAGGCCAGTGTCACTGGGTCATATTGTATATGAAAGGAAGGTGGAAAAAGGATAAAAGACAGGGGAAGCCTGATTGTGAAGGGCTTTAAAGGGCAAAGAGAGTATTTTATATGTGATCCTGGAGGTAATAAAGAATCACCAATGGGTTCTTTATTTGAATGAGAGGATTACTATCTCATGAAGCAGCCCAAGGATGCCATCCTTTCTGCTCTGCAATCTATTTTTTTTTTCAGTTAGGTAAAATCCAGTACAGCATGACAGCTTCTCCTGTTGTTACCACCTCCTCTTGCAAATTATTTTATCAATGAAACAAATAAAAAATTTATCAGGGAGGAAAAGAGTATGAGTACACTTTTTAGCAAACGTCCAGTTAATAGGTCTCCATCACTACGTTATTATGGCTTTGCTCTAAGTTTACAGTCTGTTCCTCAAACTCCTTTCTTATTTGCTTGTTTTCTTATTTTCAGTTGCTATGCTGTATCCTCCCAGAATAATATTATTCCTATTGCCTCTCAATGGATTCTCATCCAAAGGCTTTCCACTATGCTTCACATGGAATTTTTTGCATGAGAATACTGTCTAGATATATAATACTATCCCTCCACCCTTTACTATTACACTTTTTAAAAATAAATAATATCATCCCATAGAGGTATTTTACTCATGACTTCTAGAAGTTAGCAAATATAGTCTTGATAAGGCAGAAGGACCCCAAGCATGCCCATTTCCTCTGCCACTGCATTTGAACACTCTCCAGTGATTACCACTAGCCCTCAAGCTGTACTGTCCACATCCTCACACTACTTTCTGACCTATCCTAAGGATCCCTGAGCCTTGCTATCTATATACTTAGGACACATGCATCTTTTTTAACCACCATACAACTAAATTCCCTTCTAAGCGTTGTCTCCCTCAATTAAAGGGAAGGAGCTCCCCAAAAGAAGGGACTGTTCTTACTTTTTCTATTTGTATGCCAAGTAGGCAGTACAGGATTTGGCACATATTAAATGTGTAAAAAGTCTTATTTATTCATTCAATCACTCATAGATTCAATCTCATCAAGTGTCAGTAGGTCTGTTAGAACAAATATGCTTCTTTATGCAATATAACATATAATATCATATCATATAATAGCCACCTTGTTTATTAATACTACTTTCCATATCTGTAAATCAATAACTGAAGCTCATTCCCTTTACTTCTGACTATCTTTTTGCATCCTGTCTCCTATGAATTACTGGTCCTCCCTACTAATATGTCGTACTTGCTGTCCTATGTAGTATATGGCTTTACACATTATATGTAAACAGTTTTCTCCCCACACCCAACTCCCTTTGCCAATTTTAATTTCATTTGTGATCAAACTCGTAAGTTGCCAGACAATTATATTTTTCACTGGCTCTTGTCAAATATATTCAATCCCTGCCAAGGAGCCATTATTCTTGCATCATTTCAGCAAAGCATGTGTAAAAATTTGTCAGGCCATGCACAGACATGGGCTAGATGATAGCACAGTGACGTAGATGTGGAGCTTGTTGTAATAGTAATTAGTTTAGCAAGATACTCAGCTAAGTGTGGAAGGTGCAAACTGAGAAGGCAGGAACTCCCCTGTTGATGTGGAAGAAGGGGATTGGCTGAGCCCCTGTTGATGTGGAAGAAGGGGATTGGCTGAGGTGTGTACGTAAGCAAGAATTCCAGAGACAGACAGACAGAATTGGAATTTTGCTCCCCTTGAAGGAAGAATCCTGGAGACTGAAGCCGGCTGAGAGAGACAGAGAGACAGACAGAGAGAGAGAGAGACAGAGAGACAGAGACAGAGAGAGAGAGAGAGAGAGAGAGAGAGAGAGAGAGAGAGAGAGAGACAGAGAGAGAGAGTG
Source organism: Pseudochirops cupreus (assembly GCA_028627135.1). NCBI lineage: Eukaryota > Metazoa > Chordata > Mammalia > Diprotodontia > Pseudocheiridae > Pseudochirops > Pseudochirops cupreus. Next base: position 362,722,181 of record CM053582.1, read on the forward strand.
TTTCTCTCACAGCATCTGGAAGCTGAGAACTGACTGAGAACTGAGATGGAGTTTTCCTGAGACCAGAATCTGGTGAAGGCCGCCTGGAAGGCTGAGAGGGGCCCGCCTGGAAGGCTGCCTGGAAGGTTGAGAGGGCTTGCCTGGAAGGCTGCCTGTTAGGCTGAGAGGGCTTGCCTGAAGAAGCATGACCAGGATAAGACTTTGTTTGTGGCCTGGCTGATCCTTGAGTTCCAGGCAAGAGAAGTGGTGAAGAGTTTGAGATGTGCTGGACCCTGTGAACTTCAGTGTGTGCCAGGGACTGCCCTGAGGACTGGACAAGGGCCTGGGAGCTGTCTGCTTCTGAATCCAGGCGACTGTTTGGTGGATTCAGGAGGGAGCCGGGACCTTGGAAGGGGATCCAGGGAATCAGAGAGATCACCCAGAGTCAAGATGAAGAAAAGGTCTCCCCTTGGATGAAACTGAGGTTTTTTGGACACCGAGGGGTGGAGGGTTTGTGTGGTTTTCTAATGACTGTATTTGTGATTAATGATATTTAGTAATTATGAATCTAGATTAGTGACTGAGTAAGTTAATGGT
>CM053582.1:362738858-362757504 GCA_028627135.1 Pseudochirops cupreus
TCATGGGGCAATCACAGATTAACTTAATCAGTCACTTATCTAACAATCAGTCACTAAGTATCATTAATCATTAAATACAATCATTAGAAAATTACACAAACCCTCCACCCCTTGGTGTCCAGAACACTTCAATTTCATCATGTGTCCAAGGGGAGGCCTCTTCTTCATCTTGACTGAGGGTAGTCTCTCAGACTCTCTGGATCCCCTTCCATGGTCCCAGCTCCTACTTGAATCCACCAAACAGTCACTTGGATTCAGAGGCAGACAGCTCCCAGCTCCTTGTCCAGTCCTCAGTCCTCCAGGCAGTTCTTGTTACACACTGAAGCTCACAGCACATATCAAACCCTTCACAACTTCTGTTGCTGGGAACTCAAGGATCACCCAAGCCACAAATAAAGTCTTATCCTAGTCATGCTTCTTCAATCCTCCAGCAGTTCGGCTGGCCCTAGGACCCAGAAGGAATCTCAGCCTTCCAGGAGGCAACAAATTCAGCCTGCACCAGATTCTAGTCTCAAGAAAAACTCCAACTCAGTTCTCAGTCCGCTTACAGATGCTGGAAGAGAAACTCTCTCTCTAAGGCAGCAGCAACTTCGGCCTTCACCAGATTCTGGTCTGAAGAAAAACTCCAACTCAGTTCTCAATCAGCTTCCAGATGCTGGGAGAGAAACAAACACACACGCTCTCTCTCTGTCTCTGTCTCTCTCTGTCTCTCTGTCTCTCTGTCTCTTTCTCTCTCTCAGCTGGCTTCAGTCTCCACGATTCTTCCTCCAACAGGAGTCAGCCAGGAGGAAAATTCTCGATTCTGATTCTCTGTCCCTGGAACTCTTTTTACACACACACACACACACACACACACACACACACACACACACACACACGCTTCCTGTCTCAGCCAAATCCCTCCTGCCGTGTCAGCAACAGGAGACAGAGTTCATGCCCTCTAACTCTTTCACACAGGAGACAGAGTTCATACCTTCTGTTTCTTTCACACAGCAGAGTTCACACCCTGTGCCTCTTTCACAGAAGTTCTTAGCCCTTAGTTACTAAGGACCAAGTACCTGCTAAATTAATTACATTACAACACTATGCCACCTAGCTGTCCACAATCGCAATTATGTATTGTACTACTAAGTATTTACAAAAAGTTCACCAATAAAATTACCACAGCTTTCTCACCAACATCATTCTCTAAGTACAAATGGGTAGAGAAATTATATCAAGAACTTGCTAAGACCCTCCAAATCAAATCAATGTAACACTGTGGTACTTGGTGACTTCAATGCAAAGGGGGGAAAACTAAGAATGTGGAGTAATTTATGACAAAGTATGGTTCAGGAAAAAGAAATGAAGTCAAAGACCACGGAAGCCTCTCATCTTTAAAACATGAACACTTCCTTCAAATAAAGAATTGGTAGTCACTGGACAAGCTGAACACCAAATAATATCACAAAGAATGAAAATGACTTAATTTTGACAGTTTATTAATGACTTCAGAGTTATCTCTAAATCTGTAGGCCATCAATTCATGAGAGATAAGAGCAGAATTTATAATAAACAAGAAGTACAGTGAATGACAGTTCCTGCTCTCAAATAGGCTAGACTCTAAAAAAAGAAGGCAAGTACATACATAAGCATATGCAGCATAAAGTGAATAAATGCAAAGTAGTTAAATACAAAGCAATTTTGGTGGAAGAATTGGGGTATAGGAGTAGGGAAGATCAGGAAAGGGTTTATGGGGAAAGTGGTAACTGAACTAACATCTTAAAATAAGGCAGAAACTCCTCAAGGCATAACCAAGGTTTATTCCAAGCATGGTCCAAAGGTATGAAAACAGGAGATGGGAAAATGCATCTGTGTGTCTCTGTATGTATAATAGAGAGAATAATAATAGATAGCCTTTAGGTAGGTCGGTTGTTGCTATTATTATCCCCATTCTGCAAATGAGAAAAAGAGTAAATAGAGGCTAAATGACTTGCCCAGAGGTACACAGCTGCTAAGTGTCAGAAGCAGGATTTGAACTAAGGTCTTTGTGACTTCAAGTCCAGTGTTCTATCCACTGCACCACCTAACTGCTTCAAACAAAAGATCAGTTTGACAGAATCACAGGGCACAAAAGGATTAAAAATACAAGGAATCTAAAAATATAGGTTTGGAATAAGGTCATTAAAGACTTTGAAAATTAATCAGGAATGTATGTTTTATCTAAGAAAATGCTATGGTTGACTTAAGTAAGGAATTCATATGGTCAGATCTGTACTTATAGAAAATTACTTCGGCAGTAGTATGTAGAACAGACTGGAGTGATGACAAACTAGAGGAAGTGAGACAGGGAAGGAAGTTGTTGCAATATTTTACACTTTGCATTTTATCTCTTCCGGCTGGATTTTATTGTTAATATACAGAAGGACTAATCATTTTTGTGGGTGTATTTAATACCCTACAACTTTGCTGAATCTGTCAACTGTTCCAATTTTTTTTTTACTTCCCTCTCTGGAGTTCTTCAAATAAACCATCATACTATCTGCAAAATAGTGATAATTTTGTTTCCTCTTTGTTTATGCTTATTTCTTTTTCTTGTTTCATTGTTGTCGCAAGCACTTCTAATGTGGTACTGAATAATAAAAGTGATATTGGCCAACCTCACTTTGCCCCAGATTTTAGAGAAAAGGCCTCTAGCTTTTCCCCATTTCATTTAATGCTGGCTCTAAGTTTTAGCTACTACTTATCATATTAAGGAAAGATCCATTTATCATTATGCTTTCTATTGCATTAATAAGAAGGGGTGGTATATCTTGTCAAAAGCTTTTTCCTCATTTATTGATATAATCAAGATTTTTGTTGTTCTTGCTATTAATACGCTCATATTTATAGTTTTCCTAATACTGAATCACCATTCCTGCATTCTTGGTATAAATTTAGCATGGTCATAATTTACATTCTTTGATACATGTTGCGATAGTCTCCATGCTGTGAGTTTATTTAAAATTTCTGCATCAATATTCATGAGGTACACTGGTGTATAGTTTTCTTTCTCTTTTTTTTACTTTCCCTGGTTTAGGTATCAAGGCTACATTTATATCATTTCTTTTGGTTTTGAATCCACCTTTCTCATTTTTAATACTGGTAATTTGGTTTTCTTCTTTTGTTTTTTAAACCAAGTTAGCTGTAGAGATTTTTTTTCTTTTTCAAAATAGATTCAAGTTTTATTAATGAACACATTTATAAATAAATTCTTAAATAACAAAAACAATCTCTCTTTTCATTGTTAACTTCTTGGATTTTTCAACATATCTATTTTATTGTTTAATTGGGGGTTTTCAATTTTTTGCTTTTCTATTTTTTAAAGTTGCATGACCAATTCATTAATATGTTCTTCCTCTTTTTTACTCATGAAAGTGTTGAGGTAAAAACTGCCTTTATTTACTGTGACAAAACATTCTATCTAAGCCACACTAACCAGTGAATAGCTCATATTACTAAATTATTCACATCTAAATAAAAAAGCAGTTACTTTTAAGGAAGTAATTAGAATTGATAAAGAAAACAGCTATAAATGCATTTAAGTCATATGAGTAATAAGATTACCTCTTTTTTAAATGACAACTAGTAAAATACTAAGAAGAAGGCAAGCTGATTATTAAAAAAACAGTCTCACATTTCCAGTGAATGAGACTTTCCTGTGCTAACCACTAAAGCAACAGTCTGGGGGATTTCGATTAACAATTAAATAATCCCAATGCTAGCTCCCAGTGGCACAAAATTATTAAAACATGTTTACGTTGTGTAAAGCACTGCCAGTTAGAAATACAATGCAGTTTGAAATATAATTGTATATTACATTAATTTAGGATATAAACACCACAAATATGAAAATTTCATCCATTTCTCACTTCTTATATCTTCCAAAGGTTTTATCACAAAAATGTGAAGGCAAAGCACTTCAGGCTTTATACTCTTATCAGAGTTAGAGGACAAATTTATCTTTTCTGAGCGTAACACCACCAGGAGCTACTGAAATTGTGTGCTATCTAGTCCAAGGCAACTATTTTAAAAAACTAAAATACAAAAAGGAGTCACAGTGTAGCACAAACACAGACACAATAAAAAACCATATGACCCTAACTTCATAACTTTCTTCATTAAGTCATGCAACTGCATAAAGAAATAGAAACAATTAAAATACTTTTTTTTTTGTGACCTGAACTTTTAGCAAACTAATCTACAATGACAATTTTGGGACAGAAGTTAATGGATAAAAGAGGGTAAAGAGTGCTTATTGTTTTAAATAAAAAAGTTTTCTGATTCAGCTTTCTGTATTTTTTAAATAACTGCTACTTCACATTGAACTCTTCCCTTAAAAAAAAACACTTTATAGAAAAGGATCCGATATTCTGACTACATCTAGCACCAAAATCAATATTCTGTCCCAGTACTTTCCCGTATCTTTACCATGAGGAGAGAGGTATGTTTTAGTATCTGGTCTCAGGGAATTTAATATCAACTACTGAGAAATGGACTTTATTTTTGATGGTCTTTTAAATTATGCCATTATAATTCTATATACTGTACTACTAGTTCTGATTATTTTACTCTAAATCATTTCATATAAATCTTCCCATGTTTCTCTGAATTTCTCAGTCATCCTATCTGGTTTTTTCCCATATGAGGACCTGGGAATTCACCACAACACACTGAAATATTTGATGTTTACAGTAACTTTTCATATATAATACATATACAACATATATATATATATATATATATAAAACATATATGTTAAATTTTCAGCATTTGCTGATTAAAAAGGCTACAAGGTAATATTCACAGGACAAAGCACAGGAAGGAAACTTAAAAGATCTATTATTATAAACCTTTCATTTTACAAATGAAGAAAAGAAGACCTTTGAATTCAAATCCTGGTTGTCGTTACTGTTTCTCCTTCATTCTCGAAGAAGACTAACACATCAGAGAGGTGATGTCATGAATGCAAGTGAACTGAATTTAGGGGACAAAAGTGCAATGGCACCAGTCTCATTTTCTCCTTCAGAGGCATCTGGGTCCAGTGGCCAAATACAGATCACGATGACTGAAATGGCTCCTCACCTAGGCTTTTAAGACCAAGGGCTATTACCTATTGATTTGTCATGAACGTGAATATTCAAGTAAGCATAGAAGGAAGATGCACAAACCAAAGCAGAACCAAGAAAACAATGCACATAATTATCACAATTAAGGAAGCAAGTACTTACTGAAAGAACACCAACAAAAAGGAAAGTAGACACTGTATAATTACAGTGACAAAATTGACCTACAAAAGAAACGAGAAATTGTCTCTTCCCTTGTTTGTTGAATGGGGGAACTACAGATTTGGAACACTACACACTCTCTCAGGGATGGCACACTAATGAACTTTGCTGAACTCCTTTTTCTTTTCCTTTTTCATTCTTTCTTACGAGGGATATACTCTGACCACTTCCACTGCGGGAGAATTAATTCTTGGTATCATAAAGGGACAAAATAAGGAAAAGCCTTGTAATTCAAGGAAATCCTGGATGATGTAACTCCTAAGAATTCAGGTCAGCACCTTCTCTGCAACTTATAGTTTCAAAGAGTTCCTAAAGCTCTAGGAGGTTAAGTGAATAGCCCAAGATCACACAGCCAGTATGTGTCAAAGATGGAACTCAGACTTAAGTCTCCTTCCTCTAAGGTCACTTAAACTCTTTCAGTTTACTCAATTTTAAAAGGGGAAAAATAATGGCAACCACCTCTACGGGTCGTTGTGAGGATTAAATATGACACCACTGGTAAAAGTATCAAGCACACTGCCTGGAACCTAGCAGGCACTCAATAACTGCTTATTTCTTTCCTTCTTTCTTTTTTTAATCTTTGTATCACATTTGTCTCCAACTTAAAGGGGCACAGTTAGAACACCAACTATTACTTTTCTTCTGGTAATTCAATGAATTTGTCTTTTAAGTATTTAAATGTTATACTACTATGTGTACAGACATTAAATATTGATATTATTATAATATATACTGTTTATCTTTAAAGATATTGTAGTCTTTCTAGTTATCTTTTTTTGACCATGTCTATCTTTACCCCACCATCTGAGATCATGATTGATACCCATGTTTGTTTTAGTTCACCTGAGGCGTAATGAGTTCTCCCTAAGTCCTGCACTGCGAATCATTTTATTTCAAGTATATTTCACCTAAAGAGTCTAATGCGTCTCACTTACTAAAGCATTCTGATACCCTCTTCCATTTAAGGAAGAAATTCTGCCTGTTCGTATTCAAGTTTTTTATTTTTAATTGTGGATTTGCCTTCATTGTATCCAGCTGCACTTTTCCCTCCCTTTCTTCATATGACACCTACACACACACCCCTACAATACCTGTTTACCATAAAAAGAAAGTGACAAAAGCCAGGGGATTTGATCAACGCTAGTAACTGATGATTGAAATAGTCTGCTCCAACTCTCCCACAGCTTCTAACTTCAGCGAGCCCCCCAAAAAAGATTTTTCTATTTTCCTTACTTTAAATTTCCTTTTTCTAATCCACCTACCAAGGGTAAAGGTTGATCTGCTTATGTTCATTTCCTTGCCAACTACATTATTGCCCTTAAAATCCACTATGCACCCCTTGCCTCTGACTGTTTCCAAGTCGAGTAACATAATTTCTATACTAAATTATTTATGTGCATGTGAATGTGTTCAATCTTCCTTTATCCAGTGTATATAAGAGTTATATTCATGAGATCTTAGCTCCTTCCACTTCTTCATGTTTATGAAGTTCTCATACACTCTAATTTTAGGGAACAATACATTCTTCCTTCTCGACTTCTTCTTTCTCCCTCCATTCTTTCCTCTTTTTAAACATTCAAAATGTAACAAAATCACCCCCAGGGCCTATGTTTGTCTTTTTTTAATTCATTTTTTGGTCCATGAAGACAGAGATCTGAAGAGACATTTTTATTGCCTTCTATTAAAACATGAGCACTTCTTCAATATTTACTCCAATTAAATTGCTCAAATATACATATATATGTATATGTGTACACACACACACACACACACACACACACACACACACACACCCCTTTGTAGAGTACTCTTGTCATCAATAATTTCTTTTTAGTACAGACATTTTAATCAGGAATACCTCAAAAAGGTCTCTATTAAAGATTTTGTTTCTTCTCTTTCAGAATTATACTTAATCTGAGAGGATAGGCTATTCTTGATTCTAAACTTTTTTAAAATTTTGCCTTTTATATTTTAAAATGTTTCTTTCCTGAATTATAAGCATTAATAAAAACAGTTGCTGCAAAAACCTGTATGTAATCCTGTGATACTTGAACTATTTCCTTCATGGGAGGCCTAACCAGCCTGGGAAAGAGGGGATTCTGGCCTCCCTGACCTAGTCTTTCCAGCATGCACCCAACCTCCTAAAACAACACAGTGGTTACTATGCCTGCTGTAAAAGGAGGGAAAGAACCTGGGCTGTTTGTCCTAATGGGACTATTTCATCACACTCCCAGACCATTTCACATTCACACAGGTAACGTTTGTACAGCCCAACCAACTGATTTCAAACTTCACACACTCTGAAACACTGGAACGGCTCCAACTCAAAGTCATCATGTAGCCCCGAGCACCTTGATAATCTACTTGATCTATACATCAATGATTAATATACTCTCACAACATCATATTCTCTTCAGATTTCATGCTCTGTCCCCTAATAACTGCTCCATTATTCCCATCCCCCCAGCACAAACTCCCCAATGTTCCCCATTAAAGCTACCCACACCTTCCACCTACTCCACAGGTTACAGACTTGTTTTATTTTAGACCACTTCCCATATTCTGAAACTCCCTGGGACCAGACATTCCCCTGATGACAGAGAATCCCAAACACGTCTTTCAGCAGTGGCTGTACATTCACTCCTACTGCTGGTATGCACTCAACTGCTCAGTATTCAAATTCTACCACAAAGAGCATGACTCCAGGCTGGTCATGTTGTTCAAATGTCAAAATTATGTTTGCCTAAAGGACTATTTTATGGAGAACTCATGCAAGGCAAGTGCTTCCATGGAGGTCAGAAGAAGTGGCACAAGGACACTCTCAAGCTCTGCCTGAAGAACTTTGGAATCAACTGGGAGATATGGGAGATAATGGCACAGCACATCCAGCATGGCATGCCTGCATCAATGAAGGTGATGTACTCTATAAGCAAAGAAGAATTGCAGAAGCTCAAAAGGAATGTGAGATGTACAAATTTGGAGACATTTCCACTTCAAATGTTCATATGGACTATTTGTGCCCAACCTGTGGTAGAGCCTTCTGATGTGATCAGACACACTCTATCTGGACCCCAAGATAATGACGTCCTTTGGGTCTTCTTCAAGAACAAAAGGCAACAACCAACCAACTGCATCTGTCAGTACTTTTTTATACATCTTTTAAACTTGTAATTGACTCTTAGACAAACTAACCCCCAAGTACTTGGAGATTCCAAGTATTTCACAAAATGCACCATATAAAAAGAGCACGTCATTATAGATGACTATGATCCAGAGTTGTAATAGGTAATAAATGAATCATCTATAATGTGGCTAAGTAACCTCACCTTAATTGGTATATGAATTTTCTCAAATTAAAATTAAAATGCTACTTACTTTCTTTATAGTCTATTCAGCATAAAGGGCTGCAAACATATCCTAATACTATTCCTTCCCCTAAGTATTAAGGAGCCAGCATTTCCAAACCAACTTTCTATTTAATAGTTTCTCCTGAGAAGTGAGGACCAGCAACATGACATAATCCATCTGGGAAAGTCTGTGGTTATGTTTTGTTTCTTTGATTTTAAGAAGCGTATAGCCAGACACAAGCTCACTTCATGGAAAGCAGCATTTCCATCAGTCACAAAAGTCGAACTCCTTCGCTTAATTACTCACTTGGATACATATGGTAATGTTGTCGAGCCACTCACCCAGACCTACAGAATACCTTTTGACAAAATATGTTTCCTGGCTCATTTCTCACAAAAGTTTTTCAAGGCATACAGCAGACATCAAGTACATCTACCCTTTTAACGGCAAAATGCCCAAATTCTATATTTTTCCTGGCTTACTGTTAACTAAATAAAGTCCCAGTTTTTTAAAGCACACTTGTGGAGCTGAAAATGAACAGCTACTTCACTCTAGCTGCCAATGACGACTTTAATGCACATTAATGCAACCCTGAGTCACTCTCAATAAATATGTAAAAGCCACAGAACAAAAAAGTTGAATTTACCCACCCAAAGCAGCAATATAGCAGGATCTTTGCCTTGTAAAGCGATGTTATTCCAAATACGTACAATTCTATAAAGCAGTTTCAAATCATATCCAGAACAACAAGAAGTGCATCTTAGCTTCTCGTAAATTACAGATACCACCGAATAAAAGGGCACTTACCCATGCCTTCCTAGCATCTCCAGGGGAGGGACCTGGGGCCCGCACGTCTCTATCTGTAATGGCTGGTATTCATACAGGGCTTCCTCAAGCTTCTGAATTGGAGCTAATGAAATATGCTGGCCCTGTTAGGGAAAAAGGAAAAAAATGGAAGACTTTTAATGTTAGATTACTAATACTGGTTACTTTAAGTTGGTAATACTTGTTCTGGATAAAATAAATACATCAAAAACATTAATTATCATAACTTACCTCATTCCAATGAAATTTCCTTATTAGGACTTAGAGAATATAACTAACATATTCTTTGTGATAGAAAAAGAATTTTGGGAAGGGTAGAGTCTTAAATAAAGACATTTACACACAAATCATAGAATTTTCTCAATATCAATCATTAAGTTTCACTTATCACAAATATTTTAGAATAAAAAACAATTTCCTGAAAGCCCAATAAGAAAAAGGACATTTTAATGATTCTGTGCAAAATTCCAAAAGCTCACATTTTGTGTGCATGTGTTTGTGTTTGTACGTGCACATGTATGCAAATGGGTCTTTGATAAGGAAAGGGAATATACTATAATTTCACTCGTATAAGGAGTTCCAGATAAAGACATTCCATCAAAAAACATAGATTAGTCTAGTGGTACAAAACTAAAATCAAAACAGATCCCTGTAGAGCACAAACTGACTTAGAAAACCACAAACAAATATTATCCATACTTTATCACAGATTCACTTATTTTTGTTACACATTTTCCAATTACATTTCAGTCTGGTTCTATATTCACTAGCAGTTCTGCAGTAACAAGTGTGACACCTCTGTCCTAAAGCACTAGGAAGTCCTGGCAAAGGTCACAGAGTCAATGAGCATGTCACAGGGGAGATGGACCTCAGGAACTCCTGGCTCCAATGCCACATTGCTTTTTGAGTTTTTTACAGTAGAGTGGAATTGTCTGAAGAAAGTACGATCTAAATGTGATTAAATTGTAGATGAAAACATAAAATTTTAATTCTATGCGCGGCTCTTTCAAAAAAATCTTTTAAGTGCATCTGAACTAATTGTTCAAGTGTTTAACCCCCATATCATCCCAGAGATCCTGAATCCACATAGATAGATAAGATAAGATAAGACAGATAGATAAATAGACAGACAGGCAGGCAGAGAGACAGACAGACAGGCAGGCAGAGAGGCAGACAGACAGATAGGCAGACAAACTGTCCAAATCCTTATTGGTCCCTCGTTGACCTTTTCCTTATTCTCATCTCCCTCAACTCAACTCCAACAACGTTCCAATCTAAAGCAACTCACGTCTTCCACCATGTTCTTTGGAATACTTGCTCTACAGGTTACAAACTTGCTCTCATCTTAGACCACTGCCATTCTTAACACTTCCCACATTCTTAACCTCCCTGGCACCAAACATCCTCCTGCTGACAAAGATTTCCAAACACACCTTTCAGCAGTAGCTGTACATTCACTCCTACTTCCTGACTCACTGGCTGAGGTGAGGGAGTCAGATACTCCTTACTCTCCACTGCCACTTCCAGGTTCTCCCTTACCACCACCATTACCATTAATCTCTCCACCTTTGTGGTTTCTTCAATTTCTATCTCCCAATTGAGATTCTGGTGGCTGTTCTCTACCTACATCCAGGATATTCTCCTTCTTTCCTCAATGAATTTAGTGCCTGATTCACAATGTCTCTCAACTCCTCAAATCTCTGTGGTAATACTAGGGGGACATTGTCAATGTAATAAAGATACATCCTCAAGTAGCCTAACCTCCCAGTTTCTCAACTTATTATTTTCTCACGATTGACTTTTCTACCGCATCACATCTACACCCTCATCTTCTCACCACCCACATTTGTGCCGTTTCCATGTTCAGAATTCTGAAATTCCTTTATGTGATCATGACTTCTTGGCATTCACCTTTCCTTCTCCCTTGGAACACCCCAAACCTGTTCTTCATCCTCACTCTGACCTCTGACGTTCTACCTCTCAGTTCTGTCCCAGACCATCACCTGGGAGCTCTGCCGCATTCCCTGTTCCCCATCTCGAACCCTAGATGAAACCGTTCAGTCTACAGTGTTCTCTTCTCTCAGGAGCCCTGCCAAGCCTCAGCCCTGGATCATTGCCATCATTTGCTCCTTTGCTCTTACACACTGCTGCTGAACAAAATTGGGAAAAAAATCAAAACACCATGCTGATTGGGTTCACTACAAATTTATGGTACATAACCTCAGCTTCATCTAGGTGCACAGCAGATAGACTGCAGGCCCTGGAGTCAGGGAGATGCCTCTTCCTGAATTCAAATTCAGCCTCAGACACTTACTAGCTGTATGATTCTGAGCAACTCACTTAACCCTGTTTGCCTCAATTTCCTCAACTATAAAATGATCTGGAGAAGGAAACAGCAAACCACTCTGGTATCTTTACGAAGGAAACCCAAAATTGGGTCACAAAGAGCTGGACTTGACTGAACAACTCAACAGCAACAACAACAACAAAACATCATCTGAGACCTCACAGCAGCAAGGCAATCCTTTCACTGACTCCCGAACTGACTCAACTATCACACTCGTCACAGTGGCTTTTCCAAACTTCTTCACTCCTTCTCAAACCCCCCATAGCTTCCCAAACATACTCTCTCAGCTAAAAGTCTTGCCTCACATTTCACTGAAATAACCAAGACCATTCTCTGAGAGCTCCCTCTGCTCCAATCCTCCTCATCTCATACTGCAAAGATAACTTTCGTCACTTTCTCTTCCATCTTTTTCTCATTAGAAAATGTGACCTTTCTCCTTGCCATGGTAAACTCCTGTACTGGCTACTTCCCCACTGTCTATAAACACACCACATATGCCCCCATCTTCAAAAGATCCTCATCTGACCCATCCTTTCCTGCTAGGTTTCTTCCTCTATCTCTTTTCTTTTTGTGACTAAACACCTTCCAGCTATAAACCGTGCCTCTATTTTCTTTCCTCTCACTCTTTTCTTAACTCTCTGACTTCCAGCTTTATCAGTTAACCAAAACTTCTCTTCTCCAAAGTTATCAATTGCGAAATCCACTGGCTTTTTTCAGTCCTCATCCTTCTTGACCTCTCTGCAGCCTTTGACACTGTCAACTGATCACCTTTTTCTCCTGGATACTCTCTTCCCTCTCGGTTTTCATGACACTGCTCTTCTGTTTTCCCTCTGCCTATCTTAGAGCTCCTTCTCAATTTCCATTGATGAATCTTAATCCAGGTCTCACCCACTGACCATGGATGTCTCCCAACAGTCTGTCACAGACCTCTCTTCTCTTCTCCCTCTTTAGTATTCCACTTTGTGATCTCATCAATCAGGTCATATGATGCTTCCTCCAGAAGCAGTTATTTGTTGAAGAGCTAAATCTGGAATCTGGAAAAACTGAGTTTAAATTGGGTCTTGGATCCTTCCTATCCATGTGATCCTAGGCAAATCCCTTAGCATCTGTCTGCCTCAGTTTCCTCAACTCTAATAGAGGGATAAGAATAGCACCTGCCTCCCAAATTTGCTGTGAGGACCAATGGAGATAGTATTTGTACAGCATTGGGCTCAATGCCCAGAATGAATGTTTCCTGGCTTGCAGCCTTCCTTCTTTGCATAGATGTATCATCTCTACACACTTGATTCTCTAATTCATTTGTCCATCCCTTCACTTCTCTCTTGTCCTAGTTTTCCATCTCCTATTGCATGTTAGACATCTCAAAATGGATACCTCGTAGATTTCTTAAACTCGACACGTCTAAAAGTGAACTCATTATTGTTCCCCCAAACCCTCCCCTCATTCCAACATTCCTTTTACTGTTAAGGGTGTCACAATTCTCCCAGTCACCCAGAATTGCAAGCCAAGTGAGTGCCATCTTCTGTTCCTCACTCTTGACTCCAATATGCAATCTTGTTGCCAGGTCTCGAATGTGATCTCTTCTTTAGTGTGGAACTGCCACCACCCGGGAACAGGACCTCAACTTACTCTTAGACTACTGAAAAACCCTACTGGTTGGTGTCTCTGCCTCATATCTCGCCCTGTTACAATACATCTCCCATTCAGATGTTAAACTGATCTGCCCAAAGTCAAAGCCCAACTTTGCTATATCCCTCTTTGATCAGCTTACTGGTGCCCGGATCAAACATAAAATAGACTCTGCTTGGCTCAGACAGCCTTTCATAACTTGGGTCTTTCATAATTTTCCTATTCTCTTACCCCTCAAATTTCCCACCTCCTATCGTGTATTCTGTGATTGATTGAAACTGGCCTCATTCTCACTCCTCAAACAAGACAGTTTTCACTGGCTGCGTCTCATGTCTAGAACTCTCTGCCTTCACATCTCTCTACCTCCCAGCTTCCTTGCTTCCTTAAACTCTCAGTGAAAGTACCACCTTCTGCAAGAACCTTTTCATGGTGGGGCAGCTAGGTGGCGCAGTGAATAGAGCACTGGCCCTGAATCAGGAGGACCTGAGTACAAATCCAGCCTCAGACACTTAACACTGACTAGCCATGTGACCTTGGGCAAGTCACTTAACCCCAACTGCCTTGCCTTCCCCCCTCCAAAAAGCAAAAAAACAAAAAAAAACAAAAAAACCCAAACCCTTTTCATGATGCCTGGTAATGCCAGTGCTTTCCCTCTATTGATTATATCCAATTTATCCTGTCTATACTTTGTCTGTACATAGGTGTCTGAATGCTGGCTCTCCCATTACAGCTTCTTGTGAACAGGAATTGTCTTTTCCTATCTTTGTATCCTTAGGACTTAGCACTGTGCCTGACACAGAGCAGGCACTTAATAAAGGCTAGCTGACCAAGAAGTTGATCTAGAACTTTTTTCCAAGTGTATTTAACAAATATTTAGTAAGAAGTTCACATGTGCAATGCAATTACTATTCTAGGCACTGGGATATAAGGATAATACATATGGTACAGTCTCTACACTCCAGAACAACAGAAATAAATAATATGAAAAGAATAAGAGAAGACACTTATAATCCCAATTATATTATGACAAATACATAGAAGAAAAACATAAGATGGCATGAGAAATTCAAGTAAAAAGAGATCACTGATAGCTAAGAAGTTTAGAACTTGGAAGACATATGACCTCTTTTCTTCATAAAGTGAGAGATAATGATGTCTGAATGGGATGATGTAGGTGGTTTAGGAGAACAAAACTTCTGAATAGCTGCTATCAGTCGTGATAACCCAGTAGGTCAATCAAAACAGGGGAAGGGGAAAGGAAATAATTATTTTTTAAGAGTCTATCATATACCAGACACCACACCAGGAACTTTGCAAAAATTATCCCATTTGATCCTCACAACAACGCTATGAAGCGGGTGACATTATTGGCGGACAACGAGTATGACTTCCCCACAGTCACACCGCTAGTAAATATCCCAGACTGAATCTGAATTCAGATCTTCATGGCTACAGGCCCAGTGCTCCATCTACTGTGCCACCTACTTGCACAATAAAAAGACTGCAATGTCAAAGTAAGGGCTTTCCAGGGGTGAAAGAAAAGGAAGGGTGAAAAGAATGCACCAGTGTAAACACGAGGAAGGGCGGAATTTATTATTCCTCATAACTGGCCTGGGCAATAAGAAGGTTTTTCTTTTTTTTGGAGGGGGGAAGGCCAGGCAATTGGGGTTAAGTGATTTGCCCAAAGTCACAGGGCTGGTAAGTGTTAAGTGTTTGAGGTGGATTTGAACTCAGGTCCTCCTGACTCCAGGGGCCAGTGCTCTATTCACTGTGCCACCTAGCCGCCTCAAAAAGAAGATTTTTCAAACATGAAGGGGTGCTGGGAGGGCAGAGGACGGAGACAGGTAAAAGAGGCTATTAAGAGGGGCTATCAAACGAACTTCAGTCTTATCAGAATCAGAAAATGCAGGGTCTCTCTCTCTCTCTCTCTCTCTCTCCCTGGAGAATGTGGTTAAGAAGGAAGACAATAAATACCAGGGCAGAAATATTCTCAAGGAAAATAAAGCTCCTGATCTTGAAAGGGGGGATTAAAATAAACAAGCAATGCAATGGAAGCCAAGAAAGTGCATATCAGCTTGGGAAAGCTAAATAAACTATGGCATATTAACATAAGGGAATATTATTCCATCATAATAAATGACAAGAACGACTATTCTAAAGAACTCTGGGAATATCAACTAATACAGAGAAAAGGGAGTTGAAAAAGGCAAACAATTTCTGCACTGTCAACTCTTATACCAATGATCAATCGCACCTCCAAGGGACATGGGGTGAGGAATATAAGTCACCTTCCAGTGGAGAAGCGACAGACCCAAGGCATGGACACGGACACACACTCACACACACGCACACACACACACTCACACACTCACACACACGCACACACACGGACACACACACGCACACTCGCACACACACACACACACTCATCTATACTGCTTTACTGTATGTGGCTGTTGTGGGAATGTGTTTTGCGTGGCTATATTTATTTGCTACAAAGTATTTTTTTTATTTTTCACTGGGGACGAGGTGTCAGTCGGGAGATGGGGGTGGGAATGATCATGCACACCCCCCTGAGGGGAGAGAAAGCTGTTTAAACATTTTCTGAATGCAGAAGAAACACCAGGACAACTTTGAAAGAAACGTGCTGAATTTACCATCTACTAACCAAACAACAAGCAGAATAGAGTTCCACGATTTCACATACACTTTTTGTGTCCTACTTTGTAAATAGAAATATTGGTGAATGTTTTGTGAATAAGTTCTAATAATAAAAAAATTAATTTGTAAAAAACTTCTCCCAAGTCTTTAATGATAAATCCTACAGCTCTTCTTGGTAGCTGGGCTTCAGAAACCGCAGAAAGTAGGGAATTGTCTCTATCTACTTCAGTGATTGCTCATTCTTGTCTTAATTCCTTAACTATATTTCCTAAGGGTCAGCTCTTGCTTTTTTTCCCCCTACATTCACTGTCATGTAAGTCTCTTTCTTGTCCATGTCTTTAGCTCTATGATGAAGATACCCAAATTTCTATCACTAGTTCTGATTTCTCTTCTAAACTCCAGAACCGTACTTTTTTTTAATATAACTGGAATTTTTAAAATGTTTTATACTGTATCTTTGAACAATACTTTCATTTCTATATCCCTCCTTCCGTTTCCCCAAATAGTTCTCTCTTTTAACTATAAACAACAGCTAAGACAACATACTGAGCCTCTCTGACAACATGTCCCTTGGTTCCCACTTATAACTTACCACCTCTCCACCTAAAGGATGAGATATGTAGCATTGTTGGTCTACTGAAGACCAGACTGATCAATATATTGATTTGAATTCTGATGGCTTCCTTTACTCTCACTGTGGTCATGGTAAACAATGTCCTCTTGCAAACTCACACCTCCATTACTATATGTGACATACACTTCAAACCCAGGGAAGTTAAAATTTAACTTATAATCTTCTACCCTAAAAATACCCCTGCTTGTGATCTTTTAATTGTGTCTCTGGTACCACCATTCAAACAGATACCAACTTCAAACCATTGTATGATCAATGATTCTTACTGTTCCCTCGTGTATTATGTGAGATAAGATGCCAGGTTTCACTGATCTCACCTTCTCCTAGTAACAGCAAGCAGCAGCATAGTAGTAATTATTGGCATTAATATAACGCTTTAAGGTTTGAAACAAAATTAACAAATACTTTATCATCTAACTTCCAACAGCCCTTTAATAAAGGTACAATTATTATTCCCAATTATCAGATGAGGAAACAGGCTTAGAAAAGAGGCATGAAAAGGGAACTAAAATAGCTCACTTGATACATCTGAGAATATAAACTACATGAAGATCCAAAGTGCTGGGAAAACAAGAAAGCAAAATGGTAGAAATTCGGCTACGCCATCTTATACACCTACTACGATACAGACACATGACCTTGCTGTTCAAGCTCATCCACTTAAAAAATTAGAAGAGGGAGGCGGAGCCCAGAGGGTGGCATAGAAGCAACAAGGTTCTGCAGCTCCCACACAGCCACCTCAAACACCCATAAAATGTGACTCTAAAGAAATTTTAGGGCTCCAGAATTCACAAAAATATACCTCCCGCTGAAGGCAGCTTGGCAGGAAGGGCTCATCGCAGCACGCTGGGATCTAAAACCAGGCCAGCCTGAAACCACAGGTTGGCCCCGGGGCGACCAGGAAAAGCCACAGCTGGAGCCTTCAGGAGAGTGGATCAGCGGCAGCTGTGTCAGTTTCCAGACTATCAAGTCACAAGAAACAAGGACAAAGTGAAAGGTCAGTGGAATTCAGCTAAATTTGGGGGAGAAAAGCCGTCTGGACAAACTGCCTCCAGGGCAAGGAAGCAGCAGAAGCAGCAGCCCTGCAGATTGCAGCGGCGCCAAGCAATCATTCAAAGGCTAAGTGCTCTTGCATTGAGTGGCCTGGATCCAGATCATGGTCTTCGGTCGTGGTCCTGGGGTGCGTTTTCATTGAGCCAAAGCTGGTGGGAGCTGTGAAAAAATGGCAGCCTCCTTATAGCTCCAGAAGCTGCGAAAACCCCAGAGAGTTGGGACAGAGCTTTCCCCTCTGGAAGCAAAGTTCCACAGAGCTAAAAAGTCAAGTAATCGACTGACTGGAAACAACATGAGCAAGCAAAGGAAGCAAAATAAGAACAGCAATCGAACTCTAGATTCCTTCTTCAGGGACAAAAAGGATCAAAGCATGGAATGGGAGGAAGACAACACAGTCAGAACTCCTGCACCAAAAGCTTCCAAGAAACATGAAGACTGCCTAGAAGCCTTGGAGTAGCTTAAGAAGTATTCTGAAAACCAAATAAGAGAAGTGGAGAAAAATTGGGAAGAGAAATGAGAATGATGCAAGAAAATCATGAAAAGAGAGTCAGCAACCTGACTCAAGAAAATAACACCTTAAAAAATAGATTAACTCAAATGGCAAAAGAGGCCCAAAAAGCCAATGAGGAGAAGAATGCCTTAAAAAGTCGACTGTGCCAGATGGAAAAAGAATCTCAAAAGCTCACCAAGGAGAATAATTCCTTCAGAATCAGAGTGGAGCAAATGGAAGCAAATGACTTTATGAGAAATCAAGATACTATTAAACAGACCCAAACAAATGAAAAAATAGAAGGCAATGTGAAATATCTCCTTGAAAAAAACCACTGACCTGGAAAATAGATC
>CM053582.1:362758004-362805157 GCA_028627135.1 Pseudochirops cupreus
CATAAACTCTAAACTGGGTATCTTGCCACACAGGAGAGTAGGGGGGATGGGGATGAGAGGGGGGATGACGGAGGGGAGGGCAGAGTGGAGGGGAGGGTTGATGGAAGTATACACTTCTGTAAAGGGACAGGGACAGGGTAGAGAACAGAACGGGGGGCTGGGGGGGAGATAGGAAGGAGGGACATATAATCAGTCTCTCACAATATGCCCACTGTGGAGATGTTCTGCGTAATTACACATGTACCGCCTGTATTTAATTGCTTGTCCTTCCAGTGGGGATGGGTGACATGGGAGGAAAGGAAAGAATCTAGAATTTAAAGTTTTATAATCAAATGTTAAAAATATGTATGTGTGTGTATATATATATATATATGTATGTATATAATTATTATTATTATTAACTATATCCAACTGGGAATTAAGATATATAGGCACTGTGGTAGGGAGATCCATCTGCCCTACCAGAAAGTCAGAGGGGTGAGGGGGAGGACATAGGAGAAAGCAGACTGGGGAAGGGGTTATACAGAGGGATGGCTGTTTTGGGGTGGTGGGTAGGGAAAAGATGGGGAGAAAATTTGTAACTCAAAATCTCATGGAAATGAATGATGTAAACAAAAAAAGAAATAAATTAATTTATTTTAAAAAGAAAAGAAAAAAAAAGAAAGGCTGACACACCTGAAAAAAAAATTAGAAGAGAATGAGATCAAGTATATTTGTTAGCTGTAACTAAGGAAGAGTTCTTAACCAAAACAGATCATTTCCATTTCATGAAATTGAAGAGCTTTTGTACAAATAAAATCAATGCACCAAATAGCTCTGATAATACTCTAACATCCAAAATACATAAGGAATTAGCATAAATATATAAGATCGAGAACTATTTCTCAGTGGAGAAGTAGATAAAGGACACAAAGTGCTAAAAGCAGAACTACAAACAGTTGCTACTGACAACCATGGGAAAGATGGGTCTGCATCACTGATAAGGGCAGAAACTCAACTGACCAACCACGCTGAGGTTTCACTTCCCGCTCAGCAAGGTGGATGGAAATAGCAAAAAATTGGAGGGGGCGCAGAAAGAAAAGCACATTCACAGCCTGCTGGTGGAACTGTGAACTGGTCCAACCCTTCTGAAAAGCAACTTGGAGCTATGCTATGAAGGTGAAGAAAGTCATATCCATGGGCCCAAAGACTCCTATGACAGCCAAGGGGATTAATAACAAAAAAGTCTATTAAAAAGAAAAAGTTCCACATAGCAGCACTTCTCCATAAAGAAAAGAAATGACAACAAGACGTTAATTAAGGAATGGCGAAATAAAATGTGGCACAAGCGAGTGACAGAATGTTACAAAGTATAGAATATAAAGGATTTTGACACAAGTGGAAATATTTACACGAATTGATGCAGAGTGAAATAGGCGGAAAACTATATGCAATGATAAAGTACGAGAGAAAAACAGTAACAACAGCAACAAAAAGAAAATTAAGCTTCTCTACAGAAGTCTGGGGGTGGGGGTCCCTTTTTTTCAGACCTAAGATCTATGATGATGGGGGACGGTGAGTCTGGAAAGCTGCTTATACTTTCAGAATCAATATATTGGTTTTGCTGAATTGCTTTTTCCCCCTGTCTTCTCAAACCTTATTATAAGAATGACTAAATAGGTAGGGGATGGGAAAGGGATATATGGGGAAATGAAGATGATATGGAAAACAAAAGATATCAACAGATTTTTAAAGTAAAAGTAATATCTACCTAAGGAAGTTCATGAACCAGTACAGGTCGTAAATGGAGATCAAAGACCTCATGCTAACAAGAGTGGGATTTTAGCTGGAGTGGTCCCCTATACTTCTAGCCTCAGTAAGACATCACAACCCAGCTTTAAAAAAGGGGGGGAAGAATGATGATAAGGATGGCTTCAAAGAAATCTGAAAAGATTTATACGAATTGATGCAGTGATAAGAGAACAACATATACAACTCTGAAAGATTTAAAAACTCCGATCAACACAATGACCCACCAAAATTCTAGATGCCCGTAATAAAGCATGATATCTCATATCCTGAAAAAAGATGTGATGTACTCAGGGCATACTGAGGCATATTTTTTTAAACACTGCCAAAGGGGAAATTTGTCTTACTTAACCATGACTATTCATTATTTTCCTACTCACTTCCTAACCTTAAAATATGGGAATTCCAATATTAATGTTGAAGCTCCTTCAAACAGTCTAGCCTCCTAGTTCCTTAATCTCAAATGTTATAACCTACCTACTGTTCCACCAACCTCAGTCATGCACAAACATGGTCATACCCTGGATCTCACCATTACTCAAAAATATACTAGTTTCAACTGAGGAACTCTTCTACTGACCCATAACTTCCTATCCATATCTTTTGTATGCCTAAATCTATTTTTCACTCTCATCAATATTCCTATTCCTTCCATTTTCTCAGTAAGTATTGTAAGCCCTACACTGACTTTACCTTTCTCCCTTTCCATAGTAAACTATTTCAACTCAGCACTATCCACTGCTCTCAAATTCCTTACCTCCTTGTTATCCTACCATCACATATCATCCCTTGCCAAACTGCCAAACTCTATGACATTTACAATTCACCTCATCTGTTCCTACTCAAATGCTCCTGAGCAAACCTGGAGGAGGTCAGAACATCAATCCAACTATGTAAACCACAAGTTTATGTTATTTAACTCCAACCGAACCTTTACTGTACAGTAAGGTAACAAAAACTCTTAACTATATTAATATTACCATTCTGAGAGCGAAGTATGAGGATGAGAACCTAGATATGAAGGCACATACGGCTTCACACTCGTACATACTTTTATATACATACACAAATGTTTTAACGCCTGCTCTCAAGTTGTACTTGTTGTGTAAAGGCAGACATGGAACAAACTATATCTTTACAGTATCATGGTTTAACAGAAAATTTCATAGAAACCCAATCACTCGCGACAGGAGGAAGGGGGAAATTATTAAAATATGAGTAAATGCAAGGCTGAAGGTCATGGGAGACAAGTTGTGACCAAGTTAAAAAGGATTTTGTTTTAAGCTAAAGAAAAGCGTTTATATTTAAGTTCAGAGAAAAGGAAGAATGCAGAGGTTAGGGAGAACGTGCTCATCCAACTCTCGCGGGAACTGGCTCAAAGAGGGGATAACATACACATTCAGCTAGGTATAGCAATCTATCTGATCATACAGGAAAGCAGAAAGGGACGTGGAGAAGAGGAAGGAGAACAGGAGGAGGGAGGCCTGATAGAAGAGAGGGCAGACAGGTGAAAGTAAAAATCAGAAGCAAAACACTTCAGAGAATGGACATGGTGAAAGGAGAAACAGAGTTAGGATAAACAGGGGGAAATAGGATGGAGAGAAATTCATCAAAGCTATCTACAGTCATACGAAAAAATGTTCTAAATCACTAATGATAAGAGAAATGTAAATTAAAACAATTCTGAGCTACCACCCCACACTTATCAGATTGGCTACTATGACAGAAAAAGAAAATGACAAATGTTGGAGGGGGTGTGGGAAAATTGAGACACTAATACACTACTGGTGAAATATACACTGATTCGATCATTCTGTAATTTGGAACTATGCTCAAAGGGCTATAAAATTATGCATACCTTTGACCAAGTAATAGCCCTGTTAGGTCTATATCCCAGAGATTTTTTTTAAAAAAGGAAAAGGATGTGGGGGGGGTGGCAAAGAACTGAATATTGGGGGGATGTCCATCAATTGGGGAACAGATGAACAAGTTGTATATGATTGTGATGGAATACTATTGTACAATAATAAATGACAAGCAGGATGCTCTCAGAAAAACCTGGAAAAACTTACATGTGCAATGAACAGAACCAGGAGCACATTGTATACAGCAACAGATATTCTCAGCAATACAATAATCTAAGACATTTCGGAAGGACTTGTGTTGAAAAATGCTATTCATCTCCAGAGAAAGAACTGATGGAATCTGAATGCAGATCGAAGCAGACTTTTTCTTTATATTCCTTAAGAGTATTTTTGTCTGCGGGACTAACATGGAAATATATTTTGCATGACTGCACATATATAACCCATAGCAAACTGCTTGCCTTCTCACTGAAAGATGGAGGGGAGGGAGAGGATTTAGAACTCATTTTTTTTAAAAATCAATGTTAAAAATTATTTTCACACATAATTGGGAAAAAAATAAAATATTAAATTTATGAGAAAAAAATAAATAAAATAGAAGGATTGAGTCAGATTTTAAAAAAAGTTTTGCGATCACTGCTCTAAGTGAGCTAAATTAACTCTGAATCTATAATCTCCGAGATGTGAATGTTCCCTCAGTGACAGACACTGCAACCTTCTATACCTCATTCTGTTATTCTTGTCCATCTTCTTCCATGAATTCTCCACAAAAACTCTTATTCTCATTCTCTTTACATTTCAAAAGTATAAGTGCAACACTCAGACTGTTCATCTGTTTTAAAATTGCAGGAACAAGGAGAATTCTTTTCCAATTATATATTTCCCAGATGATTTTTTTTTGCATCACTCTCTGGTCCTTATTGGTAATACGTTACATCCCACTTAGCTAAACTATTAACTTTCTAAATAGTAGGTCTAGAAACGATACTTTAAATTATCTAGATGCTCTGAATAGCTTATTAAAACATGACTGCAATTCATCTGATATTGTTTGGTCTGCAGTTCCCATGACTCTTATTGGTATGTGTAGAAGCATGTTTCTTCCTTAGAATTTGTAACTGCAAGAAGGCACTGTACTACATACTAAAGATACAAAGACAGAAATTATATTATGATGAGAAGAAAAGGCAATACCAAGTAGGAGAATCTGGAAAGGTTTTGTGTAAAAGGTGGATCTAGAGTCGGGTCTTAAAGGGGGTTAAAGATTTCAAGAGGCCGATGTAAAGAGGAAGTGCATTCCAGACTGTGCCAAAGGTATGGAAGAAAGAGACAGAATGATCAGTTTGTCAAACTGAAGCAGGGTTAAGTATGGCTGAAATATAGAGTGCAGAAAGGGAAACAGGGCAGCTAGAGGGAGCAGCAAGCAGATAGGATAGAGCGCCAGACCTGGAGTCAGGAAAACTCATTTACAGGAGTTCAAATCTGGTCTCAGACACTTACTAGCTCTGTGATCCTAAGCAAGTCACTTACCCCTTGTGTTCAGTTTCCTCATCTGTACAACGAGCTAGAGAAAGAAATGACAAACTACTCCAATAGCTTTGCCAAGAAAACTCCAAATGGAGTCATAAAGAGTCACACATGAATGGAAAACAAGTGAACAAAGAGAAGCAATGTAAAATAAGTCTAGAAAGGCCAATGCCATGTTAAAAAGCCCAGTCAATGCCCAGTTTTCATAGCGGTAATGATCCTATGAAGAATATGGGGTTAGGTCCCACAACCACCAAAAATTATCATCTTCCATTAAAGACTGCTGAAAATGTGCTTTTCTACATACAATTCTTTATAATCAAACACTAATTCTGATAATATGCACTTTTCCTAACACAGTAAGCATGAAATAACCCATAAAAAGCAGGGGAGAACAGAGACAATGTTGGATGGGGCAGAGAGGGTCAAAGGCAACCGTGCCAGAAGAACCCAGAGGTAAAAAAGGGAAAGAGGGAACCTGCCATTTCTGATCTCCCTTTCAGCGGCATGGCTGCACTGTCTCCTGATGAAGCGAGGAGGTGGGACTCTCACTGGGCTGTGTAGAGGGCAGGGGTGACCAGCATCTCATTTCCCCACAAACTTAGACACTTTTCCATCTTTTCAACTCCCTCCTCACACACGGAGAAGTTCCTTTTGCACTTCGGGAGCAGATTCACACATGTTTCTACCAATACTTTCCTCCTTCTTGTGAACGTAAACTTGAGCTCCTTGTGCCCCTCATTTTCTTCTCTAGCGCATATAACCACAAATGTTTAGGGCTGCCAATGTGAAAGGGAAAATGAGATGATCAATAAAATCAGGAGAATGCTTGAAGCAGAGAATGTGGAACTCGGAAATGCTGAGGATGGACTGTTACCTATTTTACACGAGAGGCAATAGGGAGTCAGCAAAAGTTTGTTAGGAGAGGAGAGTACAGTCAGGTTTATATATGAGGAAAATTATTTTGAAAGATTTATGAGCTGAAAAAGGGAGCAAAAAGAAAGGAGGGACCCAAATAAAAAAAAAAACAGTCCAGGCAGAGTGTTAAAAAGGTGCTAGATAAACAGGTTATGGAAGCAGAACTGACCAGACTCAATAAGTGACACTCCGAGTTTGTGTAACTAGAAGAATGATGGTGCCCACAACATAAATAGTGAGGTTAATAATAAATTGAAGTAAAAAAGAAGTTTATATTTAAAACACAATTAATTAATGAGGATAAAAACTACAAAAACAAGATTTCCAATTCACTTTGTCCCCCCTAAATCTGCCAGATACAGAGATGCAGAAGTGAGCAGATTGAGAACTCTTCTGTGACTTTTAGTCTCAAAGGTTAAATGACTAGCCCAGGGCAGCGCACATGCAGAATGTGTCCAAGGCAAGGTTGGAATGTGGGTTTTCCTTAGTCAGAAGTCAGTTCTCTATCCATTAAGCCTTACTTCCTCTCTTTGATTTCCTAAGACTGAAAATCTTGAGGAAATGGAAATATTCTGAAGCAAAAGAAGGTCAACACTACGCCCACAGTTAGAAGATGATTCAGAGAAGCAGCACTTTGTTGATATGATTAAAATAGATTCCTTACAAAAAATACTCCAGTATGACCTCAGGTCCATATAATTATTTTCTATAATTGAAAGTATCATGGTACCAGAGCTGAGGGATTTATAGCTGAACACTTTCCCAAGGGGAAAAAAAAAATTCTAAACTCTAAAATTAAACTCGAAAACGTCCAAAACCAAGAGTGAGGAAAAAGAAGGGGTCCGGGAGCAATGGCCCCCACACACCTGCCCTCTCCTTGCTTGGCCAGCATTCAGAGTACCTTTCTCCTCCTACTTCCTCTTTAGGCATTCTAATGGAATAACATGATTTCTAGACATCCATTTAAATGTAACAAATTTCTATACTATGGAATTTCACTGAAACAGGGGCTTAGGGATAGAGATACTATCTAAAGACATAATTTTCTTTACTATAATTCACATTAAGTAAACCAAAAAATGGAAATCCAGATTAATTAAATAATAAAGACTTTTAACAACATTTAAAGTAATTTAATTTACAAAAATTCAATTTATACACCACTTTTTAGGAACATATTCATTATATAAAATAAAGTCCACTAGTCCTACAAATATTTCTTAATCTTTGAAGAAACTATCAGTTTTAGTCTGCTTTTCATGCAAAACCAAAATCTGACTAAAATATATGGAGGCAGTGTGGTACAATGGGCAGCCTACTGACCTTGAAGAGGACCTGAGTTAAAAGTCCAGGTCTGCCACTACTCAGGAAGGCTCTTCTCTGGGCTTCAGTTTCCTCATCTGCATAAAAACTTCTAAGATCTAGCTCTAAATTTACAATTTATCTCTTTCTAATACAATATGGAAATAGATAGCCTAACCCTGAGTCAAACTAAATTGGAAAAAAATCTGTAATGTGTGAAATAAGACTTTTTAAATCACACAATACTTTATCGATGAAAAAACTATAGTTCTATTATGTTGATCTGAACGTCTATACTGTGTCTATATTTTAATTATATGCTAAACTAGTTTTTATAACAGATCACTTCTAACAAAGGACTCAAAAATGGGAGGATTGCAAAATGAAATAAAGGTCCCCAAAGAAACAAAACACAACCTTTTGTAAATTAATATTTAATAATGTAGTTATAGCTTCAGCAAATTCTGTAAGAGCCTCCACAAATACATAAAATGTATAGGCTACACTTTGACAAGCAATTTAGTTCTTTTCCCCTCCTAAAACACAAACATATAATTCTAATACATAATGGATACATTTTTACTTTTAAAGAACATCTGGAAAGACAATGCCCTAACAGCCAAGAAAGAAATGAGTATGAGAAAGTTTAACTGAAAATGAGGTCCATGACAGAGCTCTCAAAGCTTCTTCAAAAACACCTGTCTGCCGAGCACTAGTTTCATCAGCTGCTGTGACACGTTAGCGCCAATCAGCAGCGCCTGCCCAAGCGCAGCCCAAATTTTTCTAATTAATATCTGTACTAAACCCACCGAACAGCCGTCTGCTGCTTTGATAAGACTGCCAATCTTTATTTAAAGTGGCGATCGCTCCAAAGAACTAAACACAATTCACTACACAAAATCCTCTCTACCCATTTCATTCATTATAAATGATTTTTTCTTTGTCGTTACTTTTAATACTGACCCTAAAAAACATATATAAACTCTAAGAGTTAATGAGGTCTGTTATAAAAAAAAAAATCCTGGTTTTGTCCTGTGTCCTTTCCTAAGCTGAGTTCTAATTTATCCCAGTTTCCCTATGGGTAAAATAAAATTAGTAAATTAATACTAAGTCATAAGGAAGTTATATAAATACTCAAAAGCATTTGTGAGCTCTTTGGAAAGTCTCTATACTACAGAAACCTCATTTAATACTATTTGAACTCCCAGCAATGACCTCAGAATATGGAAGTCCTTAAAAAGGGGAGGAAAGAAGGCACCATCATACTCTCATTTCCAAAACCCATCCCCACTTATCAAATCAAGTGATTGAGTCCCTTAGCTATTCTTCTTTCTACTATGGACATACATTTCCTAACTTTATTATCTGGAAAATCTGGAACTCTGCTGGTGTTTACCTGATGCTAAAACAACATATAGTAAGAATCTAAATTTCCAAATAAGAGCAATTGTTATGCCACTAAAAGTGAAATTTCTTAAAATTCCTATGATACAAGGTGGCAAACAAATATTCAGATCAGTTAATATCAAAAAAGTTTCCCAAACTTATGAAGATACATCCTGGAAAAAGGAAGTCAGAAATATTTTCCTATTCTTTTATCTCCATTACTTTTCAAGTTGCCTCTGATTATGAAATCAATAGCCTTGTCTCTTCAGAAATGATTTTAAAGTTGCTTTCACTCAACTATGATGTTTGTGACCTCCACAATGACCTCCACAAAAGCAGTTGTGCATTTTACTGTTGGTGCAAATCCTCACCGACAAGTCAAACCTGTTCTTTTTGGCACTGAGCCCTTTAGCTGAATACACTGCAGAGATTTATTATGGAAGGGGAGTAAAGGGGCATGATTGCTCAACATTCATCCTATACATATTGCTAAGTTTAATCTTTTACAGCCTTTGAAAGCTTTTAAATAAACAGATCTTCCCCTAATTATACAAAGAGATTCTTATTTGTCACCAATTTTATAGCATAGTGAGGCTGATTCTGCATTTAGAGGGGGAGAAAAGTATACTAAGTGAGTCTACTGACAGCATTTTTATATTAATACGCTAAACAGGCTGTCGTGATTTTCTTCAGAAGAGTTTCAGTACATCTTATAGTCCTTTAATACTGAAGTCACCAACCATCACTTTACCAAGTCAGCTGAATAAGGAAGCTAATGAAAGCACTGATCTTCAAAAATAAAAGAAACTTTACAGAAGCTAACAAATCTCATACTAGCAAAGGAATTTCTGAGCTGAACTCTAGAAGTATCAACCTCAATTTCTTTCTATTCTTTTCTTTTTCCTTTTTGGAGAGGAGAGGGCAGGGCAACTGGGGTTAAGTGACTTGCCCAAGGTCACATGACTAGCAAGTGTTAAGTGTCTGAGGCCAGATTTGAACTCAGGTCCTGCTGACTCCAGGGCCGGTGCTCTGTTCACTGCACCACCCAGCCGCCTCTATACTTTTTTTTCCAAGGTTCAATTTCAATTCATATTCTTAAGCATGTATTTTCAAAATACTTTCAATTTCAAAAAGCTTCTCAACTACTCCCTTGAATACCAAGTTGAGATTTAATGCCAGGTTGTATCCTGGGTTACACAATACCCTGAGGGAAGCTGAATTTCTTGAGGTCTAAGAATCATCTCCAAAAAACAGGAATTAATACACCATTTAAACTAATTCTTTAAGATTCATTCATTGCTCTTTCCTTAAAATGGATCTTGTTGAAAATAAAGAAATTTAATGAAGTTACATGAATTTTCCTACCATGAAAGACAGGTTCAAACTGCCTTAATCAAATAATTGAAAAACATTAAGAAAAATGAAATCTATTGATTCAGGAGAATGTTTCTTTAAGCTTTTAATACTTCTGACAGTCATCTTTAACAATGACTATCTGAGACAGAAAAAAACATATATACATATGTATGTGCACTATATATATGTATATATACATACATACACACATATATGTTTATATTTACATATGTGGGCTTTTCTCACAATAAAAATATTCTTTTTTAAGCCATATGAAATACTTGTACAAGAGAAAATTAGACATTTTATTTTCATCAATACAAAAAGAAGACTAAGTGTGGAAAAAATATTCTACAGCAATAGCCTCCACCCTTCTCAACGAACCCCCTCACTTCCCTCAAAGTGTCCCCAACTCCTTCACTGGAGACTCTCTATTTTGGGTACAATTAACTCTTAATCATTCAACAAATAGTCCTTCATTAAATGGCTACTATTGTGTATCTAGCAGCAATCTCAGCACTGATGACATACAAAGACAAATAAGAAAGTCCCTGCGACCAAGTAGTTCGCCTTCTCTGACACAAATCCAGTTACATACAAGTTTTCACCATTTGCCCCCTCTCTAGATCCACAAGGAGGACCAAAGGAGACAGATTTGAGATCAGCATGAAGAAGGACCTCATAATAATTAGAATTATCTGAAGGTAAAGTGAGCTGCTTCAAAGGGGAGTGGGCACTTGATAAATGAAGCTGAACTGAATTAAGCTCCCCATCCCTAAAGGTCTTCATATCAAAGGTGAAATGTCATTGTTGAGGTGCAGGGAATTCCTGCTTCAGTTAAGGACTAAAGTAGATAAGCTCTGAGATCCCTTAGGGTTCTAAGCTATTGTGGGTTTTTTTTTAATGTTTCTCTTTTAAAATTCTTAGTGAATTATACTAAGTTGTAATAATATAAAAAAATTGACTGTATTTTAAGCTTTGTGTCTTTTAGATTAAAAGAACAATGTAAAACAACTAAAAATCACTTAATATTAAGTATAATTCACCTAGGGCTGCTATGTGGTGCAGTGGATAGAGAACTAGGCCTTAAATCATCTTCATGAGTTCAAATCCAGCCCCAGGAACTTACTAGCTATGTGACCCTGAGCGAATCACTTGCCCCTGGTTGCCTCACTTCATCTGTGAAATGGGCCAGAGAAGGAAATGGAAAACCACTCAAATATCTTTGCCAAAAAAACTCCAAATGAGGTCACAAAGAGTTATACACAACAAACTGAACAAATTATTAGTGTTTTAAAAATTATGCTTATTTTTATTAGCAATTCTAAAATATTAACAATAAGGATTGTTAATTAAATTAATCTAACTAAAGCTAGTGTGTGAGATGAAAGAGTTCAGAGTCTGAATCTGAAGTCAGAAAAGGTCTTTATTCTTTCTCAAGACAAAGGACTCTGTCCCTGTCGCCCACATGGCAGCAGGGAGAGAGCAACAGGTAGAAGCCAGCCCATGGTTATATAATCTTCTAATGCAGAAACCCAACCCCCCCAACTGGCCTTCACTCTCATTGGTAGGGGGGCTGACCCACAACCTAGGCGCGGGAATCTGTCTGACACAAAGGACCGGGAAACATGTGGGTGTCCAATGAAAGCACTCTTAACTTTATTTGGCATATCTTCTGCTGAGCTGGCTCTGGGGGAGGGTCTCCATTGCTCTTAGCCCCAGATTGCTAGAAGGTAGGGTGACCTAACCCTAGGCCTAGTGAATACTTAAGCCATTCTAGATTTGATTTTTCAGAATAGGGAAACTTCACCATAAATTATCCCTCACACTAGAAAGGATTGTAGGGGGCAAACTAGTTCAATTCCCTCCTTTTGTAGCTGATGAAGCTGAGGTCCACAAAGATTGAATAACTTTTCCACAGTCAAACAAGTAGGTTCTGGAGCAGAACCGAGAACCGCTCACTCCCAATGCAAATCCCCTCTCCCACACCAACTCTGGAACTGTCCATTTGTGGGGAAGAATATTGTAAATCATTCCCATCAACCGCCCTTCAAGTTTCCATTTTTCTAAGTGCCTAGGAACTGTGAACATTTATTTTCTAGTAACTGATAAAGTCTTTGGGGCCAGACTAATAGTGTTAGTTTAAGTGTCATACAAACTTATCTCTTATTAGTATGAGCAGTAACTTGCAAAATAATACTGTATAATTTAGGAATAAAATAAATCTTTGTTGCAAAGGGGAGACTACATAATGGAGTGATAAAAATAGCTAGCTACTTAGTACAGATCAAAGAACAAAACAAGGCCTAAAAACCTACCCCCAGCCATGTACTCTGATTGTGCAACACTAACGCTGTTTTTAAGTGCCTAAAGCCTTTAATTCAATCCAAAATACATGTGCAGCAAGATTCCCTCAGTAGCCCAAGCCTACTCTTGTTGAAGTCATAAGATAAATATGAGTAAAAATAATGTCCAAAGAAGTCAGAGATGCAAACAATGTCAAACAAGTTCACATAAAAGTAAACCTCTTCCTAACTCAAGACAGCTGCAAGGCAAATATCCCCATCTCCATTTGCCTGTGGCTGTTTATCCCAGGGACATTTCCAAGATTAAATGGACTGATCTCCCCTGTAACTTCTCCCTCCCTCCCTCTTTCTCTCTGTCTCTGTCTCTCTCTCTCTCTGTCTCCCACCCACCTCTCTCTCTCTCTCTCTCTCTCTCTCTCTCTCTGTCTCTCCCTTCCCCCTTCCTTTTGTCTCCACCCTCATCATAATCATATACCTATGCATGTATACATGCACATGTATACAGAGACAGACATACACACTCATATACCACTCGTTCTTCTTTAGTCTTCTCCTTTATATGGTGAGCTCCAAATTTGCCCACACATGGACCAAATATCACCAACTTATATTCTGTTTCAATATTCTAAACCAAATCTTTTAAGACTCTTAATAGTTAATCTCCACATTCCTAAAGCTAAATTAAGTATCTATATTATGCCAAAAAGTACAATGTACAAAGTAGGCCAGATCATGTACATTGAGCTCCATTAAGAGTCTCAGGCAGTCTCCAAGTTACAAATCAGTTGTGTTCGAAAAGTTCGTTTTAAGTAGAATCTTTGCAACTCAGAAAGTATTTTCTGATACAAACCATGTGATTACATACTGCCTCAAAGCCTCATGAATCTTTATGTAGTAGAACCATAGTAGGAATAATGCTACAGTTGAGGAAAGTAATATGGAAGGAAGAAAAGGAGAGAGAGGAAAAAGAAAAAAAGGATCCTGGGTGGGAAAGGAAAAGTAGAAGAGAAAAGAAATTGCCCCCTTCTCCACTTACACAAGGTAAAGATCATCATTATATAAAATTTGAAATATGCAAAATTGTGGAAAACACCTATCTACTTTTATGTAGCTCTCTTCTACTACAGAACTCTATTCAGGCATTGTGTTGTGGGAAAGGTACTAAAGCCAGGAGATCTGGGTTCAAATCTCAGTGCTGATATTAACTAGCTGGGTGACCACAGACTCTCTGAGACCACTTCCTCCTCTTAAAAAAATGTAGGTGATGTTTTCAATATCTAAGCAGGCAACTATAAGTAAAAACTTTTTATAAACTGTGGGCGTATATCCAATTCATTGATCTAGAATTTCTCTTCTTCCCTAAAGGAAATATTTGAAGATATTAATTTTCCTCTAAGGTCTTACTGGATGCATCCCAAAATTCTTGGTATGATATCCCACTGGGTTATCTTCTTTAATAAAATTACCTATTATTTCTGTGATTTGGTTTTTTTGTCTCATCATCTTTTTAGAATTAAATTAACACCATTTAAGACACTTGCTGAATAACTTTTATTGTGCTGTAATCACTAAAAAGACGTGTTTATAATTTCTTGCTTTCTGACAGTTATTAAGTGTTCATGCTCTGGCACAAGGGAAATTTTTTTGTAAAGGCGTAAGACAAATCTCATGTATTCTTTCTGTTCCCACTCAGTAATCAATTACCAGTGGCTGTTACTAACCTTTCAAAACCATATTCAAAGTGTTTAAATTCATTTCTTATTTACCTTCTTGGTAAATTTGTTTAAGTCTGAAAGGAACAAACTGAGGTTCTCAACTATTAGACATTTCTGCCAATTTCTTCCTCTAATTCTACTAATGGTTCCTTCAAGTACACAGATTTCCGTGTCATTTGGTGCAGGTTTGATATTATTTCAATCAATCAACAAAAATTATTAATTATCTATTACGTGTCAAACACTAAGGCGAGGTGCTCGGTAAGAATGAAGCTATCCCCTAACAGGAAAAAAGAAGCAAATACATGACAAAAATGAAGAGAATAAATACAAGAGAACACAAAGTGGCTTTAAAAAACCAAGGCAGTTTGAGAGAGGGGTCACTGGCGCTTGAGGGATCAGGAAAGGCTTCATGAAGAAAGTGGTGCTCGAGCTGCACCTTGAAGGAAGAGAGGGATTCTAAGAGGTAAAGGTAATGAGGGATTACTATTCTCGGTACGGAAAACAGGTAGTACTTAGACACAGAGAAAGGAAATGGAATGCCATTTGTAAGGAACAGAGAAAAGGTAAACATGGCTAGATCACAGAGTATAAGGGGGAAGTACAAGAAGCATGCAAAGATAGACTGGGGGCAAGTTTGTGAAATCCTAGTCATTGGTCTTTATAGAATTAGGGAGAGCCATAGTCAGATCTGAATTAAGGAATATCACTTCGGTGGCTGAAGAGTTGGAATTAGGAGAGACTAAAGACAGAGAGTCCAATTCAGAGACTACCATAATAATCTCAGCAAAAGGTGACGAGGACCTGAAGTAAGTCAATGGCTGTGTAAGCAGAGAGAAGGGTTCAGATGACAAATAGGCAACTCACTGTACTTGTGGAGCGAAAGAGAACGATGACTCAAGGATAACACCAAGATTATGACTCTGTCTACCCAAAAGAACTACAATGAAATCAAGAGAAATAGGGAAGTTTTTGAAGCAAGTCGGGCTCGGTGAGAAAAATACTGAATTGTTTGGCTCTAGAATTTTATATGAGCTTTCTTCCTCTTTGGGAATTTCAGTCTTTTTTTCCTCAGTCAGTTAGGCTGCATGGTGGTCAGAACACTAGACTGGAGTCAGGAAAATCTGGGTTCTAACTCTATCTCCGACATTCTGGCTTTATGACCCTGGGTGAGTCACTTAACAACTCTGTTTGTCTCAGTTTCTTCACCTATACAATAATCTGGAGAAAGAAATGACAAACTACATCAGTATCTTTGCCAATGAAGAGTTAAACAGAATTGAAATGACTGAAGAATGTCCCATAGAATTAAGCATGACAGTGATTCCTGTCTAACTGGAGCACTTTCGAGAGACTGCTGACCACGCGTATGATGACTTGTTACAGTGAAGTCTGATAATTAGCTACAACTACTTTTCATGACTTCCTGTGCCAAACATGAATGGTCTTATAAAGTAATCCTTTGTTAATTAGCATGGTAACGAATACGTAAATTAGTTTAGGTTAGTATTATACTTTTTATTCTGTTGATTCTCTTTCATATTTTGCAGGCAGGTAAACAAAAAGATGACCAGTACTTGTGTAATCAAAATATAAGGTCACAGCCTAAACAAATTAGAAAAACAAAGAAAAAATTGCCAGTAAGATTTATGAATAAGGGAAGAAGTGATGACCAAACAAGGGACAAAGAGAATCACGGAAAATAAAAAGGATAATTTTCGTTACATAAAATTTTAAAAGTATTTCCACAAACAAATCCAATAAAGCTTAAATTAAGTGAGATACAATTAACTGGGGGAAAACTTTGTAACGAGTTTCTCTAATAAAGGTATCCATTCCAAAACATATAAAGAAATGATTCACATTTATAAGAATAAGAGTCATTCTCCAATTGACAAATGATCTAAGGACATAAACAGGCAGTTATCAAAGAAGGAAAGCAAAGCTATCTATAGCCATGTAAAAAAAATGTTCCAAATAACTAAGCAGAGAAATGCAAATTAAAGCAATTCTGAGGTTCCACCTCATACCCATCAGAATAGGAAAGATGACCAAAAAAAAATGGTAAATGTTGGAGGAGTTGCTGCAAAACAGGCATGCTGATACACTATTGGTAGAGCTATAAATAGTTCAAACCAATCTGAAAAGGAATATGGAATCATGCACAAAATTACCAAATAGTGTATGCTCTTTGATCCACCTATCCCACTGCTAAATCAATATCCCAAAGACATGAAAGAAATCAGAATATGTCCTATATGCACAAAAGTATTTGTAGTCACTTTTTGTGCAAGCAAAATACTGGGGGGGAAAAAAGGGGGGGTTCCCCTTCACCTGGGAAATGACTAAACAAACTGTGGTACATAGAATATTATTGTACTATAAAAAATAAGGGAAAAGATGGTTTCTAAGAGACAGGAATGATCTGTATGAATTGTTTATGAGCAGACCCAGAACAAATCATCCTATAACATCAATATCATAAAAACAATTTTGAAAGACATAAGAACTCTCATTAACAAAATGATTGACTACAAGTCCAGAGAACTGATAAAGAATGTTAACTCCTTCATCACAGAGAGATAATAAACTTACACACACACACACACATACACACACACACAAATTCATTTTTGGATATGAATATGTTTTGCTTGACTGTGCTTATGTAATATACTCTGCATTTCTTTCTCTTCTTCACACTGAGTGAGATGAGTCTTTGCTAACTCAAAAAATAATATTATTAAAATTTTATAAAAGAAAGAGCCTGGCATGTAGATCTGAATATAAAACAAACGGTGAATTTTCGGATTTCCCCAGATATAATGGCTCAATGCTTCAACTTCTACACTTAAAAATGATTAAGTTAATTCACATTGATAAGGCACTTTTAAGGATAACAACTAATTTCACCTGATAAAATCCATGAACTGTTATGTGATCTACAAATGTGAGTTATTACTGCCCATTAGGCAAAGCAGAAAAACCTATTTCCAAAGCAATTTAGGATTAACAGGTGAAGGACATAATGAAAAGTGGTACTCATATTAAGAACTTACTGAATTCAGATTCAACTAAAATTATCTGCTGATTTTATTTTATTTTTTTACCTTAAATGAACATCATGGGAATATCCCACTTGCAAGCATAAGCACAATGGGGTTTTTGTTGCTTTTCTTCTGTAGTTCAGTTTCCCAGGCTCAGGCTAAACTGTAAACATCTGAAGGATTAATCTTCTTTTGAACCCTGGTAATTCACGGCTGTAGCACATTAGGTGTTGAGTCACGCACCTTCTGGCTCTGAGTTAATCAGGTGCTAAGTTTCATTGCTACACACGTGGGCTCTCCTGCCTTTCTGTGCTGAGCCAATCAGGTACAAGAAACAAACTATATAGAGAGAGCGTTGAGAAAACGAGTGAGGAGAAGAAAACTAGTGAGAAGAAAAATGAGCACAAAGAGAGAAAATGAAGATGAAGAAAATGAGCACTGAGCGTAAAGAGAAAACAAGCATGAAGATGAGCATTGAGTGTTGAGAGAACTAGCAGCAGCAGCAGCAGCAGCAAGAACTTGCGAAGTAGCGGGAACTTGCTTAGTGTAGAGGAGACCTCTGATAGTGAAGAGTAGACTTCTAATAGCAGGGAAGGAGATCTCTCATAGATTAAGAGTGAACCTGTGCCAGCAGGCCTCCTGTAGAGAGGATCTGCGCAGACCAAAGGAAAGTGTGGGGTTTAATGAGACTGAGATAGTTGTCCACTGTTTCCCAGTTATGTTATTTTTTGCAGCTAAAGCTCTTAAACAGATAACAAAGGAGCCAGGGGAGAAGTTTCTTTTGAAATCCTCAGAGCCAAGGCTATGGTCAGAGGTAGGGCCCAAATTGTGCCCATGAAGTGAGAAATGGAACAGGAGTGGAGAGCTGTTTGCCCACAGACCTGCAGGAGGAGGAGCCACAGGGCTTGGAATTCAGCCCTCAGTCAAGATGAAAACTTTGTTGCCCAGCCACCCATCAGGACTTGGAAGCAGGAGCTGGAGCAGTATTAGGACTTGGACTCTGGCTCATTCAAGCATGTGTGCACCCGAAAGTGCCAGGTGGGAGCCTGCAATGGCAACATGGAAAGGATATACTTTGAGGATTTGGACACTCTATTTTGATTGAGCAGATTTAACCTAAGGGTGGAGTGTGTTGTATTCTCTGCTATACCCGGGGATGTGTTGTGCTAGGGAAGACCCTGGCCTGGGACCCCCAACTGTATAAGCAGCATTTTGGACCGTACTTGAGTGAAGAGGAGCTGGCTGCTCTCTCCCCAAAGATTTTGGCTCCCAAAGAATGCATAAGGTGAGGCGGCATG
Source organism: Pseudochirops cupreus (assembly GCA_028627135.1). Lineage (NCBI taxonomy): Eukaryota > Metazoa > Chordata > Mammalia > Diprotodontia > Pseudocheiridae > Pseudochirops > Pseudochirops cupreus. The sequence goes on from CM053582.1 coordinate 362,776,513, forward strand.
CTATGTTACATACTAAATGCAATGATATATGCTGTGTGCCGTGTTACATATCGAGTGTTACGTTATATACTGAACGACGTTTTGTTTAAGGCCATATGGCCACCACAGTAATAAACTGCTATATAGTTATGAATTATGAATGTTTTAGTTTCTTGAATAAGGTTTAGTTTTAAATAGAGTGTTTATTATACTGTGTGATTCAATCCTTAAGATATCTCGTACCCAAAGGAAGAAATTAAAGATACCTATAAGCACATGAAAAAATGCTCTAAATCACTACTGATTAGAGAAATGCACATCTAAATGACTCTGAGGTAGCATATATCACCAGTCAGATTGGTTAAGATGACAAAACAGAAAAATGATAACTGCTGAAGAAGATATGGACAAATCAGAACACTAATGCATTGTTGGTGGAGTTTTGAATTGATCCAACCACTCTGGAGAGCAATTTGCAACTATGCCCAAAGGGTAGCAGATATCTCTGGCCCAGCAATACCACCTCCAGGGCTGTATCCCAAAGAGATCATACAAGTGGGAGGAGGACCCATGTGTACAAAAATACTTATATTTTTGTGGTGGCAAAGAACTGGAAATCAAGAGGATGCCCATCAATTAGGGAATGGCTAAACAAGCTGTGGTATATGAATGTAATGAAATTACTCTTGTGCCATGAGGAATGAGGAGCAGGCAGACTTCATAATAATGGGGAGAGACTCATATAAACTGATGCTGAGTGAGAAGAGCAGACCCAGGAGAACTGTACACAATCACAGACACATCGTATCTGTGACAAACAACTTTGACAGATGGAGCTCCTCTCAGCAACGCAAGGTTAGAAGACAGCTCCAAAGGAGTCATGATGGAAAGAGATACCCACACCCAGAGAGAGAACTACAGGGTCTGAGTGCAGACTGAAGCTACCTGCTCTCTAGACTCTTTTGTGGTCTGTTTTGTTCCTTCTTTCTTGTTGTTCACTCCACTGGTTCTTTACAACTTGACTAATGTTTAATGTGAAGGTATCTGTAGAACCTATATAGGATTGCATGCCACCATGGCGGGGGAGTAGAGAGAGGAAAGAAAATTGGAACTCACAGGATTGTGGAACTGAATGTTGTAAACTAAAAGTAAATAAATAAATTTTTTAAAATATCTTTCATCTCATTGCTTATATACCACTTTAAACACATCCCTCGTTTGAAAAAACATAACTGCAGATAATTACTGCTTTTACAAGGTGTTTTCCACTGGACAAACTGGTTCACCACAAAATTTAAGCATATAGCTTCCTTAAGAGTACAAAAAATGGTTAAATTTACCAACACAACACGATTTTTTCCACACAACTTTTTTACTTACATCGTTTTGTCCATAACACTGTTCTTAGAGAAATACACATGCACTTTAACTAAAAGAACAGAAAACTTCCATAGTTAGTTAAATGGCTTATATATTTTTTCTATATATTGGTAAATGCAGAGAGAAAGCTAATGGCAAATTGTTTTCAATTACTGTCTTTGGCTTTTAAATTAAAAATGTATAGATGAAAATATCTAAATACTATTCTGTAAATGATTACCTGCAACTTCCCAATCCATGAGCAGAAATAAACTATGATTTATTCAAATACATCTAGTATATACCTCTTATTATCAATACACAAGTTATAGAGAAAACAAATATTATTTAAACAATGAATTACATTTAGGGAATGTATTTCTTTTTAGACGAGTATTAAATTACTTAAAGCCTTGGGTTGAGTTAAATCATTTTTGCGAGTATCGTCTAAATCACAGGTGGTGATATCAATTTGTGAATTTTGTGGGAAATTACTGATTACTGAATACAATTTTTCCTATGTGAATTACAAGCATCACAGGCTTCCTTTTCTCTCCTCTGACACGGCGGTCACTTGGCAGAAGCCCTCGTCGCTATACATCTGGCCTACTACAACTGCCTTCTGATTGGTCTCTGCCTGAGGTCCCTTCCTACCCAATCTCTTCTCCACTCGGCTGCCAAACTGATCTTCCTAAATTACAGGTCTGAAATGCCACCCACCACTCAGTACACTCTGATGGCTCCCTACTACATTCACAATCAAATAAAAACGGCTCCTGTGTTTGGGTTTTAAAGCCTTTCACAACCGGGCCTTTCCCACGTTTCCAGTCTTTTTACACTTCACTCTCCTCCGCACATTCTATCATCCAAGGACCTGGCTTCCTTGTGGTTCTCCTGGCACACACAATTCCTCTAGGGAGCAGATCAAGGAAGAAGAATGACAGAGCCTAGGTACCTAAAAATGGTCTTCTTCCATATCAAGAACATACAAAGGACACAGAAGCCCAGAATATCACATCTTCCCAACCCTGTGACCAAGCGAAACTGGAGTCATAAATCAACTTTTGTTGTTAAATCCTATTGTTGTTCAAAATAATAACCATAAAAGCTGATATAGGAACCAAACACTTTCAGGTTTGAGATGATCCATACAAAAGCAGTGTAATATTGTCAAGCTGAGAAATATTCATTCTATTATGCCATGACACTGCCACATTCAGTAACTAATAGACATAAAAAGTAACAAAACAATACATTTAAAAATTTTTTGACAACTTATTTAGAACATTATAAACAAATCACATGTATAAATGTATATATGGTTTACACATATGTATATGTAAACATAAATGAATCATACCCGTCAGAAGCTCTCAAACACACAAGAAAGCAGTTTGAATCTCTATGTGCCCGTACTAAGAGGTGGCACTTCGAAAAGGAAGGCGACCTAACACACTAGGTAACTAGTTAGTACACAAAGAACACTATAGATTTACTCAAATGACTTCACATTTGATATTGACTTTATAAGTCAACTAAGTTTACAATCTCATTCCTTTACCTCTGAGAATAAAGAAATCCAGGAGACATACATTTAATATCCTTAATTTCTTCCCATAAATCTTGAAGGAAAGATAGAGAACCAGACACAGGCAAAGAAAAAATTCAAGAATTTTTTTAAAAGGAGACCTGAGAAGACAACTTAATTAATAGGTTCACCTCTGCTGCCCAAAAACAAGAATACTGAAGATAAAATGAAAGGTAATAAAAATCACCACCTAAAGTAGATACTTTGAAGTAAAAAGATATGGAGAGTTGTTTTTTTTAAGTCAAAATGGCTACGGTATATCTTTCAAGGAAAAGGAATACTGTATAATTTGTTTTTCCCCCAAAAAGTACTAAGATGAAAAATGGCTACTCATGCTGCCAATCACTACTACATCTGAACGCAGGGAAAGCTAAAGGCACAGCATTCTCATGGGAGGGGCCTCAGCCCCGCAACGTGATCCCTTTGTCAGCCTGCCAAAGTCTGCTGACCTTCAGGCCAGGGTGCAAGCCTTCACTTAAGGGGCTGGGAAGAGGGAAGTGTATTAAATGTCCCTTAAGATGAGTTGAGAATAAATCCTGTATTTTATCACATGGATGACATGTTAACCAACAGCTTCCAATATAGACATATTTTCAGTGTTTAGTAATGCAACCAATCTGCAAAGTATTTTAATTCTGTGATTCTTTTTCTTTAAAGAACAGAGCACACTTATTAGTTAAGAACATGTACAATTGTATGTACATGTTCTTAAAAACAACATCTCTAAATGATAAATAAACATTAATTTTCTCATGCAGAAAGGATGTCACCAAAGCAAATGTTAAAAAAACTGCCCAGCTAAGCTGCAATCAGTCTAGTACTATATTCATTTTATGCAGCGATAAACTGGCAGCAATCTTCTCTGCACAATTTGGGTGTCAATACCTAGAGTTTTCAGAGAAGAAAAAAATGACTAAAAAGAAAAAAAAATTAAAGGAAGAACACAGACATTAGTTCTTAAAGCCACCGCTGATAAGACATTGATGAAAATCCGGGCATATTTGTGAAAGTCTCAGGTTGATTTTTGTTTTTAAAGTAGGCTAGAAACTTGCTCTAAAATGATCACAAAAGGACTATCAAAGCCAGCTTCCCTAAGGATCAAGATAGAACACACTGAAATGTATTTTTCAAAGGTAGAAGAGAGGTTTGCTTACACAAGCCATGCCCAGCTTCCATCTCCTTGACTTGCTTGTAACTCCGTAGAACCCCAGACTAAAAAACATGACCCTAAAGTGACTCCCCAACAAGAGTCATCATCATCAACTATTTACCACACATTAGGGAGAACAATTTAAAATACAACATGAAATCAGACATATTTTCTTACAATAGCATCCCCAAAACGGACAAAGTCTAACAAGCCTAATTTTAAAGAACAATTAAGATATCACACAGTTGTGAAAGGTGAAAGAAGGCTGTTTCTTTGGTTCTCACCATGTGGACTCCAAGCCACATCTCATACAGTACTTCATACGTAACAAAAGAAAGTCTGAAAAACATCTGCTCGACATTTGCTAGAACTGAAAATAACAGTGTAGCACAAGCAATAACAAAACTACAGTAAATTTAAGATTAGAGGAAAGTTCGTCACCATTTAAAATTAAAGTGTTATTTGCGATAACACTATATTTCGGTAATTTTTGAGGAATTACTCTCTTCATGCTTGCTACGCTCCATGTGCCCACGGAAATACACTGCTGAGGTGCTAGATAGTCTAGTTTCCTGGGCAGTAATGTGCATCCCAGCTAATTACTCAGATTACTCCCAGTCCCTGGCCCACAGCAGGAGCTTAACAAGTGCTTATCACGGCTGACTCCTGCTGACGGGCCAGTTCAAAATTATACATAACGAATGATAAGTCTGAACTATATCCAATAACAAGTCACCCAAATCTCTCTGAACTCGAAAAGATTTGGGCATTCTTCCCCTGAACATTAATTCAAGTAATACAAAGAAACCAAAGCTAAAGCAGAGATTTCATCCTAACTTTTACCTACTCTTACCCCTGTCGTATTTATATAAGAACACATACATACACACACCTACACAGAACACACACACACACACAGTGTTAGATTTTCCCTTTCCAAATCAATACACAACCACCCTGTGAGTTAACATTACGCTGTTATTAGTATTGCCATTTTGCAGATGAGTAACTGAGCCTCGGGGAGGTTAATTGGATTAAGTCTCTAAAACAGTATATGAACCCATATTTTCCATTACTCTGTACCAGTGGTTCTCAATCTGTGGGTCACGACCCCTTTGGCGGTTGAATGACCCTTTCACAGGGGTCACAGGGGTCGCCTAAGACCAGGGGAAAACACATATTTTCAATGGTCTTGGGAACTGAGACATCGCTCCTCCATCCGTCTCCAGGCAGGTCCGCCCACATACAAATATTAAAGGGTTGAGGCACTAGGAAAGTTGAGAACCACTGATCTATACCATTTGATTGCCTATTCAAAGAATTGTTCAAATATTCTCTACTTTAAGAAAAATAAAATTTAGACATAAAAATGATCAACTAGAATTTAGTTATTTGCATTAACAAAAAATTCTTCACTTTACTAAAGGAATCTTGATGTTCTACTTCAACAAATCTTTTCAAGACCTCTTCAACGGAAGAAAGTATACATGTACTGCTTGGAAATATCAAGAAGTACAGTTCCTAAGAGTTAAAAAGACTGTGAGGACAATAAATTTTAAAAATGAACTTCACAAACACAAAATGGGAGAGTGTAAGTGATCGAGAGGCATCATTCAGTGGAAGTTTCTTGGTTGGGTTGGGTTTTGAGCTGGGGTTTTTAGTATATTTATATAAATTCAGTAAGAATCAATGGTATGATCAGGCAGATAACAAAGGTAAAACAATAAGAAGTACTGTGATCTATGGGAAAAAGACATGGACTGTGGGCCAGGAAAAGCTCACCTTTAAGCTTCCCTTCTAACATTTAACAGCTCCATGAAGTCACTGAACCCCTTGGAGCCTCAGTCTCACCCACTGTAAAGTAGGCACCATAACACCCACACTACTTACCTAAAACAACTGCGTAAAAATGAAATGACTTAATGTAGGCAAACCTAAAGCACTACTTAAGTATCCAATTATCGGTTCAGAGAAACACAAAGGTGATGACTTCACTGAATGGTATAATGAGGATCTGCTGAAAGAACTAGAGAAGTTTAACCTCAGGAAGAAATTTCAGGGAGGCAGAATTACTTTCTACAAACACCTAAAGGTTTTCCATGCAAAAGAGGGATTGGACCTGTTCTGCTCCACCCCAAAAGGTAGAATCAGGAGCAATGGAGATAAATCACAAAGAGGCAGAGGTGGCTCAATGTAAGGAAAAGCTTCCTAACACAGCAATCCAAGAGTGATGCTTAGCCTCAGGAGGTAACAGGAGGCAAAATATGCTGCAGTCTTAGAATGACAACTAAACATTCAAAGCAACTGGTTTTTTAACTCACAAGAGAAAATTTAAAGCTCAGGTCTTACCTAGTTTTGAGCGCAGAGACAACAATAATAAGATTCAACGAGGGCAGCCTATACCTTCACATCAGCGCCAAGGAAAGGCTACAATCTGAATGCTCAACAATGGTCAGGGCAATTATTTCTATGCAAAGAAAAAGGCATCTCACTCATGCATGTCTGACTGGTTTTCCATTTCTAATATCACGCGGGGGGAAAATCCAAGGACTGGCCATAGAAAGTCCTGCTGCAAAAGCACAGAGCACACAGCAGTTTGGAGCAAGGGAGGGATGTAGTATGAGGAGGAATGATACAAGGGGAGAGGCAGGAAACTGTGATGCCTGCTACCTGAATAATAAGAATGTCCTCCTCTCCAGAGCTGAGCCAACTATAATGTGATTATTTCTTCAAGTTTTTAAATGAATCTTTTTAATTTAGATTACCAATACAACTAAAATCTATTCTAGTGGTAGTGTGGACTGTGGATCTCATCACATTTTCAGCCACAGAGCTATTCAGTTTTCCCAGTATTTTATTTTTAAAAAACAATTTATTTGACCAATTAGAGAAAGAAAGAATAAATTACATCATATTAATGTAATAGAATATTATGTTGCCATAAAAATATGACAAAGAACAGTATGGTACAATGGTCAAGAACAGGGGTGGGGTACCTGTGGTCTCCAGGCCTCTATGTGGTCCTCTATGTCCTTAAGTGTGGCCCTTTGACTGAATCCTAACTTCACAGAACAAATCCTCTTAATAAACGGATTTTTTTATAGTAAAATAGTATAGTAAAAACTAGACTTAGTCAAAAGGCTGCATTGGAGGACCTGGAAGGCCACATGTTCCCCACCCTGGTCTAGAAGAACTGGGTTCAAATGCTACCCTAGAAATAACTGGCTATAAGACCATGAGCAAATCACTTACCATCCCAGGTCCCCAAGCAACTTTCTAGAACTGGAAGTTACAGGGAGTAGAGGGAGTTCCCACACCAGAAGCATACCACCCCAATGAAACCACAAATCCGCGCCAAAGCAAAACACAATAACTGAAGCACAGAAAGACTTCTATGATGTGAAAGAGAATGAAATCAGCCAAACCAGAAATGTACGAACACTGATTAAGAAAAACGCAAACTAGGGCCCAAAATGGTGGAAATTCAAGACAAGCCAAGAAGGGGAGAGAAAACAAAATTATGGTTTTTGCAGTTAGTTAACTTGTTTAGCTCTGCCTTTGGAAAAGCTAACAATTTGGGACAAGAATTCATACTCATTTTGTATGCTTGACTGCTTCTGTTGGCAGTTATTAAGTTTTTAATAATATTTTTTGAGCAGAGTCAGAGAAAAATTTAAATGACTATATTATGAATTAACTGGTCCATTGGATAAAATGTATTTGAATTTTTCAGTCCAATCATCTGATGATAACAATAAAGTCTGGAATAAAACAAAACATTAAAGCTTTTTAAAAGTATTTATACAATTTTAAAGGTATGAAATTTACAGTCATTATATAAAAAAGATTAAAGATGAAACATAATTTTTTAAATTATCTGATATGCCCAGGTACAATTTTTTTTTTTTTTGCTTTTTGGAGGGCAGGGCAATTGGGGTTAAGTGACTTGCCCAAGGTCACACAGCTAGTAAGTATTAAGTGTCTGAGGCCGGATTTGAACTCCGGTCCTCCTGACTCTGGGGCCGCTGCACTATTCACTATGCCACCTAGCTGCCTCTACAAATTTTTTAAACAACAACAGAAAAAGGACTATGTATTTTTATTTAATCTCTAGAATTAAATAAAACCGCTAATAACTCATTTTAGATATCTGATCTAAGGGAAAAAGATTAATGAAAACTTTGTTTTGAACCCCAAATTATCTTTGTAAGCATAAGCTGCTAAGAAAAAAACTCAATACTACTATATACAAATCTCTAATTTTCATTCAGGGTGTCTCAAATGTCAGTGCAGCATTTTTGTGTTTTGGTGAAAATGTAATAACACAGAAAACACTAGACGATAAAGTGGGGGCACATCATTCAGATATCAGCCAATGGACAATTATAATTACATGCTAGAAGAAATAATAACAGTGATGAAACATGTGTTCTTCCAGTAATCAGAAAAGGTAAACCAGCAAAGCAAAAGCATAGCTAGCTAGAAAAAATCATAACTATAGCCCTAACCATTAACCAATTTTATTGATTTTCTTTAGGCAACACTCTCTTTTCTCATCTTTCTAAAATTATAAGATACATAATGCATCAGCCCTGAATTTTTGCAAAAAAGTCTCTTCAAAATCATTTCAAATTGTCAGAGGAAAAATTATGCCATTTTCTCTACTTAGTATACTGAGAATATGCATCTATTGCTGGATTAATCAAATTATGAAACTATATATACTCATTTGGTTGTTCTTATCTAACTAGATTCTAGCTATAGACACTTATTCTTAACCACTTAAACCTTTTAGTTGTGTTTTCTATTTACAGTGATGAATATAGCATAGCTTTGGATTCTACAGTAATGTGATCCCTGAAATAAAGATCTCTTTTCCAACAAGTAAAACCAAAGGCTTACCATTTTGATGCCTGTGGAGAAAGTCACTGGTTTAACTGGTTTCGTTTTCTCGAGCTGCATTTCCAGTTGTGTTGATCTATCTTTATGCTGCGCTAAAAGCAGAGCTGCAGGCAAATCAGAACTCTCCTGTAATGGAAGTTAAGGCATATTATGAATGAAAACTTTTTTTAAAAAGAAGCTTTAAGTCTTATAGTGTAGCCTTGTCTACGACATTGCTATATAACATCATATTCTCCTTATAGAAAGCACTTTACAGAAAACATTAACAATCCTGGTTATAAGTAAAGCTATTGATATTCATTCATCAGAATAACTCGAGAAAAAGTTTGGGTTTGGGTTTTTTTAAATGCATATTAAATACAGGATCATAATCCAAATCCCAAATGCTGCCACATTTATTAAAATAAAAAAATACGAACTTAATCACAGAAAGAGTAGTACAAAGCAGTATAACTTGGATCAGATGTTTATCTAAGACACATTCTTTTTACCAATGAACTCGAACCAGTTTAAAATTTTTTCCCATTTGATTTCACCTGAGGCCATTTGGAAATGATCCTTACTCTTTTTTGCACAATGGCACTATTGTAGGTGCAACTAACAGCACATTTTTTTTTCTCCTTTACTAACATTTTTAGGGACTTTAGCCAATTTTTTAAAATTAAGTAACAAAACGATAGTTAAACACTTAAAATTTACATTTTAGCTAAAAAAGAACAGCTGTTATTATCCATCTGTACACAAAGGCATGCACATCTCATATATTGCAGAAACAGAAGAAGTGCTGGTTGAATAATTGTTATTTAAGACTAATTCCATCTATGAATGCTCAAGTATTTTAACTTTAGCTGCTGTGAAACTAAAGGTGAAGCCTAAATCATATCCAGATACTTCACGTGCTCGTGATGTTGAAGGTCAAAAACAAAGAAAAATACCTATCTGCATCAAGCTTTTTCTATATTCACAGAATGAAAATGAAAGATAAAGATAATGGACAGCAGGAAAATAAGCGAGCCAAGCGGCAAGTGCAACAGTGAGAAAGCACTCGGCCTGAAACCAGGAAGATGCAAGTTTGAATCCAGCTTCAGATATTTACTAGCTTTGTGATCCTGGCAAGTCACTTGACCTGGGTTTGCCTCACTTAGCATATTATAGATATTAATAAATTAATCATTTAATTATTAATTATTAATTTAATTATTAAATTATTAATCATTTAACAAGCTATATTTAACAAGCAAGAAGTTACTCGAAGCAAACATATGAGAAACACGTACTTCTATGCTATGAATAAGTAATTAAAACACTGCATTCTATAATAGTTATCATAATAAACTGTGACATCATTATAACTGATCTTTTGCTATAATGATAACAATAACATAATGGAAAACAACACGGAAAGATGTCGATGCAGTGATAATAAAGCATAATTACCGCCTCTTAATACAGCGATCAACTATGAGTATACTTTTTTTAGACAGTAAACTGTGCTGACTTTCTCGGCTTCACTGCACTTGTTTGTTACAAGGGAGGGTTCTCTGATAAGGCTAGAATGAGTTACTTGGAAGTGACCATAAGATTTGGTTTGCTGGGATTTTTTTAAGGCCATCAGTAAAACATTTCTAAAAAAAGAAAAGATGACAATCCAACCTTGACCCAGACTTAATTCTGATTTAATCTTCACCAAAAAAGTCTAGAGTGTTTAGGTATTTCAAAGAATTAAATAGCCAAAATTTAATAAACGGTAAAACTCTTAAAAGGCTGAAAACAAATCTGGTATTGAAGCACAGGATTTTCTTTATGAGTGTTTCACCTCTGCCTCTAACCTGCTCAATTCTGATATATTACTCACAAAAATTTATAGCCTAAAAGCTTTTGTGAGTATTAAAGGAGAATTAAGCAGAGACTCTGCTTATACCCCAATAAAGTAAAATAAACTCCATCAAATGCATGGGCTCTGGAGAAGGCATAAAATGCAGATTCAGGCTTTCAAGTGATTTTATTTTCAGAGCTTGACATTCTACCTCGACAGTTACCCTGGCCTACATTTATTACCTTAAGGTAAGTTGTTCAATATTTAAAGAGACTTTAATAAGATTGCCTGTTAGACTCGTTAAAAGCCTTGTAATGATTACATTAAATAGATTATTTTTAAACTGCTTTTTTGGCAAGCCATCTGGCAAACAATATTTCTAATAAAAATCAAGCAATATTAGACAATAATATTAGCTCATACAAAATTTTAGACATTATGGAATTTTCAGAGTACAAATGTTTTAATGTATCAAGAAATTGTTCAATTTTTTTTCCAAACCATTAAAGAAATACATTGAATTACAGCACAGTTTAAATACACAGACTTTCTAAGCAAGATTATGCTTGACTGGTTACACTATATGTGTTAATACCATAAAGTCAGAATCCGAATACATACACCATGCCAAGATTTTTCAATTGTAAAAGCTAAAAAGAGAGCTTTAGTACATGTTCCAAACCCAATCAATGGAAAAAGAAAACCATCCTCCTTCTACCAAAAGGCTTAGCAAAAAGCTGTCACTGCCCAAATCAGCTCAGGGGAATAACCCTGAACACTATAATTTCTAAAGCTTTTTAGAAATAGTAACTTTAAAATCTGCCTTTTAAGAAACAAAAAGAATGTCAGGTTTCAACTTAAATGTGAATTAAACATTGGACAATTAAAGTGACTAATATGAAGAGTTAAACTAAAAAGTGAAAACTAGGGATTAAAACCATAATGGTACCCTAAGCAAATATATTATGCTTAATTGTATGCTAGTACACATTCTAAATTGCTCAGGATTATTATCTCCTTGTTATGTGAGCTAAACAGTTAAAAAGAATGCATTGTAATCACTTGCAGCTGAAGAAAACAGGAAGCAGAAAGAAGAAACTCACCAAAAAACCATATTAACCCCAGATTACACACAAAATATACTTCAGATAATTTCTGCTCTTGCTTCATGATACAATGAATTTAAAGGAGAGATTCTCATTTGACTCAGCTCAGTGAAGCACAAACTATTCACTACTTTGATGAACTGAATATACATGTGAAAATAATTGCTCTAAAAACTTTGTCAACCCCCAAATCAGGTTTCCATCAGAATAAATCCTGAATGGATTCTGAAGTGTGGATGGGAAGCACCTTGATGTAAAAGAGCTTAAAAAGCAGCTGTTTTCCACCAAATCAAATCCTTTCTTATGATCAATAAAAAATAATAAGCACAACAGGATCTTATATCCTCTATATTTTTCATTTAATTTTGAAAAGGCAAAAAATACGGTCTTTACTTTCATTGCTGCCTTGGCATTAACGCTCTCTATTTGGCAAATTACCACACGTTTTGTTGACTAAGACACTTTCTGGGCTGTGACAGTTGCCTTGTTCTGTCAATGAACTCACTGGTTAAACTTGTCAATGAAATTATTATAACCAGTGCTGATGTACTTCCCATTTCTGACTTTCAATTACTTATTCAAATAATGAAGATAATTCAATTTCAATTGCACTTCATATTGTTACCACATTATTTTGCTGTTGGTGGTGTTGGTCTGTACAGATTTTGATCCTAGTTTTGATGAGCTGATGCCCTAGCTGTTACAGCACGGATAAATAACAAACAAGAAACAACACAGAATCCGGATTGAGTAGGAATTCCCTATGCATGATGGGCTCTCCAAATGTTCCTGCTTACAAATGACATTCTGCTGATTAAATTGAGCAAAAGTACATTACTTAGCCTCTTGGAAGAGATCTGCAATCACTCAAAAGAATGTTACCTGTCCATTCACACAGGAAAGACCAAGTGGATAAAAAATGCCTAATACACAGATTTTAACATGCATTTCTATGTATACTCTGGAAAGACTTTCCAACAACATGTATATCTTGGATAAAGAGTACAGACAGACTATAACTGAAAAAGAAGACAAGATTAGGCAGAACTGCTTTCTCAATCCTCAAAGTCTCCCATAAAAGCAAAGGTCCTAATTTTCAATACCAACATTTTACTGACGGTACTATGAAGAAATGAGATATGGAAAGAATTAAAGACAAGCACCACAAAGAGGGAAATGTTGAGTTCTGTGAGCAGGCTAAAAAGATCTCTAAAAAAGAATAGATGGCAAAGGGATGTCATCAAAAAACCATATAACAGTCAGTCAACGAATATTTATTCACTATTTACTAAGTGTCAGTCACGATGCTAAGTGCTGCGGGCACAAAGAAATGCAAAGATATAGGCCTTACTCTCAAAGAACTCACATTCCAGTGGAGAGTCAACACAGAACCAACTACATAGATACAAGATACAAAGCAGATGGAAGAGTCTCAAGGGAAGACATGAACAGAGAGGAGGACTAGGGAAAACCTCCTGCAGAAGGGAGTGAGGAAAGGCAGGTAGTGGTGAGGAAAGAAAGTATCCCAGACAACAAAGACAGCCCACGAAAATAAAAGGCACAGAGTAGGGAAATGGAGTGTCACGTATGAGGATAGCAAGGAGACAAGTGTCATTGTATTACAGAATTCACAGAAGAGAATAAGAAGACTGGAAAGACTGGAGGAGGCCAGGTCACGAAGAGCTTTAAAAGCCAGGGCACTGCGTATCTGATCTTACAGGAGATGAGAAGCCATTGGAGTTTATCAAGTAGGGAGTGACACAATCTGGTCTTCACTTTAGAAAAATGCCTTTAGCAGCTTAGTGGAAGATGGATTGGATTAGGGAAACACTTGATTCAGAGAAACCATAGAGAAGGCTATCATAACAGTTCAATCAGGAGGTGAGGGGCCTAAACTAAATAACAGGCTATGTGAGTAGAAAGAAAAGAACACATGAAAAACATGTTTGTTATAAATAAAGAAACTACAAGATTTAGCAACAGACTGGATACGTAGGTTGAGTGAGAGAGCAGTTAAGGATGACATTCCAGTCACAGGTTTGAGTTCTGAAAGAATGGTGTATTCTCAGTGTAAGGGAGAAGTTGGGAAGAGGGGAAATGGGAGTGGGAGAGAGAATGAAGCCATTTTTGGACATTTTGAGTATGAGATGTCTATGATTTACTTTAAAATGCCCAACAGGCACAATACTGGAAGTTAGGAGAATGCTGAGGGCTAGATAAATAGATTTGGGAATCATCTGAGAAGAAATGATGATTGAATCAATGGGAGTAGATGAGACCAGAAAGAAAGAGGGCCCAAGATAGAACTTTGTAGGACAACCAGAATCGGTGGGCATGACAGGAAATAGCTAGCAAAAGAGATGAAAAGAGATTAGTCAGAGCGATAAGTAAGAGAACCAAGAGAGTAGTATCACAAAAACTTAGAGAGCAGTGAGAGTATCTGGGAAGAGAAAGTGGCTAACAGTGCCAAGAGAATATTAGATATGGCAATTAGGAAAGCACTGGTAACCTCAGAGAGAAGTTTCAGCTGAAAGATGAGGACAGAAGACAGAGTGAAGAGTTAAGAAAAGAGTGAGAAAATAATTGGAAACACCAAGGAGTTTAGCTGAGGAAAGGAGAGATTAACGGATAACAGTTGGTGAGCATATTAGGATCAGGTGAGGGTTGTGTTTTTTTAAAGAACACTTGGAGTATGTTTGAAGGCAGGAGGGAAGAAGCTAGTAGATAGGGAGAGACTAAAGATTAGAGAGAGAAATAGGGATGATAAGAGTGGAGCCACTTTGTTGGAGAAATGAGAGTGTAAGTGTAGGGAGTAGGGGAAGAGATCAAGGATACATGTAGAAGACTCAGTTTTGGAAAACAGACAGCCCACTTCATCATCAAATGCTGACGTGTAAAAGAAGATAGTGGAGGGCAGGGGGGTGATGTCAGAAGAAAGTGAGATAAGGAAGGGAGAAAGAGGACCTCTTGTCAAACCACCTCAGTTTTTTTAAGAAAGTATAAGAGGAGGCCCTCAGCAGTGGAGGAAGTAGTGCAAGAGGCTTGAAAAGAGAAGAAGAAGTTTGGCACGTGGCAGAGTTGACTGGGACAAGAAATCAATGGATCAGAAAGCTGGAATGCCCAGTGCCATCTGGGAAGCTGGTGGGGCTTTCAGCCAGAGGAAGAAGGCAGAGGAGGACCGGTACTTCCAAGAGAAGAGTCGAGATCAACTGGCTTCCCTGAGGAAACACCATCAGGAAGAAATTATGCACCATGAGAAGGAGATAGAACGCATGCAGAAAGAAATTGAGCGTCATAAGAACAAAATGAAAAAGCTGAAATGTGATCATGATTAAGCTGATTTTCTTGTTCAGCGATCAACCTTAATCTATATATGGAATCACTGTCCACTGCTTCTGTGCCCGCTGTGACATACTCTCTAGTTTGATATACTTTTTGCTGTGTATTACAACCAAATGGTAATAAACTATGATCACTGAAGAAAAAAAAAAAGAAGTTGGAATGCTCTGTTTAGCACAGTGCCTGGTACTTAGTAAGGGCTTAATCCATGTTTACTAATTGTTTGCAATGTTGGGAACCCAGTTAAAATCAGTTAGCAGAAATTTGTAGGGGACCTAGTCAGTAGTGTCTTGTGATTTTCTCCAATTCTATTAAGTATATGAATAGGAATAAAGGAGATAGAAGATAGAATTAATTCATAGTTGGATTAGCTGGGAAAGGTTGATCAATGATAGGACAAGGGAGCAAAGGGTTCAAAAGTAGGAGACTGTATGAAATAGAATTGGTTCAACACAGGATAAAAACTGCAAAAGTAGAAGAGCGTAGTCAAAGAAAGGGCAATGATCTGGGATAATTCTGAGAGATGGAGATATAAGAAGTTACAGTAAGGCTGAAGAATAAATTTAGGAGAAGTGGGCACAAGAAAGATGGAAAGATAAAATATTACAATTTCATGAAGGAAATTTACAGTTCTAGAAAGGTAATAAAATTTAAGCCAAATACAATGTACAATGCCAGTGCCATACTACTAAAGTTAAAGCATCTATACCTCCTTTCTGTTAAGAATCAGTAAACTAAAGAAAACTGCCCTGATATTCTAGAACCAGAGAGCAAAAGAGAAATTTAAAGAATTCACCCACTGCCTCTTGAAAAAGATCCCAAAAAGAAAACTCCTAGGAATGTTACAGCCAAATTCCAAAGTTCCCAGGTGAAGGAGAAAATACTGCAAGCAGTCAGGAAGAAACAATTTGAGTATTGTGGAAACACGATCAGGATAACACATGATCTAACAGCTTCTATATTAAGGGATCGAAGGACTTGGGACATGATATTCCCAAGGTCAAAGAAACTAGGATTAAAACCAAGAATCACCTACCCAGCAAAACTGAGTATAATGCTTCAGGGGAAAAATACAGTCATTCAATGAAATAGAGGAGTTTTCAAGCATTCTTGATTAAAAAAAACCAGAGTTGAACAGAAAAATCTGACTCTCAAGTACAAGAAGGAAGAGAAGCATGAGAAGGTAAAGAAGAAAAAGAAATCATAAGGAACTTATTAAAGTTGGACTCTTTACAAGAATCAGTAAAGTACAAAAAGTGGAAAGTGACATCTACTATTAGTTATAATCATGTTACTAGACTGGTGGGAGCAGTATTTTTGATTTTGGTTGGAAACTGCCTAACTTCAAAACAAAGCATATCAGCAAAGAAAATAAAACAATAGAACCTTGCTACTTTTCACTCCATAATACTGTAGTACAGATAAGAAACTGTCCTTTCAAAAATTTCCAATATTAAATGTACTAAAATAGAATTCACAATGGATACAAAGTAATACAAGATTCCAACTCCAATATATATTCATAAATTAACCTTTTTATCCAAAACAGCCCCAAGCACTTGAAATGTTTAAATAAAACCTGCAACATCAAAATACAGAACTAAATACTGAAAGCTAGTATGTTTTTAATCTTGAACTGGTAAACACTTCAAAATAAAAAATGCCAACCTTCTGTGTTTAGTTCTCCACATATTTATTTTGAAGTACTTATCAACTGAGGTACCTTTGGTGGCACAGTGGATATAGTACTGGGCCTACAGTGAGGAATATTTAAGTTCAAATCCAGCCTCAAACACATACCAGCTGTGTGACCCTGGGCAAGTCACTTTTAACCCTGTTTCCTCATCTGTAAAATTAGCTGGAGAAGGAAATGGCAAATGACTCTCATATCTTTGCCAAGAAAATGACAAATACGGTCACAAAGCATCGGACATAACTGAAACACCTGAACTTACCAGTTCATCCAAAAGGGCCTGCTTATTCTTCCTTTTTAGAATCTGTTGCAATTGTTCCTCCTTTTGTATAAAGAGTCGTCTCTGTTCATTTTCTTGTCGTTCCACTTCTAAAGCTTCTTCCAACTCCTCCTGTTCCCGAGTCTAGAATAGTCATGACATTTGTTTAATACAAATATTGATTCTATACACCAAATTTAATCCTTCACCAGAGTATAATGTCGTAAACATTTTTTTACTTAATAGTATTTTTTCCAATTGCATGTAAAGATAATTTTCAACATTCATTTTTATAAGATTGAGTTCCAAATTTTTCTCCCTTCCTTCTTTCCCTCCCTCTTCCCCAAGACAGCAAGCCATCTAATACGTTATAAATGTACAATCATGTTAAACATATTTCCACATTAGTCATGGTGTGAAAGAAGAATCAGAAAAGGGAAAAACCACAAGAAACAACAAAAACCAGTATGCTTCAATCCGCACTCAGACTCCACAGTTCTTTCTCTGGATGTGGTTAGCATTTTCCATCTTAAGTCTTTTGTAATTTGTCTTGGATCACTGTGTTGATGAAAAGAGCTAAATCGATCACAGCTGATCATCACACAATGTTGCCGTTACTGTGTACGATGTTCTCCTGACTCTGCTCACTTCATTCAGCATCAGTTTATGTAAGTCTTCCCAGGTTTTTCTGAAACCCACTTCCTCATCATTTGTTATAGAACAATAGTATTTCATTACATTCACATAACACAACTTATTAAGCCATTCCCCAACTGATGGGCATTCCCTCAATTTCCAACTCTTTGCTACTACAAAAAAAGAGCCGCTATAAAAATGTTTTTATATGTGGGTCCTTTTCCCATTTTTATGATTTCTTTGGGAGACAGACCTAATAGTGGTATTGCTGGATCAAAGGGTATGCACAGTTCTGTAGCCCTTTGGGAATAATTCCAAATTGCTCTCCAGAATGGCTGGATCAGTTCACAACTCCACCAACAATGCAATAGTGTTCCAATTTTCCCACATCTTCTCCAACATTTATCATTTTCCTTTTCTGTCACATTAACCAATCTGATAGGTGTGAAATGGTACCTCAGAGTTGTTTTAATTTGCATTTCTCTATTCAATAGTGATTTAGAGCATTTTTCATGACTATAGTAATTTTAATTCCTTCATCTGACAACTGCCAAGTTCATATCCTTGACCATTTATCAATTGTGGAAGTCTTATAAACTGGATTCAATTCTCTATATATTTGAGAGATGAAACCTTTATCAGGAATACTGGCTATAAAAATTGTTTCCCAGCTTTCTGCTTTCCTTCTAATCTTGGTTGTATTGGTTTTGTTTGTGCAAAAACTTTCTAATTTACATTAATCAAAATTACCCATTTTGTATTTCATGATGCTCTTTATCTAGTTTGGTCATAAATTCTTCCATTCTCCATAGATCTGTTGTCACCATTCCGAATAGTTATAAGAAACACTTATTATCAATGATTTTCACAAAACAGTAATTTCTGCTCTTTTTAGAACTTCAGTATTTCATCTCACTTTCTGGTCATAACTCAAAAAAATCTGAAATACTCCTCAAAAAATTTTCTACAAAAACTGTACTACAACCAAAAACTGTACCAAAGCATAACAATGAAGCTCATCTATTGCTTTAATTAATTCATTTCTGAGGACCTACAAGTCATTTCACAACAGGCATCAACACACTACATGGCTCAAAAAATGAATGGATTTTTTCCCTCAACAAAGCATGTCTAAATAACTCAGCCAAATATTCAAGCCTCACCACCATCTGGGCCCCTCAGCCCCAGACTCACCTCTTCCACAAGAAGGCTCCCCTCCAAACAAGGGCTCTCTCTAGTCATAAAAAATCATTCCACTGGTCTAAGTCCTAGTCCTTCACAATTCAGCTTCAGGTCCTATCTTCTCCATGATGGCTTTACTGGCTCGCTGGTCCTTAGTCATCAGTCTCTTCTGAATTTCTATGGAACTCAGTATGCACACCACTCACGTGATACCACATACGATCTTGCGATATTTGTCTTTGTAGGCACATATCCTATATCCTTAACTAGCCTCTAAGTCCTTTGAAAGGAAGGACTCTTTCTTGTACCTCTTTCTAAATGCTTTGCTAACAAGAGTTCCCAGCTGGAATAGGCATTTAATACTGGTTAATGGTGATACTGATGGTGAAATAGCAAGTATATACCATTTATTAATTTTCTGCTGATCTGAAACCTTGTACTGGAGAAATTTAGTATTTCTCGGTGACAAGTGATTCCCATTCTGTATTACTTAATTTTTTAATAATAAAGACAGTATTATAAATATGTCTGCCTGTGTTTGCCATGCTTCTTGAAGCCCGAGAACTAATCCTAAATTACTACTAGTAAAATCTACCACTCAGCTGGTAGCAGTGAGCAGAGGAATGGCAAAGAATCTGGAGGGCATTTAGACTCCAGGATTTTGCCAAAATCACTTCAATCAAACAAACATGTATTATGCATCTACTAGATTCAAGATACTCACTGTGTCAGATACTAGGTATAAATGACAAAGGACATAGTTCTTAACTTCAAAAAGCTTATTGGAGGTATATGAAAAGTACATGAATACACAGTTTAGATATAATGTAATGGAGGAAAAAGGAGAGATCCAAACAAAAACCTTAAGGAAAATTTTAGGAAGGCAAGCTCACTTTCATTTGAGGGGCATAAGGGTGTAGGCAGAGGGAGGGAAAGGGAGAGATGGGGACAATCAAAGAATATTTCACGAAAGTGGATACTTGAGCTGCACCTTGAAGAAAAATACAGATTTCAACAAAGATGAAGAGGAAGTGCATTTCAGTCATGAGGGTTGGCCTATACAAATGCATGAAGATAAAAATTAGAGCATAGTAGTTCAATTTGGCTTAATTATTGAGCACATGGAAGGAAAGAGTTTGAAATAACATTGAAAAGATAGGCTGAAAAGAGATTGTAGAGAGTCTTAAATGCCAGGCTACAGAGTTTATATTTTATTATACATAGGCAACAGGAAGCCACTGAAAATTTTTTAATAGAAAAGTGACACAGTCACACCAGTGAATAAAGAAATTTGTATGATAGATGTATTTGAGAGAGAAGACATTAAAAGAAAGATCAACTAATAGGTTATGATCATTCGAGTTAGCTACATAAATGATAAATTGACTATTCTTATAAGAGCTTACTATGTGAAGAGAGTGTGGCAGCCGTGAAGCCACCTCCATGTGGCTGCTTCGGAGCTCCTGGTCTGTAATAGTAGAGGGACCAAGCAACCATTTGGAGGGTAACAGCTCTTGCCTTAACCTGCTTGGATCTGGATCGCTGTCTTGGGTGGAGGTCCTAGGGTGTGTGGCCAGCAGGCCAGAACTTGTGGAGACTGCACAGAGGGCACTCAGCTAATAGCTCCAGCAGCTGTGAAAGCACCAGTGATTTGGGACAAAGTTCTCAGAGTTTTACTGTGGCAAAAAGCTCAAAAGTCAAGTAACTGTGTGGCAACATGAGCATGCAAAGGAAGCAAATCAAGCACAGCAATCAAATCTTAGATTCCTTTTTTGGGGGACAAAAAGGATCAAAGCATGGAATGGGAAGAAGACAACATAGTCAGAACTCCTGCACCAAACGCTTCCAAGAAAAATATAAACTGGTTACAGGCCATGGAGGAGCTCAACAAGGATTTTGAAAACCACGTAAGAGAAGTGGAGGAAAAACTGGGAAGAGAAATAAGAATGATGCAAGAAAATCACAAAAAGAAGAGTCAACAACCTGACTGAAGAAAATAACACCTTAAAAAACAGACTAACTCAAATGGCAAAAGAGGTCCAAAAAGCCAATGAGGAGAAGGATGCCTTAAACAACCAAATTTTCCAGAGGAAAAAGAATCTCAAAAGAGCTTACTATGTGCCATGCACTGTGCTAGATGCTTCGATTACAAATAAAAATAAGACATACTCTGTTCTTTAGAACTTTACATCCTATTGGGATGTAGCCTGTGTTCAGGGAAGACTAATACCTCTGGTATGAGAGCTACTGAGCCCTTTTCTAAACTGCTTCCCACCTTTAATGTTTACCTGATCCACCTAATTATCAACTGTGACTCCAAGAGCTATAGTACACACTCACTACTGAAGACCTATGCATTTAAAGACCTTCTCATCACCAACACTGTCTTCCATTTATCTAAACACAATGAAACTTCATGGATGCACCGTTGCAGCAAACATTGGCATTTAATAGACTATGTGATTGTAAGGATAAGAGACAGACAGGATGTGAGAATGACGAAGGCAATGTGTGGTGCAGAGCGCTGGATTGATCACAAACTTATCTT
Source organism: Pseudochirops cupreus (assembly GCA_028627135.1). Taxonomy (NCBI): domain Eukaryota; kingdom Metazoa; phylum Chordata; class Mammalia; order Diprotodontia; family Pseudocheiridae; genus Pseudochirops; species Pseudochirops cupreus. Next base: position 362,798,070 of record CM053582.1, read on the forward strand.
TTCTAAGCTAAACATGTGCCTTCAACAAAAGCAGTGGCCCTAAGGCAAAATGACTACCAGAAGAATTCATGTCAACAGATCAGAGCACTTCTGTGAGCAGGAACAGTTTGTTGCCAACTAGGACAGAGTCAAGCCAACACACATCTGGCAACAGTGGAGCAGAAAAGGAGTGGGCAGCTTTCAGAGATGTGGTGTCCAGTACTGCACTTGCTCATTTGGGACAGAACACCTGCAAACATCGAGACTGCTTTAACGAAAATGGTGGAGAAAGTCAGAAACTGCTAAATGAAAAATGGGTAATTACCAGCAGGATAACTGTCCATCTCTAAGAAGGCAGGATTTAAATCCATCAGAAGTAAAGCACAAGCAAAGCTGAGAGAAATGCAGGATTCCTGGCTCAGTAAGAAGGTGGACATTTTATGCTGATAGTAACATTCCAAAGGCACTTTGATGATACCCTGAAAGCTATTTATGGGTCAAAGAAATCAGGTGCATTTCAGCTACTCTGTGCTGATGAAGCCCCACTGATTAGTAATAAGGATGTGATCCTAGAGACACAGATTGAACACTTCCATAGTGTTTTCAACAGACCATCATCAGTCAATGCTGAAGCCACTGACCTTCCCTCTGGCTGAAGTCAATCCCTCCCTAGCTGAGGTTCCTTCTGAAGAAGAGGTTTTGAACGCCATTAGGCTCCTTTCATGTGGCGAAGCACCTGAGGCTGATTCTATTCCAGCTGAGATTTACAAGTTGGGAGGGGGGGGGACCCAGTGTTCATACAAAAGCTGACCGAAATTTTCTGGGTTATGAGGCAAGAGGAAGTTATCCTCTAAATGCCTCCATTGTCCATCTCCATAAAGGCAAAGGATTGTTTGCAATTGCAATTACAACCGCAAAAACTGTTTTGCAACAATCACAGAAGCGACTCTCTCTTAGTCATTACTGGCAAGATTCTTCCTTAATAGGTCAATCCTTCATCTGGAAGATGGTCATCTCTACCTGAAAGCCAGTGTGGCTTCAGAAAGGGCTGAGGAACAGTCAATATGGCATTTGCTGCCTGACAACTCGAGGAGAAATGCCAGGAGCAGAACAGAGGTCTGTACACATGTGTAGATCTCACCAAGGCCTTTGATACTGTTACTCACCAGGGCTTATGGAAAATTATGTCAAAATTTAGTTGCCGGAAGTTCATCAGTACTGTACGTCAGTTTGACGATGGCATGTTTGCACAGCTCCTAGATGACGGGCAATGCTCTAGCGCTTTCCCAGTCACCAATGGAGTCAAACAAGGCTGTGTGCTGGCTCTCATGCTTTTAGCATGATGTGTTCAGCTCTTCTGTCAAATGCCTTCAATGAGGATGAACAATGCAGTGACGGCAAATTCCTCAACTTGGAAAGGCTACAAAGGCTACAAGAAAAGACTAAAGTGGAAGGAGTGTTGGTGCATGATTTTCTGTTTGCAGATGATTATGCACTCAGTGCAACCTCTGAAGCTGAAATGCAAAAAAGTATGGATTGATTCTCTGTGGCTTGTGCTAATTTTGGCCTTACACATAACACCAAGAAAACACAGGTGCTCCATCAGTCAACACCACATCATCTGTATGTGCAGCCATCGGTTACAGCAGAAGGAGAAGTTTTGAATACTGTGGATAGGTTTAACTACCTTGGCAGTATACTTTCTAGAGATGTACACATTGATAATGAGGTTGACACACTCTGCCATTTCCAGAGCTAGCTCAGTGTTTGGGAGGCTCTGAAGGAAAGTATGGGGAGAGAAGAGGTATCAGACGGACTACCAAACTGAAGAACTACAGAGCCATTGTGCTGACCTCATTGTTGTATACCTGTGAAACCTGCATCAACACAATGCCAGGAAACTGAATCACTTCCATTCAAATTGTCTTAGGGAGATTCTAAGGGGGATCACCTGGTAAGATGATACCAGATACTGAGGTCCTTTCTTGAACTAAATTGCAATCCTACAATAGAGAGCACAACTCCAATGGGCTAGCCACATTGAAATGCAAAATGCATGCTTGCCAAACAGACTATTTTATGGAAAACTCACACAGGGCAAGTGCTCACGTGGTGGTCAGAAAAAGCAATACAAGGACACTCTCAAGGTCTCTCTTAAGAACTCTGGAACTGATTGTGTGACGGGAGAGACACTGGCACAGGGCCTCAGCATGGAGTACCCTCAGCAAACAAGGGGCTGTGCTCTATGAGCAAAGCAGAATTGAAGTAGCTCCAAAAGAAACAAGAGATGTGCAGATTTAAAGACTCCATTCCAAATGTTCCCATGTGTTACTTGTGCCCGACCTGTGGTAGAGCATTCCAAGCTCACACTGGTCTGATCAGCCACAGACACACGGTAACCTGACTCTAACATAATGATGTCGTTCTGGTCCTCTTTGAGAACAAAGGATAACAACCAACCAACATCCTATTAGAGCAGGATTTTGTGAACTTAGAGAAACTAAATGTATATCTTCTTTCAATAATAATTGGTTTCCTTTGTAATCTCATCTATTTTATTTTATTTTTTAAAAAATATTCCAAGGGGGATGGCTAGGTGGCACAGTAAATAGAGCACAGGCTCTGGAGTGAGGAGGACCTGAGTTCAAATCCAGCCTCAGATACTTACTTGCTAGCCATGTGACTTTGAGCAAGTCACAACCCCAGCTGCCCTGCCCTCCCCCCTCCAAAAAGCCAAAAAAAAAAAATTCCAAGGAATCTGTTGTCTTCACCAGACTGGTAAAGGAATCTATGACATACAAAATGTTCACAAATAAGTAAATGAAGGTTCTATACAAAATACCAAGTGATTAGGACAACAGGAAGCTGATCCCTGGGGGAATCAGAAAAGGCTATCTGAAGGAACAAGGAGTTCCAAGAAGCAATGGTGAGGCACAAGATTATAAGACAGTTCCTCTGTCCCTGGAGTCTAAGCCTCAGAATGAACAAATACTTTAAATACTTAACTTATTAAATGGAAAAGAGAAGAAAATGTTCACGCATCATAACTATAGAATCAATAGATATTTCTATGGGAGATGTGAAGGTCGAGAGCCCACAGAAGATACCAGAGTCAAGAAAGTGTTTGAAAGAAAAGGGCAGTCATTATTAGGTCAAAATTGTCAGCCACAGTTGTACGCTATAATGCCTCCAAAAGCAAGGAAGCTAGCCACCATATTAATACTCAATTTATTTTAAAAAATTCTGCTACGAGAATGAAATTCTCATTTTTATAACAGTGGTCACCAGGGGAAAAAAAGAATTTTCTTTTTAAATATTTATCTTATGCCCAATTGCATATGTTTTTACATGACTGACATGCAACTTATATTAAATTTTATTAGGGAGAAAAAAAAAATCTATCCATACAACTCTCCCTTCTCCCAAGTTAAAGTTTCACTCATCAATCTCTGTTTAAACTAATCCAGAAAGCTAAAAATAGGAAGTGAGTTATACCTTCACTACAGCCAGCTCAAAATTAGACTTCCTATCTCAGTTTAATACACCACCAAGCAGCCAACAAACAGTAAGACTTGTAGTTAATAATACGGTAGACTCCAACTTCTATAGACTTGTCCTGATATTAATAAGCGCCAACTCTGTTGAATCTAAATGATATTCTTGTTGACAGAATCTTGAAAAGAATTATGATAGGCCCTTTAGGCCAAAAACCTTTCCCCCAGTAGTTTCTCCATGTTATAACTAGGTTACTTTATTGCATGCCTAAATTCAGAACAGAGACTTATTAAAATAAAAAAATAAAATAAAACCCTTGGTATAACCCTTATATTCTTTTAAACACTGTATTCCTCTGAATTATTTTAAAACAAATGCAGAATCAAGCAAATTTATTTCTTGAAGTTAATGAAAGATACCAGCCATATGAAAAAGAACTACTGACCCATATTCCATGGCAGCTACTTAACAGAACTCCTAATGATACCTTCATCACTAATGTGAGGGAACTTGTATCTCCATTGGAAATATACTCCTCAGTTTGTTTATTTACAACATTAGTAACAAAAGCAGCCAGTACAGTGTCAAGTATATTGTTCTGCATAGAAAGAACATGTCATAAATAGTGCTGACTTACTGACTGAGAACATTTTAAATGGAAAAACACGAGATCTAAACATTCCAGAAGGGCAGGGATAGTTCTAATTGTGTGCGTGGCACACTTCCAGAATAATGTCTGTGACTCAAAAAATTCAAAATTTTATTTTAAAAGTTCCATATAGAAATGTAAATATGACTTCTTTTATAATACAACTACTATGCTGGAATTAGTTAACTCACTTATAGCAACCACAGATCTGGTTTAAAATCATGAAAGGAATATAGCACTGAACTGAAACTCTTACTGAATAATGTACTTGACATGAAATAATTTTTCACTTCAAGGTTAAGTATAAGTCTCTGATGTTACCATTCTACTCTTATTATTGTATATAAATACTCTGGTGGAAGCAAAAAGACATTTCTGTTAGATTCAACAATGATTTTTTTTTAAATAGGGGCAACTCAATAAGTGAATCCTCAAGTTTCTTTTAACAAAGTCAACCTAAATGTGAGCTTAGAGAAAGTCCTTTGAAGCACTGAAGAGGACATCGACCATCAATGTGAGATATCAAAGGATTTTACTCCTTCAGAAGCAGTATGGTTTAAAAGAGGAAGCATGCAATAATGGAGAAAGAAATGGTCAAAGAGGGAAAACAATTAGAGTTCTACCTCCAAGACGTGTAAGTTGTGTGGCCGAATATGACTAATATGGGAATATGTTTTGCATGATTGGACATGCAACCTCTATCAAATTGCTCGCCTTCGCAGGGGGAGGAAGGAAGAAAATTTGGAACTCAAAATTTTTTTAAAAACCAAATATTAAAATTTGTTTTTACATGTAATAAGAAAAAAAATATTTTTAAAAAACAAAATATAAATTGTGTGATCCTAGATAAGTTTTTTCATTCTTTAGACTTTAGTTTTCTTCATCTATAAAATGAAAGGACTAGACGATATTGTCTCCTTCTAGCTCTGATAGTCCATGATCCAACAGGACATGCTACTGTATAAAGAGCAAAGTAGAAGTCATACATTCATTTTTAAATCGTCTTTCTCTGCCTCTCTCAAATGAGAGAATAAAGTAGCGCTAAGGAGGAAACAGTACTGAAGTTAATATGTAATTTTGATGATTGGATTATTGTATACATGCAGTCTTTTTTATTTGCAAAATGCATTTTAAATACATCCTCTTGGTCCTACAATAAGTTGTTTAGATTAATTTTTAATTTAATAAAATGAATAATAAATATTTTGAACAAATTAAGTCAGAGTAGCCCTTACATTTCTTACATTAAGGGGAAAAAAGCAACCAGTAAAATAAGTTAAATTGACCTTAGCTTACAAGTTTGTTTCTCTAGTTTTATTATAATTCATTTTACTTTTTTATTAACAGGGTCTTTGTTTTCTTCATCCCTCTCTTGGGAGCTACATAAATGCCTGTGTCTGGAATTTTCTTTCCCTTTCAAATGAAAAAGCAACTATTCTCCCAGCAGAAGAAAGAACAGAGTCTTTCATGGCTATTGTCCAAATGAACTACTAGCAGAGAATATATATGCCAACAAAACTAACATTTAACACGCAGATAAACTCATGTATTCAGATCTTTAAAGAATAAATGTTAAAATATTATTAATACCATCAACAAAAGGGATTGTTTTTATTATATCTGACCTAAGGTTTAGACTATAATATTTGTAGGTTTTGTTTTTGGAAAAGCCATTTAAAGAGCATCAACATGAAACATCAAATTCTATTAAAATAAAGGAAAACCTCGAAGTTAGTAACTTACCAATTTGAGCTTATTTTTCTGAATGACATCTTTGTTCTCCTTTTGGTACAGCTCCATTTTCTTTTTGGTATTATCCAAATCCACATTATTGGTCAAGTTAAAAACTACATTAGAAGAAACCACAATTGCATAAGAACATATTAATGTATATCTTATACTCAGACAAGTATTGCACCAAATTTTTAAAAATTCCCTCAACTTCAAATAGTGCCCTTTAATCATATAAAAACCAAGTGGAGTTTATATTCATTCTCTTTAAAGTGTACATATTTTTAAGGTACAGGGGCAGTTAGATGGCATAGTAGATAGAGTTCTGGGCATAGAGTCAGGAAGACCTAAGGTCAAATCCAACCTCAGAAACTTCCTAGCTGTGTGACCAAGTCACTTAACCCAGGTTTGCCTCAGTTTCCTCATCTGTAAAATAAGCTGGAGAAGAAAACAGCAAACCACTCCAATATCTTTCCCAAGAAAACCTCAAATGCAGTCAGAAAACAACCGAAAAACAACTGACAACAGGAAAAAAAATCGACATTTCCCAGTTATGTTTAAATCTGGTTTGGGCCCTCTGTGGGATCCCCATCCCATGGGCTGGGGATGAGTTGAGTTCAATGCCTATAAAAGACTGTCTTAGTTCCGCATTTATATCCTCAATGTCTACGAAAGTGTCTGGTGCCTAATAAACACTTACTGACTGATTTATCGATAAGATGGGCTTACTGCCTGTATTTTGGGTTTTCTTGAAAATTTATATGTTATAGTGGATATGTTGTATATGCTCATTGGCTAGAATGCTGGCCTTAGAATCAGGAAGATAGGAGTTCAAATTTGGACTCAGACACTTACTGGATGACCCAGGACAAAGCATTTCACCTCTGTTTCTCTCCATTTCCTTAACTGTAAAATTACATGGGGATAGTAATAGAAACTTCCTTCACAAGGTTGTGAGAATCAAATGAAGTAATATTTAAATATTATACTTCTTCTGAAAAGGAGATCACTAGATGTTTAAGTAAATTCAGCTAGAAGCAGATAGGGTAGACACACTCGTTTTTCTTTAAGCCTTTTACTATTTTAAGAATCTAGACATGTGTTATGGGAATCTGAAGATCTTCCCTGCCCCTAGGCCCTTTGTTAAAGTGGCTACGTGACCCTGAGGACCCTTGGATATTTGAAAGTATACTCTGTTCCCTAATAGGCTGAATGTGGTCATGTGGAGCCTGTG
>CM053582.1:362814291-362850961 GCA_028627135.1 Pseudochirops cupreus
TTTTCTGGGGACAAAAAGGATCAAAGCATGGAATGGAAGGAAGACAACACAGTCAGAACTCCCACGCCAAAAGCTTCCAAGAAAAATGTAGACTGGTTACAAGCCATAGAGGAGCTTAAGAAGGATTCTGAAAACCAAATAAGAGAAGTGGAGGAAAAATTGGGGAGAAAAATGAGAATGATGCAAGAAAATCATGATGAGAGAGTCAACAACCTGACTGAAGAAAATAACACCTTAAAAAATGGATTAACTCAAATAGCAAAACAGGCCCAAAAAGCCAATGAGGAGAAGAATGCCTTAAAAAGTCAAATTTGCCAGATGGAAAAAAGAATCTCAAAAGCTTTCTGAAGAGAATATTTCCTTCAGAATTCGACTGGAGAAAATGGAAGCAGATGACTTTATGAGAAAACAATTACTTGCCCTAGAACACAATGCCAGGATGTATCAGAAACAGGACTGGAACTGAGTCCTCCTCGCTGCCAGGTCGGCTCACTAGACACTAGGCAATACTATCTCTCATGAGTGAGCAAAGGGCAGTTAGTAGTGCATTAGTATATAGCCTCAAATTGTTCTGTCCATCCATAGCTGCTAATATGATGTTTCTAATGCACAAGTCTGACCATTTCACTCCCCTGCTCAAAAAATTCAGTGGACTCTTAGAGCCAGCAAAATAAATTTTTTAAAATGTTTTTGGGGCATTTTAAGCCTTTACATTCTGTATTCTGCCCAACAGTTTACATAATGCAATGCAAATATACCAAATTTTAAAAGCAAGAATTTTCTCTATCGTAATTACAAGTAGATTAAGAATATTAGGGGGCGGACTTTATTTTTCTCAAGTGTCATTTCCACCTTCTAATATAGTACATTTGGTCCAAATGTGGTGATTCCATTGACATCTATGACGAGAAAATAAATTCTGCCAAATCTGATCCATTTAACATTTATTTGTTGCTCTACCCTTTTAATTTCATCCATAAATACGTAGGAATTATCTAGCTTAGATATCATAGGAAGCTTCATATGAAGTTATTTTCTCTTCAACTACTTTATTTCAATTTTCTGAGGCAATTTATCATCCAGAATCTTTCATATTTCTTCTTAAAATTCTTTTGTAAAAAATCAAATTCTAAAATGGTATTTTTTTTATTATTATGTCTCTTTGAAAAGAAGATAAAGTGTTTGCTGGCAAGGCAAAAAAAAAAAGAATATTAGGGAGCAGAGCCAAGATGGGGGAGTAAAAGCAAGTATTTGCTTGAGGTCTTCCCCAAACCCCACCAAAAACCTGTACAAAATGACTTTAAACAAATTCTAGAGCAGTAGAACCCACAAAATGACAGAGTGAAACAAATCTCCAATCCAAGACAGCCTGGAAAGTCAACAGAAAAGGTCTATCACAGTGGGCTAGAAGGAGGGTGCAGTCAGGCATAGGCTGCACCAGCACAGGCAGGTCTGAAGCAGACCTCAGGGGACTGAATCACTGGCAACTGTGCTGGTTTCCAGACTTTTCGGCCCACAAACACCAAAGATAGTACAGAAGGTCAGTGGGAAAACTCTGTGGGATCTGGGTGAGAAAGGAGCACGGTCCACTCCCAGCCCTGGGGCAGTGGAGGTGGTGGTGGCAGCAGCAGTGGCAGGAGCACTAGCAACAGGAGCAGCAGCTGCTTCCGCAGCTTCCAGCCCACAGACATTGGGGAGATCAAGTGACAGATCAGAAGCTGATTGCAGGGATCTCTTTGCTGGCATTGAGGCAGGATTCTCTTGCTTGCCCTGCTTGGATCTAGGTCTCAGTCCTAGGTGGAGGTCCTGGGATGAGGACAAGAGCTGGTGTGGTAGAGCTTATGGCTGTGGTGAAGAGGAAATCCTCCTCACAGTTCCAAGGCAGAAAAGAATGCTTATGGTCACTCACAAACCAGACCAAAGGCCAGGGGAGGAATAAATACCTCTCCTTTGATCATACCATCTTAGGAAGAGCTGAAAATTTACAGGTCCCTAGAAGAAGCTCTGAAAACAACTGCACAAAACCCCTGAAGCTTGGGAGAGTATACCCATCCCTACCCCCACTCAAATCAGTGTCCTAACTTGACAAAGAGTTAGAAAGTCAAGTATTTGGCTGGGAAAATGAGCAAATAGAGTTAAAAAAACAAACTCAGACTATAGAATCTTACTTGGGTGACAAAGAAGATCAAAACATAAAATCAAAAGAAGACAACAAAGTCCAAGTTCCTATATCAAAAGGCTCCAAGAAAAATATGAATTGGTTGCAGGCCATGGAAGAGCTCAAAAAGGATTTTGAAAATCAAGGAAGAGAAGGAGAGGAAAAATTGGGAAGAGAAATGAGAGTTATACAAGAAAATCATGAAAAACAAGTCAACAGCTTGCTAAAGGAGAGCCAAAAAAATACTGAAGAAAATAACATGTTAAAAAATAGACCAGCCCAAACAGCAAAAGAGATTCAAAAAGACAACGAGGAAAAGAATGCTTTAAAAAGCAGAACTGGACAAATGGAAAATGAGGTTCAAAAGCTCACTGAAGAAAATAATTCCTTAAAAATTAGAATGGAGCAAACAGAAGATAATGACTTTATGAGAAATCAAAAAATTGTAAAACAGAATCAAAAGAATGAAAAAATAGAAGACAAAAAGAAATATCTCACTGCAAAAACCAATGACCTAGAAAAGAGATCCAGGAGAGAAAATTTTAAAATTACTACACTACCTGAAAGCCATCATAAAAAAAAAAAAGCCTAGACATCATCTTTCAAGAAGTTATCAAGGAAAACTGCCCTGATATTCTAGAACCAGAAGGTAAAATAGAAATTGAAAGAATCCACCAATCACTTCCTGAAAATTCCAAAAGGAAAACTCTTAGGAATATTATAGCCAAAATCCAGAGTTTCCAGGTCAAGGAGAAAATACTGCAAGCAGCCAGAAAGAAACAATTCAAGTATTGTGGAAACATAATCAGTATAACACAAGACCTAGCAGCTTCAACATTAAGAGACTAGAGGGCCTAGAATATGATATCCTGGAGGTCAAAGGAACTAGGATTAAAACCAAGAATCACCTACCCAGCAAAATGAAATATAATACTTCAGGGGGAAAATGGATATTCAGTGAAATAGAGGACCTTCAAGCATTCTTGATGAAAAGACCAGAGCTGAATAGAAAATCTGACTTTCATATACAAGACTCAAGAGAAGCATGAAAAGGTAAACAGGAAAGAGAAATCATAAAGGGTGATTAAAGTTGAACTGTTTACATTCCTACATGGAAAGATGATAATTGTAACTCATGAGACCTTTCTCAGTATTAGGGTAGTTGGAGAGAATGTGTGTATACACTTATATATACATATATGTATATATGTGTGTATACATATACATATATATACACATATATACACAGAGGGCACAGAGTGAATTGAATATGAAGGGATGATATCTAAAAAATAAAATTATGGGGTGAGAGGAATATATTGGGAGAAGGAGAAAGGGAGAGAGAGAATGGGGCAAATTATCTCACATAACAGAGGCAAGAAAAAGCTTTAACAATGCAGGGGAAGAGGGGGGAAGTGAGAGGGAATAAAGGAACCTTATTCTCACTCACATTCAACTGGATATCTTACCCTATAGGAAAGTATAGTGAAGGAGATGGGGGAGAGGGGGTAATAATGATAGAAGGGAGGGCAGATTAGGGAAGGGGAGAGTCAGAAGCAAACACTTTTGAAAAGGGACAGGGTGAAGGGAGAGAATAGAATAAATGGTGAGAGAGATAGGATGGAGGGAAATATACTTAGTCTTTCACAACATGACTATTATGGAAGTGTTTTGCATAACTACATATGTATAACCTATACTGAATTGCTTGCCTTCTCAATGAAGATGGGTGGGGAGGGAAGAAGAGAGAAAATTTGGAACTCGAAGTGTTAAAAACAAATGTTAAAAATTGTTTTTACATGTACCTGGGAAATAAGATGTACAGGCAATGGGGTACAGAAATCTATCTTGCCCTACAAGAAAGGAGGTGATAGAGGGGAGGGAAGACTGAAGGAAGGGGTAATCAAAATACATGTCACCTTGGGGTGGGGGAAGAAGAGAGATGGGGAGAAAATTTGGAACTCAAAATCTTGTGGAAATGAATGTTGAAGACTAAATTAAATTTTTTAAAAAGGAATATTACAAAGAAAATGGATTGTTTTATTTAAAATAAAAGGATGTTTTTCTTGATTTTTTAAAAATAAAATTTATGGTGACCTCATCAACTCCCATAGGTATAATTATCCTTTCTATACAGCTATACGGGGCAGTTGATATGGAGTCAGGAAGACGTGAGTTCAAATCCAGTCTCATAAACATAGCAGTTGTGTGACCCTGGGCAAGTCATTGAACTTCAATCTACTTCAATTTCCTCATCTTTCCTCATCTATCTTCCAGGGCTGTTGTGAGAATAAAATGAGATATTTTTCATGTGCTTTGCAAACCTTAGAAAACTCCATAAATGCTATTTATCATTATTACTATTAATACAGTTATTGTTAATATTATTATTATTCTGCTGACTCCCAAATATATGTGTGTGTGTGTATATATGTATATCCAACCTGACTTTCTCTCTTAAAGTTCAATGCCTCAGTACCAAATGTCTATTGGATATTTAAACTTGACATCTCAGAGACATTTCAAACAAACAGGAAAAAAAAACAACAACAGAACTCATTCTTTCTGTCCCTCAAACCTCCCACCTTCCAAACTCTCCTATTTGTCAAAGGTATCACCAGTCTTCCCCGTCTGCAGTCTTAGCATTATTATCCTCCATTCTTTACTTTCCCTCATTCTACAGATTTAATCAGTTGCCTAATCTTGTCATTTCTACTCCATAACCTTTGTTCTCTCTAAATACAGTTACTACTTTAGTTTAGACCCTGACCACCTCTTACTTACCCTGATAAAGGCAACAGCTTTTAATTGATCTCACGGACTCAAGGATTTTATCACTCCAATGCATCCTACACACTGGCCAAAGTTATTTTCCTTAAGCGCAAATCTATTCATTTTATTCCCCTATTGAGTAAACACACTTCCTATGGTGTCCAGAACAAAATATAAACTCTTCTGTTTAGTTTTTAAAGTCCTTCACAACCTTGCCTCAACCCATTTTTCCAGGTTCTTTGGACATTATATTACCCTCTACATACTACTTCAGACCACCACATGGGCCTTCTCTCCATTCCTCACAGAGGACATTGTATCTCCTTTCTCCTTGTCTTTATACTGGCAAATGCCTAAAATTCACTCCCATGCCTTGAATGCAGTCTCTCCTCACTTCTACTTAAGAGAATCCCTTCCTTTCTTCACGATAGTTCAGACTGTTGGCAGAAACCAACTGCTAAGTGAAGACCCTTCTCAAACTCCCTTGTGTTTAACTGCTTTACATTTATTCTGCATACATTTATAAGTATTGGTTGTCTCCCAGTCAGAACTGTAAACTCCTTGATGTCATTCACTGTATTTTTAGCCCTTGGGCCTGACACGATGCCTGACCCATAGTAGACATTTAATAAATATTTGATTGTCATCTGCACACCGTATGATTACCAGGATATAAAACAAACAAAAAACCCTTGGAATGAAGTTAAATTTCTACTTAATTTCTACATGACTGATTCTTATATTTCAAAAGTTGTCTTCCATATTACTGTTCATCACTGTACTTTTCTTAAATTTGAGTCATTAGACACACTTATGAAGGATATTAACAATGGCTTTCAGTCACACTCAGTCTTGGAAATAACACTTACATCTTTAGCACTTTTTTCCGAATCTCAACTTCCTTGTCAACAATAGGGTCTTCAAACAGCTGTACTCTGAAGTTACTCTTTCGCAAAGGGGTGCCACATTCGGGACAATTTCCAGCTCCTCTCACAAAGAGTAATTCCACACAACTTTCACACCTGTGAGAGGAGGAGAGATAAATGTATCATTTAACTCAGTGAAATGAATGTTCACAACATATTTGTGAAATTTCTTTGAAATCTGACCAAATCTAATTCAGACATTAACTAAAATAATGTAGTAAATTTAGTAAATTTCATCTCCATTTTGGTTAATTTCTTGGAAACAAAAGTCTAACTTTAAAGAAAGAAAAAGGTCAGATACTAGAAGCAATGATCGAATAAAAACTAAAGTGAGGAATAAAAGGGTTAATTTGTATTTATAAGTCAAATCAATCAATCAACAAGCATTTATCAAGTACCTAAAAGTATCAAGCACTAGACCAGACACTAGATTCAGTAGAACAAAGAACACTCACTCTGGAGTCAAAGGATCTGGGTTCAAATATGATCTCTGATACTTATTACCTGAATGTATTACAATCAACATCTACTGTTATCCTGGTCCAGAACAATGGTGTTACATCAGCTGCCATTGTCACGAAGCTGCAAATTCACAACACATGCTGTAAACACCCTTAAAAGCCAATGAAATTGTCATTGAGATTTAATGGGTCTTATTATGGGTCACATTTGGATGGTCCATCAAAGTGATTATAGAAATTAACGTTCTGGCCTTTGGGGAGATGGGACCCATATGGACTCTTACAGAAACTGTTCCACCAGTTATTGTGGGTAAAGTCAAATGGAAACCCTCAGAATCGTCCAAGCTATCACACATCATTAACACCAAACAATAATGAGCCTTAGAAGGAATGAAAATTATTTGCTTGATAATTATGGCAAGTAGGAAGCTGGAGCACTCTGTAACTGATACCACTTCAACTTACGGCAGTCCTAGTGAGGACAGCAAATAGCAAGTAACAGCTTAAAGTGGACTTCAGGAACCTAGAAGTCATCTAACTAGTGGCTATGGACACTGTTGACTTCAACAACATGATGGAACCCACATCCCCATTGAGTGGGATGGACTTGTCGACCTCACTAATGCCTCTTTCTCTATTACTGTAGCTGAGACTAGCCAGTAGCAGTTTGTTTTTACACAGGAAAGAGTCTTATATACCTTCACTGTAGTTTGTTCAAAACTATGTGACCTCTGTGGTGAAAACTATGTGGTCATTTTAGTGGTAAGTTGTTGTGAATGCTGTATTTTGATTTTCTGTGATAAGTTGTAACATTGTGAATGCTATACCTTGATTTTCTATGAATGTTTTGCACTGATTTGTTACTGAATAAATAGAGTGTTTACTATACTATGTAATCAGAACCTTGAAAGCTGTTCAAAACAGCCATCCTCTGGAAAGCTGCTTGTGCTTGGCTTTACACTCACGAGTTCTTAGGCCCTGTTGCTACTGAACAGATGTTTCAGTCATATAATCACACTTTTTTTCAGAGTTTTCTATAGTGTGTTGGATGATGCAAGATACCTCCTCTAACAAGATGGATAAAGCACAGGAAGCCTCTACTGTTTAATGAAAATGGTATTTCCAAGACTGAACTCACCCAGGTTTCCTAAGTATTAGTAATCTTTGAGAAGAGGCTGACTGGGCAAAAGGCTGAGGCCTGCAGTCCCTGTGCCAACAACCTCCCTTTTCTACCAGGTCAGGGGACACTGAATCCAAGACTTGTCTCATAAGGATGACCATTTTGCCTGATTCATCAATGAAGCTAAAAGAGGTTAAAAGAGGCATGTGCAACTGGAGTGTAGCAGCCATTAATCCAGTAATGGGGAATACCCTGAAGGACGGAGATCCTGATAAGTTCTTTCAGTGGGCTGAGCTGCAAGCCATAAGCTAGTATGTAAGAAAATCTTCAGGCATAAAGTGAATAAGATCCTCATCAACCAATTAACAAATATTAACTAGGTACCTACTATGTGCCAGATAATATGTGAGGTACCAGGGATACAAACAGAATTGAATAATCTTACCCCAAATGAGTTTACATTCTAAAGATGAGAGGAGGTGGGATGGACACATGCACACATGAGCGCGCGCACCACACACACAAATAAAAATAAGTTAACAGAAATTTATACAAACTAATTAATACAAGGTAGTTTAGGAGGGAGTTGATCGCAGCTGAGAGGATCATGAAAGGCTTCATGAAGACTTAATGGTGCTTGAGTGATGTCATGTAAAAAAAAGCATCAATTCTGTGGCACTCAGTTTTCCTTATAGCCCAACTATGACAACCATCTACTGCTGCTGGAAAAACCATGGCTTTAACTATATGGATCTTGGGCAGCAAGGTTATGTCTCTGCTTTATACTATGCTGTCCAGATTTACATAGCTTTCCTTCCAAGGAGCAAGTGTCTTTTAATCTCATGGCTGCATTAGCTATCTGCAGTGATCTTCAAGCTCAAGAATATAAAATCTGACAATGATTCCATTTCTTCTCCCTCTATTTGCCAGGAAGTGATAAGACCAGTTGCCAAGATCTTAGTTTTTTTGATGTTAAGCTTCAAGTCATCTTTTACGCTCTCCTCTTCCCTCTTCATCATGAGGTTTAATGCTTCACTTACTTGCCATCAGTGTGATATCACCTACATATCTGAGATTGTTGATATTTTTCCCTAGCAACCTTACTTCTGGCTTGTGATTAATCTAGCCTGGCACTTCACATGATGTATTCTGTGTATAAGTTAAATAAATAAAGTGATAATGATACAGCCTTGTCATATTCCTTTTCCACTCTCAAACCAATCAAGTTGTCCCATGATTGGCTCTATTACTTCTTGGCTCACATACAGGTTCCTCAGAAGACAAGTAAGATGATCTGGTAGTATTCTCATCTCTTTGAGGACTTGCCACATTTTGTTATGATCTACACAGTCAAAGCGTTTTAGTGCAGGCAATGAAGCAGAAGTAGATGTTTTTTGGACCTCCCTTGCTTTCTCACACACAATCCAGCAAAAGTTGGCAATCCGGTCTCTAGATCCTTTGCCTCTTTGAAAACCAGCCTGCTCTTCTGGTAACTCTTGGTTCATACATTGCTTAAGCCTAGTTTGGAAAATCTTAATCATAACCTTACTGCTTTGAAAAATGAGCACAACTGCTCAGTAATTTGAACATTCCTTGGTATTGCCCTTCTTTGGGACTGGGACACAAACTGATCTTTTCCAATCCAATGGTCACTGTTGTGTTTTACAAATTTGATGGCATATTGAGTGCACCACTTTAATAGCATCATCATTTTGGGTTTTAAATAGCCCAGCTGGAACCCCACCACCTCCACTAGCCTTACTGGTAACAATGCTTCCTAAGGCCCACTTGACTTCATTCTCCAGGACGTCTGGCTCTTGATCAGTAACCACATCACTGTGGTTATCACTGGTGATATTAAAATCATTCTTGTGTAATTCTTGTGTGTATTCTTGCCATCTCCTCAATCTCTTCTGTTCTATAAAATTCCTATTTTTTTGTCTTGTATCATGCTCATTTTCTTGAAGAGATCTCATCTTTTCCATTCTACTGTTTTCTTCTATTTCTTTGCATTGCTCATTTAAGAAAACCTTACCTCTCCTTGCTATTCTCTAAAATTCTGCATTCAGTTGGGTATGTCTTTTCCTTTCTCTTTTCCCCTTCCTTCTTTCCTGAGCTATTTGTAAAGCTTCATCAGATAGTCATTTGGCTTTCTGGCTTTTCTTTTTCTTTGGAATGTTTCTTTATTGCTAACTCCTACACAATATTGTGAACCTCTGTCCATAGTTCTTCAGGGACTCTACCAGACCTAATGCCTTAAATCTATTCATCACTTCTACTTCACATTCATAAGGAATGTTGTTTAGGTCATACCTATAGGGTCTGATGGTTTTCCCAACTTTCTTCCATTTAAGTCTGAATTTTGCAATAAGAAGTTCATGATCTGATCCACAGTCAGCTCTGAATCTTGTTTTAACTGACTGTATAGAGTTTCTCCACCTCTGACCACAAAGAATATGATCCATCTGATTTTGATACTGACCACATGATAACCACCTGTAGAGTCGCCTTTTGAGTTACTGAGAGTGTTCGTTATGACCTGAGGGTTAATTTGACAAAACTCTGTCAGTCTCTGCCCTCCTTCATTTTGTATTCCAAAGCCAAATTTGCATGCTATTCCAATTATTTTTTATTTCCTACTTTAATATGACTATGGTGAGTATAAATTTACCTGGATAAAAGAGAAAGCCTTAGTGTATTTGGTTATAAGTTTCTAGATAAAGGTGAGGGATAATCTTTACCCAGGCCCCACTGAATGAGGTATCTTATCAACTAAGGCCTCCAAGGAGGATGGGAGTTTTGTATGGTACATCAGAGAACACAGTTTGTGTGGTGATGAGGAAGGAAGGCTGCATTCAAGTTTATAACTCATTAGCTACCTTACTATTAAATAACCGATATCACTTTACATTAGGAAGGCAACTATTAATTGCAAAGATTAAGCTCCCAGAGATCAGATTAGCCAGACCCAACTGGTCACCTTTTAAAATGGGCTAGTCCTTAATTTTCTGTTAGCAAATGAGGGAAAGGTTTGTATCCTTACGAAGACTGAATGATGTACCCACATAATGTTGTTTTCCCTTAGACTATCCACTACATGGACCAGATCCTTGGGACACAGTGCTTCTGCAGAGCCAAGAGAAGCAGGGAAGACAAGGAAACTGACTCTAGTTACAGTGAGAGATAGAATCAAGGATACAAAAGAATACAAAACAGACAGAAAAGCAGTGGGAAGTTATCCAGTGCTTCTTAAACTGTGGGTCATGACACCATATGGGCTTACAAAGCCCTGATCTAGTGAACTCATTTTACTGGTCTCCCTATGATCATTTTTCCTTTTCCCAAATATTCCTTTCAATATCCCCAAGGATTCTAAATATTTCTACCATAGTTTTCAAAGGGAAAAATTTGAGCAATAAAACAAGTTATTTTTTGCATTTAACTAATGACCAAACCAAAAAGAATAAGTTGAAATTGAAATAAAGTTAAAGAAAAGAGGTGGTAGTTGTAGAAATAGAATTAGAATAGTCACTGAACCTGAATTTTAGTCTTGGCTTTACAACAAACTATGTGAAATGAATTTATCTGGACCTCAGACTTCTCATCTATAAAATGAAATAGGTGGACAAAATTATCTACAAGGTGCCTTTCAAATCTGCAATGATAGGATTCTATAGCCTGGAGGGGACTTAAACCCAGACAATTCTCAATCATGTGCCTAGTGACCTGGATATTTTCCAGTTCTGAAGTAGTGGAGTGCAAACTCTAATCATTCTATCTAATTCATGGTCTAGAAAAAAAGAAAATCTGTGGAGCTAGTCCAAACCTAGGAATGATTTACTAAAGAAGTTGAAAACTTTCATTCCTCAGAGATCTCAAAGACAAGAACAGAAACTCCATCGTCTGGAATAGATCAGATGAGTGTTTCAAGAAATATTAAAGAAACCCTGAGTGGACAGCACCACTTGCTGCTGCCGCGTTTCCTTTGCCCCATGTCTGTGCAGAGGCACAAAGGCGACCGTCCAGGTCGGGGCTGGTGAGGGAAGAACACTGGCTGTGGCCACTGGAGCAGTTAATTTCAAAGTAACCAACGAGAAAAAAAAGTAGATGCTACCGACAGAAAACAATTTTTCAAACATACATACAAAAGACAGAAGAGTGTGTATGTGTCCACACATAAGGAGACATATCTATACGTGTGTGTGTATATACATATACATATATACATTTATATATATGAAGACTATAAACAGGGTTACACATTCCTATCAGAACAGCGTCAGGGACAATAAAGTTTGGAACAAGCTGATGCTGGTAATAAATACAATTGGTAATAAAGTAGAGTTGTTGGGGTTTTTTTTCAGTCAAACTAGAGGCTAGAAGATCAAAGAATGGTTAGCAACGATCTTAATAGATGGGACGATATGTACAATATTAACTAATAAGAGAGAATGCAAAATTACTCAACTCTTATTTGGCCAGACCAAAAATTGTTAAAGAAATTGAAACCCAGAATAAAAAGGACAGATGGTAAAAGACCAGTCACCCTCAATGAGTCAATTGGCCCAAATGGACTACATATGACAAGAACTAAAGGATGTGACTTCTGAATTGTCACTAATCCCTAAAAAATTGTGAAATATAGGAGAGGAGTTACAGAACTAAAAAAATAAATATGATCTTGATTATCAATACAGGGAAGGGAGCAGGTTCCTTTAAACCAGAGAAGTCAAACACCACAATTTGCAAGCAATCGGAACCAAATTAAAGTGTAAATGGGAATTACTTCATAAAAATTAAATCAAAATACAAAAGAATATAGATAGTTAATGTGATGTTTTCTTCAGGCTGGCAGAGATCTTTATGTACTGTTTAGTGACCCCTATTTCTATTTGAGTTTGACATGACTGCTTTAAATTACACTTAGGTGAACCTGACTTCTCTTCTGGCAAAATTCTAGACTATATTATTAAAAGAAAAAAGCAAGTGCATTCTAGGAATCAGAAACAGCTAGTTCAAAGACACAGAAACAGGAATCTGAGTGCTATGTATGACAAACAACAAGAGGGCAAAAACGACTGCATTACAGAGTATGTGGAAGGAACTGCACAACAAAGGTAGGGAGGGAAATTGGGGCCAGGCTGTAAAATACTCTAAATACCCAAAAGAGGTTTTATTTGATCTTAGAGGTTATAGAAAACATAGCATATTGAATAGGAGAGGGAGACGGTCAGATCTGTGCTTCAAGAAAATTACTTTGGCTGCTATGTGATGAAACTTTGGAGTGGTGTCAACTTAAAGCAGAAAGACCAATCAGGAAACTACTATAACAGCCAACAAGTGAAGTGATAAGAAGATCCTGAAGTAGGATGACAGCCATCCAAGTAGAAACAAGGGAGAGAATTTGAGAGATGATGTGGAAGTGGAAATTACTAAGATTTATACATAGGGTAGATGGGAGTAATAAGGATTACACTAGGAAATGAACAGGACCCTCAATAGTAACAAAAAGGTGTGAGTTTGGAAGAAAAGCTAATGAATTCTGTTTTAGACCTTGTGAACTGAGACCCTTCTAGGGCACCAATTGTAAATGTATAACAGGCATTGATTGGTTAATGCCAAACTACAGCTCCAGAAAAAAATCAGTGTCAGCTATATAGATCTGGAGGTCATCGAAAGTGAAAACTATCCTACTATTACACATATATCCCAAAGGAGGTCAAAGACAAAAAAAAAACAAACCCAAACCTATATTCGCCAAAATCTCCACAGTAATACCTTCTATGGTGACAAAGAACTTGGAAAAAGAAGTAGGTACATATATTCATTGAATGGGCAATGGCTAAACAAACTGTGATAAATGACTAGACCTGAACGGAATAATAATGCATATTAAGAATTCAGAGAAACACGGAAAAATTTATATTAGTTAATCTGGAGTGAAGTAAACAGAAGCAGGAAAAATAGCAGAGTAAACAGAAAACCCAATAAAACAAAACTGAACATTATGTAATTATAATTCTGAAGTTTGGCCTTAAAGAAAAGATGCAAAAATGCGCCTCTTTCCTTTGGGTGGGGAGGTGAAGAACTCTGAGTATGGAATATTATACAGGTTGTCAAACACAATGTTTCTACTGGTTTTACTGAACTTTCCTTAAATCTTTCTTACACAAGAGCTTCACTATGTGGGCAGAGGGTATATTCAGATGTGAATACAATGTAAAAAAAAGGCACTAATGAAGCTTTTTAAAAACAAAAACATTAAGTGTATGACCCTTCTCCAACAAATAAGTGATTTTTTTTAAAATACGAACAGTTTTCATAAGAATAACTGAAAACTATAAATGACTACATGAAAATATCTTCTAAACTACTGAGAGAAATGCAAATTAAAATAGCTCTGCACAAGAATCTGCCCCTCACATATTGCAAATTGGCAAAGGTAGAAAAATGTTAACACTCTATTCTGGAGCAAGTGTAGTAAGACAGCAAACTAATCCACCAGTAGACTTATGAACTAGTTTAACTGTTTTGGGAAAGACAATTTGGAATTACACAAGAAAAGTGACTCTTCATACCTATAGACCAAGTAACCCCACCACTAGGAAGGGCATATAGAAATAAAGGCCCCAATTTATTCATAGCAGCAAATTTTGTGGTAGCAAAGAACGAGAAACAATGCAAGTATCCATCAGCTAAGGAATGGGTGAACAAATTGGTATTTCGATAAAAGAGTATCACTGTACAATCTGATGTGGAATGAAGTACTCAGAATCGGGAGAGCAATACATACAATGAACAATATATAACAACCGTCAAGAACATTGCTTCCTTATATGCTTCCACAATCTTTGTCTCTTCAACTTGTACTTAATAACACAAGTTATGTTCCTTGGAAATAATAAGCAAAATCAATCTAACTCCCTTCCTAATCATTCCCCCCAACCTATTTTACTGGTACTTTTTTAAAATATCTTTTTCCACAGTGATGTTTTCTAGTAACACTTTCCCACTCCACTAGAACAGTCCTTTGAAACACATTAGTGTAATTAAGCCAATTAAATCAATACACTGATCTGACAGCACAACCACACCTGCGGCCTAACATCTTTCTATATAAATAAGTGTTCCATCATTAATCCTCCACAGTCAAGCAAATTTCCACATTAGTCATGACTAAAAGAAATTGGGAAAATACTGGTTAACATCAACCATTCATTATGACCAGACTACTCTGTAGTATGAGTTTATATAAACCTACACATATCTCTCTTTAAAACAGAGGTTCTCAACCTGGGTGTATAACTGATTTTTTTTAATACATTTTGATAACTGTACTTCAATGATTTGTTTCCTATTTTATTTTTTAAAACATGACTCTAAGAAGGGGCTCACAGGCTTCACAGCCTGCCAGAGGGAGCCACGACACAAAGAAGGCTCAAGCATGCCTCTCTAAAGGACAAGGAGGGAGGCAGAGCCACGACGGCAGACTCAAGGCAGGGACTCACCTGACCTCTCCCCAAATCCCTCCAAATAAGTTTAAATAATGACTCTAAACAAATTCTAGAGCAGCAGAACCCACAAAAAGACAGAGTGAAAGAATTTTCAAGCCTAAGACAACTTGTAGGGTTGGCAGGAAATGTCTGCTGCACCAAGATGAGAGAGGAAAGCAGGCGGTGCCAGCACAGACTAGGCCCCAGCAAAGCAGGAGCAGGCTGTGGGGCAGCTGAATCAGTGGTAGCAGTGGCAGTTTCCAGACCTCTCAGCCCACAGGCTCCCAAGACAACCCAGAAGGTCAGCAGGAAAGTTCTGTCACACCTGAGTGAGAATGGAGCACAGTCCGGCACAGGCTGTGCCAGCCAGACCAGGTCTCAGAAAACCAGGAAGAGGCCTTCAGAGCTCCTGCATCAGCAGCAGCAGCAGCAGCTATTTCTAGAGTTCTCGGCCCACAGATGGCAAGGGGGTCAAACAACTGGTCAGAAGGAGATTACAGGGGTGCCTTTTCAGGCACCCGGTAGGAGCTCTGTTGCTTTTTCCATACTTGGATCCAGGTCCCAGATCTGGGTGGCAGTCCCAGGGCAAGGAGGAGCACTATCAGAGCAGAGCTTGTAGCCATAGTAGGGACCCTTGTCACAGTTCCAGGGGAGAAAAGAGTGCTTGTGGTCACTTACAAACCAGAACACAGGCCAGGAAAGCAGGAAACACTTCTCCTCAGATAGTACCACCTTGGAAGAACTGAAAACTTACAGGTCCTTAGAAGTTTTTCTGAAAACAATTGCACAAAACCCTTGAAATTTGGGACAGTACACCCTCTACCCTGGAAGCAGAGCCCTATTTTAACAGTGAGTTAAAAGTCAAGAAATAGGCTTAGAAAAGAAACAACAGGAAAAAATTCTGTCCATAGAAAGATACTACAGTGACAAGAAAGATCAAAACATACACTCAGAAGAAGTAAACAAAGTCAAATTTCCTGCAGCCAAAACCTCCAAGAAAAATATGAATTGGTCTCAGGCCATGGAAAAGCTCAAAAAGGATTTTGCAAATCAAATAAGTGAAGTAGAGGAAAAATTGGGAAGAGAAATGGGAGTGATGCAAGAACCGAATGAAAAACAAGCCAAAAGCTTGGTAAAGGAGACACACACAAAAAAATACTGAAGAAAATAATACTTAAAAAAAAAAACACAGACTAAGCCAAATGGTAAAAGAGGTACAGAAAGTCAATGAGAAGAAGGCCTTAAAAAGCAAAACTGGTCAAATGGGAAAGGAGGCACAAAAATTTAGTGAAGAAAATAATTCCTTAAAAATTAGAACTCAACAAATGGAAGCTAATGACTTTATCAGAAATCAAGGGGCAATAAAACAAAACCAAAAGAATGAAAAAATAGAAGAAAATATGAAGTAGCTCAATGGAAAAACAACTGATACAGAAAATAGAACCAGGAAAGATAATTTAAGTATTATTATACTATCAGAAAGTCGTGAGTAAGGCGCAGCTACGTGGCTCAGTGAATAGAGCACCAGCCGTGGAATCAGGAGGACCAGCATTCAAATCTGGCCTCAGACACTTAACCCTTGGGCGAGTCACTTAACCCCAACTGCCCTGCCTTCCCCCCTCCAAAAAGCAAAATAATAATAACAATAATTTTCTTTTAAAAAAAGTCATGAGTAAAAAGAGAGCCTTGACATCATCTTTTAAGAAATTATTAGGAAAATTGCCCTAATATTCTAGAATGGGAAGGTAAACTGGAAATTGAAAGAATCTACTGATTACCTCCTGAAAGTATTGTGGAAACATAATCAGGATAACATAAGATCCTAGCAGTTTCTACATTAAGGGATTGGAGGGGTCGGAATATGATAATCTGGAGGGCAAAGGAGCTAGGATTGTAGCAGCAAACACCCTAGCAAACCCAGGATGGCTGCTAGCACAGGTTCTTTGATCTGCTTTTTTAAAGGAAGGCAACTCAAAAAGGGTTAACAATCTTATTTTAATCAAACATATATCATTTACCTAGTTCAGGGGGAAAAGTCAGCACCCTGAACTTCAGAGAATACAAACAGAAGTTACAAAAAGACAAAAATACAGACACAGAAAATAACACAGCTCAGCAGACAGGGCTTCTAGCTGTCTGACCATTACATCCATACCTCAGTTACCAGAGAGAGAAGCACAAACATCTGGGTTTTCAAAGTCAGGGGGCTCAATGGCTGCCCAAAGTCTCATCTGGTCAAATCGCACAACTCTTCCCAAAGTGAGCCCCAAAGCAAAACCTTACCTCAGAGGTATATATAGCCTTTTCCAGGGTCAGAGAACATCACAAGCCCTGTGACCCACCTGACTATAAAGTAACAAAAGTTGTGCCTTCCTGAAAAAACAAGCCTCCCACCACAGGCTCCAGTTGAGCACCTACAGCCTATTAGGGGGTAGAGTATATTTTCAAATCAGTTAAGGTCCTCAAGTTCACCCAGGCTTATTAAGCGACAGGGAAGATATTCAAATTCCTATTATGATAACATAGACTACCAGAAAGTCATGAGCAAAAAGAGAACCTTGATATCATCTTTCAAGAAATTATTAGGAAAACTGCCTTGATATTCTAAAATGAGACGGTAAAATAGAAAATGAAAGAATCTAATGATCATCTCCTGAAAGTATTGTGGAAACACAATCAGGATAACACAAGATCCTAGCAGCTCCCACATTAAAGGATCGAAGGGGTCAGAATATGATAATCTGGAAGGCAAAGGAGCTAGGATTACAATCAAGAATCACCTACCCATCAAAACTGAGCATAATCCTTCAGGGGAAAAAATAGACATTCAATGAAATACAGGACTTTCAAGCACTACTGATGAAAAGACCAGAGCTAAATTGAAAATCTGACTTTCAAATACAAGATTCAAGAGAAGCTTAAAAAGGTAAACAGGAAAGGGAAATCATAAGAGAATTAATAAAGTTATATTGCTTACATTCCTACATGAGAAGAAGATCCTGGTAACTCATAAGAACTTTTCATTATCAGGGCAGTTAGGGGTACATATAGACAGAGGGCATAGGTGTGAGCTGAATATGAAGGGATGATATCTTAAAAAATTAAATTAAGGTGTGAGAGAAAAATGTACTAGGAGAAAGGGAAAGGGAGAACAAGAAAACCTTACTCTCAACAGAAGTGGTTCAAGGAGGTAATAACATACACATTCTATTGGGTATAGAAATCTGTCTTATCCCACAAGAAAGTAGAAGAGGAAGGAATTTTGAAGACAGGGCAGATTGGGGAGGTAGTCAGAAGCAAAACACTTTTGAGGAGGGACACGATGAGAGAAAGGATAGAATAAATGGGGGTGGAGGGAATGGGACACAGGAAAGGATAGTAAGCAATAGTAACTGGGAAAAAAAATTGTGAAGCAAGTTTCTCTGATAAAGGCCTCATTTCTCAAAGATACAGAAAACTGAGTCAAATTTATAAAAAGAAGAGCCATTTCCCAATTGATAAATTATGAAAAGGTATGAACAGTTTTCAGATGAAGTAATCAAAGCTATCTATAGTCATATGATAAAATCCTCTATTGATTGGAGAAATGCAAATTAAAACCATTCTGAGGTATTACCTCATATCTATTAGATTGGCTAATAGGACAGAAAAGGAAAATTACCAATTTTAGAGGGGATGTGGGAAGAATGAGACATTAATGCACCATTGGTGGAGTTGTGAACTGAGTCAACTATTTTGCGGAGTAATTTGGAACTATGCCCAAAGAGTTATTTTAAATCATGCATACCCTTTGAGCTAGCAATACTACTACTGGGTCTGTATCCCAAAAAAGATTTTAAAAAGGAAAAGGAAAAGGATCCATATGAACAAAAATATTTATAGCACCTCTTTTCTGGTGTCAAAGTACCGGACATTGAGAGGATGGCTATCAATTGGGGAATGGCTGAACAAATTGTCGTATGTGATTATGATAGAATTACCACTGAAATGATGAACAGAAGGACCTCAGAAAAACCAGACAAATCAGCTGATACAAAGTGAAATGTACTGTGTACAAAGTAACAGCAATATTGCATGATGATCAGTTGTGAAAGGCTTAGCTATTCTTGGCAATACAATGATCCAAGACAACTCTGAAGGACTTACGATGAAAAATGCTATCCATCCCCAGAGAAAGAACTCATGGTGTCTGTATGTATGTGTGTGTGTGTGTGTGTGTGTATGTGTATGTGTGTGTGTGTGTGTGTGTGTATAAACAAACATACTTTTTAAACTTTATTTTTCTTGAAGTTATGGGGGGGGTTGGTCTGTGTTTTCTTTCACAACATGACTATTATGGATATGTTTTGCATGACTACACATGTGTAACCTATACCAAATTGCTTGCCTTCTCAATGGGGGTTGGGGTGGGGGTGGAAGGGAGAGAATTTGGAACTCAAAGTTTTAAAAATGAATTGGTTTTGCATGCAACTAGTGAAAAATAAAATACTGAATAAAACACAACAAAAAATAAAGGACAAGGAATATCTTGGCTTTCGTTCTTATATTTGAGATATATACATCTTAAAGTCAGGAACTAATATTACTATGTTGTTAAGAAAATAAAAGACTTTAGAAACATAGGTATAATTTTTGAAACAGTTCTTTCAGAGCTTTTATTTTAGTTAACTTGTTCCCTAATCTAAAATTTGAGGAAAATATTAGCTGTTTGTAATATCAAAAGTACATGAATACTCAAGGTATCTTGTTATCACCCACAAGTGTTCCATGAACATGGGATCCTGAACTCAGAAACTCCTTTATCTAATCATAATTTTTTGTCATTCTACCTCTTCCTTTGCCTAGCTGCTAGAGGTTCCCAAACTTATTTGGCCTACCTCCCCCTTTCAAAAAAAAATTACTCAGCAACCCACTGAAAACCTACTTTCTTTAATCCTTTAACAGTTTTTTCATTTGTCCCATTTTCTAAAATTATAATTTTTTAAATGATGCATCTTAAATTTAATAATTTATTGTAAATGTGTGATTTTTTTCCTGCACTGACATTTTAATGATGCAATATCATACCATGTAAGCTTATAGTATAGTATTGTAAACAAGTCATTACACTGAGACATTCCTGCCAATGCATGCTAGACTTCACAACAAGGAGCAACATGCTCACCTGCCAAAACTTGCTTGTTAAGACTTGACCACTGATAGGTTACAACTTGCATTTTGTGTGTTTAATTTGGAAAATAATGTAATCACTACAACTTTAACTCTGTCACGCAACAGATAAAACACGTACAAATGATTTTTCAAAATTTTTTTCTCTTCTTTCCTTATCCCTCCACCACCTCCTTATTTTTATTCAATACCCCCCAATTGCACCCGAAACTACTACTGCCCACCTTGATTGTTCAAGCATCCCCCAGGGGTTGGTTTCACCTACTATAGGAACCTCTGGAGCAGCTCCAAATGATATTCTTCACTTTGATCTCAAACTCCCACTAATCTACCCCTCAGTTCTTTCCTTTCATTACTATTTCTCTTCTGTCCCCTGTCTTGACCCCTTATTGAACTAGTTCAACACTACATGGCGCTCTTGAGTCCCTTACTTCATTATCCTTTTGAAGATACTGCCCTAGCAAAACTGAGCCTTAAACTACTTCCATCATCTTCCTCCTACTCACATGCTCTTGAACAAAGTTTTTAAAAAAGTCAAAACCTTGATGACCAGGTCTATTAAAAATTTATGGTACGTAATCTCGACTGGGTTATCACTGTACCAGGGCAATCTTTCTGTACCTCACTAATCTACTCAGTATCTCACCACATCAACTTTTCTAAGTCTTTTCATCCCTCGTTAAACCTCCCTTAGCATTTCACTGAAAAAATTGAGACCTTGTGACAAGAGATTCCTCTTCTCCCCTTCTCATCTCACATATCTCATACACCTTCTGCTATTATCTCCTATTTTTCCCTTATTTCACGTGAAGAGTGGCCCTTTTTCTAAGGCAAATATCTCTAAATGCACAAGTGGTCGCATTCCATCCTATTTTTTTCTAGCAGATTTCCCCCTCTATCAAGCCTACTTTCTTACTAATCTTCAGTTGCTTCCTGTCTATGTAGCTTCCCTAATGCTCACAAACATGTCTCCCTCATCTTCAAAAAACTCTTTCTTGGCCTGTCCATCCCCACTATCATTCTCTTTTCCTACACTCCCTTTTGTGGCTAAAATCCTTAAGAAGTCTTGCTAGAATCTATGCCTCCACTTCCTTTCCTTTCACTATCTTAACTCCCTACAATTTGGCTTCCAACATCATCATTCGACTGAAAGTGTCTTCCCCAAAGTTACTAATGATTTTCTTAACTGTTAAATCTAATGGTCTTTTCTCAGCCTTCATCCTTCTCTGTTAACCTTTGATACGGATGATCACCCTTTTCTCCTGAAAAATCTCTTCTCTCTAGGTTTTCATGACACTAATCTCTCCTGGTTCTCCTCTCACCTGTATGATCAATCCTGTTTCCTTTGCTGTATCTAGAATCAGGAGTGAGGAACCTTCAACCTCCAGTCCACAGGTGACCCTCTAGGTCCTCAAGTACAGCTCTTTGACTGAATCCAAACTTCACAGAATAAATTCTTTCATTAAGGGGATCTGATCTGTGAAGTTTGGATTCAGTCAAAGGGCCACACTTGAGGACCTAGAGGGCCACACATAGCCTTGAGGTCCCAGGTTCCCCACACCGGGTAGAGCATGCTCACTAAAGGTGTTTCCCCACCTCTGTCTTGGATCCTCTTTTGCCTCTACAGTATTTCACTTAGTGATCTCTTCAATTACCAAGGATTTAATTATCATTTCATTGCAAATTAGTCTCACATCTACTTACTCAGCCCTAACCTCTCTACTAACATCCAGATAACCCCACCGATCTCTTAAACTCAGTATGTTCAAAGTCCAAAACTGAACTAATCATCATCCTCCCTCAAACCTTCAGCTCTACCTAACATCCCCTATTGCTGCCAAGGGTACCACCATCCTCCTGGTCATTTAGCACCACAACTTCAACGTCATCCTCAACTCTCTACTCTGTCTTCCTCCCCCCCCACTCCATTATCCAAATCAGTTGCCAAGTCTGCAACCACACCCTGGACTACTACAACAGTTTGACAATTTATCTCCCTTCCTCAAATCTCTTTCCACTTCAATCAATCTCCAACTGTGCTGCCAAATTTATCTTCCTAATATTCAGGTTTAACCCTAGCACCAGCAGCTTCCTATTATCTACCTCAAGGATCAATTACAAGATGCCCTAAATGTTTTAGTTTCTTTTAAACTATGCTTAAAAGTGTAATCCAGTGGCATTGGCCTCTAATAACTCTCCAATTCAGTAAAAAGGTCCTCTTTCCTGTTCCTTGCAGTCAGCAATTTATCTGTCTCCCAACTCTGGGCATTTTCACTGTCTGTCTCCGATTCCTGGAACGGTCTTCCTTCTCACCTCTGCTTCCTAGCTTCCCTTCCTTTCTCCAAGTCTCTTGCTACAAGAAACTTTTCCTCCTTAATCCTAGCGCTGTCTCTCTGAGACCCATCCAAATGACTCTGTACATAACTTGTGTGTTATCATTTGGAAACTACATATAGCAATTTGCATGTTGTCTTCTCCATTAGATTACGAACTCCTTGAGAGCAGGAACTGTTTTGTGTCCCCAAAGCTTAGTTTGATGCCTGGCCATAGTTCACACTTAACAAATGCCAGCTGACTTTAACAACAACAACAACAACAACAACAAGTGAATGCATTTATCTATTCAGATTTACATGAGTAAATAAGCTTCCTAACAGCAGTGACCTAGATTTCTGAAAATTCTCCCATACTCTAAATGTAGTATATGTACCTTACAGGCACGTTACAGTTTATGGTTTTGAAACAATGCTTTATTCCTTTCACATAAACTCTTATATATTTAATTGTTTTGTTGGGTCTTTTAAACTGTTCTTTGCTTCTACGTGTTTCTTTAAATTAATGTACCTCTTCTTCCTCAATCCTCAATTTCTGTTTGGCAATTTTTATATATGGTTTTCTCCAAAAGCAAAAAAAGTAGGCACAAAATTTCCTATGAGTTCCAGAGTTTTTTCAGTATTACCTGGGAAGATATTTATTGACTCCATCAGGTTAACGTTTGCAGTACTTGGAGGCATTGCTTCAAAACTTGGGTTAATGTCAAAATACCAAAAATTAAATGACAAAAAAGAAGTTAGCCTAAAGGATAAAAATACAAGCTTGAGTTCTTATGAAGTTATCTGTCCACTGATCTCAATTACATACAAACACTCATACACACACGCACACACACACACACACACATATTAAAGCACATATATGTACTACTTGATAGTCATTCATAAAATAAATTACCCTTCAGGCCGGCAAACCTGTTTTTCATGATGCCAAAGACATTCACTTTATTCCAAGTTAGCAATTATCAACAGACAATGTGAATAAGAAAAACAACAGATGAGGAAATATTTTTCCCCAGTTACTCTAGAAGGATCAGAGAATTGAATTATTAACTCTAAAATGGATACCCACCAACTACATACATCAGCTCCCAATAACTATTCAACAGATTTTAAATACCACAGATCATCTGACATGCAGGATTTGTGGTTCTGCAAGACTGAGAATATTACCACTTCCTCCGTGTCCCGCCCCCATACTCTCTCCCTCCTTGGTAATGCCTTCTTCCTGGTTTCCCTCTATTCCTCTTTAGTCTCTTCTACTGGTTCCCCATCCACTGAAATTTAGTTTCTCCAGAGATTGCCCTAGGCCCTCTTCTTTTCTCCATCTATATCTTCTCTCCTTATCTCTATAGTTCCATTATTATCCCTACATAAGTAACTGCAAAATATATAATATACAGCTTTGGTCTTTCTCCCCTACATACATTAAAACATCACTAACTTGCTGCCTATCAGACTTCTACCACTACTACCCACAAATGTTTCTTAGAATTTCAAACTCAGCTTGTCTAAATTCAAACCCATTACCTCCTCCCATAAGCCTGGGTTCCAAATCTCTTTATTTCCATTCAGGGTACTACAATTCTCCAAAACACTCAGTTTCATTACCTTTGTACCAATCCTTGATCCTTCCCTTACCTTCATATCCAATCAGTTATCAATTATTGTAAACTCCAAAATATCTATCTGTCACCTCCTCTCCATTCACACCATGCTAGTTCAGGTCTTCATCATCCAGCCCAGCTACCAGATTGGTCTTCTTGCTTCTAGTATTTCTTCTCCAATCCACCTTAAACATGACAATAAAATAATCTTCCTAAGACAGAGGTTTCACCATGTCATTTTCTTGCCCCAGACATTCTAGTGGATCCCTAATGTTCTTAGAACAAAATACAAATTCTTCAGCCTAGCATTTGAAGCCCTATAAAACTGGCTCCAACCCACCTAACTTTCCAGTATTCCTTTTAAGCACCTTAAATTCCAGCTAACATGGGCTACTACTTATTGCCCAAATGTGGCATTCCATCTTACACCCCTGTGCATCTGTACTAATCTTCCACCACACCAGCACTCCACACTCCATTATATTCTTCATCTACTTTCAAAGCTCAATTCAGATGCTACTTTCCCTAAGCCTCACCCCACTTCCCAGTCATTAATGCTCTTCATGCAAATTACCTTGCATTTACTAATCACCCTAGAGACCTTATTTCTTACTAGGATATAAGACTGTCAATTTGGCACAGCTCTAAAACTAGGGAGAAAAGATTCCCTCCTAGAGTAGTGTGTGCAGTATTCTGAACATTTTTTAGGAAAAACATTACTGTAAAAAACTAGAAAGTGTCTGGGATGGCTAGGTGGTGCAGTGAATACAGCACTGGCCCTAGAGTCAGGAGGATCTGAGTTCAAATCCTGCCTCAGACACTTGAAACATTTACTAGCCATGTGACTTTGGGCAAGTCACTTAACCCCAATTGCCCTCCAAAAAGCAAAAAAAAACCCAAACAACTAGAAAGTGTCCACAAGAGGTTAGACAGGATCATGAAAGGGCCTCAGTATGATGCCACATGAGGACCAGATGAAAAATCTGAAGATGTTTAGCAGACTGATCTTCTAGTATTTGTAAGTGGGATTAGACTTCTCTTTCGACACAGGAGGTTGACTAGGAACAGGGAGTAGCAAAGAGACAATTTACATATGATGTCGGGGAAAAATTTGCTAACAATGAGGGCAATGCAAAAATGGAACGGTCTAGTGGAGCCAAGATAGCAGAATAAAAGCAGGAACTTCCTTGACCTCATCCCACAATCACCTCTAATATCTGTAAAAAATGACTCTAAACAAATTTTAGAGCTACAGAACTCACAAAATGACAGAGTGAAACACATCTCCAGCTGAAGACATCCTGGCAGGCCCACAGGAAGGGTCTATCACACCAACCTGGGAGTGGAGCACAATTCCACACAGGTTGCACCGGCACAGATAGGGTGGAACAGACATTACGGGACTGAATCACTGGCATCTGTGGTGGTTTCCAGACTTCTGAACCCACAAACGCCAAAGAGAAAGTAAAAGGTAAATGACGAAACTCTGTAGGACCTGAGTGAGAGAAGAGCAAGGTCTGGCCCCTTCCCTTGGCCAGTGAAGGTGGTGGTAGAGGTTGCTGACAGAGGCAGCAGTGGCAGCAGCAGGAGAAGCAACAGTGATGGCTGCTTCCGGAGCTACAGGCCCACAGATGGTGGGGAGATCAAGAGGCTAATCAAAAGGCAAGTGCAGGAATCTCTTTGGTGGCACTGAGGCAGGATTCTCTTGCTGTGCCCTGCTTGAATTTGGGTCGCAGTCTTGGGTGATGGTCCTGGTGTAAGACAGAGTGCTGGTGTGGCAGACCCTGTGGCAGCTGCGAAGAGGGCATCTTCCTCAGGTGCCTACAAGAAGCTCT
This sequence comes from Pseudochirops cupreus, assembly GCA_028627135.1. Taxonomy (NCBI): domain Eukaryota; kingdom Metazoa; phylum Chordata; class Mammalia; order Diprotodontia; family Pseudocheiridae; genus Pseudochirops; species Pseudochirops cupreus. The sequence goes on from CM053582.1 coordinate 362,840,166, forward strand.
GACAACAGCTGCGCAATTTGGGACACAGCACTCCGCTCTGGAAGCAGAGTGCTACCTTAACAAAGAGCTAAATAGTCAAGTAATTGGCTATGAAAATGAGCAAAGAGAAAAAGAAAAATAAGACTACAGAATCTTTTTTTGGTGACAAAGAAGATCAAAACACAGAAGTAGAAGAAAACAACAAAGTCAAAACTCCTGCATCAGAAGCCTCCAAGAAAAGCATGAATTGGTCACTGGCCATGGAGGAGCTCAAAAAGAATTTTGAAAATCAAGTAAGAAAAGTAGAGGAAAAATTGGGAAGAAAAATGAAAGTAATGCAAGAAAATAATAAAAAATGAGTCAATAGTTTGCTAAAGGAGACCCAAAAAATACTGAAGAAAATAACACCTTAAAAAATAGACTAACTCAAATGGCAAAAGAGGTGCAAAAAGTCAATGAAAAGAAGAATGCCTTAAAAAGCAGAATTATCCAAATGGAAAAAGTCAAAAAGCTCACTGAAGAAAATAATTCCTTCAAAATCAGAAGGCAGCAAATGGAAGCTAATGATTTTATGAGAAATCAAGATATTATAAAACAGATTTTTAAAAAAATTTTTTAAATAGAAGACAAGAAGAAATATCTCATTGGAAAAACCACTGACCTGGAAAACAGATCCAGGAAAGATAATTTAAAAATTATTTGACTACCTGAAAGCTTGATAAAAAAAATATCCTGGACATCATCTTTCAAGAAATTATCAAGGAAAATTGACCTGATATTCTAGAATGAAAGGGTAAAACAGAAATTGAAAGAATTTACTGATTATCTCTTGAAAAAGATCCCCAAAAGAAAATTCCTAGGAATATTATGGTCAAATTCCAGAGTTCCCAGGTCAAGGAGAAAAAAATTACAAGCAGTCAGAAAGAAGCAATTTGAGTATTGTAGAATCACATTCAGGATAACACAAGATCCGGCAGCTTCTACATTAAGGGTTCAAAGGACTTTGGAATATGATATATTCTGGAAGTCAAAGGAGCTAGGATTAAAACCAAGAATCACTTACCCAGGAAAACTGAGTATAATACTTCAAGGGAAAATATGGACATTCAATGAAATAGAGGACTTTCAAGCATTCTTGATAAAAAGACCAGAGTTGAACAAAAAAATTGACTTTCAAATACAAGAATCAAGAGAAGCATGAAAAGGTAAACAGGAAAGAGAAATCATAAGGAACTTACTAAAGTTGAATTGTTTACAATCATATATAGAAAGATGATATTTGTAGCTTATGAGACTTTTCTCAGTGTTAGGATAGTTGAAGAGAATATAAATGAGTGAGTGTGTGTGTATATGTGTGTGTATGTATATATCTATATATATATGTATGTATGTGTATATGTGTGAATATGTATACATAGAGGGCGCAGGGTGAGTTGACTATGAAGGGATGATATCTAAAAAATAAAATTAACAGGTGACAGAGAAATATATTGGGAGAAGGAGAAAGGGAACGATAGAATAAATTATCTCATATAAAAGAGGCAAAAGAAAGCTGTTACAATGAAAGGGAAGAGCAGGGAGGTCAAAGGGAATGAGTCAACCTTACTCTCACGGCATTTGGTTTATGGAAGGAATAACATAAACACTCAATTGGGTATCTTACCCTACAGGAAAGTAAGAGGGAAGGGGGTAAGAGGGGGCAATGATAGAAGGGAGGGCAGGCTGGGGGAGGGAGTAGTCAGAAGCAAACACTTTTGTAACGTGACAGGTTCAAAGGAGAAAACAGAATAAATGTGGGGCAGGATAACATAGAGGGAAATATAGTTAGCCTTTCACAATATGATCACAATGGAAATGTTTTGCATAACTACACATGTATATGTATAACATACTGAATTGCTTGTCTTCTCAGTGGGGGTGGGTGAGAAGAGAAGAAAGGAGAGAATCAAGAACTCAAAGTTTTAAAAACAAACGTTAAAAACTATTTTTACATGTAACCAGGAAATAAGATATACAGACAATGGCGTATAGAAAACCATACTGCCCCAGAAGGAAGTAAGGGGGAAGAGGAGAAGGGGGGAATGGGGAGGGGATAGAAGGGAGGGAAGACTGGGAAAAGGGGTAATCAGTATGCTTGCTATCTTGGGGTGGGGAGTAGGAAAGAGATGGGGAGAAAATTTGGAACTCAAAATCTTGTGGAAATGAATGCTGAAAACTAAAAATAAATAAATTCGGGATGGAGGGGAATGGTATGGTCTGCTTCTGAAGGTTACAGAATTATAGAGGTGAAAAAGACCTCAGAGGTCATCTAATCCAACTAATATGTGAACAAGAATCCCCTTTATAACAATATCCTAAAATGGACATCCAACCTTTGCTTCAAGACTTAAAGCGAAGGGGGAATATACTACTTCCCTCTTACATGAGTTTCACAAATAAACTTCATAAGTACAAGATGGAAGGATGTGGTTGGACAATAGTTCATCTAAAAAAGCGAAGGGTTTCTGTATTAAAATTTCCAAATGAGAAGGCAGAGTCAAATTGTCAGAGTAGAAGGAAGTACAGAAAACAATGCTCTACAAAACGCCTCTAAACAGATGTAGAAAACACATCAGAATGAACCCAGAGGGTAAAGTGGGCAGCAAAGTTGGCAAAGGGAAACAGAAAGAGAACTGAGGATACTGAACAGCCTGGTACTAGACTGTGATGGTTTTCAAATTCTAGAGTTCGTATTTTATCCTTAAAGGCACAGGGGAACAACTAAGTCTTTTAAGCAGGTGAGTAAAATACCAAAATCTGTGCCTTAGCAATATGAATTTGGTATAAATACCAACAACACCCTACAGAGAAGTTTCTGCCTCCAATAAATACTAAAACTATCAAAATCACGGGCAAATGATCAATTCATAACCATGTATTAAATGCATACAATGAAGATGATGAAGAGATACTGTAACTCGTGTATCTTTTAAGTTTATAACATGTTTTCACATTTTGGTCCTCAAAAATAACCTTTTGAAATTTGATGGGGAAGCACTGTTAGACTCTGTTACTCGCTATACATGCCCCCTCAGACAAGTGATCTCTGACTGGTTTCTCATCTCTGAAGTAAGCATAAGCTGCATTCTAAGGTCCCTTCCAGCTCTGATTACAATGATAGCTGACACTCCTACATAAAGCCCTAAGGTTTGTAAAGCACTTTTTAAAAAGTCATCTCATTCTACCCTTACAAAAACTTTTTGAAGTCGGCATTATTATTTTCTTCACTTCAGCGACAAAGGAACCGAAGTCCAGAGAAGTTCAGGGACCTGCTGTAGAAAAAGAAGGTAAGCATCTGAGGCAGAATTCAACTCCAGCTTTGTCTCACTATTCACTACTTCACTGCTGCCTCCTATGAGTTCTACTTTACAGAGGATAAAACTGAAATGCAAAAAGGTTAAGGGATTTATCCAATGTCATACACGGTTACAGAAACTAAAAGTCAGGTTTCCTGACTCCTCATTCACTGCTCTCCATTATACTACCTTCTGAAACTAAGCAACATAATTCATACAAGGTTTACTCAGAATTCTGTGCAAACTTTTTACCAAAACACATGAACCAAATCCTTTCAGAAAATGGGAGGGTCCTTTAACTCCTCTATTAATGAAAGTCAATTCAATAGCTTGACTAACTATTCAAACATATATAGTCAACAGCGCAGGGAATAATACCTGAGTAACAAAAGCTTAGAGAGAAGACAAACAGGGCAAAAGTGGTTTTAGTTCATTCAGCATTGTCAAGACCAAGGAAAATCCTTTTTATTTTTGGTTTCATTTTTTAAAGAAGGGTACAAGTTCTTCCTTGGCAAAATCTTCGCTTACCTCATCTTTCAAGGATTTAAGGCAAAATGAACTGTGTTCTGAGATACAGTTCTTATAACTGTATAATTAATTAGTTCCCAAATAAATAAAAATCTGTTATTAACAAAGTTTCCCACACACACACCCAAATAAGAGAGATTACTACTAAAACATAATGGAGCTCTCTGAGAGGAAAGAAGTAACCATTGTCACTACACAAAACACCCTGTACAGTAGTAATGTAAAAAGTTCACTAAACAGTGAATGCACCCCACACAACAGAAGCACAAGATAGGTAAATAAGAAAAATTATCAAGGAAAGAAGACATAATGAAATTAATTATACCAATTGTCTGATGTTTAAAAAAGAAAAAGAAAAAAACAATGGAATAGAAGAAAAAATAATTGGGAACCACCAAGGGATAAAAATGGAATAAGGGGTAAAAGATTTGAGATGATCTTAATGAATCAGGAAAAGATGAAAGAGCAGAACTGAGGCACCACTGACCCCTCACAGGTAAATTAATGAATTCTGTGGAAAGGAGATGAAGAGTGGGAAATGCATAACTGAGGAAAAGAAATATTCAGGACAGAGAAGGATCGGTGACACACCCTATGTCAAGTTAATAGTGAAAGTATTATGATCCCTAGAGTGTGCTCCATAAGGAGCAGAAAATGAAGGCAGCCTGCAGGAGAAGGGAAGAGAAGAGAGGAACAACAAGGAGGTCGTCACCCCAGGAGAGGAGAGGGACTGTTAAAAAGGAACCACTCTATGGCACACAAGAATCTTAGTATGAATTCTCAGGATGGATCAGCAAGCACTTACAAGTGTTAAAGAGCCAGAAGTAAAGTGGAACTACCTTTGGCAAGTAGACTGGATACATGATTTAGGGCACAGGAAATCTCTACCTGGTGAAATGGTATTTCAGAGAATGAGACAACAGAAAAAAAAAAAGGAAGAACTGGGCAAGATCCACAAAGATGACAGGAGAAAAATCAGATAGAAGAGCGAGCTCAAACATGGTATTTCAGAAATTTTTATCCTCAAGAGGGGCACAAAAAGAGTAAAGAAAGAATAAATAAGAGATAGCCCATGTATCGGAAATAAAATCAGAACAGACTGAAAGAGAAGGGAATGGGGACAAGATAAAGAAAAACTTACTAGAAAAGGGAAATTTTTAAAATTGTTCAAAACAAGGTTGGCAGAAGGGGGGAAAAAGCACCTACTCACTTAACAAAGTGGGCAAGGAGAAAAAGATAAGTAAATAAAAGAAAAAAATTGATAATTTCAAGTCATGAGAAAAAGTAAATATTGAGTGGAGTATATGAGGTGTTCAGTTCAGGGAGGACTAGCATCTCTGGTGTGAGGGCTTACAGAGCTGATCACCCACCCTTAGTTTGCACCTTCGCCCAACTCACCTATGGCTCCAAAAAGCTAATAGCATGTGCAGCAGCCACACCCCAAATACAGTGTCTTAGCAGGCAGGCTAGGTCAGGCTGAGGGTAATCAACAGGCCTCAAACCCATCAGTGAGTTAGGGGGATGTCTAACCCAAAAATGTGAAAACTTCCCAGCTGGAATGGGCAAATGAAAACAATTTGTTTCAACAGCCACAAAGGCAGCTGAAGCAGACAACTGTAGAGTGGTAAGAGCTTAGTCAGACATCAAAGACACAAAGGTCATCCACTGCAACCTGTACCATCACCAGTCTTTCCAATTTTTGTTTTTCTACTGGACTTCAATAACTCTGGAAAAGAGAGTGAGGCTGATTTTGTACAATTCTGCCTCACTTAAATCCACTTTACAAGCAAGTCAAGACATGATGTCAAATGGGTCCTCTTTAAAAAATGAAGGACAAACAACAATTATATGTCAGGCTAAGCTCTGGGAAGGCAAAGAAAAGCGCAAAAAAAAAAAAAAAAAAACACTCCAGATCATGTTCTAAAGGACTTCACAGTCTAGTGGGAGAGACAACTTGCAAACAATTACGTAGAAACAAGATATAGACAGGACAAACTAGAGATAATCGTGGAGGGAAGGCATTAGCATTAAGAGGGATCAGGAAAGCCATCTTGTAGAAGGTGAGTTTTCAACTGAGACTTAAAGACAGCCATGAAAACCAGGAGGCAGAAAACAGAAGGGAAAGAATTCTAGGCTTGGGGTAGGCATAAAGTGGGGAGATAAAGTCTTTTGTACAAGGAATTGTGAGGAGGCAAGTTATCACCAGAACACAGAATACATGGAAAGGAATAAAGTATAAGAGGACTGGAGAGGCAGAAAGGAACCAAATTATACAGTGAATGCCAACCATGATTTTATATTTCATCCTAGAGGTAAGAGGGAGCCAGTGGCATTTAAGAATCATACCTGAACTTTAGGAAGATCAATTAACCACAGAGTAGAGAGAGACTTGAAGCAAAGGGACTAAAATAAGGCTACTGCAATTGTCCAGGTATGAGAGAGCCTGTATCATGGTGGTTGCAGTGTCAGGACAGGAAAGGTCATACATAAGAGGTGTTATAAAGGTAGAACTTGGCAACTGAATGTAAGGGAAAGGAAATGAGGAGATAAAGATAACACCAAAATTCTGAGCCTGAGTGACTAGGGAGGATGGTGGTATCCTTTACAGGAAGAGAAGAGGGTAGGAAAGGTTTCGGGAGTAATTGATCATGAGTTCAGTTTGGGATCTGTTGAGTTTAAGATATCTATATGACATCGAGTCCAAGATGTCCAATGGGCATCTGAGGAGGCTGGTCTGAAGATCAGCAGAGCTAAGGCTGGGCATGTAGATCTGAGGGTCACCTGCACAGAAATGATAACCGAAAAAATGGGAGCTGAAGAGATCACCAAGCAAAACAGTACAGGACAGAAGAGTGACCAGGACAGAGCCCTGCCTGCAGAGAGGTCAAGAAGGCTAAAGACTGAGAAAAGACTGTTAGATTTAGCAATTAAGAGATATCTGCTAACTTTGGAGAGAATCATTTCACTTGAATGATGAGGTTAAAAGCCAAACTATAGAGGGTTAAGAAGACAGTGAGAAGCAAGGAAGTGAAGATACCAGTTACAGATGGCCTACTGAAGGAGTTTAGCCCACTAAAGGGAGAAGAGATAAGGGATGAAAACCAGCAGGGAAAAAAACAGGAATAAGTAAAGGTTTTTTGAGGAAGAGGGAGATACTGGTATGTTTGTAGGTAGAAAAGAGGTTTGCCAGTAAACAATGAAAGACTGGTAAATAAGGATGACAGCAATGGCAATTTGTTAAAGAATACAGGATCACTTGCACTTCACAGGGCAAAGGACCATCTATCTTTTCATGTGAGATAGGGGAGAAGTAGAGAGTGACAAAAGAGGGGGCTGTTGTTAAATGGTCCCAATTTTTCAGTGACATATAAAGGCAAGGTTCTCAGCTGAGAGGGTGGGAGGAGTAGAAATCAGTGTTGTAAGGAAAAATCGAAGTCTAGGGAAATGGTATGAGGATTGGAAGAGTGAATTGATTAGGGATTAAATGATTTTTAACTTATATTAAAGGACTTGGGAAAAGGTAGGTAAATTAAAGGGGGGGAGGGGAGCAGAGAGGAAGGGTAGTAATCTGTGAACTACATCAAAGTAGTTCAGGCAAAACTAAGTCCAAGAACAAAATAGTGACTTAAAAGAAGTGAATTTTTAAAAGGCAAAACTGAATAAATAACTGGAAAAACACACAAGCTCAACAATCAACAACAATATGAAAGGGATAATAATCTAATAAAACTAAACAAGGATAAAATTGAAAAGGAAATAAAATCTAACAATTTTTGCAAAGTAACAACACAAAAAAAAATAAAAGTGACAGGCTGGAACAAAACTGACTATGCATGAGGAAAACTTTTTTTAAAAAAAGAAGTTCCAATAATGCTATAAGATAAAAGAAAAAATAAAATCTGATTATTAAAAAAATCATAACTGATGAACCAATATCTGAATCCTAAAGCTATATGGATTAAATAGCAGAGCATCTAAAGTCATAACGGAAAAGTTGACATGTTGCAGAAAAATCAGATCATACAATAATAGCCGAAGCCTTTAATATTCTTCTCTCAGATCTTGACCAGTATTTTTAAAAGATAAACAAATGAGAAAACAGAAATCTAAAGAAACTTTTGGAAGACACAAAGCTAAAAGACTTATGGTGCTATCTTAATGGGAACATTAAGAGGTATGTATAATATAAATACATTTATATAAATATAATACATATTTATAATATCATGGTACTTTTATGAAAGACATTTATTTCAAGATTACAAATAAATAATTTTAACATTTTAAAGAAATACCAAACTCATCCTTTACAGACTACAATGCAGTAATGGCAAGCAAACAAGTACTTAGCACCTTGTTTCAGTTGAGTCTTGCCCCTGATTACTTCAAGTCTTTCTAGGAAACAAAACTTGTGAATCCCACAGTGGGTGGAACAGGGAGGAGCTAATGACCAGATAAAAACCTGAGCACAAGCTGGGAGAGAGCAGAACTGAGAAGGGAACATTTGTGGTGGCAGAGCTGAGAATGAGAAAATCTTGTGGTATCCCAACACTGTCTCTGTTCTATTCGTGTTGATCTGAGTTTGTAATACTTTGTACAGAAGCCCTGGGACCTTACTAGAAGCCCTGAAAGAGGATTTTCTGGTTGTCTGTTTACAGAAGTCCTGAAAGAGGGTTTTGGAGGTCCTAGGACTTGACTGATGATTTCTGTTACCCTCTCAGACCCTGTCTGTGGGTCTGTGTTGATTTCATAGGCAGACAGTAAATGGATGATGGTGCCAGCAATGTGTATGAATATTGTTTTGGCCCTGTTGAGCTTTGTCTCCGCAGAAACAGAAACTGTGAAGGACTTGAGGTAGACTGGACACTGTGAACTTCAATATGGAACTAGATGAGGAGCTGGATGAGGAGCTGAGAGTTGGCTATGTGTGAATCCAGGTGACTTAAATAGATTCAGGCAGGAGGGGGACTCATGGAAGAGGAAACATGGAATGTGGGAGGCAGCCTCAAAGATGAAAAGACCTCTCCTTGGGTACTTAGTACTGGTTGAGAAGATCATTATTTACTGTGGCCTAGGGGTGGGAGAACTTTGTACTCTGTACCTTGTACCTCTTAAGGATGATTGAGTTAGGATGATTGGAAATTAATCTCCAATTAAGAAGAAAGAAGACTTTTTTGATTGAGAGATTAAGACAATGTGATCTAGGGGTGGAGAACTTTCACCTTTGTATTTTTTGTCCCTTAAGGATGACTGAGTCAAGGATTTACTGATTTATACCTTTTGCTTAAAGCTATGTGGCCACTTTAGTGATAAGTTGCTATGATATATCATTGTGATTACTGTACTTTGGTTTCTGGGAACGTTTTGCTGCAGTTTACTGCTGAATAAATAGAGAGTTCACTATACTAAATGATCAGAACCTTAAAGCTGTTCAAAGCAGCAAGCAGTCCTCTGGAAAGCTGCCTGTGCTTGGTTTCACAAATGCAAGAAAAATAGCATTTGGCAGGGGGCAGAGTCAAGATGGCGGCCTAGAAGCAGGAAAACTCCATGGCTCCCCCCATAACCACTTCAGATACCTATAAAATATGACTCTAAACAAATTTTAGAGCTCCAGAGCCCACAAAGTGACAAAGAAATAAAGCTTCTGCTGAAGGCAGCCTGTCAGGGGGATAGGAAGTGTCCATCACAGCACTCAGGGACCCGAGACCAACCCCTTGAACCCACAATTTTAGCCTCAGGGTGGCCAGACCAGCCATGGCTGGAGCATTCAGGAGAGTGGATCACCAGCAGCTGTGGTGGTTTCCAGAATTATCAATCCATAAATGCCAAAGACAAAGTGAAAGGTCAGTTGAACTCGGATAAATTTGGGGGGGACAGAGGAGCAGGTCAGGCCCTCTGCCCCCAGAGACAGAAGCCATGGAAGCAGCAGCCCTGCAGCCGCCTCCATGTGGCTGCTTCAGAGCTCCAGGCCTGCAGATCACAGAGGAGCCAAGTGACCGTTCAGAGGCTAAGTGCTCTTGCCTTAACCTGCCTGAATCGGCATCATGGTCTTGGGTGGTGGTCCTGAGGTGTGTGAGCAGTGAGCCAAAGCTGGTGGAGGCTGTAAAGACAGCAACCTCGTAATAGCTCCGGCTGTTGAGAAAACCCAAGCAATTTGGGACAAAACTCTCCCCTATGGAAGCAGAGTTCTGTTGTGATAGGAAGATCAAAAGTCAAGTTAATTGACTGGCAACATGAGCAAACAAAGGAAGCAAAGCAAGCACAGCAATCCAACTTTAGATTCCTTTTTTGGGGACAAAAAGGATGAAAGAATGGAATAGGAGGAAGACAACACAGTCAGAACTACTGCACCAAAAGCTTCCAAGAAAAATATGAACAGATTACAGGCCACAGAGGAGCTTAAGAAGGATTTTGAAAACCAAATAAAAGAAGTGGAAGAAAAACTGGGAAGAGAAATAAGAACGATGCAAGAAAATCATGAAAAGACAGTCAACAACCTGACTGAAGAAAATAACACCTTAAAAAATAGACTAACGCAAATGGCAAAAGAGGCCCAAAAAGCCAATGAGGAGAAGAATGCCTTAAAAAGCCAAATTTCCCAGATAGAAAAAGAATGTCAAAAGTTCACTGAAGAGAATAATTCCTTCAGAATTAGAGTGGAGAAAATGGAAGAGAATGACTTTATGAGAAATCAAGATACTATTAAACAGATCCAAACAAATGAAAAAATAGAAGGCAATGTGAAATACTTCACTGGAAAAACCACTGACCTGGAAAATAGATCCAGGAGAGACAATTTAAAAATTACTGGACTACCTAAAAGCCATGATCAAAAAAAGAACCTAGAAATCATTCTTCAAGAAATTCTCAAGGAAAATTGCCCAGATATTTTAGAACCAGAGGACAAAACAGAAATTGAAAGAATTCACTGATCACCTCTTGAAAAAGATCCCA
>CM053582.1:362851461-362875929 GCA_028627135.1 Pseudochirops cupreus
TACATGCAAATCAAAGAAATTTTTACAAGAGAAAGCAAAGCAGCTGGCAGCATCAGAAAAGACCTATAGAAGGTAAATGATCCTATTAGCCTTCTATCCACTAAGTATCTGCAACAGTGGAGTTTCACCTCTAATTTCTTTACCCTAACAGACTAACAAAAAAAATTTTTTTAATTAAAGTTGTAACATATAGCTTTGCAATCCCCTTTGAGAGAAAATATATCCCATTTCAGAGATTGCTATGAAAAAAAATAAAGATTTATAGAAGTCAGAAAAAAATCAACATTATTAATATTTTAGTTCATTGCCCTAGAAAATTAGTGTGTGTAGGGCACTGAAGTAGGCACCAAGGATATAAAAAATGATAAGCTATATTCCTTGCTTCAAGAAGTTTATACTCAAATTTAGATTATGTATTACTATGCTAATACTACGTTTATACAAGGTAGGAGGGATATGCTTCATGGCACACATGAAGTATGACAAGAGTTTAAGGGAAGAAATAATCAATGACAGCTGGGGCAGCTAGATAAGGCTTTATGAGGAGTATGAATCTAAAGCTGGGATTTCCTCAAAGGCAAAGTAAGATTTTGATGTGTGTTTGTGCATCTGTGTTCATCTGTTTCTGTCTGTGTGTATAGGGAGAGGGAGTGGGAGCAGTTAAGGTTAGGTTATTTCAAGCAGAAAAAAATTTTTTTAAGAGCAGAGAAATTTTTCATGAATACAGAGAAGCATGGAAAGACTTGGAATAAATGGTGCATAGTGAAGTGAGCAAAGCCAAGCAAGCCAAGAAAACAACATACACAATGACTCTAAGAATGGAAATGGAAAGAATAGTCATCAAACAACTAAAAGCAAATGCCGTGGGGCAGCGTGGATAGAAGGCTGTGTCTGGAGATAAAAAGACTCATCTTGAACACCAAGACAAGGTCAGAATGGGAATGACTCAGCAGAAAGGTGATACCATAAGCAAATTATGAGACCAAGGAGTAGTTTACCTGTCAGATCTTTGGAGAAGGGAAGAACGTATGACCAAACAAGAGATAGACAACACTGTGAAATGCAAAGTGGATAATTTTGAGTACATTAAATTTAAAACGTTTAAAAGTATCCAACAATATGCTGCTTACAAGAAACACCCTTGAAACACAAAGATTCACAGAATTAAAATGAAAGATTGGAGCAAAATCTAGTCTGTTTCAGCTGAACTCCAAAAACCAGGGGATAACAACAATCATGATTTCAAATAAGGTGACAGTAAATACAGACAAAATAAAAAGAGATAAGCAAGGAAATCCAATATGCTTAAAGGAATCATAGATAATGAAATAATATCAATACTTCATATACAAGATGCTCCCAAACGTCTAACTGCAGTTTTAAGCTATTAAAGATTAAAACTGCAGTAAGACTTCGGTGAACACCTTGCTTATGTGCCTAAAAATAGAGCATATAAATATTTAAAGGAAAAGTGAATGGAGAGATAAATACATAGTAAAGCTATGACAGCAGAGGTCCTTAATGCACCCCTTTCAGATTGTGACAAATCAAACCCAAAGAGAATACGAAAAACCTTAAAAACTTGAAAAGAGCTTTAGCTAAAGATAACAGATCTCTGGTAATTACTAAATGTATATATGTTACAACTGTACATGGTACCTTTACAAAAACTAGTCATGTTTTGGGGCATAAAGACTTCACCAAAAATATAGAAAAACAGAAAAACCAAACATATTTACTGATCACTGCAATAAGGAGCACTTAAAGAAAAAATTTAAAAACAACTAGAAACTAAATAAGAATTCTAAATAACTGGAAGATCAAAGAACAACAATAATAGAAAATTTCATCAAAGAAAATTAAAATAATGATATAACATAGTGAAACTTCTAAGATGCAACTAAAGTAGTTGTGAGGGGAAATTTTAGATCATTTACTTTTATAAAAGAAAGAAGGAACAAAAACCAATGAATTGACATGCAATTTGAAAAACCTGAATAACAATTTTAAAATCCACAACAAAATAACAAAGTAATTGTAAAATTAATAAAAATGAGAGCAAAAAGTTTTACCACTGAATTGAAAAAATAAAACTAGAAGCCAATGAGGGAGGTGAGCAAATAATAAAATAAACAGCTAACATGATTTTTTAAGAGGAAAAATACATTATTCATATCAAAAATGAAAAAGGAAAATTCACAAGAGTTGAAGAATAAAAGAAATTATCAGAAACTATTCTACCCAACTGTATGGTAACAAAACTAATAACTTAGAAGAAATACATGAATACTTACAAAAATATAAAATATCCAGATTAACAATGAAAAAAATGCTTAAATAACCCAATATGAGAGAAAGAAACTGAATTAGCCATATCAGTAACTCAAAAAAACTCCAGGATCAGATGGGAACCCAAATAAATTCTGTCAAATGTTCAAAAAACAATTAATTCCAATACTCTATAATATATTTGCAATAATAGTAAGGCATCCTTCTAATCTCTTTCTGTTATACAAATACAGTCTTTACACTATTAACCAATTTTTCTAATAAAAACTGATACAAAAAATTTAAATTAATATTACAAGTACGATACAACAAAATATTTGAAAAATTATGTATCACAACCATTATATATCACAACCAGGAATTCTGGGTTGGTTTAAAATAAAAAAGACTATTAATATAATAAATCACGTTCATAAAATAAATAATAAAAAATTATCATATCAATGCTCTCAAAAGACTTTTGACAAAATCCAACATTAGTTTACATTAAAAACTCTAAAAATAAAAGGAATAAATGGATCTTTCCTTAATATACTATATAATTATTTATCCAAATCTAAAAGCAAACATTATGTGTAATGGACAAAAACTAGAGGCCTTTCCAACAGGTAAAGCAAGGATGACCATTATCATCATTGCTATTTAACACTGTGTCAGAAATGTCAGCTATGGCAATTAAAAAAGTTTACGTCAATGAACACAAGTAAAAAGGAAAGAAAATTACAGTTTTTGTGAATATAAAGGTATAGAGAACACTAAAGAATCAAATGAAAAGTAAACTGAATTAATAACTTCAGTAAAGATATAAAATAAATCCACAGAAATCATTAGCATTTATAAATATAATTAACAAAAGCCATCAAGAAGAGCTCGAAAGAAAGATTTCACTCAAAATAACTGCAGAAGCCATAAAATATTTGGGTAAACAAAATGCATCCAAAAACTATACGAACCTAAATATAGAACAGCATTTGCAGAAAACAGAGGCGAACTTAAATAATTATAGAAACAGTTGTTCATCAGTAGGTGAAGCAAAACTAACAATATTACCTAAATTAAATTACTGAATGCTATATAAACCAAACTCCCAGAAGAAGAATATTTTATAGACCTAGAAAAAAATAACAGATTCCTATGAAGGAACAAATGGCCCAGAATCCCAGGAGTAAGAAAACTGGGAAGGAGATGAGTACCAGACCTCAAACTGCAGTCAGTACAAGGAGTAACGATTAAGATAGTTGGGCCCTAGTTATAAAAAGGAAGAGGTTAAACAGTGGGCTACATTAGGCAAACCCCACACAGAAGCAAATAAACATAACAGAAGAGTGTTTGATAACATGGCTAACACCTAACATTCAGACAGCATTTACTATGGGACAAGCACTGTGCTACGAACTTTACAAATATTATTTCATTTGATTCTCACAACTCTGGGAGGCAGGTGCTTTTATGATCCCCATTTTATAGGTTATGTTAGTATTCAGTGACTTTCTTTTGCTGCAATCACTAGTTTTTCTTAATTAAATTTTTTTCAACTTTTTTTCCCCTTCTCATAATCCTCTCTCTCCTCTTTCCATCAACAGAAAAAGAAAAAAACAAGTGATTGCGGCAAAAGAAAGTCATTGAATATTAACATTTTTAATAGATTTAAAATTGTGAGGTTTATTACATAGGTCAATAAATTAAATTATTTTAATATGTCCCAGTTAATTTGCACACCACTGAATAAATCCCCTTGACAGAAGGAGAAAACAAACAAAAAGTTCAGGAAATATAAAAACTTGCCAGAAGCATGACTTGATTCAGTATAGAACATTTCAACAACGTGACCATATGTTAGAGCTAACTCTCTGCCAAAAGAGAAGTCGAGAAATTCTCAACTTGTCATAATACTAATTTCATTCATCAAAAGATATAAGAAGGAAGCATGAAAACTTCTTCAATCAGAAAATCTTCTGGAGAAAATTCTCACCAACAAGGAAAAAAGTAGCTATGATGCAGAAATGATAAGGAACCTTGGGGAAACTGACCATTCTTATCTTAGAATTCATAGTAAAAGAGAGGAAAGCCAAGTACAGTTAAATATGTACCCCAGATTTTTTTTTGGGGGGGGGAGAGGGAGGAGCAGAATGGACTGCAAAGAGTTCACAAAAAGAACAAACAGGATCCCAGGGCCTAAAATTCTAAAGTCAAATCAAGTCAAGTCAACAGGAACTTATTAAATGCTTACCAGGTACCAGGGACAATGAAGAAGCCATCCAAGAGAAGGCAAGCTCTCAAAATTTAAATTCTAGATGCAATGAAAATGTTTATGAAAAGGAAGGTATCTAAAGAAACTGACATGGTTGCAAAGAAAACTCAGACTTGAAAAGAAAACAAACACACAGAGAAGACAGAAGGAAACGCAGGGAAGGAAAAGAATAAATGGTAAAAGACAGTCACAGTCCAACCACGTCATCACGCCCCGAACTCAAGTCATTCCAGAGGTTCACTTGTAACCTCGAGAACCAAAGATGAATTCCTGTTGGGCATCTGAAGCCCATTTTAACCGGTCCCCAACATATCTGGTCGTCTTTCTGTTCTTCACACACAGAATCCCTCTTCTCTTTATGCCTAGCTACTGCCCTCCATGCTTAAAACAGATTTTCCCCTCTTCCTCGCCACCTCTCGGAATCCCTTGTTTCCTTCACGGTTGGGCTGAGACGCCATCTTCTACATAAAGGTGTTTTTAACCTCAGCTCCTAATAATCTTCCCACCAAAAGTTACTCTGCATATATTTTATATTTGCCTATACATGTACACCTTCACTCCCTAGGCTAGATTACAAGCTCCCCAAGGGCAGGTCTGTTTCTCTTTAACCTTTGTGTAATCAATACTTCATTCAGTAACTGATAAACAGTAGACACTTAACAAATGCTTGTTGACTAGCTGGTTTTATGTCAGTTCTCTGAGCCTCTACGGGGCATATCTTGGCTGAACAAGGTAGTTTGGAGGTGACTGTGTTCCCCTAGGAATGGCTCATCTGCCATGGAGGCAAATGGAGAATCAGAAAAAACAGATGATAAAGAAACAAGCCAAAAATAAGATGAACACCAAAAGGCCTACCTTACCTAAAGCTTCCTCTGCCCACAAGGACACATCCATTTTTCTGTGGTAGTGCTACAGTTGAGGGCAAAGAATGACCCTTTAGGCACCTCCTCTGTCCTGCTGAACCACATCAACATTCTCTGAGATGTATTCACAGTCTCCAAAAGAACAGCATCTCTGTCTGAGGCTTCTCTGTCATGGTCCTGAGTTTTATCCATGGCCAGGTTTTACCAACCACAGGAGATGGGCTATGGCTTCAATTCACTCCAATCACCTTATACACATATTGTAAAGCTGAAAGAATTAAGAAAATCACTGAAAAGTAAGCACCGGATGCATTATTTGTAGAATCAGCTCCGATGAAACTTTTCTAATGAGTTGTTACGTGCTGTGCAAAAATCATTTTTATTTTTTCATATTAATATGCCAATTTGGTCTCAAAGCTGGAATTTATACTACACATAATATATTATTTGGACTACATTCTCAGTTTTTCCAATAAATCAACAATATTCATTACTATAGTCTACAAACTTTAAAATATAAGTTTTAACTGAATCTACACTGATCTCATTTATTAAAATGCATGCAATAAACAAGAAAAAATAATAAATCTGCTTGTTACCAAAAAACTCTATTTTGTATAAATCACGGTGTACTGATTACTGACATTTTTATTATGTCATAAGCTTTTCATACAATTACTTCACATAAGATCTTTTTGCAATTAACCTCTAAAACAGAAATTAAATATTAATGATTATGTGCGAGTTACAATTGTGAGAAACAGCAAGATGCTCATATTCTGAATAATGAAGAAAGATTCAATATATAACTCATTCAACATGTTATATTATAAATTAAATTAGTAACATATTTAGGGCATTTCAAACTAACATTAACATTTTTTTCTTTTTAAATCTGTCTATTAACTTTATCATTAGTTTCCTTGGCATCACAACCGTAACTGTATCAAAGATTCACATTTAGTCACAAAATATTTATAAATAAAGAAATCTCAATTAAATTTTTGAGTTCATTTGACGTGCACTAGCTAGCATTCCCAGGGAACAAGGTAGAAATGTAACATATATAAACATGTAGGTTAGGAAAAATCACAACTGTTATAAAGAATTACATATACATACACATTAAATTTTTAACAGTGCAAATAATTAATAAGTAAAAGGGATTTTAAAATTAAATTTAAAATTTAAAATTATAAGAAAAATTATGAGAATTAAATTTAAAATTATAAGAAAACAAATTAGTGATTGGCATAATTATTTCCAGGTAAAATTCACAGTTCTCATCCTCCTCTCAGATTTTGACCTTAGGTTGCATTGCAAAAGCTAAAAATACAAGAACATGTTTTGGCAATAATATCTGTTTAAAGACAAGTTAGATCTAGAAAATGTATATACTACAATATTACTATTTGTAGAGTTTTAGTCATTTGCATTCTTATGGGATGAATTATTTGTAAATAAATCAGAGTTAGTGCAGCTGTTCCTGTTACCTGAAATTAGAATAGCAAGCTCATTAAATATAAATAAATCTCTCAGAAAATGCAGAGAGACTGCACCATATTGATGGAACCTTCATTAATTTTCAATGATATTTGTGTTCTAAAAAAGGCTGGAGTGAGGTATACAATCTTTTTTCTGCATCTCAAAAATCTCCATCTTTTGCTTCTACTTAAAACTCATGGTACTTATTTCAAAAAAATTAAACCAACAAAACATTTCAGATGAATTCTACCGAACATTATATTCAAATGACACCTGCCTTTTAAAAACTATATAATATAAAAAATAAGGCATGTAAAATTAAAGGAATAAAAAGAACCTAAAGCAACTTCCCTTCCAAGTCATTTCACTAGATTAAGAATACATCCCATTCCTAATTCTAAATGGCATATAACTATACCTCACAAACCAAACACTGTATAGGTCATTTAAAATTTATGATCAATAAAATTGCAAGAATAGCTGAGTGCTTAAAGGAATAAAATTACTGGTTAAAAAATGTTACATCAGAAATCGAAATATAATGGGAAAAATTCCTTTGAGAATTTCAAACATTTTGAAAATATTTTTTCTCATTTTGCTCCACAAAGTCCTACTTCTATATTTACCATAGTTCAGAAGTCAGTGACCCTCGATTCTTGAAGGCTATGCCAATAGAGTATAAGCTCTGACAAGTTCTACCCTATGCTGAAAAGGTTCCAACCAACAGACTGTCACTTTCCCTAGCTATCATATGAAGAGGTTCATCACTAGAAAACTGCCACTTATTGAATCCTTTGACCGAGGCAAAGCAATAAACACAGAAAAAAAATTTTTAAATGGCCCTAAACCCTGTGGGATTCACCTGTTTATGCAGTGATTGTGGCAGAATGACCAAAAAAAAAAAAAAAGAATCATGATTGTTAAACCTTCTATAAATTTAATTTAATCGTTGGTATACTAAACATGTATACGTACATAAAAATATGTACAAATAGTACAAATACATTTATATATTTTTTAGAGGGGGGATGGCAAGGCAACTGGGGTTAAGTGACTTGCCCAAGGTCACACTGCTAATAAGTGTGTCAAGTGTCTGAGATCAAATTTGAACTCAGGTCCTCCTGACTCCAGGGTCGGTGCTCTATTCACTGCACCACCTAACTGCCCCCTACAGTCTTCTAGAAATGACGGAAGATTAGGAGAAGTACTGCTTCATAAAACAGCAAGAAGTAGCAGAGGATGACTTCCAGGTACACAACCAACAAGATGGAAGACTAAACATTGTCTCTGATCGTTACAGCCTCTCAAATCCATCCAAAATATGAATTATACACAAGCAATAAAGCCACTTCAGCTGTCTCCATGATCTAAGATACAATGAACCCAAGTAAGGTAAAAACCCAATAAACTCATCACGGAGCAGGCTAATCCTTCACTCATTCAGCACTCCTTCCCCTCCAACCAAAACACTCTGTCAGAAAAGCACAAGCTGACCCCTGGGCATATAAAGATAGACTCAACCCTTCCTATTCTCCCCACTAGAATTGGAAAGCCAAAAGCAGAAAGTTTCTCCACCTGAGACAGCAGAATAGCAATACTTATCTAAAACCATATACATAGTTACCTAAAACCATCATATAAAATGGAAATACATAAAATTTCTCAGTAAATACAAGAGTAAATCAAGGATGCCCATTCTCTCCACAATTATTTTATATACTTCTGAAAATGCTATCAATAGCAATGAGAGGAAAAAAATGAGAAAAAAATACCATACCTGTATGTTGATATGATGGTGTACTTAGAAGATTCTGGAGAATCAGTAAAAGTACTATTTGAGACAACAGCTTTAGCAAAGTCACAAGCTACAAAATAAACCCTCAAAAATTTACAGCAGTCGACAAAGGCAATAACAGAAGGAGAAATCCCACTGTAAACAATTACAAAATGTATGAAATACTTGGGGATCACTCTACTAAAGCATATAAAAGATCTGTATAGATTCTAATTACAAAGTGTAACTTAAAGAAATAAAGAACAACATGAATAGCTGGAAAAACGTTCTGTGCTCACAGCTACATCATGCCAATAAAACAAAGAAACAATCCTGTGAAAGTAAATTTATACAAATGAAATTATCAAAGGGATACTTTACGGAACTCAAGACTATAAATAAAAAATTCATTTGGAAATGTAAAGTATCTAGAATATCAGAGGAAAGACAGAGTTAAAGACAAAGGGGAAATAGCACTTCCAGACTTCAAACTATAGTATAAAGAAAGCAGTAGTCACCGAAACCATTTGTATTGGTTAAAAAAAAGAAGTAATTCAATGGAAGGTATTAGACAAGGAAGAATGAGAAACAATGGAATTCAATGATCTATCATTACAAAACCAGAAAACACAAGTTTCTTAGGAAAGAAATCCCTACTTGATAAGAAATGGTATAAAAAATTGAAAATTAGTCCAGCAGAAATTAAGCTTAGATCAATACCTTATGTCATATTCCATAAACCATTTTAAATGTATAGATTACCTTAATATTTAAAATCATACTGTTAGGGTATGGGACCAGAACACCTAAAAAAAGGGAAAGATTCTCAGTCCTTGTCCTTTCATTGTGACCCCACAACCTAGCCCAGCCTTTCACTGTCTGCACCTGGCCCACCCCAGGACACTTGTCATTCCTTGATCCCATTCAGATTTTGTCTTTTTCTGTATAAAAGTACCAATCTTACCCCCATTAAATTGCCCAGACTCATTAGGAATCTCCCCCACTTCTATTGGAGACACAATAAAAACTTGCTACTCTGACTGCTTGAGGGGTCAAATTCTTTTGAGACAGACCTGCCCTATACCCTTGCACTTGGGAGTTCCTAGCACCCCAAACTACAATACTATACAAAAATTAGAAGAGTGGCAGATCAGATACCTTTCACAGGGATGGAAGGAGACATACTCCTGACCAAATAAAAGTAAATAAAGAAAATAAAATTGATAATGATGATTCCTCTTCAGAGGTAGAAGGTTCACAGGAGTGGTACAATGTATATATGTGTGGACTTTTTCAATGTATTTATCAATTTTACTGATTTTCTTTTTGTCTTTAAACATATTGTTTGTTACATAGCCCTTTAAGCTTTGCAAAAAAAAAATTTTAATATTATTTCATTTTTTCCTCACAACAACCCAGAGAACTCAAAACTATTATGATCCTAATTTTACAGATAAGGAAATTGAGGCAGAAGTTAAGTGAGTTGCTCTGGGTCACATAGCTATTAAATATCTAAGGACAAATCTGAAAGCAAGTCTTCCTGACACCTAACTGGTGACTACTGTACCAACTAGCTGCCTCATTACATGGGATAGCTCTCTAGAAGAAGGTGAAAAGGAAGAATACTGAAGAAATTTTGGTGATTTGTTTTGTTTTTAAATATATCAATAAAAATTTATTCAAAAAAAGTAGTATAGGACAAAATCAATTTAGAGAAAATCTGGCAAGAGACCTAACTAAACCAAGTCACCCCAATGGCATTCAAAAATGAAAACAGAAAGACTACAAAGAAAAAAAATGGGAAAGCTCTACAAAGATTTTTTTAAATGAACACTACTATCAAAAGACAATATAGCCACAACACTTGCCTCTAATATCTGAATTCACTTGACAATGAAAGAAAATGGCACTACTGAGCAGCAATATCCAAACCTTTTTATTTCACACCCCCAACATAGGAATATTTATAAATTATATACATGTTCTACTGCAATAGGTATGTTATAAAACAGATAAAAATTATAAAGAATGAGGTAAGGAAATAGTTTTAAAATAGCTTTAATTTTTTTAAAAAAAATTTTGCTCTAAGAATTAGAGAATGAATAATAATTTGTGAGATCAATGTGATTGACTATGTTTCATTATTTTTGAAAACCTTGGATTAACACTCTGACAAGCCATTCTGAAGATAAGCTTCCAAATTCAGCTTTTGACACATAGTTTAAATGCCAACCATAGATAAAAAAGATATCTCACAAAGACAATTAGACCCAAACAGAAAAAGGGCACTGTTGGTTGCGCTTACTAAGTCATGATATTCATTTTTCAATCCCATCTGCCCATTATGCAAAGGTTTTTGTTGATGTTTCTGAGACTAGCAAATTTCCATCTTCCCTGATGTCAATCGCTTATTCTTGCAAATTAATTTGGAAGTGTTTAACTTTTCTATTGTTTTAACAATTGGGTTCAAAAGTCACTGGAATTCTTCATTTGGAAGATTTTTAGATTTTTAGTTAGAAAGATTTTAAGTAAGAAAATTCCATATTCAAGATTTTTAGTGAACAGAAATGACAGTTTTTATTAGTTGAAACATATAATTTTCAAAGTTTAGCAGGATCGTTTTATATATTTGCTTCATTAACTAATATCTTAAAGCATAACATACACTTAAAATTATGGTACATTGTTAATGACAGCTGATATGAATCCATAATTCAAATAATCTCCTTGATGGTGAATTTTTTATAACTGTTAATCTTGAGGGTCAGACTTCTTATCAAATCTCATTAAACCATCCAATGTGATTGCTTTTACCACATATTAGGCTGACAAAGTCCCTACAAGTAGTATCACCTCTGCCACTTCCTTGTTCACTCTGTATTTGCCATATTAATATTATCTTCAATCTACAATTTGCAGCAATATTAAGCCATTTGTCCATTTTGTGAGTTAAATTAATTAAAACTGGTTAATATAATCTGTCAATCCACCTAACCAGGCACAGTTAAACTGAAATATTATCAGAAGACTGAAAGTAAATTAACAAAATGAACATTATCAACCCTGCCCCCACACTGTGAAGGCTAACTTCAAATACTGTACCTTACATGTGACCCTCTGACACATAGACTAAGTTAGGATGCCACTGTTAATTCATATATTAAGCAGAAGTAAAACTTAACGTCTTTCTTTTTAAGATTTTGCAATGGTGACGGGAATTTGAAAACCTTTTCTGCTTTGAAGATAAACTCGGCCCCCTAATAGGCTGGATGTAATCACATGGAGCCTGTGATGGAAGTAGTTTGCTGAAGTGTGAACTATCTTCAGAGTCACGAGCAGCTAAACACATTTGGGAGGAAAGGAAGCTTCCGAGGGAGACAGGCTTGTGAGTAAATATTGGTCTCGTGTTGACTGATGGAAGGCTAAAGGATGTTGTGGCTCTCTACTACATTGTGGCTTATTAACTTCTTTGCTAGGTTTTCTGGTATGTGAATAAATGTTTTGCTTCTGTCTTCTGTATGGAGAATCTGTTCTATTTTGTGATCATGCACTATGCAGGACTATTTATAGTGACCATTGGTGCTGTGAATAATGCATTGGTACCACATTTGGCAACCAGGATGGGACTATGAAATATTGGACTTCTAGTTGGACACAGAAGGGATTTAGAAGAAGAAATGGCTCCCAGGATGGGAGGATATGCCTTATTCCTCCCTAGAAATGGAATGGTCTAAAACTATCAGGGTTCTGTGAAAACTGGGAACTGAGGTTACAATAGGGAAGACCTAGAGATGTAGAAAAATGTTTGCAAAGAATACCAATAAAACCCAGGTGAGAGCAGGAAGCAATGTGTAGAAGGGGCGGGGTTTTACTAACAGGTTACTATATTATGTGTAAGAATAGAGACATGCTGTTACAAGAGAAAACTCAATTGAAGAAAGAGTTGGCTGTGTTGCAGCATTTGGGTTCTCCTTTAGAAGAGAGGGCTGTTGTGAATTTGGCTCAGAAAAAGCAGAAAAGTAACAGGAGGGAAGTTCATACGGTTTGGGTAGAGACTGAGCCTAGGTGCTATGACAACAACAGCCAGAAGAGTGCATGGGTACAGAGCGACACAATGTTTCACAACCTGGCTTTTACAAGGGCAGAAACTTGCCCCATACTGAGAAGAAAGCAGGAGAATCAGGGAGGTCAAAGAGAGTTCGGGGAGATAATTGAGGATTTCACTCAGCAGCAGATTACTGCCATATTAAGCAGATTCACCCAAAGGATGGGAGAATCACTGGTGTCTTGGATGGTGAGAATTAGTGATGAAGGAGCCAGAGGAATATGGGTAGAAAGTATGGACTGCCTGAAATTTATACCTATTTGTCAGAATCCTTTTGTCCAGCAAACTTTTAGAGATTTTCATTTGGCAAGAGGTAAAAATATGACTGATCTGTTAGCTTTAGCTGCCGGTGGATGCAATAAAACGTATCCCACTAATTCTATGTGGCCTAGTGGGGCAAGATCCTGGTACTCACTTAGGAACAGCATGAGAAAGTTGAAAGAAGTAATGAAAAATGCTATCATGGTTGAAGATACAGATGTGTGTCATATTCCCTTAGCAGTACCTCATAGAAATATCATAGTGAAGACAGCCCCTCCTGCTTATAAGAACCTACTTCTGACTCTATTTGGTGAAACAGGGTACCCTCTTTCGGAGATGCCGGATAAGATTTCACAGTTAAGTGACTTAAAAGAATGGGGGAAAGACAAATTGCCTCAAGAGAAAAGTAAATGGCCAGTACATAAAGTCAGAATAGATTGACAAGAAAAGAACTATTCACTGCTCTATTGAGAGTAGGGGTTGATTTGGGGAGAATTGATGATATTACAACTAATTAACTATATAAAATGTACTGAGAGAAAGGGCTTAATGTCAGACTGAACAGAAAAGTAAGGTCTGCCCCTACAGATCTTCCTGAACCATTGTATCCAAGTTCATCACACCTTTAGGGAGAATAGGAAATTGGCCAACCCCCAGTTCAGATTAAAGAAGTGCACAGACAAGATTGCAGACTCCATATCAATCTGACTATATATTGGAAAAATGGATCAAATGTTGTAACTAGGGCCTTAATTGATACTGTAGCAGAGGCCTCCCTTATTTATGGGAACCTCAATAAGTTCAAGCATGGAACTCTTATTACCATTACAGGAATGGGAGGGGCTGAAATATCAGGCAGACAAGTCAAACTAATGACGAAAATTGGACAATTACCCAAGAAAAATATACTGTGGTTATTGTACCCATTTCTGAATACATCATTGGAATAGATATATTGAGAGGTATGACTATGAATTGACCTAAAGGAAGATACCAATTTGCAGTAAGGAATATAGGAATTAATACAGTTTTAGTGGGAAAAATAAAAATGGACCCTATCACTTTATGTAAACCTTCTGAGGTAATTACTTTAAAGCAGTATTATGTGCCAGGTAAGCAAGATGAAATTACCAATATTATAAAGGAATATGTTGAGGCAGAAGTGTTAAGTCTTACAACCGCACAATGGAATAATCCTGTCTGGCCAGTATGAAAATCAGATGGGATGTGGAGAAAGACAGTGAATTATAGACAACTGAATAAGGTAATTCCTCCCTTGTATGTTGCCGTTCCAGATACTGTCTCATTAATAGAAAGGATCCAGAAATATGATGGGACTTGGTACATGGCTATTGATTTAGTCAATGCTTTCTTGACCATCCCAATAGAATCTAAGTAATGGGATCAGTTCGCTTTCACTTGGCAGGGCAGACAATATACTTTTACCCACTTGCCACAAGGATATCTGCATAGCTCCACTATTTACAATAGGATTTGGGCTGAACATTTGGATGAATTAAAGCTACCTGGCGTATACCTTATCCACTACATAGATGACATTATGATACAAGGGAAAAAATGCAAAATAAGTGAAGAAGAGTTTGACACTTTTAATTGAGCATATGAAAAGCAAAGGGTGTAAAATTCACCCTGCAGAGATTCAACCACCAGCTCAAAATGTAAAATTTGGGGGCCTGCAAGGCCTGCAAGAGATTCTTCAGCAAGCCTGACAAAAGATTCAGATTTCCTCTACCCCTCCCAAGAAGAAAGAGGCCCAAAAGTTTACAGGATTATTTGGATATTGGAGACATTACATACCACATCTGGGTCAGATTTTGAAACCCTTATATAAAGTTACATGGAAGAAATATGAATTTGAATGGGGACTTGAGCAGAATAAAGCTTTTGAAGAAGCCAAGGCTGCTATACATTTGGCCCTAGATTTATGGCCTATGAAAAAATGGTCTGGTGGAATTACAAGTGACTATACAAATGAATATGCAAACTGGAGTTTATGGCAGACATAACAAAACTGAAATGTACCTTTAGGATTTTGGTCCAGGAAAATTCCTTCATCTGGAGTTCAATATACACTTTTTGAAAAGCAGTTGTTAGCTGCATATTGAGCTTTTGGTAGAGACTGAACAACTGACTCTGGGACATGAAATGATATTAAGGCCTGGAAATGTGATTGTGACCTGGGTAATGAGTACCCCAGCTTCTCACAGAACTGGACATGCACAAGAGACTAGCATAATAAATGGAAATGGAATATTCAAAATAGAGTTAAAACAGGCAAAAGTGGATTTTCTACTCTACATGAATCTATAGCAAACAGTGATACTGAGGGAAATGATACATCCTCTGAACCAAAGCAACAGCTGGTACAGTCCTTGGTAAAATAGAATGACGGATATGATGGATTAACTGAAGAAGAGAAGAAACATGCATGGTTTACCAATTGGACAACAAAATATTGGGGCCATAAAAGACATTGGAAAGCAGTAGCCTATAACCCATGTACTAGGCAGACTTTGGAAAGTACTGAAATAGGTGGAAGTAGTCAGTATGCTGAACTTATGGCAATACATCAAGCCATCAAAACAGAACAAGGACAGTGTCATATATTTGCTGATTTATGGGCAGTAGCTAATGGGTTAACTACATGGATGCCCATGTGGAAAATTCAAAACTGGGAAATTCATGGTAAACAAGTCTGGGGCAAAAAATTATGGGAAGATATATGAGAAATGTCTTTGGTTACTCATTTGTCAATTTTTCATGTAGATACTCACATGGCCTTCACCACACCAGAATGTGAGTATAATGTACTTGCTGATCCACTAGCAAAAATTGCTATTCAACATACTGTCCCTACTCTGACACCAACTGATGATCCAGTACTAGCAAAACGGGTGCATCAAATAGCTGGTCCTTTAGCAGTCAAGGCCACAAACCAGTGGGCACAAGATTGAGGTACTGGTATGTCTCATTCATTGTTAAAATAGATAGCAGAGGAATGGCATATATGTCAACTGGAAAAGTTAACTCTTCCTCAGGTAGTAACTGGGAAGATAGCAAAGGGAAAAGTTAAAGTCCAAATTTGGCAAATAAATTATACTAGTCCCCTATCCCAAGATAAACGATACAAATTTATATGTACTTGTATTGGCACCTATTCAGGTGTACTAGTGGCTTGTCCTTAAAAGAATGCAACCCAGAAAAACACCTGTAAAATTCTAGATCTCACAACTCTACATTATGGAACCCCAAGACAGATTCAAAGTGACAATGGGTCACATTTCAAAAATAATGAAATGAAAAGACAATGAATATTAAACAATATGGAGTAGATATATCATATACCATGTTATCCACAAGCATCTGGATTAATTGAAAGAATGAATGGATTATTGAAAGAATAGTTAAGGAAGTTAAGTTCTAATAATTCACATGAACAATGAAAAGATAATGTGTTTGCTGCTTTACATAATTTGAATAATAGACCACTGGGAGGAAGTATACCTCTAGCCAGAATGATAACCCCAAATCTGCAAATTAGAAAACAGCAAACACACAAGATCCCAAATATTGAGTATTGGACTGTGAGGTAAGATGTCCTAGCACTGTATCCAGGAAGACCTGGTTTGGCAGGATATGATTTACGTTGTTTATAGGACTTTTGGTTGGATAGAAAATAGATAAGAAATATCTCTAGTGGAATATGTATGAGAATTCCTAAAAATCATTTTGGTGGGATATTACCTAAATCAGATTTAGCAGCTCAAGAAATACATGTTTTGCCTGGAGTAATAGATTCTAATTATCAAGGCGAAATTATTGTGACATTCCAAAATTTGGGTGAAGAATCCATACAGTTTTGTAAAAATGATGAATAGTTAAAGTGATTATTATTCCTTCTGAAACAATACCCCTGTGAAAACTGACCCTCCTTCTCACATAACTATCAGAGGAACTGAAAGGTTTGATTCTACTAACAGAATAAAACTGGGAGCTAAAGTATGGGTAAAGTACAAGCCAGATAATGTTCCAAAGGCTACAGAGATAATAATAGCACATGAGAAAGATTATACCATGGCTGTTGTTTATCCAGGAGAAGACGATTACCAAATTATTACCTTATTTATTTTTTTAATTACCTATTACCTTAACTCATATATTGTACCACAAATTAGGCCATGATAGTAAGTTTATGGACTCCAGATGCATGACTGTTATGGGAACGGGAATCTGAAGATCTTCCCTGTCCCTTGGCCCCTTGATAGGCTTAAGTGACTCTGAGAACCTTCCTTGATTTGAAAATATACTTTTCTCCTCCTAATAGGCTGAATGTGGTCACATGGAGCCTGTGGTGGGAAGCTTGTTTTTCAGGAACACCTACACCTTGTTACTTTGTGATTGGGCAGTGGGTCAAGGGTGCTGTGACATTCTCTGATCCAGGAAAAGGCTATATATACCCTGCTGTGAGGTTTTGCTTTGGGGCTCACTGTGGGAAGAGTCATATGATTTGGTCAGTTGAGACTCTGGGCAGCTGTTGAGCCCCCCCTCCCCACTCTGAAAACACAGATGTTGGTGCTTCCCTCTCTGGCAACTAACTAGGTGTGGATGTAATGGTCAGACAGCTAGAAGCCCTGTCTGCTGATGTTTTTCTCTCTGTATTTTTTTTGTCTGCTTGTAACTTCTGTTTGTATTCTCTGAAGTTCAGGGT
This sequence comes from Pseudochirops cupreus, assembly GCA_028627135.1. Taxonomy (NCBI): domain Eukaryota; kingdom Metazoa; phylum Chordata; class Mammalia; order Diprotodontia; family Pseudocheiridae; genus Pseudochirops; species Pseudochirops cupreus. The sequence goes on from CM053582.1 coordinate 362,869,219, forward strand.
GCTGACTTTTTCCCCTGAACGAGGTAAATGATATGTTTGATTGATTAAAGCAGTGGTTCTCAACTTTCCTAATGCCAGGACTCTTTAATATTCGTATGTGGGAGTATCTGCATGTGGGCGGACCCTGCCTGGAGATGGATAGAGGAGCGGTGTCTCAGCTCCTAAGACCATCAGAAATATATGTTTTCCAACGGTCTTAGGCGACTCCAGTGAAAGGGTCGTTCAACCCCCAAAAGGATTGGGACCCACAGGTTGAGAACCACTGGATTAAAGTTAAGACTGTTAATACATTTTGAGTTGCTTTCCTTTAGAAAAGCAGATCTAAGAACCTGTTCTGGCAGCCATCCTGGGTATGCTAGGATGCTTGCTGTTACAAAGACGGATCCTATATTTGTTTTATTTGTTTCTTTTTGGCTTTCTGGCTGTTAAACTTGTTTGCGAGATTTGTTTCCTATAGGCTTAGTATACTCTACCTGCAGATGTCTGATCACTTAAGCCAGATGCCACCCCCTGTCCATGACTATGATGTGCCACCCCTGGACCTGGAGTCAACCAAGCTCTAGATGCCAGATAAAGAACTGACCTCGCAAATGGGACCTCTTGGGGCAGGGACACCTCTGTGTTCAATTTCAGCTGGAAGTAGCTATGGAGAAGAGATCTTCACCCCTTGCCCCAAGATTCTGAGCCCCATGTGTTCAAGGGGGAAAAGATGGGGTGCTTGTGCTCAGGCCCCTTCCCTAAGATATTGTTTTATGTGCTCATTTTCTATTATCCCTGTTATATTATCACAAAGTTCTGTTGACACCCCATCAGTTACCCTTCTACTCTCATTAATCTATGTGATGAAATATATTGTCAATGTATTTTTGGTATGTAAGGGACATAAAAGATCTTGGGGCTAAATGTAACAGTAATGGGAATTTGAAGATTTTTCCTGCCCCTTAATAAGCTTAAGGAAATTTGAAGACCTTCCCTTCATTGAAGATATACCTTGCCCCCTAATAGGCTGAATGTAATCACATGGAGCCTGTGTGGTGGAGCAGAGCCCACAGAAAGCTGGGAGTCAGAGCAGCTAGACACAATTGGGAGGAGAGGACACATCCAAGGGAGACAATAAGGCTTGTGAGTAAAAGTTGGTGTTTTCCACCTGCTGTGACAGCTAGGCTTGTGTTAGTTTGTGGGAAGGCTAAAGGATGGTGTGGCTGTCTTTGTTACTATGATGGAATCAGCTTACTAGTTTGGGGATTTGGTTTTCTGGTATCTAAATAAATGTTTTGCTTCTGTCTTCTATATGGAGAGCCTGTTATGTTTTGCGATCGAGCACTATGCAGGTATATTTATAGTGATTGTTTGCACTATAAATGTTGCATTGGTGCTACAGATTTTTTTTAAATGAAATATTTATTCTAAGAGGGTCTTTGTGTACCATAACCTCTAGGAGTGTATGCACTCTCCTCTGGAAACTACTGCTACAAAGAACTAGGTCAGGAAAAGCATGGGTTTAGAGTTTGATTTAGAGAATTAGACCAAATGTGCAAAGAAATCTGGAGGTGACAAAACTGTGGGGCACTAAATGACCACCAATTCACAAAGTAGCTGAAGAAGATGAAAATATTAAAGGCATGGTCCAATGTTATGTTTGGGGGCTTATCAGAGGCACGCCAGTAACAAAATCAACTCTGTGTAGGTGATTGTCCAAGGCGATATAGAAGGCACACAGGCACACACACAAGCATCCCTTAGAACCCTGAGGCCAGCACAATTTTCAATGTCCTGTTTCGGATTTTCAGGCCTGTACGAGGAGAAAATGGTATCTCCTTCCAGATTAAAGGTATCAAATATGAAGTCCATAAAGTAATTGAGGCCCAAACCAGATTAAAATGCATATGTTGTTTACAAGAAACACATCTGAAGCAAAGAGATACACACAGAGTAAAGGTAAAAGGCTGGGGCAGAATATATTGTGCTTCAGCTGAAGTAAAAGGAGCAGGAGTAGCAATTATGATCTCAAAGTAAAAGCAAAAACAGACCAAATTAAAAGAGATAAGGAAGGAAACTACATCTTGCTAAAAGGTACCATAAACAATGAAGTCTGCATCAAGTGGTACAGTATTAAATACTTAGAGAAGTTAAGTGAGTTATAGGAAGAAATAGACTGCAAAACTATATTGGTGGGGGACCTCAACCTCTCCCTCTCAGAACTAAATAAATCTAACCACAAAATAAACAAGAAGGAAGTAGAGGAGGTGAATGGAATTTTAGAAAAGTTAGATATGGTAGACCTCTGGAGAAAACTGAATTCAGTTAGAAAGGAATATACCTTTTTCTTAGTGGTACATGGTACCTACACAAAAAAATAACTATATATTAGGACATAAAAACCTCACAATAAAATGCAGGAAGGCAAAAATATGAAATGCATCCTTTTCAGATCATGAGGCAATAACAATCACGTGTGTAATGCCAAGCAAAAGCAACTTCCAGGTGTGGATTACGAGCATAGCAAACTCCATTTAGTGACAGATTAAGGCAAAATATTCACAGAAAATCAAAATATAGCATAATTCAATAATTTGGTGAGTCTTCAATTCAATTGCAAAGTACCAAGGTCCAAGTATCCGGCCCCTGGCCAGTACATTAGTCAAAGTAGCCCACCCCTGGACAGTACATTAATTTAGTAAGTCACGAAGTCTCTCTTCTCAAATGGAGATTAGTTTCCAATCATAAACAAAGTACATTCATTTGGTCAGTCACAGAGTACAAAAAAGTCAAAAGTTTCCCACCCCTGGATCACAACTGAATTATAATACCCTCCATTAATGCCAAGCACTTTCTCAAAAGGGGCAGGAGAGCACAAAAGGCCCTCCACCCTTAAGTTACAACAAGGTTAAGATATCATCACAGCACTGAATACCCAAGGAGAAGTCTCTTCTTTCTTAGCAATCTCAGTTCCTGGGGAAACAAAGCCACAATATACATTGCCAGTGTCCTCATTAATTCACTCTCCGCCTGCAGAACAGTCCCAGAACTCCTGAAAACATCAGCAAGACCCTCTTCCAGGATTTCCGTATACATACAAAAAGAAAATCCTTCTTCAGAGCTTCTGAACCAAGAGCAAGGTTCCAGGACCTCTACAGCAGCAGCACTGTCCTTCGCCAGCAGATGAATCTGGCAAAACAACATCAAAACAGACAAAATATCGGCATCACCACCATGCCTCCTCAGTTCTTGGCAGCTCCGGGTGGCAGTTCTCAAAAGTCCTGGGCAGCTCCAACTGGCCCTCAGCAGTCTCTAAGCAACTCTCACCCCCTGGCAATTCTCCTCTCTCTCTGCCTTTACAATACTGCTCCCCAAAAGTCCTTCTGGCCTCCTCTGCTTGGGCCTTCTCTCTGCTTATCCCTCTCTCTAAATCCACGGCACAAGCTCCTCCCAGTTCAGCCCTCTCTCTTCAGGTCAACAAGTCCATCCCACAAGTAGGATTCACAAGCTCTGGGTTTCAATACTCAACTAAAAAACCAAGCCAATATAGGGGGATCTTTGAATTTCATTACCATTACAACGTGTAATAAAGGGCCATGAAAAGACAGACTAAAAATTTACTGGAAACTAAATAATTCTAAAAAATCAGTGTCAAACAACAAATCACAGGAGCAATTAATAATTTCATGAAAAGGAATGACAACAATGAGACAATATACCAAAACATATGAGATGCAGTCAAAGCAATTCTTAGGGGAAATTTTATATCTCTAAATCAGGCCTGCACAACATATGGCCCATAGGCCACTTGTGGTCTGCCAAAGGATTTTGGACAGCCTGTGAAAAATTCAGGGTTGCCACTGAACACTCTCCTGTTCGTCATGTGAGTCACGGTAACCAACATGAGTCACGGTAACCAACCATCATCAGTCTGTCTCTAGTCTAACCCATCTGCAACCTGAAGAAATTGAGCCTATTTTAATTTTGACCCCTCCCTAGTAACAAGTTATACAGGTCTGCTCTAAATGCTTATATGAATAAAACAGAAAGATCAGATCAATGAATTGGGCATGCAACTAAAAAAGTTAGAAAAGAAACAAATTAAATACCAAATTAGGAATTCTGAAACTCAAAGGAGAGATTAACAGAACTGAAATTAAGAAAACTATTGAACTAATAAATAAAAGGGCTGGTTTTATGGGGAAAAAAAAAACAATAAATGTTTTTGATTAATTTGATTTTTTAAAAAAGAAAGAAGAAAACCAAATCACGAGTATCAAAAATGAAAAGGATGAATTCACCACCAAGTAAAAACAAATTAAAACAATAATTAGAAGCTATTCTGCCCAACTGTATGCCAATAAATTTGACAATCTAAGTGAAATGGATGAATATTTACAAAAATATAAAATGCCCAGGTTAACATAAGAGGAAATAAAATACTTAAATAACTCCATTTTAGAAAAAGAAATTGAACAAGCCACCAATTAACTCCCTAAGTAAAAATCCACAGGGCCAGATGGATTTACAAGTGAATTCCACCAAACATTTAAAGAACAATTAATTCCAATACTTTTTGAACTATTTGGAAAATTAAGTGAAGGAGTACTACTAAATTCTTTTTATAACACAAATATGGTGCTAATACGTAAACCAGAAAGAGCCGAAACAGAGGGGAAAAAATTACAAACCAATTTCCCTAATAAATATTGATGCAATTTATATTAAATAAAATACTAGCAAAGAGCTCATAACAATTTACCCCCAGGATAATACACTATGACTAGGTGGGCTTTATAGCAGGAATATAGGGCTGGTTCAATATTAGGAAAACTATTAGCATAATTGACCATATCAATAAGAAAACTAAAAGAAATTATTTGATTATCTCAATCGATGCAGAAAAAGCTTCTGACAAAAGACAACACCCATTCCTATTAAAAACACTAGAGATCATAGGAATAAATGGAGTTCTGCTTAAAATGCTAAGTAGTATCTATCAAATCATTAGCAAGCATTATGTGTAATGGTTAAGTTAGGAGCCTTCCCAATAAGATCAGGGATGAAGTAAGATGCCCATTATCACCTCTATTATTTAATATTGTACTCAAAATGTTAGCTTTAAGTAAGAGTAGAAAAGGAAATTGAAGGAATTAGACTAGCAATAAGGAAACAAACCCATCACTCTTTGCAGATGACATGATGGTAAATTTAGAGAATGCTAGAGAATCAACTAAAAAACTACTTGAAATAATTAACAACTTTAGCAAAGTTGCCTATCTAATATAATACAAATGACAATTCTACCTAAATCAATTTACTTATTCAGTGCCCTATCAATCAAACTACCAAAAAATTATTTTACAGAGGCAGAAAAAATAATAACAAAATTCATCTGGAAAAACAAAAAGTCAAGAATATCAAGAGAATTAAAGAAAAAAAGTGCAAAGGAAGGTAGCCTAGCCATACCAGACTTAAAACTATATTATAAAGCAAAACTATTTGGCACTGGCTAAGAAACAGAGTGGAGGATCAGTGGAATAGATTAGGTACACAAGACACTAGTCAATGACTATAGTAATCTACTGTTTGATAAACCCAAAACTCCAGATTCTGGAATAAGAACTTACTATTTGACAAAAACTGCTGGGAAAACTGGAAAACAGTATGGCAAAAACTAGGCATAGACCAACATCGTATACCATGTACCAAGATGAAGTCAAAATGGGTATACAATTTAGACATAAAGGATGATACTATAAGCAAATGAGAAGAACAAAGAAAAGTTTCTCTCTCAGATCTATGGAGAAGGGAGGAGTTTATGATCAAACAAGAAATAGAGAACATTATAAAATGCAAAATGGATAATTCTGATTACATTAAATTTTAAAAAGTTTTGCAGAAACAAAACCAATGCAACCAAGAGTAGAAGGAAAGCAGAAAGCTGGGAAACAATTTTTACTGCCAGGGTTTCTGATAAATGCCTCACTTCTAAAATATATAGAGAAATAAGTCAAATTTGTAAGAATACAAGTCATTCCTCAATTGATAAATGGTCAAAGGATACGAACAGTTTTCAGCTGAAGAAATTAAAGCTACCTACAGTCATATGAAAAAAATGTTATAAATCATTACTGATTAGAGAAATGCTAATTAAAACAATTCTGAGGCACCACCTTACACCTAAAGAATAAGTGGGTCAAACATCAAATCACAGAAATGATCAATAATTTCATAAAAGAAAAAGACAATAATGAGGTAACATACCAAAACTTATGGGATGCAGGCATAGCAGTTCTCAGGGGAAATTTTATATTTCTAAATCAGGCCTGCACAACATATGGCCAAGAATAAAGTAGAGAGAGAACTGGTGCATGATTTTTTATTCGCAGAAGATTGAGCACTCAATGCAACCTCTAAAGCTGAGACACAAAACAGTATGTATCGATTCTCTGCTCCTTTTACTAATTTTGGCCTAACAATTAATACCAAGAAAACACAGGTTCTCCACCAGCCAGCACTACACCATTCATACATGGGACCATCAGTTACAGTAAATGGAAAAATTCTGATTGCTGTGGAAAAGTTCACTGTTATGGGAATCTGAAGATCTTCCCTGCCCCTAGGCCCTTTGTTAAAGTGGCTACGTGACCCTGAGGACCCTTGGATATTGGAAAGTATACTCTGTTCCCTAATAGGCTGAATGTGGTCACGTGGAGCCTGTGGCGCCAG